>CM052717.1:37272547-37341391 GCA_028551405.1 Uromys caudimaculatus | reverse complement strand
TTCCAAATGAATTTGAGAATTGCTCTTTCTAAGTCTATGAAGAATTGAGTTGGAATTTTGATGGGGATTGCGTTGAATTTGTAGATTGCTTTTGGCAGGATGGCCATTTTTACTATATTAATCCTTCCGATCCATGAGCATGGCAGATCTTTCCACCTTCTGAGGTCTTCTTCGATTTCTTTCTTCAGAGACTTGAAGTGAAAGATCTGTATGACAAGTTTTAACTTTAAATGGAATTACTGTGTTGTATAAAGGAGGCTAGTTACTAAAAGATACATATCAGACCATATAATTCTTCTGGTACCTGGTGGAAGGCAAGGTGACAATAAGCAGACATGTAGAAACTTTCTAGAGTGATGTAATTGTTAATTGCTTTATTTGTTACTGTGGTTGCTTGCATTTCTACATTTGCCAAAACTAATAAAACTGTATACTTTACATAAATGGATTTTTAAAAATAAATATATAGTAAACACAAAGAATACCAAGCCATAAGTCAGAAGGACATGGTCTTACAAGCTCTTCTTGTTCGGATTGTGTTTTTTGCTTGTTTGTTTGTTTGTTTTGGAGTCAATTGTTTAAGACAGGTTTTCACTCTGTGTAGTTAAGATTAGGCTGTAAATTACTATGTAGCCTAGGCTAGCCTCAAACTAGTAGTCATCTCTTTGTCCCGGCCTGCCAAGTGCTGTGACTCCAGTCTTGAACCATCATGCCGGGTATTTTCCTCTAACTCGACTTTTAAGAACCAAGAGTATTGGCAGTGGGGCGGAGGAAGGGGTGTTTACAACTGTGTGTGTTCATAATTCTGCCAGAGAGTGCCCTTATGTGTGGTATTGGGGTGAAATTGTCCCCTGTTCTGTACACTACTGAACTTTCCCTCCCTTTGCTCCTTCTGATTTTTTTTTTCTTCCCGGGAGGCAGAACCTTCTTTGTATTCAACAACACAGAAATTCAGCAAAACTGAGGGAAATTGCAACCAGCTGTGTTCTTTTTTTTTTTTTTTTTTTTGGTTTTTCGAGACAGGGTTTCTCTGTGTAGCCCTGGCTGCCCTGGAACTCACTCTGTAGACCAGGCTGGCCTCGAACTCAGAAATCCGCCTGCCTCTGCCTCCCGAGTGCTGGGATTAAAGGCGTGCGCCACCACTGCCCGGCCCAGCTGTGTTCTTGTCTGCCTCAAGTGCATCTCCAGACATGGTTGCCAAGGGAAAGCGTGTTTTCTTTTTTAACATAATTTACAACCAAATGTTGTATGCTGTAACAGAACCGCCTTCTCCAAGTTCCTTAACAAGAAGCCACCTACTTCCTCAGATTTTTTTCCCCAGGAATTAGGCAATTGATGGGTGATAGTGCCTTCCCCTAACACACACACACACACACACACACACACACACACACACACACACACACACTCATGCGCGCGCGCACACACAGGCCCATTCACACACATACACTAAGACTTTACTTCCTGAGGGAATTCAGACCCAGTCTAAACCAGTTACAGATGTCTGGCAATTCCTCCATATCCCAAGACTGGAGAGGATATGGGATTGTCACTAGTAACCAGAAGCAGACTGGGAGTCATAAACCTTCCCTGTAGGCATCCCCGGGTTTACAACTTTGAAAGATGGCAAAGCAGTCAAGTCTTAGCCCTAGAGCAAAGGATACCAGGCCTTATTGTATTTCCTCAATTATCTCTCCTAGGCATGGCCCCCCTCTCAGCTAACCAATGTCAAGTGGAATGCAGTCTTCCCCACAGCATCCCTTACAAAAGCAATGTCCCATGGTGGGTTCTGCTGGACTGCAGATCATCTGTGCTTCCTGCTGCTGCGGTCTGTGTGAAAGGGGGAACTGCTGTGGGCTCTGCCTTCTTGACATCCTTTTGGTTTTGCTGCTGTGCAATGTTTCTGCAGTACTGCATGCAAAGCCAGACAACACCGGCCTGACCTTGGAGAAGCTCTTCCTCACAACTCAGTTTTTAAAGTTATGTATTGTACACCAAGGTTGCGCTTACAAGGGCTCTCTTGCTGGATGTTATGAAGTACCCAGCTTGCTAGAAATTCTAAGTTGATTGTTGTACTGAAATATTAGAGAAGGACAAAAACAAAACAAAACAAAACAACAAACAAACAAAACCTGGTCCTTCGATGCTTACAAGATAAACATGATATGGTCTAACATTAATTCTCCAAGTTAAAAAAAAGTTATAAGCTGCTCATCCCAAGTTTCAAGTTGTAGATAAGAAAGTTCCTGGGCCCAACACTGGCCTCCCTGGCCGAGGCTGTGCCTAGAGTCACAGTGTATCTACCATACTGCCAGACAGAGAAACACTACAACTGAGTAACACAGAAGTCTGGACTGACGGGCTCTACCCCAAACCAGGATCTGAACTTGACTTCAAAGGCCCCCGAGTCACCCCTCCAACCCTATCAGCTTTACTCCTTTCCAGCTCCCTCCCACACGATCTTTGTGAGACCACCTATAAGAAGGCAGAAAATGGCACCCTCATCAAATGATTCCAAACACTTAAGCTCTAAATCTTAATCTACAACATAGAAATCGGTTTTCCATGCCAGCAGAATCTATTTTGCTTCCAGAAGTCTAGAGAACTTAATCCAGTCAGGAAAAAGTAATTAAACTAAGTGACTGGAACTGTCGTGTCTCATTCATGAATACTCTTAGTGCTGACTCAGCTGTTAGCCTGGAAACTACAGAAATTGTTACATTTGTCATGATCTTATATTAGAGGAATAGTATATATTTCACAAATAGGCATTGAAAACTTCTAAAACTTTACTCTATTTCCTTTTAAAGTCTTTTTAAAATAAAGTATGGAATTACTTCATCTTTAAGAGATATTGAATTGTGGAATCCTAGATTCAAATGGTAAAATTTTCTTATTTTTTAATCTGAACAAATTCACATAAGGACAAGTTTCTGCTAATGTTGCAGAAAAAAAGCCATTTAGCTAACTAAAATAAAAATTAATCAATATCATCTCTCATAGGACGGGAAGGAATTTCCCTTTCTGCATAGCACGTTAGGTACTTTAGAGAAGAGTTTCTTTGCCCTGGAAAAATACCAGACTAACCATGAATTATACTGTAGAAAGTAACAACCGTGAATATAACAAATTCCAGTTTAGTTAATTTTTTTCTCCTAAAACTAAGATCTGTTTTGATGTCATTTCCGAATCGAGGGTCTCCTGATAATGATCTTACAGTGAGTTCTGGTGGGTGTAGTTCGGGGCTAGCCATCCAAGTAGACATCTGCTGTGTCACTAACCCCCAGCTTTGAAAGCACAAAAGCAGATACCTTGGAACTTCCCAGAACCTGACAGAGAGAGAGAGTTCCTGGCATCTAGCTAGCCTAGAACAAGAAGTTGTTCTCCCTGCTAATTCCTCATTTAGAAGGTGAATAGAACTACCCTGTGAAAGTCTGTCTCAAATAAACAAAGCAACAACCCCCTCCCCTCCCACCCCACCAAAAAGCACCTTAGTCTTTGTCAATGACCTTCCTTAGCTTAAGGGCAAGGGTTCTCACCTTAGTTATACACAGAAATTCAGTACAACAGATAGCAAGAAATAAACCAGCTAAGGTCTCTGGGAAGAACAGACCAATACCAGCTGGTCGTCAAAAAATTAAGCTGACCTAGGACTGTAACATAGGAAGAAACTGTAGCACTAATGCTTCTTACAGGGCCAGAGTCACAGTATAAACCATGTCCTTTCCAAAGAATTATTTAGTGTGTGTGTGTGTGTGTGTGTGTGTGTGTGTGTGTGTGTGTGTGTGTGTGTGTGTGTGTGTAGTATATGTCTATGTATGTGTACCATATGAGTTCAAGAGCCCGAGATAGGTCAGAAAAGGCATGGATCCCCTGGAACTGGGTAGTTATGGGAGAGTGGGAGTGCTCCTAAGGATGGCAGTACTGAATCTGGATCCTCTGCAAGAAGAGCAGCAAGTGCTCTTCCCAGGATCGATCATCTCTCCAGCTCCCACCCCAGTCCTTGAGCCATGCATACCTAACATTTGATAGTATTATCCCTGGTTTTCAGGGATGAAAACAGTTAAGTTGACACCTATCCGGTAGCATTGGGGCAAAATACACAGACATCACTCTGGGGCTTACCCAGAGATGAAGAACAGTTTCTAGAAACAGTCTTGGAAGTCAATTAACATCTCGAATGTATTTTAAATACACTTGCAGGTTTAATTGAAGGTAGAAATGGTAGCTTCTATCAGCTCAGGAATGGGAATAACCTAACCTGCTTTCCCCTAGCCTCATTTCTGTTTGACATAAGACAGACCAACAAAATTTACAGAGGAAATCCTACATGTCTAGTGGAATATCATCAGAGTTAGAGAAGAAAACTGGGTAGGGAAAGCAGGATAAGAAGCAGAAATTCTTCTTCAACTCAAATTCCCCAGAAATATTTTTCCTAAAATTATAAAAGTATTGGTAATTTTTGATGGATTTACTTTGTCTTTTACAAACACTTTTCTCCTGAGAGCTATTTCTTCAGAAGCAGAAGTATCCCATGCTGTGGGATAAGAAGGCCACAGGGTATTTCCATCCAGCAGAGGAAACAGCTTTCTCTTGTACTAATTAAGAATTTTTGGGGCCTTACAGGCTCAGCTAGGATGGAGAAGCATTACAGGATGATGACTGTCTGGTCCCAGACCAGACCCCAAAACTGGAATTGATCTTGGTGAACTTTTAAAACTCTACTCTATACGCTTACAAATACAGACATAATCTTGTTAAATATATTAAGGTTGACTAGATTTGAGATACAGACTCGATCTAATGAAACCCCCAGATGATGACCTATAGAGCCAAAATACTAATTTACAAACTTACAAAAATCTGTGAATCTCCTCCCTCTCTTCCTCTCCATCTCCCCCTTCTTTTCTCCCTCCTCTTTCTTCCTCTTCCACCTCATCTTTCCTCCTCCCTATTTTCTTCCTTCTCTTCCTTTTCTCTGAGCCAGGGTCCCATGCTGGCCTTGAATTTATTCATGCTGCAACAGCATCCCAAATGCTAGGATTATAGGTGTATGCCAGGATGCCTGGTTCCGTTCTCTTCTTTTAAACAAACAGCATGAATATTGCCTTGTTTGGTAAGAGTGGAGTCACCAAAGATGTCATCACAACACACTGACACTGGCTTCTGATAGACTGTGACATTTACCCTGCCACCCCCACATTATAGACTTGCCAGACTGACCAAAGATAGCAACTGCAAAAGTATCTTCCTCTCAGACACGTGTCCACGCATCTTCTTTCAGATGTGTGTCTACCACCAATTAACCCCCTTTCTGGTCAGCATTTCTGCTTTCTTTTTCTTGCTACAGTTATTCAGCAGAGCTATGTCTGCAGGTCTGCTAGTCTGGCACTCTGACTTCTTAATCTACAGTGTAGGAACCTTGTAGTCTTTTTTTCAAATTGTTATAGATACTTCTCACAAGAGCCATCTACCTTTGAACCCAATGTAAAGATATTTGATAAAGCCTTGAAAATCAAGCAGTTCCTTGAGAATTGAGCACTCTTGGAAAGCGGGAAGGAGGAGGTATCAGTCACCAAGATGATTGTGTACTATGGGGCTTTCCCCTCTTAAAGGGATATTGCAGCATCACAAATGCATGGCAGTTAGACAAGGAAGAAGGAAGGGAAAAGACACAAACCAACACCTGCAGTTGGGAGCTGTGTGGCAACCATGTCTCAGCTCCTATGAGGGGACAGCCTCTGGTCAGTCCCACTGAGACTGCGCCTAGTTGTGAGTGAACCTCTGAACTATGAGGAAACTGAGGCAGAAGTGGATAACGTGTCCTAAATCATTAACGACTTTTCTTCTTTGAGCCTCACCTAGACAGCAACTTTTTCTTCTTTGCCTTAGTGGTTCCCAGCCTTCCTAACGCTGTGACCCTTTAATACGGTTCCTCATGTTGCGGTGGCCCCCAAGCACAGAATCATTTTGGTTGCTACTTCATTACTGTAATTTTGCTATTGGTATGAATTGAAATGTAAATATTTGGCAATGGTCTTAGGCAACCCCTGTGAGAAGACAACTCCCAAAGGGGTCACGACCCACAGGTTGAGAAACACTGTGTTAGAGTTCTTATGACAGGGGAAGGCTGTCAGGGGGAGAAAGAAAAGATTGCTGCAGAAGGAATCTGGAACATGATAAGGCAATTGTCACTTCTGGTCACTTGTTAGGAAATTTATAGCTGAACTTTGGGTTTGCAGACTTGCCTAATAGCTTGAGAAAAGATCATTCCCATGCTTTTAGCTTCCCAATGAGCTTCCCAGCACAGTTTTGCATATGAGAATTAGAAAGCAGGAAGTGGGTTCCCATAGCAAGGAATGGAGGACTGTCTCTTTCTGACCCCAGGAAAGTGGTGTTCCGCTCAGGCCCTGTCCTTTTTTAAGTTGCAACATATTATGAGAAATAGTGTTTTGGTCAGGCTGTGCCCTATGCTGGGTGATTCCATTTTACAAGCAGCATTTGGATCCATTTGGAGTGTGATCAAGAGGCAGGATTGACCCTGCACCAGTTTATGTACATACATGAGAACAATACCTGTTCAACACAGACTTATAATTAACTTATTCCTAACAGTAAAGGGTAATCAGATTGTATGAATACAATGAGAGTTTAAAGCCATTTCAGAAAAGCTAGGCTTGAGGACTTATCAGACACACCAAAATGAGTAAATGTGCATTACCCTCACTTGAACTCTTAAGGGGAGAGGAAGACCTAGTGCTGTGATGGTGAGTTACCCCCATAAATCTATCATCTGACCCTCTCTCTCTCTCTCTCTCTCTCTCTCTCTCTCTCTCTCTCTCTCTCCCTATCTCTATCTCTGTCTTTCTGTCTCTGTTTCTGTCATCTGTCTCTGTGTGTGTGTGTACATGTGTGTGTGTGTGTGTGTGTGTGTGTGTGTGTGTGTGAGAGAGAGAGAGAGAGAGAGAGAGAGAGAGAGAGAGAGAGAGAGAGAGAGAGAGAGATATTAAGGGCCAATAGACTGAGAACTCTGACTGTCCCAGGGGTTTCAGTTCAGTCTCCTATTGCTGACCTAGTCCCTCAAATGCTGTCACACACACACCCCTCCATTCATCTGTCTGGACCTGCCAGTATACTTAATCTTGCAGCTTGACTCTAATCTAAGGCTTGACTCTGCAGGTAGCATCTTTAGAAGCACTGTAACAAGGCTAATTATCTACTCCCCTGAAAAGACTGTTCACATTTCTGTCATCTTTCTGTCTCTGCTTCCATTAAGTCCTTTCTGAACTCCTTGAATCCTGCTACGACCTTTCCAAGCCCTTTGTAGTCATTCTATAGCCTACAGATAGATAAGAAGGTAGACAGATAGATGGATAGATAATAAATAGGTAGATAATAGATGACAGGCAAACAAAGGTGATAACCTCTGGGTGATATGTAATATATGATCTAATAGTTAATATTAGTAATTAAGATGAGCACAGAATCAAAGAGCTTGTGCTTGTCAACAGGGGAACTTAAACTACTTGACAAATTATAGTTAATGAACTAACATAAATTGTGAATTTATTATTATTACTGAATGCATTCTGACCTCATTGGCACGTTAATCCAATGATTAATAATTCAGACCATTGGTGGGACCTAATTTGAAGAAAGGGTTATTGAGCAGTATAGAAACTTATCAAGTGAGACCTAGTTGAAGGAAGTAAATCCTTGAGGTGTATCCCCGAAGACTATATCCTGCCAGCCTTGACATGAACTATTTTTCTCAAACACATGTGCCCTATCACAGTGCCATGATGTTCTCTCACACCATAGGCTCAGATGCAAGGGGCCAACTGACCACAGATTGAATACCCCGGAACTGTGAGCCAAAATAAATCCTCCCTCCTTCACGTTGTCTATTTCAGGGAGTTTGTTACAGTGTCAAAAACTGAACTAACCCATCCTATAACTGATCTCACTTTTACATAGCCATTTCAGGTTGGTTTCCTTCAGCAACACTCAAGGTTCTTCTATGTCTATTCATGATGTGATAGCTTCATTTTTAAGACCAGAAAACATTTTATTATCTGGATGTATCACAGTGTGTTATATTGGTCTGTATCCCCCTCCCCACCCCTCCCCGTGTATTAACACCCCAGATCCCTAATGTTACTTATTATGCTTGACAATAAAGACTTTAAAGAAGCAAATAAAGATAGTTGAGATAATTAGAACAGGACTCTAATACAATGGAAGAGTCACCTCATAGGAAGAGGACTTAGCGATTGCTTGTCTGAAGAACAGTCACCTGAGGATACAGCAAGAAAACAGCTATTTAGAAACCAGAAAACCAGCTCACAGACCAGAAATCATGTTGGTTGGTCTCTTGACTGTCCAGCCTCTAAGACTGTTGTTATAAAGTAAATTTCTGCTATTTAAGGCATCCAGTCAGTAACAGATTATTGATTGTGAAGTTAAATACTTCTTCCATTCCACTGAAAGACCTGTGGTTTGCTTCCAAGTCTAGCAATGATTAAGAAAGTTACTGTAGCATAAATTTTTAGCTCATCTGAGTAAATACCAATAGGCTGTTGGATCGCATGACAAGAGTATGTGTACTGCTATAAGATTCTTCCATACTGGTTGCACCGTTCTTCACTCCCAACAGTGAAAGAGCAGTGAAATTCGCTCCCCAGCAATGTGCTTTGTTGATGTTCCAGACCTCAGCCTTCTTATTAGGAATCTACTAGCATTGTTTTGTCTTAATTGACATTTTACTAATGATACGCAGTGTGGCAGCTTCCTTTGTTTGCTTGTTGTCTGGACTTTTGTTGAGGCACAGCCAACATTTATCATGTTGTTATTAGCACACACTTTTATATCACAGTAGCAACAGGACATTCTGGATGTGGTGTGTTACTGGGTTTGCATTGCTGGGAGAAATACCAAACAGAAATAACAAAAGGTTGTATATACCCAGTTTGTGATTTCAGAGATTTGAATTCACCATGGGGGGGGGGGTGTCAGAACCAAGTGGGTTATAACATGGTGGATAGAGATGAAGCACAGAGAGAAAAAGATTGTGGGGGGGGTGTTTAGTGGCATTCTTTCTCCCCGTATATTCCTTCCCAAGCTATAGGATAGTGCCTTCCACATTTAGTAATTCTTGTTTTCTCCTTCAGTTAACCTCTTCTAGAAATAACCTCATTAACGTTAAGCTCATTAGAATACCTATTCCACCTTCACTAATCTCCTAGGTGTTTCTCTGTGGGATCAAGTGGACAATCCAAGTACGACATCACACGGGTCATTGTGTTTTGAACTTTCATTTTAGTTCCATGTTGCTTTAAAGTGTTTTCTTATTGTAAGTTTTAAAGAGTTCTTTATGGATTTTGAATACCAGTTCTTTGTTAGATGATTCTTTTGTCAAATATTTTATTCTAGTCTATGTTTTTGTCTTCTGGTTCTCTTGACACTTTAGAGAGCAGTCAGTCTATGAAAATGTGTATGTTATTTTAAAATAATTCTACTAATGTTACTGAGTATTGGAATTATATATTTTATTTATATATGCAATATATACTATATAATATATAAAATAATTATACATGTTATTTATTTATATAAAAACTATAAAACCATTACAGACCAAATGTTTAATCAATAGAAGTTATTTTCTCACAGTTTTGGGAAGAAAGTTCTGATCAAACAGCCTGCAAGTTTAATTTCTCATGAGTACTCTTTTCCTGGCTTTCACATGGATATTTTCTCTCTACTTGGTTTGTCTGCTGAGGGGAGAATGCATGGATTTCTTTTACAAGAATCCTAATCCTATCCAATTAGGTCCAACCCTTAAAGCCTTCACTGACTCCTTAAGGACCCCATTTTCAAACTGGGCCATACTGTGGTATGTGATAGTGTGTGTGATAGCCTTCTTGTGAACTCTGAAGAGTTACAACTAGGGACCATTCTTAACATTAAAGTTACAAGCAAAACAAAGCAATGTAGTGCTAACTACACTGAAGAAACCATCGCTGGATTCCATATGAAGGCTATAAGAAAAGGCAGGGCATTGCTTTGCCTGACCTCAGCTGAGCTCGTGAACAATAGGCTCTATTCTTTAAACCATCCCCTCTGTTTCCACAAATAATTGCAAAAGTGCAGCAAATATAGTCATGTGTATGTATTGTGGGAACATCATGAGGCATACTTTCACACACACACTAAAAGGCTATGACATCACTAATGTTATAATGTATGAGACCATTATTGTCCATATGGCTCATTAACTAGAAGATCATCATAGGGCACATAACCATATTGATTTTCAGGTTACAAATAACTGTTAGCAAGTTCACAATGCAGGCTATAAACTTTGAAAATCAGCCATATGTGTTTCTAATGAATTAAAGGAACCCTCTAAGGAAGAACTTCCCCAGTTGCTGATTTGGATCTTAGAAAAGGGATTATCATGCAGAAGGGCGTATGCCAGCAGGTGGGTATCCAGATGTGAAAGAGAGTAGCAGGTCAAACCACCAAAATGCCCAACTATGTGGCTACTCCTTGTTTCTCCTGTCTCACACTAAACTGAGTCAAAAACTAAAGATCTTGAGTGGAGTATCATGGTGTAAGCTTGTAAATCTAACACCTAGGAGGAAGAGGTGGGGTGGTTAGGGTTCAAAGCTAGCCTCAACTACATAGTAAGTTCAAGACCACATAAGACTCCGTTTCAAAAAAAATTTTAAAGAAGGAAATACAGAACAGAAGGAATTACGAGAAAGAAAAGAAGGAAGGAAGGAGGGAAGGAAGGAAGGAAGGAAGGAAGGAAGGAAGGAAGGAAGGAAGGAAGGAAGGAAGGGAGGGAGAGGCAGAGGACTTGCCATATGGTTGTTGTGACCAAGCGAAATTATCCAACAGTAGAGACTAGGATGGGCAAAGGAACTGGAGGAAGACCTAAACAGAGACCTATATGTAGCTCATGTGAGCAGAAGAGAGTCCATGATTGAGAAATGAGCAAGAACAGACTGGATCCAGGGCTGACCAGAGACAGGTACTGGACCCCGAAAGAGGGTTGCTAAACAGAAGTGTGCAGATCCCAGCCAAGGCAAGTACTCAGGCATGCTGATATACTTCTGTGACCCCACATCTCAGAAGTCAAGTCATGGGAACTGCAACAAATTAAGCCAGTCTGGGTTCATAGCAAGAACCTTCTCAGAAACAAACAAACATACAGGAAAAAAATTTCAGGTGACTGTCCATTCCTCATCAGCATACAAGGAGCCAGAGAGCTCCTCTCCTGTGCACACTGACTGCCACAACCCATGTTTTCAAGGTTGAGATGCAGTGACTGACTCGAGGCGTCCTAAACTACTTTATCCATAGACAACACATTAGGACAGACTAAGAGATGCTTAAACTACTGGACCACTAAACTTTAAATCAGATTGGACATTTAAATTTTCTTGTGTTTAAGAATGGGAAAGAAGGATATTAGCCCAAAAGTTCAGAATGTCCAAGTTTCACTTAACAGTAACCGCTGGACTGAGAGTGAGGTCCCAGATGGAGGGGTTGGAGAAAGGTCTGAAGGAGCTGAGGGTATTTATAGCCCCATGGAGGGAGCAAGAGCATCAATGGGCCTGAACCCCCCCCCCGTCATCCCGGAGTTCGGACCACCAACCAAAGAATACACATCTATTGACCCATGGTTCAGACTGCATATGTGGCAGAGGATGACCTCCATGGCCATCAGGGAGAAAGGAGAGGCCCTTGGGCCTGAGGGTGCTAGAGGCCCCAGTAAAGGGGAATGTCAAGGTGGGAATATGGGGATGGGTAGGTGGGTAGGTGGGAGGAGGAATTCCCTCACAGAGGCGGGGAGGGGGAGGGTACAGGGGGTTTCCAAAGAGGAGACCCAGAAAAGGGGAAACATCGGAAATGTAAATAAAGTATCAAAAATAAATAAATAAATAAATTCTTTCTTTTTTAAAAAATGAAAAAAAAAAAGAAGAAGAAACCTAAGGAGCGGTGAGATAGTAACACTTGCTGCCCAGGCTGATGGCCCAAGTTTGAGTCACATGGCAGAAGGAGAGAACCAACTCCCACAAGTTGTTCTCTGGCCTTCCCACATGTGCTGTTCCAGGCATATACTTCAAAAAAAAAAAAAAAAAAAAAAAAAAAAGAATGGGAAAGAAGGACCAATTTAGTGAACTGATACATTTTGTGTTGTGTCTATCTGGGTAGTGAGATGAATTACATAGACCAGGTGTATGTTTTGGAAAGGGTTCTTCACCCAATCTAATGAGGAAATAGATGCTTAGTCATTTGTCATAGGTGACAGGGCACTTTAATTCACTGGTTTGATTTATCCAGAGGGCAGCAGTGAGCTTTGGTAATGCTGTTAGACAAGAAATTGTACTAGCACAGATAGGAGGAAGTGTCCTCGGAGTGTCTCAGGAAGGCTCTGGCAGACATGCATGTGTGATTCTCACTGTTTTCAGTGTGGATGACAAAAATCTGTCAGGTAGACAGAAGAGCCCTGGTACCCAGGGCTAAAACTGGGATGCCTGACTTGGGATATCACATATATCCATTTTTGTCGATGGGAACTGTATTCAGTCTGCTCACTCCTCATTGCTCAGAAGTTCTCCATGCCTGTGATTTTGTTTCTGACATTTAGAATGTGCTGGTTACAGGTTGGCAAGATGGCCAGCCAGTACTTGCTATCAAACCCGAGGACCTAGGTTTAATGCCTAGGATTCACATGGGAAAGGGAGAGAATCAGCTTCCACAAGGAGCATCTTGACCTCCTCACACACACCATGACTTGGAGACACTCATATACAAATAAATAAATGTTAAAAATAATGTTTTTAGTGTGTTGGTTATTTTCTGTCCCCTGAGACATTTACTGCTCTTTGCTGCCTTGTTTTGTACGTGGGGAAGGAAGTTCACTCTTGAGATAATGTAATCAGTGTCTCTTGTGGGACAGCCTCCCACTGGGTTCTGATATGAAAAGTGACCTCCTCCCCCTACCTTCCTGCTCCATTCAAAGTCTCCAGTGTGTGTGTGTGTGAGTGTGTGTGTGTGTGTGTGTGTGTGTGTGTGTGTGTGTATACACTTCTATGTGGGTCCAATTGCATGTGTGTTTACCGTGTAAAGTCTCTTAAACATGCTGCATCCTGAACATTTTCTTACCCATATTCCCTGCTCAGGCCCGTCTTCATCAGCCTTTGGCTTAGAGCGGTTGACTGAGGATGCCTTCACAATCCTATTGCTCCTGCAGTCACACGCACGTAAGGACTCTCTGTCATTGCCACTCACTAAACCCATGAACCACCCTTATTGTATCTGTTACACTTGCCTGCACACTAAAATTTTTTCACTGAAATTATTTTATTCAGTCAAAAAAGTCAGAGTCTGTTTCCTGGACTTCTGAGTAGTCACCAGTCTACTTTTTCTGATGCTTCTGCCCCCACCCCAAAGCCTTGGGTTTGTCAGCTTAAAGCATAGACAGCTGCTTTGAAACCCCCTCTCTGCCGCTTGTTAAAAATGCAGATTCCTAGGTTTTGCATCTGAGCACTTTTTCCATCAGAATCTCTGGGTTTACTGGGCAGTGGTAAGCACAACTGAATAAAAGCCTTGGATGAGGTGGGTCTCCACGTTCCTGGGCACACCAGTTGTCTTCTAGAATCCTCCAGTAAAACCTCTCTTTATGGATAAATCAAAAGTGAATTACATGTATTTCAAGAAATTTAAGTTTCTAGGGTAAAAGAGGATGTAGAAATTGTTTTTCTAGTTAGATTCAGTCAATGTTTGGAGGCTGCTTTGTGTGAATTCTTATATCACACAAACACACACTCTCAAGAGTACTGAAACGCAGTCCCAGGGGTCTCCTTGTCAAAGCCAGCCATCTTCCTCCTTCCTTGGTGTCTAGAATCCTAAAGGGGAGAACTGCAATAAACAGAGTCCCTTTCCTGCTCAGTGGTTCAACTGCCTAACTTTTAGAAGAGAAAGGAATGAGAGGAACTTGTCCCAAAGGCTCATGCCCAGTTGGATTGTTTGATGTGTTTGCTGACAGGTTTTCCTGAGGTTAAGTCTTTTCCTCTGAGACACTTGGTTGGTGACATGATCTTAAAATGTGACTATGACAATGATGATGGTGATGATGATGATGAAGAGGAGGAGGAGGAGGAGGAGGAGGAGGAGGAGGAGAAGGAGGAGGAAGAAGGAGAAGAAGAAGAAGAAGAAGAAGAAGAAGAAGAAGAAGAAGAAGAAGAAGAAGAAAAAGAAGAAGTAGCAATAGCTTGCATTAGTTTCCAGTCACTTATTCTGTATTTAAAGTCTTTAGATAATAGCCATGCATTATCTTCATGTTTTCTGAGCTGGAGCAGAGGCTCTGCCTTTCACAGGCTGAAGTGAAGGAGTGGCCCATGGCGCATTCCATTCTGAGCTCATAATCCTTCCCAAACTCACACAAGGATGCTAGCAGAATTCAGTTCTTTATGGCTGTAAGACTGCAGCTCCATTCTTATTGTTGGGCTATCTACTAGACCTCCTGGACCACCCTTAGTTCCTTGAGTCTGCCTGCAGTTTGTAGTTAATGTGGCCTCTATGGGCCCTTATTCAAACCACTGAATTATCTCTCTGTTAGTGAACTAAAGGTTAGCCCAGTAATAACCTCCTCCCATGAGTCACAGCCCTTTGTGCTCACAGATCCAGCTCACATGAATGAGAGGATGAGAAGAAAATTATACAAGGTATGGACAGTGCTAGGCATGTTGGGACATCTTAAAACTCCATGCATCACAAGGCCTAAGAACAGCCTACACCCTGCATGTACTTCGACTTACTATGCCTACAACAGTCCTGAGAAATAGATCTTAGCTGGGCATATGGCTCATGTTAAAAATCTCAGCACTCCAGAGGCTGAGGCAGAATCTCTGCAAGCTCCAAACTATCCTGGCTGGTGAGGAAACACCTGAGGGCTACTACTCTTACCCTATTTTGGTAAGGAAGTAACTTGAAGTGTCTATTAGCAAATACAAGATAAAATTAGAGATTCAATTATTCCTTTTGAAAATAAGGAAGGAGATTCCATTCTGTCGGCTCTTCACTCAGACTCAGGCAGCAGTGAAAGTCTTCCCAGCCATGAACCCCCTTTGTAAACTTTGTAAACCCTCCAGGCAGGAAAGTGACCAGACCCCAACCCCCAGACTTCTCTAACAGTCCCAAAGGTCATTTCCTAACAGCTGTAACTATCATATCCAAACCCTGCCCTACAAGAAAAAAAAATCCCACTAATCCCTGGACAAGAAAACCCACCAATCCCTGAGCTCCCCAAAGATCAGGACTTGAAATCTCACCAATCCTCACCCTGGAAATCACCCGCCCTGGAAAGATCCACCCTCTAAGAAATCCTATAAAAGTCCTGCCTACACTTGTGCCTGCTTTCTTCTTCCAGGAGCAGAGGCAGCCAACCCTGGATTCCACCCTGCTGCCTGGTGTGACTCTCTCATCGGAAGAAGCCAAGAAGCAAAGAAGTGGACCTCAGCTCTGCTGCGGATACCCTCCCCCAACCCCCTCCCCAAGCAACTGCAAGAACCTGAGTAGCTAAGTTGAGCTGTTACACTGTAGCACTCCAGCTCAGCCAGGGATAGCCTCCCTTAGGGATGCAACACCCCTACTGAGGAGGCTTCCTCTCAGAGTCATGTGGCTGCTAGCATCCCATGTCTCAGGATACTTTTCCATTGGGTCATCACCCACCTCAGAGCTATGTGGTTCCTGGTTCCGAGTCCCACAGTCTGTTTCAATCCAAGCAGGAATCCTGACGCATCATCCCTACACTCCCACCCAGGTCTTTCTTTACTTCTCCTTTTCAAATATTTGCAATCAAGAAGGTTTCCTCAAAGACCTGGGAGCTCTATCCTTGAGGTATAATTATGAAGAAAGATAATGTTCAATCTATTCAATCACAGGAAAAAAACCAGATCTACCTGCCACTTGACTCGAAATTCTAAGGGTCTACTTAATGGATTGTGACTGCTTAGATGTAGTTGTGAGTTCCTTCTGTCTTTGCAGGGCCTGTGTCCTCAGTATCCATCATTGTGTGGCTTAGCACTCATTCAACAATACAATCCTTTAATTTGTTTTCTGTCTTTTAAAGACTCTTCCTAATCTGGGAAGAGATTCTATTTTTAATTATATTTCCTCAATGGGTACATAATAGCTGAGTAACTTGTCAAGAATACCTTGCTACTGAGTGGCAGAGTTGTACTGTGAACTCAAATCTCTGGCTCCAAAGCCCATGTGTCTACAGATCTTCCCTCATTTTTTCTCTTACCAAAACTGAGTCGGAGGATGTGCCTGTGCTCGACCTGAGACAAGGCTATACACTGTTCCCTGACCATGAGATTTACAGTTAATCCTTTAGAGCAGGGCTTTCCATCCTCAAGAAAACTGCCATTGGAAGCCACGTAATCCATTGTTGTGAAGCTATTCTGTATGGTAGATCTTAGAGGCACCTTTGGTGTCTATCTATAAGACAAGTATGTGTTGAGTGTGTGTGCAAAACCAATCCTATAATGGAAGAAAGAAAGACCCTCCGTGGAAGGCTTGGCAGAAAGAGAGAAGCAAGCCGCAGACAGAAGAAAGCCCACTTTCCGAGATGGCTAACGATCCAGTAGCTGAGAAAAATGGCTTATTAAGTTTTGCTTATTCTTATTTTGCTTTGATTTTGATATAATATCTTGCTATGTAGCCCAAGTTAGCATGGGACTTGCTAACTTGCTTCTCCAGTGTTGGGATTATAAGTATGCACTAGCAATCCTGCATTAAATCTTCCTCTTTTTTTCCCCAGAAATAAGAGGAAGCAGAGTTAGGTAAGCATCTGATTCATTATTCTTTCATTCTGTACTTTTACCCCTGGTTGTAATGAAGTGCCTAAAAAAGTGGATCACAGTAAAACTCTTCTTTTGCCTGAAGATCATGTTGTGATTTCTTGCATTTAGTGAGACTTGGAGGCTCATTATGACCCCTCGAGAATTATTGAGGGAAAGCTATTTAGATTTAGATCAAAGTCTGTACTTCAGACTTGATAATAGTTAGGGACCACAACAAGCAGGCAATATTACTGTGGGAAATTATTAACATAAAGTCTGAGCATAATCCAACAAAAGCTTTTATAAAGTTTATTTCCTCGCATATTCAAGTCATGTATCCTGCCTGTACTAACAACAATCAAAACTGAAAAAAAGAAACATTGATAGATAGTTGTATCATTTGAAGCTAGATACTTTTCAAATTGAAAACAAACCTCATGTGCCTCAGCCTTTCCTGAACACTCTGTACTTTCAGAAAATCCCTGAAGTGGTGCTGTCTCCACTTCCTTTCATGCTGCCCAAAGCACGATTCCTTTCACACAGTCAGCAAGTAACTACGTACCAAAGATCTGATATCTCACCAGCACGTTAGGAAAGACAAAGAATCACGAGACCCAGCGTCTCCTTTCCCAAGTTAGGTCACTGCTGGAAGAAACCAGTTCTATACATGAAGTGGGAAAGTGTTTGCCAAATGTTCAAGCCTGGCAGCTCCTATGGTCCCCAACAGATTCAAACCCAGGTTCAGCACTTAGGCATCAGTATTTACAAGTATGTATGCTCGAAAGTAACGATGACGAGAGAAAGTGTTTAGTGTTCTGCTTCTTGGTGAATGCCAGAAAAATGCAAGAGGAAATGATATGTTTCGTGCTTGAGAACTTGGCATATTATCCAGATTGAAGCTCTGGAACCCAAGGCCAGTCTTTGGCTAAAGGAGACCCAGGCTCTGAAAACAAAAACTTGACATATATTTTTCCTGTCCCCGGATGCGTGATAGTTATACCTGTCGTCTCTTTCCACACCAAAGTAGCTCCAGTAAGACAGAAGCTCTGAGGAGGAAACTCACTTTGCCCTGGTTGACTTCTCCAGTGTTCTGTGGAAACCTGTAGCATTACATGTTGGCATTATAAAAATCTCAGCATATGTTTGTTATATTTCTGGGAACATGTGTTGTTTCTCTTGCTGAATGAAATTTAATTGTGGCTTCTGGATTCAAAGATTTGAGTCCCTCTTCTTGGTACCACTGATTCTGGACCCATGGTAAGACAAAACGTCATGGCATAGAGAGCAGGTGAAGAAAGTCTTTTTACCCATCACAGCAGGAAGCAGAAGGAGAAGGATCTGGGGACCAGACATAGCCTCCCAAGTTCCACTTCCAGTTACCTGCTTCCTCCAGAAGGCTCCACATCTTAAGGTTTCCAGAACCTCCCAAGTTAGCAACAGCATCTGGAGACCTAGTAATCAATACATGAGCCTGTGGGGACATTTTATATTCAAACTAGAATAGAACAGTACTTTAATCACAGTTTTGTTGTCTAACCTTGAGTTACTAAGCCTGCTGCTTAGACTTCTAAATTAACCTTGAATTACATGCCTGGGAAGGTAGGAGAGGGTTGGAGGTTGGTAGATATTCTTTCTTTCTTTTTTTCATTTTTCTTTTCTTTTTTTTGCCACAAGCCTACTACAGGCTCGGTCACTTCAGTGTTTGCTATTGTATGACTGCCAAGGTCAAAGGCTGCCCTGAAGATCTCCTGATAGGAATCCTAAGAACATTCTACCCCTGGGAAAACCCCTGCTGTATTGTGTAACCCACAGCCGTTAATACAGAAGGTTAATCCAACCTCTTTATCTCTCAAAGTCCCAGGATCCTATGCGCTCCAGTGACCCACTTGCTCACTCTGCTATCTCCAACACCACAAAAAGGAAGCCAGTCCCACCAGGTCTGAAGTGTATAATATACCCTTCGCAGTGAGGTCTCCTACTTGCTTCTCTCTATACCTTTAGGGGAAATGGAAGTGTCCTAAACCTTAGGCACATACCCAAGAGTGCAGAAGCACTTTACACTTACTATGCACAGCTCAGTGCCACAAAGATAGAGGCTCCCTCTTCATTAATAATCTCTTACTTTCCCTATCATTATTATTTTTTTGGAGAAGGTACAAAGATGTATCAGTTGTCACAGTTGTATGAGTCACTTTCTGTCCTTTGGAACAGTTCCCACTGTCCCACGATTTATCTGATTTGCCCTGAGATCTGGACATTTGTTCAGTGTCCAGTTCAGTAAAATAGCTTTTTTCCATAATGAAACAGTTCCTCAAGGAGGATGAGTCTAAACCATCTTTGTGGTCAAGCCTCATCCTTCAGTAAACCCAGTGGCACACACTGACTGCATGGCCACTGCTTTGACATAAGCACAGTTCATGTTCCTGTCTGGTGTCATTTTATCCTATTTAGGCTTAGAAATTATTTAGTAGATTAAGGTTAGCCTGGGCTATATAGAAGCCCTGTCTCAAAACGTTAATTTGGAAACAAATATGTGTTGGCATATATATATATATATATATATATATATATATATATAATTGTGTTTTTATATCTACCACCATTCGAACCCTTATTCCATCCTAATCCCTAACAAACCCCCAAATGCTAGATAGAAGAGAAAGAGGGTTAAAGGGGAAAGGGGCATAGATCTTTTTCATCCAACAAAATAGACCACTTTCTGCTGATTAGGGACATCGTATTTCTTGAGGTTAGTCCAGTCTTCATCTTCAGGAAATCTCTAATTTCTGCTTCTTGTCTCTTTGCTCCCAAACACTTGACAAACAACAACAAAGAGCAACTGGGAGCAACAGCCTTTCGGAGCGCCTCATCCATCTTGGGGGCTCTGGAATTTATACTCTCTCCAGATGCCCCAGACTCAAACTACCTGCATCTGGCAAAGATCACGCCCTTGCTAGTGTATGAGGCAAATTATAATCACCTGCTGTGAAGCAGTCTCTTATCCCACTCCTGGATAAAAACAAAAACATATTCACATAACATAACTGGTTTTTTTTCTTTTTTACAAAAAAACAAGATTTGCACTACAAATATGGCTTTTGTTCATTTTCTGTCTTCTTATTTCAGAATAGTGGAGATGGAGGAGAAAAAAAAAGTGGAAGGTGTCAGAGTGCCCTGCCTGCTCTACCTACACTGTCTGACACAGAATCCGAACATCACGTTGGTCACCTTTGAAATGGGAAGGAAGACTAAACTATTTGAATTTTGCATACTAATACACAAACTCTTTAGAATTCTATTCCACACCATTTATTTCTGTTATTTCAAAAATTTTCATTGTATTTGGATGTGGTGACACATATCTATAATGCCAGCACTTGGAGGTAGAAACAGGAAAACTATGAGTTGAAGGTTGGCTACATAGTAAATCCTAGGCTAGCCTGGCTACATATGATCTTTCTATCTCAGTGCCTCATGTGTGTGTGTGTGTGTGTGTGTGTGTGTGTGTGTGTGTGTGTGTGTTTGATAGTACAGATATAATCTTAAATTTTAAAAATATTTTTATGTACAGTGACAGACATTGTAAAGGTGAGTTAGAAGACCCGTCACAGTTGAGAGCTAACTATCAGTAGCTAAGATATAAGATACATGCATCACTGACATTCAACAATGGATAAAATTGATAAAGGCCTCTAGAAAGGAACAGCTGAAGAAATTTCTCCTTGAGCTTTGACCCCTTTGTGGATTTTTTATAGTTCCTGTGTGGATCTACATATGTCATATTTTAAAATGCATGGCTGGTATGGATTTTTTATTTTATTTTAAGTGTAACAACAGAAAGAGGTACAGGGAGGGACGGAGAGAGGAAAGAAGGGAGGGGGGAGGAGGAAAAGGAATTTAACTATTTTATTTTACTTGAATATTTTAGACTTATAACACCAAATTTGTCTATTTTTCACTATTTGTGAGCCATAATGGCACATGTCTGTAATCGCAGGGTTAGGGCATAGCGAGTATGTAAGCAGATGAGCTAAGGCTCTGTAGCAAGAGCCGATCTCAAACAAGCTTATTTAGTATTCTATTCTTTATCCATTTCTACACATTGAATTCTTTATCATAATGTTTTTACCTTTCATTTAAAAAACTGGGCACACTAACATTTTGTTTTTAAAAACTACCCACACAATATTTGCCTATTTCATTAGTTCTTTTCGGTGTCAAGTAAAACAGCAAAGTTTTAAGAATAATATCTATCCTTGCATTTGCTTGCCTTTAAATTTTATTTCTATTATTTGTAAAGAAGTTAAAAACATGGACATTTAAGATTTATCTATTTTGTTTGTCTCTAAACTTAAAAATTCATCTCCAAATGTTATTAGACATTTAAGCATATTTCTGAAATTTTTATGATCTTATAATTTTATAACTCAAGCAGAAAGTTTTATTTTGAAAATCTATGATGTTAATTTGGTTTTGAGTTTTGTTTTCATGCTCTTTCTTTCTCTCCATCACCACATCGCCCCTTTTTCCCCTAATTTCTAGAGATAGAATTTTGTTATGGAGTCCTGGCTGGCCTTGAACTTGTGCTGATCTTTCTGTCTCTGGCTCCTGAGTCTGAGGTTAGAAGTGTTTACCATGCCTAATCTACATAAACTTTTAGAGTAAGATAAACTTAAATTAGAACCTTTTTAATTGACTTCATATCATGCTCCAAATATCATGTATATGTGTATATGCACCTATGCATGTTTGCACACATTCTACCCCAAATGCATAAAAATGGACTTAACTACCATCCATCTTTATAAGATAAACCAAATCAGAGAGGGCAAACAATTTACTCAAAATGAAAGTCAATTTACTTGTACAGAAAGTGAATGATGTAACCAGAGTAGGTTACACCCTCAGTAGACTGGCTACCAGCCTAGCATGGTGCCTAGGTCTCTGCTATTCATAGGGAATTATTGACTTAGTCAAACATCTAATAACACAGCTCTTGGCTGCTAGTGTTTGAACAGGAGCAATGACTTCATGCTTCCTTTAAACTTCCCAAATTCTCAGTTGTACCCAACAGACTTTAAACTGGAGTGAAGAGAGCAAGTTGGGAAGATGACCTCTGAGAAAGATGATTCTCCCCCCCCCCCCACTTCCTTCCAGCCTGTCTCACTGCTCAACAGTTTATTTAAAAGAGAAAACAATGATAAAAAAGTCTTGAGCTGTTGACTCCTGCTGGTGACACTATGTGAAAACCTGTGCTGGTACTTTCCAGCATCACTGCCTAGGGCTATGTGCCAACACACAAAGACCTCCCTGTGATCACCTACCATTAGTAATACTAACATGTTTCTAGCGATTAGACAGGCACAATGGTATGTGTCTGTAGTCCCAGATACCTGGGAGTCAAGGCAGATCACTTGAACCTAGGACTTCAAATCCAGTTTGGGTAACACAGTGAGACCCCATGTTTCCAAAAATAAACAGGGGATATATAAAATTTAAAAAGTATTTTATAAATTTATTATTAAAAACATATAAATAAAAAACTGGGAAAGGGGATAACATTTGATATGTAAATAAAATAACCAATAAAAAATGAAAAAAATAAAATTTCTCTTCTATAAAAAACATTCTAATTTACTATAATTCCTTTAGATTAAAATTAAAATAGCCACATCTAGCAAGTAGCTACTGTATTATATAAATCAGGTCACTGATTAAATTCCTAAAATTAAAGACTTTCAAAATCTAAGCTTTAAACTAAAAATATGTTCCCCCACATTAGTTCGTTGTATGTAAACCGGAATTTAGCATCTGGTTTTCTTTTCCAGGATAAGACTATTAGCTCTATGTAGGAAAAGAGTGCTGGTAGACTGTGTGTGGGTGTTTCCTGATGTCTGCTGAAGCCTCTGTGTTCCTAAGCTAGATGACATATGCACACTATTCCTGAAACTTGCTGGCAGTGGATCACCCAGGTGGAAATGATGACAGTGTCCACCCTCACCGAACACGGGCTGATCTGCCCAATCCAAACCTCCTTGAATACTTCCTATCAGTTTCAACCTTCCAGAAAACCAACAGAATAAAAGCTAAAATCAAAGGGGCAAAAGCAAAATAATAAGAATTCTGCAGGTTCACAGAAAGTATGCTTTCCTGCATTTCATTGATTACACATACTGTCCTCTGATTTGTGGTAAGTCAGTTTGTGCTGAACCAAGGTAGGGCAGGTCCATCTGCTGCTCCTCCTTCACCTCAGTACCTGCTCTTACATATATTGTTACGTCTGCCCTCCCAGATCCCTGAGGCTCTAAGGTTCAGCAATTTACCTCCAGGTGGAATACACTTTCTGCCTTCACACTTCTGCTCTATCTGTTCCAGGATCTCTTACTGTCTGGGGAAGCTACAATTTTACCTTCATCCCTGTCCTGTTCTTGATATCTGATGGTTGACCTGAAGTGTATTTAACATGTGAGAACATGCAAGCGCATACAAATGTGGTAATACTTCTCCCGTGTTTAGGGTGAGAGAGCTGCTGAGTGCATATTTTTTGAATGACTCAGAAGACTGCTGGAGCCCTCCCAGACAAGGAATTGATGTTAACATCACCCATTCCATAGTAGTGTCACAACTACCAGAATACTTTAAACATTTGTAACAGGAATCAAGCTTTTGAGACATTTAGATGATGTCATCCTGTGCCTGTGGCTTCCTTTCTCCTTCCTATAAGTTGGTCTCACTGGGCCAATGGGCAGAACATAAAGAATGAGAGGCATTACTTTGCATAACGATTAGAGCCAGAAAACACTCTAATATATGCCAGGCATGACAACACGTGGCTGCATTCCCAGACTAGGGAGGCTGAGGCAGGAGGATCATTGTCAATAAGCATGAAGCCAGTGTGAGGTACATAGTTAACTAAAGGTTCTCCCGTACTATATAGAAAGATCCTGACTCAAAGGCAAGGAAAATAGCAAACACATCATTCTATTTGGAAAATATTTATCTTCATCGAAGAAAAAGAAATATGTGTACTAGGCTGAGCTAATAGAGGGATGTCGGAGGGCAGTCACTCGTACACTGGAGTACTCTTTTTACCTGCCTCAGGAGAAAAGAGTCAGGGCCAGACCTCAAAGTATCTGTCAGTCAGAGCAGTTTGGGAGGAACAGCGTAAAAACAATGGAAGCCAGGAAATTAAGCAGCCTGTGGCAGACTTTCTGCTATCTTGAGTATGGGGTAGCCTCTAAGATTTTGTCCACTGAAGCAAGCAGGCTGGCTGTTGGAGGGTGGGAGCCAGGAAGTAGGAGGATACAAAGCCAAGATGCTATTATTCTGGGCGAGTCCTGGGGGTGGATATATAGAACCCCTAATAGCAACAAGGGACTCTGGTACCATAAGCAATACACATGGAGATGAGCACTCTTCATAGAAGTAAAGATTCCCTGAAGGTAACATGGGGATCTAGGCCTGCTCCTCTAATGTTCCACCAGAAGGAAGAGAAGGAGAAACTCTTAAGAGGTGAGAAACTAAACTGGGGTAATAACATAGGCCTCTAATCTTAGAACTTACACAACTAAGTCAGGAGGACTTCTGACCATTCACGGCTAATCTGGGATATAAAGTAAGACCCTGTCCAAAAAAGAAGAAAAAAGAAAGAAGAAAAGACTGGAAGAAAAGAAAAGAACAAAAGAAAAGTCAGAGACAGTGAGAAGAGAGGAGGAAAAGGAGAACCTCCTTCAGGAAGGGGTTAGCACTTCAAATAAACTCAATATTTATCCCAAGGAACATTGCTGCCTAAGGGTAAACATGGAATTTTTCAAGGGAAAATCCCTGTTGTTAGTGCAAACAGGAGCTCTGGGAAAGACAGCTCAGAACAGAAAATAAAAATGCTCATCTTTCTTTTTCATTCCTGCCCACCCAATTCACAACATGCACATGTTGGCCTCACTGCAAGTCAATCAATTATTTCTCCATCAATCAGCTAAGGGATGAGGGTAGAGGTGCTTGCCACCCTCCAAATTAGAAGCAATGCCTATCAGGTGACATTCTAAATCTAGAAGTCCCCCTTTTCAGTACACACTGGTTCTTATTATGTTCTGTGGAGCCCAGGGTTCAGGGGCTTTACGTCTGGGTTAGAATGCAGTGCTCACCTGGAACACGGGATGCTCATTCTCCTCACTGTGAAGAAAACACGAAGATCCTCAAGAAGCCTGTATCTGCATTCACTACATTTAGAAACCATTGTCTTGTAAGGTTCCAGGCTGGATTATACACATGCCTATGTCACAAGAATGTTATGATGTCCGTAGTTGGCACCCCACCTCCAATTCTCCCTCCTAATCCACAATGGCTGCAAACGAACACCTCAGTTCTCATAGTCAAACTCTATCTGGATAGGCAAAATCACTCTCCTTAAATATTTTGTTATTATTAACAATAGCTTAAGTTTCTCCTGAGAGCTATGCTTTATACTGCCACTCACACTGCTACTTAATCTGAATGGCAAGAAAGGCATTTCCTGCGCCCAATTTCAGAGGAAGAAATGGGGGCCTCTTTGTTCTAAGATCTTTGTAGGAATTTCCCCGGGATCTTCAGTCTTTTGACTCCCCTGCCTCCTACTCAAATGTCTGGGTTGTCTACTGTCATTGTTGAGATCAATGATTTGATCCTTGCTACTTATCTATAGGTTATGTCTCTTTAAGGAACGGTGTTGTTCTAGGTTCACTATTCACATGATGACCTGCCAGGCTAACCTTGCCCACAGTAACCTCACATTCCTGTGAATGCCCACAAGAAGTCCTTTGCATTGCCCTTTGGGACTAGTCCTGTGCTTCTATTCATTTCTAAATGTGTCTCTGTTCAGACCTTACAGGTACACACAGCTCCTCAGATGGATTCAATGGATGATAAAAGAAGATGGGACAGACCCATTAAGTTCTTGAATGCCCAAAACGAAGGATGAATTCTAAAATACAAACACCCATACTGGGAGGGATGATATCCCACTTCCTATCTTGCTCTGGTCATCTTTGCCAAGGTGACAACGGCTGATTTACTACCAAACTCAGGCTAATGAAGGCTCCTTCAAACAAAACTGCCTTTACTTAATGACTGGAACGTACTTAGTTTGGGAACAGTATTATAATTACTTGACCTATCAATTCCTTCCTGGGCTAGAGCCTCACAAAAGACTATCAAATGTAATTGGGGTTTTTAACCTTGTGACATAACCCATTAGCTACAGAGCGTCTTCTTATTTCCTTTTCTTAAAAAGTACATTCAATCTACTGTGGACTTTCCCATCTGTTGGTGCAGCTGGAGGTGACTTCCTGCTCAATCAGCTGACCCTGCCCTGAGTCACATCGCTGCAGTACACTGGTAAAGCTGCTTCTTCATTGAAGCAATCTGGGAGAGAGGATAGCCTGAGCTATTAGACCACCTACAATGTGGGATGCTGTTGCGTTTCTTGTGCTCATTTGACATCTCACAAGTAGAACTGTTGTTCCTCAGCTTCTGGTGACACATCTGAAAACAGGACAATCAGTTTCCTACATTTCAGAATGAAGATGACATTTGTAGAAAGTCCATCTCTGTCGGCAATGAGTCATTTACCTGGGCAACCCCTTTCATCAAGGGTCCTTCCTCTGGTCCTCATTTTGGGGATGTGTTTTCTGAAATGATAATGACCCAAGTGCTCATTCTGGGATTTGAGATGATGCAAGTTTAGTTTGAAAGGAATTTGAAAACCACAGGAAAAAAGATGGGTCCACAGGATGAGTTTGAAATATGAAGTAGGAAAGATCCTGGTTTGGGGAAGTCATTGGAGAGAAGCTGTAGGGAGTTACTGCTGGAAGTAGAGGAGTTAGGAAAACAGCTCTGTCTGCTGTGGGTGTTGAGATTACTGATCAGTTAATTCTGTGTTCACAGTGCTCTCATTAAAGGGGAGAAGGGAGTATCATTAGCTTTTCCTCATCAAATACTTTTGCAGAGAGCCAACCATTATCATGGTGCACTCGGTAAATGTGGATCAATAAAAACACACTTTCCTGTGGGAACAAGCCTGGCACAGTGGAAAGAAGCCCCACATATCTGTTCCGGGCGCTACGGCTCTGGGTGGGACAGGAGACACGTGGGAAGTGGCAGCGTCTTCCCACACAGGTGGGGTCTGTGGGAAGCCTTTACAGGCCCTTCCCATGGGGAGGGGAGGGGGCCATTCCCCAGGGAACTTGAGGCAGCTGTCTCTGTGGGTTCTCTAACCCGGGGCACTGCAGTCGCCACGGGTTAGCCGGAGCGCAGCTGGGATTCCTGCCAGGACAGGGTTTCGGTGGCTTGGGGCACCGGGGTAGCTGCTTAGGCTTGGGTGAATGGGTACCGTCTGGGAGTGCTGGGAAGCCCTCGGTGAGAGATTAGACTCGGCTCCTTAATTGAGGACCAGATCCCTCGATTCCCATGGGTCCAGATGAAGAGACAGTCCATAATTCTAAGATGTTTATTTTCATCGTGTGGAGTGGAGTGGATGCAATTGTACCGCATGGCCTCTGGGAGATGCGAGGCAGATATAGTAACTGGGAAGGGGCGTGGCTAAGCCTCTAGGTGTCTCATTAACATGGGGATGGCTTGGAGCTGTGTGGCCATGACTCTACCTGAGGAGGGGTGGTACGTGACCGTGACTGGAGCCAAAAGCCTCCTGGAAGCGTTGGCATAACGCTGGGTCACCCAGATTTTACACCTGTGCTCAATCGGGTGCCAGATTGCCTGTCACAGATCACTGCCCCACATTTTCCCCCATTTATGACAGTAGAACAAGCAGTTTGAGTGTATTGTCCTCACCTGTGGTTTATCCAGAAGCCTGCTTGGCAGCGGTGCCCAAATAATGGCTTAATTTAAAGCTTGCTTCCTTCAAAGATACAGTATGAAAAAGATTTTAAAAAGGAAGAACACAGGTGAACGAAAGGAGAGGTTAAAGGGTAGGAAATCATGTTTTCTTTCTTTCTTTCTTTTTTTTGTCCTAATAGAATAAGCAGGGACCAAGAACTAGTCGCCTAAAGCCCTTCGAGATTCAGTGTAGGAAGTTAGAACACTCTATCAGCATTCAGTATCACTTGTGATTAAATTACTCATAACCAGCCTAAACCAGACACCACTGCCTCAGCTACTGACATAGATTTAATATAAGCAGGTGGCAGGCTTCGAGCCTGGAATTTTTTTATTTTTAAAAATGTGATTGAGATCACAATAGTCCTATCTATTTGCTGGAAGATGCACTGAATCATATAGCCTCATATTGACTTCAGAAAAATGTACATCAGGGTTTTTGTTAATGAACATCAGGTACCAGCTGACAAAGGAATAAATGGCAGGAATAGGCTTAAAAATGGAAGTCCAGAGGTGGGAACCTAGGTCTGGCCCACAATTTCTGTTCCTTAAAGCTCTTGGAGACATAGGTCCCTTCCAACTTCGTCTCTTCTGCTGTCCTAAAGCACCAATGATAAAATTCTCACCTAAGGGAGCACCACCATTCGCCCTATATTACGAGCATGGAGAAAAAAGAAAAGGGGAGAGGAAAGGATTAGAGTACATGCCATTCTTCTAAAAAGGAAAGTTTCCAGAATCACCATATACATGGCACTTTCTATACATCCTATCAGCTCATCACTTGGACACACCCAATATCAAGGGAGGCTGGGAAACACCATCCTTTTCTATGTAGACATGAATCCAGTCAAATGTATGGAAAGCAGAGAGTGGGAATCAGGAGATAATTTGCTGTTATCACCACAGAAGAATGAGCATGATGTGTAACATAAGCAGGTTCAATCTCTTTCTCATTAATGTAGTAGGAAAGCCATCAACATTCAGATAAAAACTGGTCAAAACACTATTTATAATCATCAACACAGAATCAGCTTCAATGCCTACCGACAGATAATGGAAGAAGAGAACTGACCTCTACACACTCACTAAGGCATAAGGGTTCACATATCATGCATAATATATTAACAAAAACAAGAAAAAATTTAAACGAATGAAATTCAGTTGAAGGGAAGTAGATGGAACTGGAAGATTATCATGTCACAGAGATCTACCTGCAACTGCCTCCCAAGTGCTGGTATTAGAGGCATGTACAGAAGCAAGCCAGTAAGCAGGAAACCCCTCCCGCCATCATGGCCTCTGCGTCAACTCTTGTCTGTTTTGAGTTCTTGTCCTGACTTCCCTTGGTGATGAACATCAATGTGGAAATAGATTAGGGCACATTGCTCCCCACTCCCACCCCCAGCTCCTTTGCCTATCCTCTGGAGGAGGCCTTCCAGGCCCCAGAAACACCCAGGTTAGACACCCCCATCTCTTGTCTTCTAGTTCCACTTGGGCCACAGACAGCAGAGGAGAGCTGTGCTCTGTCCCCTAAGCTCCATCATCATGCCCACAGCAGTCCTTTCCAGAGGAGGCCTGTGGCACCCCAGGAACATTCGATTCTACCTGGGGCATGACAGGCAGAGGTGAGCAGCAGCTACTGAGCTCCATTATCAGGCCCACAGCTCTGCCTGCCTCCAGAAGAAGTCCTGTCAGCATCAGGAACTTCCAGCCAATACCAGTGTCAATCAAATGGCTAAAGACGAGCCCAAGAGTACAATCAACGAGAGTCAGGGCAATGTGGCAACACCAGAGTCCAGATATCCTACCACAGCAAGCTCTGGATATCATAACCCAGCCAAAGCATAGGAAGATGACCTTAAATCCAATCTTATAAAGACAATAGAGTCCTTTAAAGAGGAAATGAATAAATCCCTTAAAGAAATACAGGAAAATACAATTAAACAGGTGAAGGAAATGAATAAAAATGTTCAAGACCTAAAATGGAAATAGAAGTAATAAAGAAAACACAAACTGAGGGAACCCTGGAGATGGAAAACCTAAGTAAGAGAATGGAAACTACAGACACAAACATCACCAACAGAATAGGAGAGCTAGAAGAGAATCTCAGGCATAGAAGATACAATAGAAGAAATTAAAACATTGGTCAAAGAAAATGTTAAATCTAAAAAGTTCCTGACACAAAACATACAGGAAATTTGGGACACTATGAATAGGCCAAACCTAAGAATAATAGGAGTAGAAGAGGGAGAAGATTCCCAGTTCAAAGGCCCAGAAAATATGTTCAACAAAATCATAGAAGAAAATGTCCTCAAACAAAAGAAAAAGACAGCTATACACATACAAGAACCTTACCAAACCCAAGTAGATTGGAACAGAAAAGAAAAATACTTCTGCCACATAATAATCAAAACACTAAATGTATAAAACAAGAAAAGAATATTAAATGCTGCAAGGGAAAAGGCCAAGTAGCATATAATGACAGACTTATCAGAATTACACTTGACTTATCAACAGGTACTGCAAAAGCAAGAAGAGCCTGAACAGATATCTTACAGACCTCAAGAGACCACAGATATCATCCCAGACTACTATAACCAGCAAAACTTCTAATGAAAATAGAGGACAAAAACAAGATATTCCACAACAAAACCAAATTTAAACACTATCTGTCCACAAATCCAGCCCTACAGACTATACTGGAAGGAAAACTCCAACCCATGGAACCTAACCACATCCAAGAAAGTAAGGAAATACATAACCCCCACCAGAAAACCAAAAGAGGGGAGCCACTCCCTCCTCCCACTACCAACATCAAAATAACAGGAAGTAACAATCACTGGTCAGTAATATCTCTCAACGTCAGTGGACTCAATTCCCCAATAAAAAGACACACCCTATCCGAATGGATGTAGAAAAAAGGATCCATCATCCTACCACATATAAAAAACACACCTCAGAAAGAAAGATTGACATTATCTCAGATTAAAGAGCTGCAAAAAGATTTTCCAAGCTAACAGCATCAAGTAGCAACCTGGAGTAGAAAAAACAAAACAAAGCAAAACAAAACAAAACAAAACAAAAAACTTTCAACCAAAAATGATCAAAAGAGATGAGGAAGGACACTTCATACTCATCAAAGGAAAATGCCACCAAGATGACATCACAATTTTGAACAACTATGCCCCAAATGCAAGGATACCCACATTTGTAAAAGAAACTTTTCAAAAGCTTAAATCACACATTGAACCCCACACATTAATAGTGAGAGATTTCAACACCCCATTCTCACCAATGGACAGATGGAGACAGAAACTAAACAGAGAAATAATGAAACAAATAGACCTTACGAATCAAATGGACCTAACATATCTACAGAACATTTCACCCAAACACAAAAAGAATATACCTCCTTCTCAACACCTCACAGAACCTTCTCTAAAATTGACCATATAATCAATCACAAAGCAAATCTCAACAAATACAGGAAAATCAAAATGACCCCTTTTTATCTTATCAGACTACCATGCATTAAAGCTGGACTTCAACATTCTTTGTAGACTTCAATGAAAATGAATACACAACAAACCCAAACTTATGGGACACAATGAAAGCAGTGCTAAGAGGAAAGTTCATAGCACTAAGTGTCTTTATAAAGAGATTGGCAAAATTTATAATAGCAATTTAAAAGCACAACTAAAAGCTCTAGAGCAAAAATAAGCAAACACACCCAAGAGGAGTAGACAACAAGAAATAGTCAATTTCAGGGCTGAAATCAACCAAGTAGAAACAAAGAGAATAATACAAAGAATCCATAAAACCAAGAGCTGGTTCTTTGAGAAAATCAACAAGACAGACACGTAGCCAAACTAACTAAAAGGCAGAGAGACAGTTTAAAAGTATTTCTTTCATAAGTAAAACAAATGTGTGTTGAATTGTAGTCCTTAGCCCACCTTTCACACAACTAGACCCCTGAGATACATAGTGTTGTTTAATTTGAGTTACCATGTATACTGCCTTCCTACCTGCAGGTAACATCAGATGCTCTTGATTTTTCTCTGCTGTTTTCCTTTATATCCCCTTCACAGTTCACAGGTTGAAGAACAGAACAAAAGCGGTTACGATGATTTGTGCTGTTGTGATGACTGTTCTGTGAAGACATCTCTACACTATACTGTTTGATGTTAATAAAGCATTTAAAAACCAAAAAAAAAAAAAAAAAAAAAAAAGGCAGAGAGACAATACACAAATTAACAAATTTAGAAATGAAAGGGGGCATAACAACAGACACTGGGGCAATCCAAAGAATCACTAGGTCTTACTTCAAAATCCTAAACTCCACAATTGGAAAATCTAAAGGAAATGGACAATTTCATTGATAGGTTCCACTTACCAAAGTTAAATCAAGATAAACAATTTAAATAGTCCTATAATCCCTAAGGAAATAGAAGCAGTCATTAAAAAGTCTCCCAAGGAAGGGGGTGAGGGGGGAGCCCAGGGCCAGATGATTTTAGTCCAGAATTCTAGCAAGGATCAAAGAGCTAAAACCAACACTCTTCAAAATATTCCACAAAACAGAAACACAAGGAACTTTGCCAGATTCTTCCTATGAGGGCACAGTTACCCTGACACTTAAACTACACAAAGATTCAACAAATAACTTCAGAATAATTTCCCTTATGAACATTGATGCAAAAATATTCAATAAAATACTTACAAGCAGAATCCAAGAACAGATCAAAACATCATCTACCATGAATGTAGGCTTCATCCCAGGGATGCAGGGATGGTTCAACATATGAAAATACATCAATGAAATCCACCAAATAAACTGAAAGGAAAAACCCCATATAATCATTTTTTAGATGCTGAAAAAGCCTTTGACAAAATCTGACACCCCTTCATGATAAAAACCTTGGAAGGATCAGGAATATAGGGCTCATACCTAAACACAAAAAAGGACAATATACACCAAGCCAATAGCCAATATCAAATGAAATGGAAAGAAACTTAAAGCAATTCAACTAAAATATGGGACTAGACAAGGCTGTCATGTGTGTGTGTGTGTATATATATATATATATATATATATATATATATATATATATATATATATATATATATATATATATTCAATATAGTACTTGAAGTTCTAGCCAGAGCTATAAGACAACTAAAGGAGATCAGGGGGTTACAAATTGGAAAGGGAAAAGTCAAAGTATTACTATTTGCAGATAATATGACAGTCTACTTAAGTGACCCCTAAAATTCTACCAGAGAACTCCTACAGCTGATAAACATCTTCAGCAAACTGTCTAGATACAAAATTGACTAAAAAAAAAAAAAATCAGGAACTCTCCTTTATACAAATGATAAGCAGTCTGAGAAAGAATTCAGGGAAACAATACACTTCACAATAGCCACAAATAATATAAAATATCTTGGTGTAACTCTAATCAAGCAAGTGAAAGACCTGTATGACAAGAACTTCAAGTCTCTGAAGAAAGAAATTGAAGTAGACATCGAAAGATGGAAAGATCTACTATGCTCAGGGATCAGTCCAATTAACATAGTAAAAATGGTTAACTTCCCAAACACAATCTATAGATTCAATGCATTTCTCATCAAGTTTCCAACACAATTCTTTACAGGTCTTGAAAGAGCAATTCTCAACTTTATATAGAAAAATAAAAAACACAGGACAGAAAAAAACAGTCCTGTTCAACAAACAAACTTCTGGAGGTATCACTATCCCTGATTTCAAGCTCTACTACAAAGCAATACTCTTAGAAACCATATGATATTGGCATAAAAGCAGGCATGTTGATCAATGGAATTGAATTAATGACCCAGAAATAAACACACACACCTATAGACACTTGATTTTTTTTTTTTTTTTTTACAAAGAAACCAAAACTATATAATGGAAAAAGAAAGCATCATCAACAAATGGCGCTGGTCTAACTGGAAGTCTGCATGTAGAAGAATGCACATAGATCCATATCTATCCTGCACAAAGCTCAAAGCCAAGTGAATCAAAGATCTCAACCAGGTGTAGTAAATCTAATAGAAGAGCAAGTGTGGAATAGCCTTGAACCCATAGGTACAGGAGACAACTTCCTCAACAGAACACCAACAGTTCAGGCACTGAGATCAGTGATTAATAAATGGGACCTCATGAAATTGAAAGGTTTCTATAAGGAAAATAGGATAGAAGTGTGGCCTACAGAGTAGGAAAAGATCTTCACCAACCTGACACAGGGCTGATATCCAAAATATATAAAGAAAGCAAGAAATTAAACACTAACAACCCAAATAACCCAAATTAAAATGAGGTACAGAGCTAAATAGAGAAATCAACAGAGAAATCTCAAATGGCTGAGAAGCCCTTAAAGAAATGTTCAATATCCTTGGTTATCAGGGAAATGGAAATCGAAATGACTCTTAGCTTCCATCTTATACCCATCAGAATGACCAAGATCAAAACCTCAGGTGACAACTGTACAACCACTTTGGAAATCAATCTGGAGGTTTTTCAGAAAATTGAGAATAGTTCTACCTCAAGACCTAGCTACAGCACTCATGGGTGTACACCCAAAAGATCCTCCACTGTACAGCAAGGACAATTGCTCAACTATGTTCAGAGAAGCTTTATTCATAAATGCCAGAAACTCGAAACAGCCCAAATGTCCTTCAACTGAAGAATGGATAAAGGAAATGTGGTACATTTACACAATGGAATACTACTCAGCTACTAAAAACAAGGACTTCATGGAATTTGCAGGCAAATCGATGGAACTCAAAAACACCATCCTGGGTGAAGTATCCCAGACCCAGAAAGACACATTTGGTATGTAATCAGTTTTAAGTGGATATTAGCCACAAGATAACCACACTATACTCATAAGAGAAAATAAAATTGATGTCAAACATTAATGGAGAGAGGGTGGGAGAGGAGGTAGGAGGGGAACAGGAATGGAGAATTAGTTATGGTGAGGGCTGAAGTGGGGTGTGAGGGGACTAGGAGAAAAAAGGGAAATGGGGGGGGGGCATCTCTGGGATAAGCTGGAGACCTAGATCCAGGGAGGCTCCTGGAAGGATATGGAGGTGACTTTAGCACTGACTCCTAGCAGAGGGGTATATGGAACCAGAAGTGTCTACCTCCTGTAGCCAAGCAGGACTTCTAGTGGAGGGTGGGGGACACCAACCCAACCACAAAACCTTTGACCCAAAATTTGTCCTGCCTACAAGCTGTGCAAGGATAAAGATGGAGCAGAGACTGAGGGAATGGCCAACCAATGACTGGCCCAACTTAAGAGAGCCAATCCCTGACATTATTAATGATACTCTGCTATGCTTGCAGACAGCAGACTAACACAACTGTCATTTGAGAGGCTTCCTCCAGCAACTGATGGAAAAACCAACAGCCAAACATTAGCCAGAGCTCAGGGACTCTTGTGGAAGAGTAGGAGAATGCTTGAGGGAGCCAGAGGAGTCAAGGATACTACAAGAAGATCTAGGAAGCCAACTAACCTTGGCCCATGGACAGTCACAGAGACTGAACCATCAAGCAGAAAGCATGCATGGACTAGACCTAGACTCCCTACACATATGTAGCAGATGTGTAGCTTGATCTTCATGTGGGTAGAGGATGTCTCTGACTCAGAATTTGTTGCCTGCCTTTGGATCCCCTTCCCCCAGCTGGGCTATCTTGTCTGGCCTCAGTGGGAGTGGATGCACTTAGTCTTGATGAGACTTGATGTGGCATGGTGGGTTGATACCCAGGGGGTGGGGGCTCCCCTTCTCTGACTAGAAGGGGAGAGGGAAGGAGAGAAAGGGATAAGAGGGTGGGACTGGGAGGAGATGAAGGAGAGGGGCTGTGATTGGGATGTAAAGTGAATAAATAAATAAATAAATAAATAAATAAATAAATAAATAAATAAATAAATAAATAAATAAATAAATAAATGAAAAAATAAAAGTGAAAATAGATTTTTCAAGAAAGAAAAAGAAATTTGAGCATAAAATGAGGCATGTACCACCCTGCCCAAGCCTGGCCTTTTTAACCTTTGATGTCTGTGCTGTCACACTGGCTCGTTTTGAATTCCAGATCAGCCACACATAATGATTCCCTCTGGAGTGCGTGTATGTATTACTTAGTCTTTTAAATAAAAGTTTACTTTTTTCTTTTATTGAAAATAGATTTTTTTTCTCACATAATAGATCAAGGTTGTGATTTCCCCTTAATCTGCTCCTCCAAGTTCTTCCCCGCCTCCCTTCCCACTGGATCCACTCTGTTCCTCATTAGAAAAGAATGGGCTTCAAGAAGATAGTAACAAAATATAATACATTAGTATATTAATAACAACATTTATAATAACAAAATAAAATGCACTGTTACTTCTTTATCTCAGTATGTTTGAATGGGCAATATTACAGTTGATGTTGGAGAAGGAAGTGTGGCAGTTAGTATTTTGGCTCAGAACCTTTAACCTCAAAAAGGAAATGATGCTTGCACTATTATAGAATTCACTGATGTTATTCTCCGTGTCTTATTTTGAAGGAAAAAAAAATTTTTTTACAACGGAGTCTCACTCTGACTGGCCATGAAATTGCAGTGATATGCCTACCTCAGTCTTCCAAGGCTGGGATTCCAGAAATGACCATCACACCCAGTTCTGATGTGAAGAAAATTTGATGTGTGTTTATAGTGGTTTTATCTATAATATTTAAACAAAACATTCCTAGTTTTATATTCCTTACCTAAGACTTTGTGGTATACAGACCCTATTCAAGTTTTCATTTCATAAAAGTTAAGCTATTTTGGGAACAGAAAGTGAGGTTCCATAAGTATCGCTAAATTAAATAGAAAAGTTCAAACATTTTATTAAGGAGAAGTTACAACAATTGTCTTGCATGGATTTTTCTAAGATAGTCTGCTGACTTTCACTTAGGAAGGCTCCACATCTCGATCATTTCTGAATTACTGATGGAATATGGTGGCGTCTACAGGGCTGAATTGGCTATTCTTAGAAAGAAAGAAATATCAACACCATCAGCTGAATTTAAAAGAAAATGCACATGAATCTTTCAACTAAATCAAAACCAACTAACCTAGGCAAAATGGAATAAACCAGTAACTTCAGCACTGAGGCAGGAGGATTGTTGCAATTCTAACCCTGGGGTACATAATATCAGACCAACCAGACATATCTAGCAAGACTTTCTCAAAACAACAAGATGAGAGCAATTTCTTATACCTTGGGTACTTAAATATGACTTCAGAGAACTAGCTCCCAGGACTAGACTACTAACCAGGTAAATGCTAGATTTCTACCTTCACTCAAAAGGGAGAGCCGCATCACCCTGGTCACCTACAAACTTCTGCAGCACACTGAATTTTCCTCCAGCCAAGGATTGGGCAGGGCCAGCCATCTTTCTTCTCTGACTAAAACAGTTGATAACACAGACTGCTTCAAAGGTTAATGGTGGGGTTAATGGCCCCCATTCATTACAGAGAATTCCTGTATCTTCATAGCAACTTCCACTTTAAGATCAAACACCTGTGTTCACTGCGCCTGTTCAGGCAAACTTCCACTTTCACTCTTTTTTATGATGTGAAATTAGTCCATCCTGAATCAATCTCTCTCTCTCCTCTTCTTTCCCTCTCCCCTCTCTCTCCAAACAGAATCTCACTATGTTGCCCAAATTGGCCTTACACTCAACTCACTTATAGCTCATGCTGCTCTTAAGCTCTCAGAAGTTCTGCTGTCTCAGCCTCCTGAGTGCCGGGATCACAGTGATATTACTGGCATGACCCACCACCCCTCTTGATCATTACAGGAAGTGTGTGATCGTTTTCAGTTGCATTTTCCTTTTCATTTTCAAACATTCTCTTTCTGACTCACTACTAAATAGAGAGTTCATTTCAATAACTCAAAATAAAAATTAGCCTCAAGAAGTCACTGTGCAGAAGAGATGAGAACCTTAGAATTGAGACCTGTTAATGCTAGAAGGAGATTTGACAGTCATATCCTTTTAACTCAACACCAAGGAGTTGAGAAATGTTCACACCAACCCTTAGAAGCAGAAGTGCAATCAGAACCAACTGTTTGGAAATTTCAGAGCATATCATTTTTGCCCAGCAATTACACATGATAGAACCTAGTCTTCAAATATACTTTGAAATGTATAGATGGCTATACATGTCAGAGCACCCAGAGCTGTGCTGGAAGCAACAACCATAAAGGAAAAAGAAGCTGTGATAAAGTACAATATGCCTCTGACATGAAAAGGAGGAAAGATAATCCTTGAATCAGAGAATAATGTTCACAATATGGTCCTTTAAAATTATTCAAATGTGTATGAAAAAGACCAAGAATGTGTACACCTGTGTTTACATAGAAGGAGTCACTGGAAGCCACCAGACTCATTTTAATAGTAGTTGCCTCTAAGCACAGGATTGAAGAGCAGCGGGAACAGGTCTTTGGCAATTGATTTTTACACTCCTGTTGTTACCCACTTAGTCCTGCAGAGGGACTTATACTTTCTGGTGTTCTGGCTGATGTGAACAGTACCACCTCCTTCCACTTACATAGGGTGTCCATGCCATTGTGTTACAGATCCAAGGAGGATTCTATCTGGAGTTGGTGCTGGGTTAATAATAGCAATACAGGGCTGAGGAAAGGCAGGGGACGCACCCGTTTTCACAGCATAAGGACTGGGCTTGTTTCTGGGACTGCTTAACTTGAAAATAAGCTTCCAGAGATGCAGGAGTATCAATGTGTGTTCTGTGCAGAGAAAGAAACAAGAAGACATGAACGGTTGCTTAGTTTTTTAAGGCCCCAGAAAGTTACCCCAATAGAACAAGTGGAGTGGGAACAATTTCTTTGAAGTCAGCATACTGTTGGTTTCCTGAATCTTTTTAGGAGATGATTTCTCTGGTCCTTAGGAGATCTCAAATTTACCCCAAGAGCATAACCCATGTTTGTGCCTAATTGTCTGAAATAAAGATAGAATGGAGGAGATTCTGATTGCTTATCACCATCAACCTGTTCTTGGTTCTTGATGAGTGAAGTCAACATGTATTCTCTTTCTCTTTCCTGTTCAGAACTCCATGTCATTCTATCTCAGTAACGGTAAGCCATCAGCACATTATCTAGCTCAGGCTGTAGTGGCTGTAACAGAGTGAGTCTCAAGATATCTGTTTGGAATGTAAGATAAAGTCTCCATGTCCCTTCTATCATATTGACTAACAAGATAAGGGGCGATAGGTATCTGGGAACTGCAAAGGAAGTCTGACTTAGGATTGAGTCAACACCGAAAAACACAAAGTTAAGAGCTGAAGAACCAGGTTCTTGATGATATCAGTTCACCAAAGGACTCAACTCTCCAGAACCATACACTTCATGTGGTCAACAGATGACTAAACTGACTTCAGTAATCCTGAGTACTTACTTAGGGGACAGATATTGAACTACATTAATAAATTCAGTAGATGAGAACTCCTGCCTTCATAGAGAAGGAAACAGAATAAAAGCAATAATCATGACAGATTGGGCAGAAGCATTTTGAAAGATGGTGACTATTTTGGGAAGGAGAGGAACAGCAATGAAAAGCTAGGGCGATGGAGATGGGGAAAGGAGCTAGAGATGAGGCCCTCCTTTATTTCAGCTAGGATGAGTCAGAGGTGTCTCTGCTACTTAGCTATTAAGGCTTACACCTGAAACATTTGCAATAGAACATTTGCAATATTTGTACCCTACTTCTTAACACATATTCAGAGGCAGAAATTTTAATAGAGTTTTTAACATCAATAAAATGAATATTAATTAGACTTATGCTGGATTTAGGTGGGAGAGAGTTTTTGAGTTTCAAGTGATGGTTGAACTAAATCATTTTAAAGCGTATATCCAGCCTTAGATCTCACTTATGAATCCCCGCACTTCTGAGCCAAGGCAGGAGGATCACTAGAATTTGAGGTCAGCCTGGAACACAAACACACACATGCACACACGTGCGTGTGCATGTACATACAACCCTAAGTAAAATGAATATCACAGATCTACATTTTTGGGAGGGGTGTGGAAATACTCTTAAAATGGCCCCATTTAAGGCCAAGTATGGTTCTGCACATCTGTAATGTCAGGGTTAGGGATGTGGTGGTAAGAAAGTTAGGAAGTTCAAGTTCATAGCAATTTTGAGACCATCCTGGGTTCACATAACACTATCTCAAAAACCAAAACAGCTCAGACATGGTGATATACACTCTTAATACAAGCACTTAGCAGGCAGGGGCAAGTTTATCTCTGTACATTTGAAACCAAACTGGTCTATATGGCCCAATCTAGACTAGCCAGTTTTATAGCTTGAGACCCTATCTAAAACAAAAACAAGACCAGAAACAAAATCTAACAAAACAAACAAACAAATACAACAACCACAAACACCTCACAACACAAAGCTTCTATTTAAATGCAGTGACACTTAGATAGAAAGTGTGATTTAGTGAAGTAAGAAGACTTTTGTACTCTCGTTGTTCGTACCTTAAAATATAAAAACAACCACTTATATTTTGTTCTCAAAATTGACTTATGGAAAATATGGCCAAGGAAAATTAACAACATTTTCTAAGGAATGTCAAGTTCTGTGATCCCAAGTTTTCCAGGGACCAACCTGCAAGATCTATGAGATTGCATAACCGAGTCAAAAGCCAGTAAGCCAGAAAGAAAAGAGAGGACCAACCAGCAAATATTTTCTCTGAGCCACCTTGCTGAGTGTGTGGCTAGTGGCTTCCTCTTGTCTTAGTTAAAGCTGGCATTCCCCCAGCTTTGTACAACTGTATCATGTTGTGAAAAAGAAAAAAAAAACCATCACCATAGAAACTCAGGTCTCTGACACACGAGGAAAGATTAGTGATAGTCTATCTTTTGCTACAGAACTTATTTTTCAGTGGTTGGATGTGTACATGTTTTTATGAAGAGTCCAGTATCAGATGAGTGAATGGTATGCCTTGATATGGCCAGGATAACTCATCTGTATTCAAGACTGAGTCAGTCTGCTGAGCTACCATGCCAGTTCACCATGCTTCTACGGAGTTCAGACCTTAGGTTTCCCAAGATGCCACAGCATCTTCTCTCAGTGAGGCTTAATTGTTGTTTAATAGGGGACCTTGGAGCAGAGGTAGGAAAAATGGGTGGGAAAACAAAGTACCCTCTCTTCTCATGTCTCTACCTAAGAAAGGCCATTGAATAATAGTGGTCTTGGGGAGAGGAGGTGAGTTGGGTGAGTTACGCTGGTCTCACATTTTTAAATCTCAGCCTCCCAAGTGCTCCAATTGCAGGCATGAGCCACCGAGCCCAGCTAAAGAGTGACATTTATTTCCCTTTTTTTGTCTTGGTGCTGTTTCCTGTTTCTAAACTTGTCCACAGCCATATATCTCAGTTGTCACTGTTAACCAGATGTCAGTCCAGCTTGTTGCTGCCCTTTTATCTGTAAGGGTCTTGCTATATATCACTTGTTGTCCTGGAAGTCTTTATCTAGGCCAAGCTGGCCTTGGACTTAACCCTGATCCTCTATCTCAGCCTCCTGCGGGCTGGCACTACAGGTGTGAGCCACCAAGCTCTACTAAATAGTGACTTTAGATATAATAAAGGTAGACATATCAAATAATTGAGAAAGAAAAGACAATTCCACAAATTATACTGAGACAATTTTTGGCAAAAGATAATCCTTGCTTCCTCCAAATATCAAATTAAGTTCTCGGGGGCTGAGACCTATAGTACACCTGTAGATAAATATACTCACAGAAGAGCACAGTGAAGAACTCAAAGCATGTCAGTGTTAGGGGAAAGTAGCTAAATGTTCCGTTCACTATGCAGGATGAAGAGTACTGTAAATTTAAGAGATATCTGAGAAATCCTAAGGGAGATGACCATGGGCCCGACCACATAAAAACACCAAAATACATAAACATAAGAGAGACCCTACAATTAAAATACAAACATCTAAGTGGGGAGATCTGTAAAGCAAATAATGCATAATATTCTAACTTTGAAAAATATAGACAGCTTATAAAATGTATTAAAAGCCACCTATGGTATTACTTGGCAAGACTGGATGTCCAAAAAAAAAGAGAAGAAAAGAAGAAAGAAAATTTGAAAAATAAATCTGATGAAAGACACCAAACAACACACAAGAGAGAAGCTATAAATAGGGTGGGGGTAGTAACTGCCTCTCTCAGTACTTAAAAGGCAAGGCTGAGCAGTGAGGAAATTTTCTTTTTTCCAAGTTGACTCATTTAGTATACTTTTCTTTTCTTTTCTCTTCTTATTTTTTATTGGATATTTTTTTTATTTACATTTTAAATGTTCTCCCCTTTCCAGGTTTCCCCTCCTCCTGGAAACCCCCTGTCCCATCCCCCCTCCCAACAGTGTTAATAGGTAAAAAAGGGCGTAGGCAACCTCATGCTCAACTGCTCAGTCAGAGGACAAATCTTTCTGGAAAGCAATGTGTTGTTACTCAATAGGAATCCAAGATGTTTACAGTGTTTGGCCTAGTAATTCTACTTTCAAGAACTGAATGTCAGAAAATATTTTCATTCCAAAATGGGAACAATTAGTCATGCATAAAACAAACTTATTTCAGCAATGCTTAGTTTTACCAGGAAAAAATGAAAGGAAAGAGGAAAAAAAGGAAGTGCCCTACATGTCCATTACATACTTCAACATTTTCTGAGAGTCTCTTATGTGTCCAACATCAGGGTCAAAGAGAAGCAGACTTTCTCTTTACCCTTGTGGAACATCCAGTCCATAGGAGATAAGCATTGAACCAATTCCTAATGAGTTTTGCACTGGACAACACTGTTTAGGAGACACTTACATTAAGCAAGAAGAACATGTGCAGGTGAGCAGACACAGCTCACACTAAGTGGAATGGAAGACCCTTTTAGGAAAAAGAAACAGAATATTTGAAGGCCTGGAGTTTATAATTGGCCTAGATGTGAAGGGTCTGGTGCTCCCTATTAGCAATGTAGAGAATCCCCACTGAGTCCAATAGTGGAATTGCTTTTCTGGGAGAGTGAAGGGGGGCTTCAGGAGTGACTGGACACCTGGGAGAGGGGACTTCCCACAGAGGTCTATCCTCCATACTGCAAAGACGTTACTCTTAGATGTCCTCTGCCTGGCTAAGGTCCTGTGAAGAAGGCTTCTTCCTCTCTTTTCTCTGAACAAACAGAGAAAAGAGCGAGTGCTGCTTTACAATCTGCATGTCTCATGTAGTCACCACTGGTTTGTTGTTTTTTTTTTATGCCTTAGGAATGGGGGCATTCATCTCTGCTTACTTTCTGTTTTAGACTTTTGAGTTCTATGGAAATGTAGACAAATTAATTAAGACTATCATATACAGATAAAAGAGCAGCAGCAAGCTGGACTGATATCTGGTTAAAAGTGACAACTGAGATATATGGGTGGCGGTCTACAAGTTTAGAAACAGGAAACAGCACTTGCTGCACTTGCCAAAGGGCATATAAACCCAGAAAGGGTTATGCAGCAAGTCAAGATCAGAATCAGGACAAGACAGTTTGTGGTGACAAGCACTGCAGAGTGTGCATTGATGTGAAGGCAAACCTCCTCCCGACCCTAGGAATTGCTGCTGTGCTTTCTTACCCCACCCAAAACAATGTGACTCTCAAAGAGGACACTGTGTTATTAATTGTGGGAGTGGATCTGTCACTATTAACGTATCAAACAGAGGTCTTGATACTATCGCTACTGATCAGCTGATTAAAAGCTTACCTGCAGGAAAAGCCTACCCACAGCCTACCAAACATTAGGTATGCATGACGTAGAGAAGAGACTTTGTCGCACTCCCAGAGTGGTGCAAGCAAACAAACACAACTCACCCTACTGGGTCTCTATGGCAACAAAGCCACTTGTTGCCTAGATGATGATCCATCCTCTGGAAGAGGCATCTCCTGTGACTGGAGGGAGTTTTCGAAGGTGACACGTCAACAGCAATGCCTCAGCAACAGCTGTTTGTTATTGAAGCAGACACGGAGACAGAGAAGGAGAGCTACCAGAGGACACAGTGCAGAAGACTGCTGCCTTGCAAGAAGGAATGGGATAGACCTGAACAGCTAAAGCTCTCGGGTGGAGGAAGTAGATGAAGTGAATGCTGACTAAAACATCTATATATAACTTATTGACTGAATGAAAAGAATCTCTCCCTTTTGAGGATCATCCTTCTGACAGAATTTCGAATCTCTGGTCTTTAGATTTGTTAGAGATAGAGCAAAAAGGGGAAAAAACTAGAGAAAAACTGAGTAAGAACTGAAAGTAGCTTATTGTACTATAAGTCTTCCCTTAAGGTGTGACGGCTCCTACTGGGCTATAATAGCTCAGCTATTAAAAACAATGATTTAATGAAATTTGCAGGCAAATGGATGGAACTTGAAAATATTATCCTGAGCGAGGTAACTCAGTCATAAAAGAACGAACATGGTATGTACTCACTGATAAGCGGATATTAGCCCAAACGTTCGGAATACCCAAGTTTCACTTTACAGTAGCTGCTGGACTGAGAGTGAGGTCCCAGATGGAGGAGTTGGAGTAGGAACTGAAGAAGCTGAGGGAGTCTGCAGCCCCATAGAGGGAGCAACAGTGTCAACTAGTCTGACCCCTCCGGTCCTCATGGAGGCTGGACCACCAACCAAAGAATACACATCGAGGGACCCATGGTTCGGACCACATATGTGGCAGAGGAGGGCCTTGTTGGCCATCAGGGGGAGGAGAGGCCCCAGTAAAGGGGAATGTCAAGGTAGGAATACAGGAGTGGGTGGGCGGGTGGGTGGGAGGTGGAATTCCCTCATAGAGGTGGGGGAGGGGGAGGGGATAGGTGGTTTCCAAAGAGGAGACCTAGAAAGGGGGAAACATTGGAAATGTAAATAAAGTATCAAATAAATAAATAAATAAATAAATAAATAAATAAATAAATAAAAAACAAAAAATAAAATAAAATAAAAATAGGTTTGAAGGTCATCTAAAAAAAATAGTTTTACTTTGATCCGTGCTAAATTCCATTTGGGGTTCTGTTAGTGAGTATGCTTGCTTGAGTGTCTAGGCTCAATAGCTGTCTGGAATAGAAAAGAAGTGTAATCAATATTTACAAACTGTAATGACAATGGTTATGGAAATTGGGTTTGAAACTAGAGTGGTCAGTGCAGCTCAGTGATGATACAGTCTACCTGTAAGCCAATCAGAAGCAATCATGCCAATCCCTGGACAAGCTAGGCTGGCCAAAGTTGGGGTTTTCATCTTCCAATCAAAAGGAGACAGGAGAGCCTGGAGGGTTAAGAGCTTTTCTCTAGAGCCAAGGAACCCAACTTAAAAGCCTGACTCCTCTGAGATTTGTGACCTTGAGTCTTCTCTGTTTCTCTGTGTGTTCATTAGAGTGAAACATAAATATACCCCAGTTACAGTTTATAGTTACAGCTATTTACAGTTTACAGTTACTGCTATTTACAGTTTAGTTGGCTTTTCTGAATGTCTACTTCATTTAGGAAGAGTCTGGATTATGAGGTTCATATTTTGAGCTTGCCGTTTTAGCTCCTAGGAGTCCTGCCTGGATGAGAGATAGAACATATATCTAAGCTTCTCCCTTACAGTTCTCATTTGGACCAGAGTTATAACCTGGAAGTGCTTCTAACCCCCATGATCTCCAACAAATGTATAGTCAATTCACTTCAAAAGAAAAGGCAAATAGTCCAAACCAATACACTGGAATTATAAAAGGGGGATATTTTTACTCCCTCACCAGCTGTGTTTGCTACTCATGATTTTGAATGATTGCAGGTATCCTAGCAGTAATCAGAAATGACAATGCTTAAAAGGTTCAGGGAACCTAAAAGCAAGTTGGGAGGATAATGAGAATGCTGGTCAGCTAACTCACATATATATATTCCCAGGAAGTTGTTGGTCTTCCGACCTGCTTCCTCATCGCCTATAAGCACACTGCACTCAATGGATAGCTTCAAACTTCTATGGATATATGTTTTACCAAGTAATATAGTTTGCTAGTCTATATTACTCAGTAAAACAAATGAACAAACATCTGACTCTTATTTAGGCTATTTTAAGTGGATTTTATTGGGACTGAAAACTATAAGAAAGAAGAAAAGCAGATATGAGTGACAGTTGTTATGATTTACAGATAGATGCATTCAAAGGCTTATATTTTTCTATGAAGCTCAAAACATTGTAGCAGGTGTCTTTCTTAACCAGAGTTGTATTCCCATTGAACTGCTGCTTTATATAATAAACACAGAGAAATTGGCCATTTTGTCTTCCATAAGATCTATAGATATACAGATATATGTGTATAAATATACACATATACACATTATATATACATACACATAAAAGCTGGCAATAAAATGAACCCCAGCACATACGCAATGCATGCATATATTTTAAGTAAATTCTTTAAAATTTATTGCAAAGCCACGTAATCACAAAAATAAAACGTTAAATGCTACATAATTCTTTGTCCTGATAAGATTTTCTTTGTACTAAAAATGAAATCTTTTCTTTTATATTTATGTGTGTGTGTGTGTGTGTGTGTGTGTGTGTGTGTGTGTATTCTTCAACACAAAAAGTCAACCTATTTAGTCTACATAATGCTACTTGTGTGAGTGTGTGTGTATAAAGAATATATATATATACACCTCATGCTCTTTCCCCTTCCATTTTAGTATGTCTATTGTTATTGTCTTATTTAACTCATGTTTAGGCAGTCATTAGAGTGAAACTTTGAGTGTAATGTAAACTTTTACGTTGCTAGGAGACAAAATTGCATGGAAAATTCCCTTATCCTCTGGCTCTACCTTCTCGCCCCCTCTTCACAATTGATCTGTGATAGTTTTGGAATTATTATCCAGGTGTTGTAGACCATCCATCACCTTAGATTTGCCCGAGGTTTTTTTCATTCAATGAGAAAGTTTCCTAGAACAGAGTGTCATTTCACATAACACCAAGGCTGTGTGCTAGCAATTGACTCAACACTGCTGGCATGCTGTTTTTGCAATGTGTATAATAAATTCCTTTTTGCTACAGCAGTTTCTTAAAGTGCTGATCCAGATCAGCAGTGTCAGTTTCACCTGAAACTGGTTAGAAAGCCTTATCATAGCCATAAGTCAGACGCTCTGGAGTGGATCTCAGAAAGCTGCACTTGAACAAGCCTTCCAGATGAGTCTGAGCAGCTTAGGTTAAAAGTGTACTGTGTCATTATTGTCGAATGCATTCAACTTCAATGTATTACCAACAAATAAATACAGCAAAACAAAACAAAACAAAAAACAAAGTCCATCTTCTTGGGGTGGCCTGAAGCAGCTGAGCAGAACTGGGTGATGCAATGCACTGGACATTTGGAAGTCCTAGAATGAAACAGGGAATTTTTTTCTAAGTAAGGAGGATTTCAGGTAAGGAAATGGACTAGAAGTCTCCTCTGATCCATTAAAGAGAGGCCCACAGAAAAAAAATAGACTCTATTCCAAAAAAAAATTGAAATAGAAGAACTTTGGTAATCTACCAACACGTGGAAGAATTTCTGAAAAATGAGAAGAAAAAAGACATGTACGAAGGTCAATGAGAAGACCAAACACAGCTTCCACCATAGAACTTCCTGCTAAGGGGAAGGAAAAAGAAGTCACTGCCAAAGGCAATTTATCTTCTCCTTCCTGGTGATACTGAAGACTGGGCCATCAAGAGTAGACTGTACAATGAGATCACCAGATAAAACTGGAAGATCTATCTAAACCAACAGATCAGGACACAGAAATAGACAAAATATGAAAGCAACCAAAAATGATAAGACTTAATAAATATTTTTCAATAATTATCTTAAATATAATGGCCTCAAATCACCAAAAAGATGTGGATGATGGTTAGATTAATAATCTTTAACTTCCAGTTGGTTCTAAGAAACACACCTCACCGATAAAGACACTACAGACTAAGAAGCAGAGAGTGGAAGGCATTCTGTCAAGCGAAGCTGGTATAGCTATTCTGATATTTGTCAAAGTAGATTTCAAACTATAGTCAGAAGAAAAAGCCCACTCTATGTTGTCAATAATAAATGGAATAATTCATAAAGAATTCATAAGAATTTTATATAACATCACAAGTCTTGTGGTGTGGTGATGTCACATGCCTTTAATACCAGCACTCAGAAGACAGAGGCAGGTAGATCTCTGAGTTCAAGACCAGCTTGGTCTACAGAGTGAGTTCCAGAACAGCCAGGGCTACTCAGAGAGACTCTGTCTTGAAAAACAAACAAACAAACAAACAAACAAAAAACAAAACAAAATCAAAAAATTCAAAGACAGAACTCCCAGTTCATATATTAACACAAATGGACATACATGTTTAGGTAAGTTCTGACATAATAGTAATAGTGAGAAATTCAAATACTCTACTTGCATCTTTAAATAAGTCATTTAAACTGAAAGGCAACAATACCAGAGTTCAACTATACTATTGTTTAACAGAATTTAGCACATCTACAGGATATTCCACCTCACAGATATATAACGCTAATTCTTCTCAACAGATAATATGACTCAATACTTTAAAGACCCCAACGACCCTAATAAAAGGAAACACAAATGACCAGTAAATGCTTGAAAAGATACTCAGCATCCCCAGCCATCTGGGAAATGCAAATTAAAACTGCCTTGAGATTCCATTCCACCCTCGTTAGGATGGCTATCATCGAAACAAGAAATGATAGGATAGGTTGGCAAGAACACAGGGCAGGAGAAACCTTTATTCAGTGCTGGTGAGCTATAAACTAGTCGCTATGAACTGAACAGTGCTGGTGAAATGAAACATAGTCACTATGAAAGTCAGCGTGGAGATGTCTCAAAAAAGGTGAAAATAGAACTATCACATGACCCAGCTATACTACTCTAGGGTATATTCTTGAAGAATTATAAGTACATATCACAGAGACATTGCACAACTCTGCTTATTGCTTCACTAGCCACAATATCCAGGCAATGAAAACAGCTTGGATGTCCATCAGCAGATTAAGAGGTAAAGAAAATGTGATATATAGATAGAGGTAGAGATAGAGATAGAGATATATACACAATGGAATTTTATATATCTACAAAGAGGAATGAAGCCATAACATTGGCAAGGTGATGGGACTGAAAATTATGTTGAGAAAATAAGCCAGACTTGAAAGACAAATAATGTATGTTTTCTCTCACATTTGGAAACTATATTTAAAATTACTCTCTGCATGTGTGTGTGTGTGTGTGTGTGTGTGTGTGTGAGAGAGAGAGAGAGAGAGAGAGAGAGAGAGAGAGAGAGAGAGAGAGAGAGAGAGAGAGAGAGATGAAAGTAGGGTTGAGAGAGAACAATGGAATGCATGTAACAGAAGGATGGTAAGCAGAAGGGACAAATATCATTTGGCAAGAAGAAAGGCATCAGCTAGAAGCAAAGAGCTCAGATGGGAGAAGTAGACCGAATGCATACAACAAAGGATGCCTTCTGTGTATGGTGTACAAAATGGCATAATTAAACCCATTAATTTGTACAGAAACTGAAACATGAAAAGAAATAAATAAAAGTAGCCCTATCTTACTTCCCACCCACCAAGTCAGTGACTTAGCAGTGTATTTCTTGGTTCCCTATACTGCTGCCATCCTCAGAGAAGGTTCACTGGTTTGAGAGAGACTCTCATTGGGTGCTTCCAAGTTTAGAGAGGGTGGAGTATCTCCAGTCCCAAATTTAGCAAAGAGAACTCATTTGTCTCTTAACGCAATCTTCTCTGCCTTTCACAAACACCCTCTTTGTTTAATCCTTCACTTTGTAAAAAATGGACCAGTCTAGAGCCTGATCAAAGAGTGACTACTACAGAATTTCAGAGTAATAGTCCTATGGGTCAACTGGTTTTGAAATGTTTTTTGAGCTGATCTCTTTTTTTGAAGGATATATTGTGGTGGAAATCCAATGTAGAACATGTAGAAGAAAGAGAAAGCAGAGGTGCTCTGGGAAAGGCGTGTGGTTTGACGTGTACTAGGCTTTTCTGGCATGCCTGGATATCTGCAGTACTGTTCAAGCCCCACAGTCCAGCCTTGTGATTCTGTCCAGTGATAGCTGCTCTGCCTCCGGACCCACTTCCACTTGTCACTCAAACCTTTAACCCTTTTTTCCCTTAATCCCCACTTTGCCTCCCTAACACTTTGTACAAGTACTCTTTCATGAAGAAAAGATCAAGCCCCTTTCAACAGGAAGCATCTTATTTTACATTGCAACCACCACATTGTCTGAACAGTGTTCTCAACTCAGTTTTGAATTAGAATCCACCATGACACTGTCCAAACTGTATCCCCAGTCAATTTGGAAGTCTCTCTACCTGAAGTGGCCCCCAACAGGATCATGATTTGAATGGTCCCCAGCTTGTAGCACTATTTTATAGGCTGTGGAGCTTTAGAAACCGGGGTCTAGTTGGCAGATGGTGGTCACTAGGGGTGGGACTTTGAAGACTATACTGACAAGTCTGTTCTCTGCATCCTGATCTACTTGGTGAGAGGCCAGCATGGATAGAGTTACTCTGCCCCCATGACTTTCTTGTATTTCTTTGCTTTTCTGATGCTGTGATAAAAAACAATGGCTAGACAGCTTATTGAAGAAAGTTATTTGGGTTGTGGTCTCAGAGGTTATACTATGTGATCACAGGGAAGCAGGGTAAGCTGGCAGCAGGCATGGTGGCCAAAGCAGCAAGCTGAGTGCTTACATATAAAACACAAGCGAGAAGCAGAGATTGAGAGTCCTGGGAATGGTGCAAAGCTTTGAAACCTCAAAGCCCACCCTAAGTGGTAGACTTCCTTCAGGACAGATGCACCTCCTAGACCTCCACCCAAACACCAACAACAACCAGGGACCTGGGAGCCTGCTAGGAGACATTTTCATTCAAGCCACCACAGCTGCCATGACAAAGTGAAACTTCTCTGAAACCAGGATCCAAACAAACTTCCCTTAAGTTCTGTCATGTGTTGTGATTACCACAGCAGAAAAGCACTAATACACAGAGCCCCATTAAGCCTCTGTCTTACCCCAGGCAGGACAGGCCACCCCTTTACCTATTCCTGCAGTGGCATTGCTCTCTACTTTCTCCCTGTCTCATCTGCTCTTTCAAGAAAGTTCCATGGTCCATCTTCAAACAGCGCGATTTTCATAAGCTGTCTGGACAGATTGGAAGCAAATCTTGAAGTGCCAGATTGATCAAATACTTCTTTCCCCAAATGAATTGTCACCACTCAAACTCTGCCTGTGTGTCCGTTTTGCCCTGTCCTAGAAACGTACACACTTTCTTACCTTTCCCAACCATCTTGGCTCTGGAAAAGGTAATTACTTTGTTTTTAGGGCCAAGACACTGTCCATGATCTCCAGGTGACTGACAAAAGCTTGAGGGGACTGTGCCTCCCACCCCACCCCCAACCCCACACCCCACACCCCAGATCTTTGGAAGGAATGTTCTCTCCACTTTAGTCCTAATACCCAACTGGGCTTTACAAATGCAGGCTCATGGATTCTCACCAACAGGCTCCCTGCAAGCTCTGAGTCCTAACCAGTATTTCTTGATTGGAGTTAAGATCACATGGGCCAGGTTTCAGATACTTAGCCAGAGATGTTGGGACAAAGCACAACCAATGGTGTGAAGTGTCTGAAATACTCCAAGGCCAATGACAGTCATTCATCTCTAATATCTGTTTCCCATCTCCATTCAAGACTGTGTCATCTCTTTTTGCCTGATTCATTGGTGGAACACAAAGGAAATGACCTTCCCATAACCACTGAGGTTTAAGTCCAGATAAATTCAGTCAACTACTCTAGGTTGCAGGACCCAGCTGAGGTAAGCAGGTAGTTGTGCTGAGCCCATCTTACACTCACAAGCTCTAACCTTAACTGACTGTCAATTGTATATTATGATTATTTTATATTTTTATTATATTTTTTATTACTTTACATCCTGATTGCATCTTCCTCTCTCTTCTCTCCTCCTACTACCCTCCTGTCATCTCCCTCCCCCATTCTTTGGTTCTCTCTTTCTCTTTAGAAAAGAGGAAGCCTCTATGGATACCAACCCACCTTGTCATATCAAGTTGCAGTAGGACTAGATACACCTTCTCCTATTGTGGCTAGACAAGGCAGTCCCTGGGGAAAGGGACCCAAAGGCAGGCAACATCAGATACAGCTTCTGCTCCTGCTGTTAGGAGTCCCACAAGAAGACTGAGCTGCACCACCATTACATATGTACCAGGGCCTAGGTCCATGTCATGCATGCTTTCTATTTGGAGACTCCGTCTCTGTGGGCTCCTATGAGCCCAGGTTAGTTGATTCTGTATGTTTTCTTGTGGTGTCCATGATGCTTCCGGTTCCTTCAATCTTCCTCCCCACCCAACAGGATTCTCCAAGCTCCTCCTAAGATTCTGCTGTAAGTCTCTGCATCTGTTTCCATCAGTTGCTGGTGAGCCTCTCAGATGACGGTTACTGCCAGTCACTGGTTGGCCAGTCTCTCATTTTCTGCTTCATCTTTACCCCTACCACATCTTGTAGGCAGGACAAATTGTGGATCTAAAGTTTTGTGGCTGGTCTGGTGTCCCAGTCCCTCCATTGGTAGTCTTTTCTGGCTACAGGAGATGGCCACTTCAGATTCCATACTCCCCATTGCTAGGTAGATCACCCTCATAGTTTCCTGGTAGTTTCCATTGTCTTAGGTTTCTAGCTCATCCCAGAGATGCCCCTCACACACCAATTTCAGTTCTCTCTCCCCATACTTTCTTCCTCCTGTTCTGTCCCTCAGACCTCCCTCCATTTGATCCCTTCTGCTTCCCTCTCCAACCCCCTCCCTAACCCAGTTCCTTCCCTCTCTCTGCCCTCTATCCATGTCTATACTATTCTCCTTCTCAGTGAGATTCCAGTGACTCCGTTGGACGCTTCTTATTACTTAGCTTCTTTGGTTTTGTGGATTGTAGCATGGTTATCCTATACTTTGTGGCTAATATCCAATTATAAGTGAGTTCTTACCATATGTGTTGTTTTGGGTTACCTCACCCAAAATGATTTTTTCTGGCTCCATCCATTTGACTGAAATTTTTATGATGTTATTATTATTTTTAATAGCTGAGTAATATTCCATTGTATAAATGTATCACATTTTCTTTATCCATTCTTTGGTTGAAGGACATTTAGATTGTTTCCAGTTTCTGGCTATTACAAATAAAGCTTCTATGAACATAGGTGAGCAAGTGTCTTTGTAGTATGGTTGAGCATCCTTTGGAGTATGCCCAGGAGTGGTATAGCTGGGTCTTGAGATAGAGCTAGTCTCAAATTTCTGAAAACCACCAGATTGATTTCCAAAGTAGTTATACAAGTTTTCACTCCCACCAGCAATGCTCTAATCCTTGCCAGCATGTGCTGTCACTTGAGTTTTTGATCTTAGCCATTCTGATGGGTGTAAGATGGAATCTCAGAGTCATTTTGATTTGCATTTCCCTGATGATTGTTTGATTTTTTAAAATCCTTCCTTAATACTGTCCATCCTGTAAGCGTGGTTTAAGGTCTCAGTATTCTCATTTCTAAATTGAGTATAATGAGGACATCAACCAGTCAATGTTCTCAGTATTACAAATAATAGAGTTGAAAATACATGGCATTTATACATGTTGGTGTCATGATATTATATTCATGCACTCTTGCATTTGTTATTATTATACAAGATAAATAACAAATATTTTCTACAAATCTCAGAGTCAAGAAATAATTGTTTTAATGTCAATTATCTGTCAGTTGTAATAAGCACTAACACTTTTCAAAAAGGAAATATATGGGTTTGTTTATCACACAGAAATAAAGAGATCTGTGGTACTTTGATGTATGTGTCCAAAGTATTCTCTCTGCCTTGCCTCATCTCTTTGATCCCCTGAGCAAACTTCTTGATCCCAGAATTCCCCCCTTCATCCAGATTCTTATTCTTCTTTCCTCCTTTCTGAGAAGACAGTTGCTACTTGGCTCTGTCTCTTGGCTCTGACTCTTCCCACTAGCATGTGGTATAGCAAGGTGTGGTGTGGTTTAGTGCCCCCCAGAAGGGCTTTCTGATAGCCCCTTCCATGAACTGAGAGCACAAATGTACAGATTTACAATTGTGTCTTCCAGAAATTAGAATTGAATTGAAGTAAAGGAAGAGAAAATAACCTGTGAGATACTTTGTGACAAGGTCCGTGTGAGTCATTTAGGGAAAGTGGGGAAAGGGTCACTACCTTTGACAGAAGGAAATTATGAAGCCCTGGTTCAAAAAATATTTCTTTCTTCCTGAAATAAAAGAGCTCTCGAGAACTTTGTAGTTAGATGAGTCACATTTTAATATCTCATCCTTTTTAATGTATTTCACACACACACACACACACACACACACACACACACACACACACACACACACACACACACGCCCATGCAGCATCCATACACCACACACACATTTTCTTTAAGCTGTTTAGACAGGTTATGGAAGATTCTGCCCATTTTACAAATAAGGAAGCTGGGGCTTCGAGAGAAAATTCCCAGGGTGGCAGCTAGCATGGCAGGCCTTCAGTGTGAGCTTTGGGGGCCCACTTGTCCCCCTTTCCTCAGACACCACAAATGTTATATGCCAGCATTAAACTGAGAACTTAGCATCCTATTTTGTCATCTGCCTTTGGAAACTGTTGGATTTTTGAGATAGCGTCTCGATGCGTAGTCTAGGTTGGCCTCCAACCTTCAATCTCCTTGATCTAGTCTCCCAGAGGCACAGGCCACCAAGCCTCAGGCTTCTATTTGTTTATTAGTTTGGGTTTGGAGGAGACCCAACATCTCATGTGCCCTCATGCTTTGCTCTAGAACTCCGCTGGGCATATCACTTTACCTACTTTCCTGAGCTGAGAATGGCTTTGAGGGGAGGATCTAGGTCCTAAAAACCTGCAGAGTTGGCATGTCAATCCTCAGGAAACCAGAGTTCCACTATGATAGTGTATTGCTTACACACCAAAGACTTTGTCCTATGAAATGAACGCCAAGATTATAACAGTGACAAGGGCTAAAATGAGCATAACAACCAGGTTTAGACAACATGACCTTCAGCCAGGACTGAGACATAGATGTGGAATAAAGGCAAGGCTTTCCTCAGCTAAGACCTGGCATTACCCAGCTATTCTCATGAATACCAACTAGGAAATTGCTTAGGACAATGCAGTAACTTAATCTGATAATCCCTTCCTTTTTGCTGATCTCTGAGATCTGAGACATGGGTTCTTCAGAACCTCTTCAACGTTTAACATTCATACCTGGCTCTGGAAGCCAGTTCATTCAGACCTATCACTCATAGACACTCTCTGACAATGAATTTAATGGCTTATACTTTGTTAACAAATTCAGTTCTTTATTTTACACTGGACATGTAGGCCCCTTTTTTAAAAAGTACCTTAGCTATTGTGAAGTCAGGAATGTTGGAAAAATTCTCTTTGGAATCAAAAATGAAATAGAAAAAACTCCAAGAAAGATATTCAGAACCAACTTGAGGAATAGGCACATAAATAAAGTACATCACAACTAAAGTACTCAATGTAATGAAAGGAAGGTCATGGTCTCTTTGTAATTTTAAATATTAGAAAGTTTCAGTGGGTTAGAGCTCAAAATTCTAAAGCATGACTGGAGAATTTTTTGTTGGGCACGCTGTACTTTTACAAGGATTTCTTCCTCTTCTTTTCCCCTTTTAGCACAGGCTGACCTGATCTGACAAAGAATGTATGTGACTCAGACCACAGACTGACTAGTTGTGGTTTGAAGGGTGTCACTTCAGAATTCTAATCTCTTTTGTCATGGACCATCCCTGGGGATTCCAAAGTATTACTACCCATAAAGGAACTCCCCTTCTCAATGAACCACAGGTCCCAATAAGAAATGAGCAACTTATGATAGTGAAAATGGGACATTCTAGAAGGATTAACAAATAGTAAAACCAAATTAAATCTGTTAAATGCATTACTAACCATATTAGGAAAAGACATACAGGTGACAGACAAAAAGCTTCACGAGAAGCGAATTTCATAATGTTTTATGGAAAACTTACTTAATAAAATGTTTGTTAGTACTTTTTCCTAATAGGATATGTTGTTGGAAGAGAATAATTTTTTTTTCAGCTACACAAGGATGGATTATTCTAGTTTGGGGGTTCAAAACAAGTAACCATAGGCATGTCTTAATTAAAGTCAAGTTTCATAAACATTTACACACACTTATTATGTACCACCTTGTGCTAAGAAGAATTGGTGAGCTGGCAAAGCAAGGTCTTTCCCTTCAGATATCCTACTATTCAGTAGAGAAATCCATACTATAGTCACAGGAATTTTAAGTACTGCCTGAGGTACCATGCCTCTAATATTCTGTTCTGTCTTCAGTATGAATATATGAGATGGTCAGGGATGTGTGAAGTCTTCATTCAATCCAACTTCTAAATATTTCTTCAGTATCGACCTTTATGTGTGGTTGAATATTTATTTTTTAACAACCTATTTCAGGTAGAGGCACATATCCATATGCTCATAATGTCACAAATAGAGTGCCTGCCACCTGGATAATACAGTATGCTACCTTCAATCCAGATGTTTAAATCTCAAGAGGCAACAGAACAGTCAGGACCAGGAAGGAGTCTCTCTGAAAATGCCAAGAGTACTGCTCAGAGCAACAGAGGGCTAAGGTCAGAGTAAATTCAAGCAAAGCTTCCCTAGATGTTGCTTATCATGCTGAATACACAAAATGAAAATAGTACCAGGCTTCATGCAAGTCATGTTTTTAGAAAGAGCATACCACATAGAAAATGCTCGAACTTTTCAGATTCAAAATTCCCAAGTGGAAGGACTGGGGACTTTCTGCAGGGATTGAACTTTATTTCTGCAGGGACTCAGCTTTATTATCCAACTTTATTTGATCATTGTGTAAAAAAGCAAACAAAACTCTCATACATGCAAAACCTGCCTGGTGATATAGTTAGGTAATATACTGAAATCACCTTGTAAGTTCGTAAATTCATGAATGGCATCAAGTAGTGGCATGCAGCAGCTGTGATTCTACTTCCTTTAACTCTACTTGCAGTGAAGGACTCCTTGGGTCCCATCAAAAAACATCGAATTTAGGGAACATGCTGAACAAAGAGGAAGAGGGAGTAAAATTGGAAGGGAGGAAAGAAGGGAGGCAGGGAAGGAAAAGGAAGCAGAGGAAAGGAGGAATCCTGAGAGAGAAAGAATGGGAAGAAATGAAAGGGAAACAGAACTCTGTGGGCATCAGTATGGGGAAGCAGGGGTTGTAAGTAGAGGAATTTGTGGACCTTTTAGGACTAAATTTGATATCAGGAGTTAAAGTAAACCCATCCAACATTTCCTAAACTTGCCGACTTAGCAGAGTAAAAATCCATCTTGTGAGGTGGGTTGCTGCGTAAAGGTTTGCTATACAAGCAAGAGGACCTCAGCTGTAATTCAAGAACAGATTGGCAGAGACAGGAGGTCCCTGGCAGGCCAGCGTGTCTATCCAGTGGGTAACTCTGAGTTCAGTAAAAGCCCTGTCTCAAAAAATATGGTGAAGAGCAATAGTGAAAGACAACCTAACATTGACCCCTGGCTTCCAAATGCATGCACACACAGAAAGAGAGCATGCATTGTAGGGGTTAGTTTGATATTCTGATTTGAAAGAATTCTAACAATCTCTACTGTTAACTAACAGGTCTTTTTAATTTGTATCATCAAGCTGACATAATTAATTCATCATGTTCTGTGTATAATACTCTGCTTGTCTGATTGATGTCTTTCTCTCACAGTGATTTCCTCTCTTAAACCCTGTAGGGAATGCTGCTGATGCTAAGGTCCTGTTCCCCAGTTAGTTGTTGATCTATCAACAAAGAGGCCAGGGGCCAATTGCTGGGTAGAAGGAAAGAGGCAGGACTTCCAGGTCCCTGCAGTAGGAGGTGAAGAGATGCAGGGAGAGGAAAGGAAATTTCGCCATGGTTCAGAGTAAGAAAAAGCCACCAGCCATGTGAGCTCTAGGGTGGAGTGGCCATCAGCCACTTCCTCTGTTGGGCCTGGGGTAGCAACTAAAGCTAAAGGAAGATTTAGCGTGTTAAGCTGGGACTAAATGTAACTGAGCAATTAAAGTTGAGGGCAGAGTTAGGGTGCCGAGCTAAGAGTGTTGGGAAGGGCATGCTAGCCATCGGGAGATTAAAAGCATCCAGCAATTGAGCCAATAAGGCAGGTTGAAGCTAATGTGTGTGTGTGTGTGTGTGTGTGTGTGTGTGTGTGTGTGTGTGTGTGTGTGTGTGTGTGTTGCCTCAATCAAACCCAGGGCCACACATATGTTAGAAAAGCACTCTACCACCAAACTACATTTATAACACTCTGTTTAATTGTATAAATGTAACGACATTAAGGATTATATTTTTATCACCTTACATATTTGTTTTCTACAGCCTCATCCATTCTCAGGCTATAGATACAAATGTGTGCGTATAAGAAAGCTGAAATAATAATGTGCATCCTTCCATGTCTAAAAACTCTTAATTTTTGACTATTTGAAGCCTGAAATACAGTTTCTTATAAAGGTAAAATTATGAAATATTGTTAGAATAGCTCAATAGAATACTCAACACTGCTTCTACACTATTGAAGTTACATGGCAATAGAGCAATTGAACTAGAAATGTAATGGGTTTCTAGTCAATTTCTTGAATTAAAAAAAAAAAACACAACACAATGACTTGACAAGAAGATTTTCCCGCTTATTTATTTATTTATTTATTTATTCATTCATTCATTCATTTTATATCCTAATTGCAGCTAACTTCCTCCTCTCCTTCCAGTTCCACCCTTACAAATCCGTTCCCCCATTATCCTTCTCCCTTCTCCTTAAAGAGGGGGAAGACCCTCTTGGGTACAACCCTGCCTGGGACATCTAGTCCCAGCAGGAATAAGTCTATCCTCTCCCACTGAGGCCCAACCAGGCAGTACAGCTAGGGGAAGAGGATCCAATGGCAGGCAGCAGAGGCAGGGACAGGCTCTACTGCAGTTGTTACAGGACCCACATGAAGACCAAGCTGCACATCTGCTCCAAATGTGTACGAGACCTAGGTCCAGCCTCTGTGTGTTCTTTGGATGGTGGTTTGGTCTCTGAAAGCCCCTATGTACCCACGTTAGTTGGCTCTGCAGGCTTCTTGTGGTGTCATTGACCCCTCTGGCTCAATCAATCCTTTTCCACAAGACTCCTGATGATCAAGCTTTGCCTGATGTTTGGTTGCTGGTCTCTTCATCTGCTTCCATTTGCGGCTAGATGAAGCTTCTCAGAAGACGATTGACAAGAATCTTAAAATGTATTTCAAATGTTCATCCTTGAGGTACAAATGTCCTAATAGCTGTGGCTGTATAAGGGAGGGGTATCAGCCAGGTACTAACTACTATAGTAAGATAGATGGCTACTCTCCCTCCCTTTGATAAGATTGCAGTTAGGGAGTGTGAGCAGCCCAAGATCAGATGGAAGGGAAGGGGGTAGCAAACACAGCTCAGTTTTCTGATTTGGAGATGGATGCCCTCTCTACCATGGTAGAAAGATAAGCACAAGTGGGTTGACTGAGGGAAAATTGCATCCTGATAAAGTAGGGCTTGTACATACAGAGTAGAAAGAGAAAGACCAGTGATCACGAGCACAGTCCACACAGCTGCTAGTTTTTCTGCTTGCCAAAGTATTTGACACTGACAGCAGAAGAGTGGCAGAGACAGGCATTTTCCATACTCTAGATCCTGGACTCTGGACCCTGAAAACTACTGATGTTGAAAAATTGGAGGCAGCAGCGAACGGGGTAGACAGATCTCATCGCTGTAGTGGCTGATCTTGGAAAGCATGCAGTGACACAGCACACAAGGACAGATCTACAGAAACTTGAACTGCATTGTGGAATAGTTGTAAACTCAGTGCTACCAATGTAGGCTGCATATAAAGATGAGAACTTTGACCTCAATTTTCTGTGTTATAAACTTTATTGAAGATTAAAGCTTTAAGGAAATGATTTTAAAATGATTTCTATTTAGCTCCTCCTACATCTGTTTATACCTGTAATCTCAACATTCAGGAAGCTGAAGCAAGAAATTGCAAGCCTAAGTCCAGCCTGGATAGCATAGTAAGATCCTGTTATTCATGTATGTATGTATGTATGTATGTATGTATGTATGTATGTATTGTATGTATATATGGTATATATGCATATCATCATGTCATACAATAGAACTCAGACTGTATGGTCTAGAATCTAGACTCTAGATGGAGAGATGAACATATGTAACAATAAGCCATTTGGCTATAATAGAGCAAATGGATAATCACTGTGTGAACTTAGGCTGGGAATACATTATACATGTACACAAGGTGTCAGTGGGGGAAGTCTATAACCCAATTTGGTTGTCAATAGGGACTTTTCAAAATTAGACTCATAAAAGCATGAAATCATTTTATTTACTACTATTGTGTGTGTTTGTTTGTACATGTGAAATGGTATATGTGTGGAGGCCAGAGGACATCTTTCCCGAGTTGGGTCTCTCATTCCAACATGGGCTCAAGGGATGGAACTCCAGTCTTAGCTTGAACAGCAAGCATTTCTAACAGATAGACCATCTGTGAAGTTTTGGATAGTATGCTTTCTTCTTAATCTTTCCAAAATTTTGCAATCACAGATTTAAAACACATTAAGAGCTACAAGATGTTTTAAACTGGTATTCCAGGAAGATCTCTTTAGGGGTTATATGAAGGCTGGATGACAAAGGAAAAGCACACCATATTAAAGACAGATATTTGCAAGAGAGCTGACAGGAGGACTGGCCAGTAGAAGCAGCCAGGAAGAACAGAGGTAATCCCTATTATGCACGTCTATGTAAATGGGGAAATGATGTCTCTCTTTAGCATACTATTTATGCTATTGAAGTTTTACTTTTTAAAGATTTTTAAAAATTTTTAGCTCCCCCCATCTTTCTCTGTATGTGTATAGTTTGTATTCAGATGTTCTTGGAGGCCAGAGGTATCAACGCCTCTGAGTTGGAGTGACAGGTATTTGTCAGCCACGTAGTATGGGTGCTGGGAGTCAAACTTGGATTCTCTGGAAGAACAATATAGGCTTTAACCTCTGAGCCACCTCTCCAGCTCTGATCTGAAAACATGCTCTTACAGTCTGGAATATGGATCCAGGAATAGGAAAAAAAAAAAAAAAATTCAAGGACACCTTTTCTGAAAAGAGTACTTAAAGGGGGAAGTGTGTGGGTACACATGTAATTTAAACAGCCCTTGTCCTGCCTTGTTTTTATTGTCTACTTGACACAACCAAGAGTCACCTGGAAGGAGAGTCCCAGTTGAGGGACTTCCCAGATCAAATCACCCTGTAGCTTTGGTCTGTGGAGATCTGTCTTGATTGCTGATTGATGAAGGAGAGCCCAGCCCACTGTGAGTGGTGCCACTCCTGGGCAGGTGCTCCAGGCTTGTATAAGAAAACTGCTTGAGAAAGACCCAGAGAAGGTTAACCAGAAATCAGCATTCCTCCACACTGTCTGCTTCAATTACAGTTTAGTTTCTATCTTGGCTTCCCTCACTAATAGATTGTGACCTGGAAGCAAGCCAAATAAACCGTTCCTCCCGTTATGTTTGTTCCTGGTGTTAATATAGCAACAGAATATAAACACCCACTCCCCAAGGCTTACATATTAAAGTCTTGATCCCCAACTTGGCTTTATTAGAAGGAAAGTGGCGGAATCTTCAGGAGTTAGGGTCTTGTAGGAAGTCCTTAGGTTACTAAAAGAGTATCCATAGAAAGGATTGGGAAGCAGGGCCCATTGTCTGCTGCTGGTTAGGGAAGCAATCATTTGCTTGCTCCTGATAAGAATTCCTACAAAAAGCCAGGCACTAGTGCTGCACGCCTTTAATCACAGCACTTGGGGAGGCAGAGGCAGGCAAATCTCTGTGATTTTGAAGCTATTCTGGTCTACAGAATGTGTTCCAGAACAGCCAGGATACATACATACACACACACACACACACACACACAGAGAGAGAGAGAGAGAGAGAGAGAGAGAGAGAGAGAGAGAGAGAGAATGAAAAGAAAAGAAAATCTCAAAAAAAAAATGACAAGAAAAAGAAAGAATTACCATAATGATATAATAATATAATACAGCAAAAGAATTTTATCCAGACTTAAACCATGTGGCTTAGATTTTCTATCTTTAAAACTGTAAAACAAAGAACCCTCTTTTTCTTATAAAAATAGTCTGTGTCATAAATTTTGCTATGGAAATGAAAAATTGACTGATATAGGAGATTAAAGATTCATCTCTGGGAGGGGAAAGGAAGATGGAAGAGTCTCCCCTGAGAGTTAAACGTGGCAAGAAGAACAGGAAGACTGTAAAATCAGACATTGTCCTGAGGTGTCCTGGCGGCGCTGATCACCATCCTTTTAAAGTCAAGTTATGCTTAAGTTTTGATTCTGAGGGACTTCTAACCATGTTGAAGAAGGAAGAAAGCTTTGAAGATAATTATCACTGTGCCGGTGCTATCACTGAGGGGAGTGCATGGTGGAGGGAAGAGGTCAGTGGTTCAGGATTACTTCCTGTAATCTGTGTGCTGAATTCTAAAGGACATCAAATGCCTGGGAAATAACATGAGTAGAACGGATACTCAAACAGATTGCACAGCATGCAGAGACAGGCTGTTGCATGGTGGCTAGAGGAAGAGGGCAAGTTAGAACAGCTAGTGTGTGCAAGATTCAAGGGTGGAATAGACCAGAAATAGGTGGCATGCCTGGGCAGAAGGTTTGTAGATGTGAGCCAGGGTCAGGCCACAGTGCCCCTGTTTTCTCCATAAGGAGGTTGGACTTTCCTTCTATGGGAATGAAAGTCATTGACCAATTTCAAACAAAGCAAGGACAAGGTTATATATCTCCCATCCCAGGAAGTGTTGAGGAAAGATTGGAAAAGTTCCATTTGGCAAGGAAAGTGGGGACCTAAAGCCAGGAAAAAGCCCTTTGGCTAGACAGAAGGAAAGTGAAAGAGAGAAGCTAAGTTGATTAAATTAATAGGTTTTGGCCAGTATCTACATAGAAAGTGAAAAACAAATCCCTGGGCTCCTGCCAAGGAAACCCAGCAGGGGAGCAGGCTCGGGGGTGATGAAGCCTGAAAGTAGGTAGGAGGAATGGAGTAAGCAATGGACCAAGGAGTGGTTATTGAGCACCTCTGGGGTCAGAGTAAAGCCATTAAAAAGATGAGTATTGTGCTGGTAGACAAAGAATGGGAGGAAAGTCCCCCAGGCCATTGGTTTGCAAATAGTGAAGGGGACAGAGGCTCTGAGAGAACAAACCAGAGACCCTGGGAAACAGAATTCATGGCTGTGGTCAGAATAGAAAGTTTTAGTTTTTATAATGTCAGGTAGAACACTTTGAGCCAACCTTGAACTCTAAGAAGTGGTCTCACTCAGAGGTAGATCATACATGAACTGGTGTGAGGCAGGTACAGTCTGCCCTGAGCATCTGAGATCTGTCGTATGGGTTCAGCTAACGGGCATTCAACCAGTGCAGAGTAAAAAGATTTGGGAAAACATTGAATGTCTAGACATATAAAGGCATTTACCTTGCTGCTATTATTATTAGTAGTAGTAGCATTAGTATTAGTATTGATAGTGATGATAATGAGGAGGAACATGAAACAAGGTGCCACGTATCCCAGGCTGATGTCACATTCACTGTATGATGGAGGAGAGCCTGGAATTCATGATCATCCTGCCACTACCTCTCACATCTGGGATGACAAGCATGTGACACCATGCCTGGATTTACCACTGTTTTTTAAGCAATATAGTGCAACTATCTACAGGGAGCTTCTATTGTATTAAGTGTTGTAAATAATAGAGAGAAGATTCAAATCATATGGCAAGATGTTCTTGACTTATATGCAAATCCATGTATTTTCTACAAGGCTCATGAGTATTCTCAAAGGGGGACCAATCCCATGCAGACGCTGAGAACTGAGCAGAGTTTGAGGATTTAATATTATAGGACCATAAGTGTGTATGTTGAAGCCACTGTGATAGAAGAGGGGAGGGGCTTGTTAGCTTTAAGGAAGATCAAGAAGTATCATGAAAGAAAGAAGACCTCTGCTGTGGTCTCCAATGCTAGGCACCATCTGCCTGCAAGAGTGTCCCTTCAGATGTTGTGGCTCTGCCCTGCTTCTCCAGCCCAGATGGCCCTTCTTTCAGTTCCTGGAATGTCCTGGACTCTGCTTTGCCTCAGAGCCCTCACAAATGCAATTTCCTCTTCTGAGAAGTTTTAACACACTTCTACTTCTACTCTCCCTTCCTCCACAGTGGTCAGATCTCATTTTGAAAATCACTTCCCCAGGGAGACTTTCTCCAAATCCTCGGGCCTCAACACTGTGTCTGAGCCTCCCTAAGACTTCCCCAAACTACCTAGTACCTTTTAGTTTTCACTACAACTTCAGCTCAGTATTTTGCACTGACTTGTTTACAGTCAACATCAAAGGATAGATAGACCTTGTCTATCCTATCAGGTATGAAGATCCTAACCCAGCACATGGAGGACCTTTTACTTCCTTTGGTCCATAGAACCAGAAGTAGCCCAGTGCAACTGTGTTGAGTTCACACACACATACACACACACACACACACACACACACACACACACACACACACACACACACACACACACACACACACGCATGTATGTCCTAACATACCCTACCCCCACACCCCCACATATGTATAATTTAAGGATGCAGACCACCATGGCAGTGAAGGCACGACAATGGAAGTCTGAGTAGGTTGGTCACAACATATCCATAATTACAAAACAGAGGCTGATACTCCTGTATTAAGTATTTTGCTATAAAAGTTTTAAATGGTATTGTGATAAATTAAATTTATATTAAGTGTTGAAGCTGATTTGAAGATAGTCTATTAGCATGCTTCATTATATCACAAAATGGCTAATTTTCTGAACTAAGACTCGACAGGAGTCAGGTGTGGGGGCCCACATCTATGATTGCAGGACTCAAGACAGAGTAAGATTGCTACAGTTTAAAGCTAGCCCAGTCTCTTGTCTGATAGCTTTTGTGGGATGTGGGATCCCAGTTTTCTATTCAGATTATAGTTCTTATTCTTCATGCAGTTGTTGGCTTCATTGTCCTGCTTCCGTGATTGGTACACCTGGTTTCCCTTGACTCTAGAATCTGCCTGACATATTCCCTGTCGCTCAACACCGAGAGGTCCTCAGTTCCTCTGAGTTCTAGCCTGGCCATTTCTTCTCTCACTGTTATTTTATCCTTCAAATTATTTCTTCTTCTCATTCTCCCTCTCCCTCTCCTTCTCCTTTTCCATCTCCTCTCCTCCTGCTAATCCTCCTCCTCCTCTTCCTCCTCCTCTCACCTCCTCCTCTGTTCTCTCTCCTCTCCTCACAACCCCTCGCCTCCCTTCCCCTTTCTGTTCTGAAATAGACTTGCAAAATGCAGCTCAGATTGGCCTCAAACTTGCAATCCTCCTGCCTCTGCTTCCTGGGAACTGGGATTCTAGGGAAGTGCCATCATACTCAGGTCTCATCCATTAAATTCTTACAGCATATGACAACCACAAAATTGTCTGTAATACAGGTTATCTTTGATTTCTCAGTGTATGTTCTTGGGAGTAACACATATCCCAACTGGATAATTCATTCCTTACCAAGCTGAGAGAAATCAAATATTGAATAACCTAAATTAGTGCTATATTCACCACAATGGGCTGCTCAAATTAAGTACTGAATGTCCAAATCCAAACACCTTTAGAATTTACTTTATGCCAAGAATTCTTTTCAAAATCTGTTTTTAAAGAGAATATATTTTAGAAACCTTTATTTGTTATTTCCAATTTTCTATGTGCACTGCTGTTGGGTTGGACTAGAAAGAAATAGTTCTAAAAGACAAGAACAACATTTTGCTGTTACAAAGACATGGTCCAAGCCAGTTACTTACAGTCATAGGCTGTTTATGAGGAGTGCTGGACAAGGGAGGGAATTAACTGTATCTTCCTAACAGATTGCCCTGCTTTTTCGACATGTTAAGGGACTGCTACAAACCATCATTTACAATAATTCAAGTTTTTTTTCTTCTGTGACTCTTACTTAACTAAACAACTATTCCCAATGATTTTCTTTGCTGTTTATTATGTATAAATTTAGCAAGGTTTGTTATTTTTTTAATTTTTAATTTTTGATACTTTATTTACATTTCAAATGTTTCCCCCTTTCCAGGTCTCCACTTTGGAAACCCCCTATCCCCTCTCCCTGCCTCTATAAGGGTATTCCCCCACCCACCCACCCGCCTACCCACTCCCATCTCCCCAACTTGGCATTCCCCCATACTGGGGCCTCTAACACACTCAGGCCCAAGGGCCTCTCCTCCCACTGATAGCCAACAAGGCCCTCCTCTGCCACATCTGTGGTCCGAACCATGGGTCCCTCCATGTGTATTCTTTGGTTGGTGGTCTAGTCTCCAGGAGCACCAGGGTGTCAGGCCAGTTCACACTGTTGCGCCCTCCATGGAGCTGCAAACTCCCTCAGCTCCTTCAGTCCTTTCTCCAACTCCTTCATCTGGGACCTCACACTCAGTCCAATGGTTACTGTGAAGTGAAACTTGAGTATTCTGAACTTTTGGGCTAATATCCACTTATCAGTGAGTACATACCATGTTCGTTCTTTTGTGACTGAGTTACCTTGCTCAGGATGATATTTTCAAGTTCCATCCATCTGCCTGCGAATTTCATGAAGTCACTGTTTTTAATAGCTAAGTAGTATTCCAATGTGTAAATGTACCACATTTTCTGTATCCATTCCTCTGTTGAGGGACATCTGGGTTGTTTCCAGCTTCTGGCTATTATAAATATGGCTGCTATGAACATAGTGGAGCATGTGTCTTTATTACATATTGGAGCATCTTCTGGGTATATGCCCAGGAGAGGTATAGCTGGGTCCTTAGGTAGTACTATGTCCATTTTTCTGAGGGTCCACCAAACTGATTTCCAGAGTGGTTGTACCTGCTTGCAATCCCACCAGCAATGGAAGAGTGTTCCTCTTTCTCCACATCCTCACCAGCATCTGCTTTTACCTGAGATTTTGACCTTAGCCATTCTGACTGGTGTGAGGTGGAATCTCAGAGTTGTTTTGGTTTGCATTTCCCTGATGACTAAGGATGTTGAACATTTCTTTAGGTGCTTCTCAGCCCTACGAATTTCCTCAGTTGAGAATTCTCTGTTTAGCTCTGTTCCCTATTTTTTGATAGGGTTATTCGGTCCTCTGGAGTCTAACTTCTTGAGTTCTTTGTATATATTGGATATTAGCACTCTATCGGACATAGGATTGGTTAAGATCTTTTCCTAATCTGTTGGTTGCTCTTTTGTTCTATTGACAGTGTCCTTTGCCTTACAGAAGCTTTGTAATTTCATGAGGTCCCATTTGTTGATTCTTGATCTTAGAGCATAAGCCATTGGTGTTCTGTTCAGGAACTTTTCCCCTGTGCCCATATGTTCCAGATTTTTCCCCACTTTCTCTTCTATTAGATTCTGTGTATCTGGTTTTTTGTGGAGGTCCTTGATCTGCTTGGACTTGAGCTTTGTACAGGGAGATAGGAATGGATCAATTTGCACTCTTCTACATGTAGACTGCCAGATGAACCAGCACCATTTGTTGAAAATGCTGTCTTTTATCCACTGGATGGTTTGAGCTCCTTTGTCAAAAATCAAGTGATCGTAGGTGTGTGGGTTCATTTCTGGGTCCTCAATTCTATTCCATTGATCTACCTGCCTGTCACTGTACCAATACCATGCAGTTTTTATCACTACTTCTCTGTAGTACAGCTTGAGGTCAGGGATGCTGATTCCCCTAGAAGTTCTCTTGTTGTTGAGAATAGCTTTTGCTATCCTGGGTTTTCTGTTGTTCCAAATGAATTTGAGAATTGCTCTTTCTAAGTCTATGAAGAATTGAGTTGGAATTTTGATGGGGATTGCACTGAATCTGTAGATTGCTTTTGGCAGGATTGACATTTTTACGGTATTAATCTGCCAATCCATGAGCATGGGAAATCTTTCTATCTTCTGAGGTCTTTTTTGATTTCTTTCTTCAGAGACTTGAAGTTCTTGTCCTACAGATCTTTCACTTGCTTGGTTAGAGTCACACCAAGATACTTTATATTGTTTGTGACAATTGTGATGGGTGTGATTTCCTTAATTTTTTTCTCAGTCTATTTATCCTTCGAGTATAGGAAGGCTACTGATTTTTTTCTAATTTTATATCCGGCCACTTTGCTGAAGTTGTTTATCAGCTGCAGCAGTTCTCTGGTGGAGTTTTTTGGGTCACTTAAGTATATGATATCATCTGCAAATAGTGATATTTTGATTTCTTCCTTTCCAATTTGTATTCCTTTGACATCCTTTTGTTGTCTAATTGCTCTAGCTAGAACTTCAATTACTATAATGAATAGAAAGGGAGCGAGAGAGCAGCCTTGTCTAGTCCCTGATTCGAGTGTCTCTCCATTTAGTTTGACGTTGGCTACTGGTTTGCTGTATATTGCTTTTACTATGTTTAGGTATGGTCCTTGAATTCCTGATCTTTCCAAGACTTTTATCATAAAGGGGTGCTGAATTTTGTCAAATGCTTTTTCAGCATCTAATAAAATGACCATGTGGTTTTTTTCTTTGAGTTTGTTTATATAGTGAATTACATTGATGGATTTCCAGGTATCGAACCATTCCTGCTTCCTTGGGATGAAACCTACTTGATCATGATGAATGATCGTTTTGATGTGTTCTTGGATTCAGTTTGTGAGAATTTTATTGAGTATTTTTGCATCGATATTCGTAAGGGAAATTGGTCTGAAGTTTTCTTTCTTTGTTGGATCTTTGTGAGGTTTTGGTATCAGTGTAACTGTGGCCTCATAAAAGGAATTGGGTAGTGTTCCTTCTGTTTCT
>CM052717.1:37141703-37272447 GCA_028551405.1 Uromys caudimaculatus | reverse complement strand
GATAGAATTCTGCAGTGAACCCATCTGGTCCTGGGCTTTTTTGGTTGGGAAACTTTTAATGACTGCTTCTATTTCTTTAGGCATTATGGGACTGTTTATATGGTTTATCTGATCCTGACTTAACCTTGGTATTTGGTATCTGTCTAGAAAGTTGTCCATTTCATCCAGATTTTGCAGTTTTGTTGAGTATAGACTTTTGTAGTAGGATCTGATGATATTTTGAATTTCCTCAGAATCTGTTGTTATGTCTCCCTTTTCATTTCTAATTTTGTTAATTTGGATACTGTCTCTGTGCTCTCTGGTTAGTCTGGCTAAGGGTTTATCTATCTGGTTGATTTTCTCAAAGAACCAGCTCCTGGTTTTGTTGATTCTTTGTATAGTTCTTTTTGTTTCTACTTGGTTGATTTAAGCCCTGAGTTTGAGTATTTCCTGCCTTATAGTCCTCTTGGGTTTATTAGCTTCTTTTTGTTCTAGAGCTCCAGTTTCTTTTTGGGGGCACTCAACGTTGTGAGTTTTCCTCTTAACACTGCTTTCATTGTGTCCCATAAGTTTGGGTGTGTTGTACTTTCACTTTCATTAAATTCTAGGAAGTCTTTAATTTCTTTCTTTATTTCTTCCTTGAATAAGTTATCATTGAGTAGAGCATTGTTCAGCTTCCATGTGTATATGGGCTTTCTGTTGTTGTTGTTGCCATTGAAGACCAGCCTTAATCCGTAGTGATCTGATAGGAGGCATGGGATTATTTCAATCTTCTTATATTTGTTGAGGTTTGTTTTGTGACTGATTATATGGTCAGTTTTGGAGAAGGTACCATGAGGTTCTGAGAAGAAGATATAATCTTTTGATTTAGGATGAAATGTTCTATAGACATCTGTTGAATCCATTTCGTTCATAACAACTGTTAGTTTCACTGTGTCTCTGTTTAGTTTGTGTTTCCAAGATCTGTCCATTGATGATAATGGGGTGGTGAAGTCTCCAACTATTATTGTGTGAGACACAATGTGTGCTTTGAGCTTTAGTAAAGTTTCTTTTATGAATGTGGTGCCCTTGCATTTGGAGCATAGATGTTCTGAATTGAGAGTTCTTCTTGGTAGATTTTTCTTTTGAGGAGTATGAAGTGTCCTTCCTTATCTTTTTTGATGACTTTTGGGTCAAAGTCGATTTTATCCGATATTAGAACGGCTACTCCAGCCTATTTCTTGGGACCATTTGCCTGGAAAATTGTTTTCCAGCCCTTTACTCTGAGGTAGTGTTTGTCTTAATCACAGAGGTGCATTTCCTGAATGCAGCAAAGTGCTTGGTCCTCTTTATGGATCCAGTCTGTCAGTCTGTGTCTTTTTATTGGAGAATTGAGTCCATTGATGTTAAGAGATGTTAAGGAATAGTGATTGTTGCTTCCTGTTATTTTCGATGTTATTTTTATGTTTGTGTGGCTATCTTCTTTTGAGTTTGTTGAAAGATTACTTTCTTGCTTTTTCTAGGGTGTAGTTTCCCTCCTTGAGTTGATGTTTTCCATCTATTATCCTTTGTAGGGCTGGATTTGTGGAAACATATTGTATAAATTTGGTTTTGTCATAGAATATTTTGGTTTCACCATCTATGGTAATTGAGAGTTTTACTGGGTATAGCAGCCTGGGATGGCATTTGTGTTCTCTTACGATCTGTATGAGTTCTGCCCAGGATCTTCTAACTTTCATAGACTCTGGTGAGAAGTCTGGTGTAATTCTGATAGGTCTGCCTTTGTATGTTACTTGGTCTTTTTCCCTTACTACTTTTAATATTCTTTCCTTGTTTTGTGTATTTGTTGTTTTCACTATAATGTGGTGGGAGGAATTTCTTTTCTGGTCCAATCTATTTGGAGTTTGGTAGGCTTCTTGTATATTTATGTTCATCTCTTTCTTTAGGTTAGGGAAGTTTTCTTCTATAATTTTGTTGAAGATATTTACTGGTCTTTTCATTTGGGAATCTTCACTCTCATCTATACCTATTATCCTTAGGTTCTGTCTTCTTATTGTGTCCTGGATTTCATGGATGTTTTGGGTTAGGAGCTTTTTGCATTTTGTATTTTCTTTTACTGTTATGTCAATGTTTTTTATGGTATCTTCTGTACTTGAGATTCTCTCTTCTATCTCTTGTATTCTGTTGGTGATGCTTGCATCAATGACTCCTGATCTCTTTCCTAGGTTTACTAACTCCAGGGTTGTCTCCCTTTGTGATTTCTTTATTGTTTCTATTTCTATTTTTAGTTCCTGGATGGTTTTGTTCATTTCCTTTGTCTGGTTGATTGTGTTTTCCTGTAATTCTTTAATGGATTTTTGTGTTTCCTCTTTAAGGGCTTCTAGTTGTTTATCTGTGTTCTCTTGTATTTCTTTAAGGGAGTTATTTATTTCATTCTTAAAATCTTCTATCAACATCATGAGAAATTATTTTAAATCTGAGTCTTGCTTTTCTAGTGAGTTGGGGTTTCCAGGACTTGCTGTGGTAGGAGAGCTGGGTTCTGATGATGCCAAGTAGCCTTGGTTTCTGTTCCTTATGTTCTTGCCCTTGCTTTTTGCCATCTTGTTAACTCTGGTGTTAGCTGGTTTTACTCTCTCTGGCTGTGGCTTGTCCCTCCTGGAAGCCTTTGTGTCAATACTCCTCGAAGACCAGCTCTCTCTGAGAGTTATTTGGGTTTGGAGAGCTGTGGCACAGGATCAGCTCTGGGATACAGACAGAAACCAGAAGGATCTCGTCCACAGCTGTCCCTTAGTTTCTGTGTCCTGATGGCTCTGCAAGGGTCCCTCTTGATTCAGTGATTTTGAACAGAAGTGGTGGTCTTACCTGTGCTCGAATGTGTGTTGGCACTCCAGGGATACCAGCTCTCTCCTGGCACTATTTGAGTATGGAGCCCTGTGTCACAGGATCAGCTCCCAGGCTGCCGAAAGAAACCAGAAGACCATTCCTCAGTCACTATGTACTGGGATTCCAGGTGGGTACCTCTGAGCAGACAGACCTGTACACACTCCTGGGAGTCTAGCTTTCTCCTGGCACTATTTGGCTATGGAGCCCTGTGGCACAGACTGAGGTCGCCAGCCATAGATGAAAACCAGAAGGCTCCTGTCTGAGGCTTTTCCTCAGTCCCTGTGTCTCGGGGGCCTGGGAGGCTCGTTTTCTCCTCCCGCTATTTGGCTATGGAGCCTTGATGGCCAGGCAGGGGTCTCCCGCCACAGATGGAAACCGGAAGGCTCCTGTCCCTGGCTTTTCATCAGTCCCTGTGTCCCGAGGATTCCAGGCAGGTCCCGCTGAGCAGTGGTGCTAGTCTTAACCCCACTCACGGCTTTTCCACACTCCTCGCAAGCTTTGTTTTAAACTATATTTTAGGATATAGTTCTTCAAAAATATTTTAAAATATTTTTAAAAAATAAATACCACAATTGATGTAAAAAATTCTGCAGGACATAAGGAAAGAAAGAAAGTAGAAAGGAAGAGAGAGAGAGAGAGAGAGAGAGAGAGAGAGAGAGAGAGAAACATCAAAAAATCTGTACCTTTGTTTCAAATACGTGTTAGGAGGCAGACATGGCAGCATGGGGTGGGGTGGCAGCAGTAGAATTAGGGTTGTAAAGCCAGCTTCAGCTGCATGAAACAAAACAACAAAACAAAACACAAAACTGACACAGTTACTTACATTTGTGTGGTTCAGAGATCACTGCCATTATATTAATAAAATAACAATAATAAGAGAGCTAGGATTCATCATCCTGGAAGAAGCAGTGGAGGGGCACACAGTCTTCAATTAACTAGAAGGGCTCCTTAGAGAATTTATAGAATCTGTGATAGTTTTGGTTAGGTCTGAGGGCAGACAATGGATCTTGGTATAAGCTTGTATGTACTATTTTTCGTGCATCTTTAAAACAGTTCATGTATCATGCTTCAAAAAATTCAGATGAGGCATTATAACATTTGAAGTTCAGTTTTCTTCCTGTTACTGAAGAAATGTAGTGTGGGCAACTGTGGAACATCCAGGAATCTGATCTGACTGAAGAGGAAGTTACCAAATATGGCGCGCAGTGTCAGATTGATTTTCCCGTGCAAATCACCTGAGGTGAAGAGGTTGGGAATACCCTTATTAAAAATTCCTGTACCAAATTCAACTTTAAAAGATGTGTTCGATTTTTAAGAGACTACTGATGGGAAAACACAACAGTCATAGGTGGGGAACCACCCAAAGTTTTGTGTGGACTCATGGGATCCGTGTAATCACAGGCACTAATTTCAGGAGCTGTGCTTCAAGTGGCATTTCCTTTTGATCCACAATAGGCATCTTTCTGTTTCAGATTGTCTGTGCATACTCCCCAATGAGGCAAGCATCAGCACCCACACAGAAGATAAGCATAAATATGATCATTACCCCATCTGCTTCTGAAAATGAATTTACATGGAGATGCACAATACAGGCTGAACTTGTACCATTCTGTGTATAGATAGACCAGAGCTGTGGCATTCTTGGTGATGGGACATGTAGGATAAAACATGCAATTTCTGTTTCACATGGAATGTGTTACAAATCATAACATTAAAGTAAAATCATGTAAAAAGCTCAAACACCTAGGAAACCCCACTTGCTAACCAAGAGACCCCCACCCTTACCATCCCCAGATCTAGCCAAGCCACTTTTATTCAGAGAACCTAGAGACCCTGAGATAAACACTTCAGCATAGTGACTGAGGATATGGATGCTTAAGGCAGCCTAGGCTGCCACTTTAGGAAAAGACAGCTTTGGCCATGTCACTTCGCCTCCTTGTCTCCTCTGGTCATCAGGGATTGCCATCATGTCTGCTTTGTGAAGTGATTGTGAGCGTTAGATGAATAGCACATGTGAAGCAGTGCTAGACGAGACCCATCGCCAAGCACGTGGTGAATTCTGTCAGCTCACAGTTGTCCTTATGACATCTGTACTAATCTTGTCCTTGTATCTTGCCAATCTATTCCCAAGGGTCTTCTGACTAACTCTGAAATGGCATCTTCAATAGGATGCCTCACCGATCTTACTTATAGTCATAGACTATTTGGCTCCCAGTTCCTAAGGCACTTTCCTTGAAATTGTATAGTTGTTTACAACTATGGTCTGTTGATACACATCAACCCGTCACACATAGGTTGGTTGGTTCTGAAGTCTGCCCCTGTTCAGAGAGACTGTTGTCCTCTGATATTGCTTGAAGCATCACTCCTAACATTATACTGCTTACAGTATAATTCATCTCTTTCATATATCACAAAAGTTGTATGCATGATTGCCTGTGCTCTTTGTTTTCCTAACAATAACCTTGCGCGTAGGTACTTTCTAGTTTCACTTTGCACATGAGGAAACCAAGGCATTAAGAAATACAAAGTTTTAGACATTACCATACTGGAGCAGTCATACCTATCACAGAGGCAAATCAGGCTCCAAAAGTGTAATTTGTTCATCTTAGCCATCTGTCTGCCACCTGTCGCTGTTGATGGTAATGTTACAGATTGGGTTTCCTGTCTTCTCTGAAAATTTCTTCACTCTTTGATATCAAGCCCCTGAACATGTTACACTAGGGGTGAAGGAACTCATGAGTTGGTAAGGTTTCCACATTTTTATTTTCTACTGTTTTTCAGGGATAAGGATCCAACCCAGGGCCTCACATGTCAGGCAAATGTTAACACTTTTATACACAGCCCAGCTCACACATGTCAGGTGACAGTTAACATTGAACTACACATACGGCCTGGTTTTTTCCATACTTAAATAACTAAAACAAAAAGGGAAATAAAACTTTGTGACACATGAGGATTACAAGAACTTCAGTTACAGTGTCCATGAAGGAAGTTTTACCAGCGTATTAGCATACTTGCTTATGCCCATTTGCTCTACTGAAACTTGATTGTGACTGCAGCCGAGTTGAAGTGATAAAACGGAGACTGTAAGACCCACAAATCTGAGAACACTTGCTATCTCACCAACCTGGCTGTAGACTCCTGCTACTCATGTGTGTATCAGGAAGCAGCAGCAGCAGCCTCAGCTAGGAGCTTCTAAATGAGCCAACGTCTCAGGTCTTAGCTCAGAATCTGGACTAGAATCCAGCCAAACAGGCTACCCATCTGCAATCTGCATGCTAAAGCTTGCATCTGTGGAGAGATCCATCTCAAGGAGGTCCGGAGCCTTGGACAACTTAATCTTTAGGTGATATGGATCCAGTAACATCTTCCTTTAGAGACCACTTGAAGGAATAGAGGTCCTAGGTATATTAGACTTGATAATGTCAGCCACATAATTGTATTAAATAGATGCCAGCTGTATGGGAGCTAGCTCCCACAACTGTGAACTCACATGTACTCATGTGAGCCATACATGACATCCTTAATAGGAGACTCATTTTGGTTCCATGAAAGCTAGAGAAGGTAGTGAAGCATTCTCAGAGTGACTGATCAAAAGTTAACAACCAGTACTAACAGAAAACTGCTAAGGAATAGATAAGGAATTATCCTCTTGCTTACTCTCTATCCCCCTAATTTCCCCTACTTGAGCCAAATGCAGATCAGCCCCACCCCAGGCTTGGGAATAACTGTGTCCTTAGTCACCTTTCAGGTGACTCAGCATCAACACATTATCTCTTAAAAAAAAAACTACTGTCACCACCTGTCCTATATTCAGAAACTGGATGACAACCTTATACTTCATGTATTCATTCAATGAATGCTCAATTGAGTATGTCCTGTGTACCAATCAGAGGACTTCTTTTTTTAACATCCCAGCAAGGAGCCAGAGAGATACAGGGTTCTTAGAAATAAGTCTTCCCTTTGTACTCAAATGAGTCAGTTCTTTTACCCAAGTACCTGCCTTGCTACCACCTTATCTGAGAGTAAATCCAGACCTGTTCTTTCAGAAAGAAGGCCATTGACACCCAACTTAGACCCCATCTTTTTGGCCAACTCTGAAACTCTGGGTGCCCACTCCCAGATTCTAAGCCTTCTTCTCCTCTGTTGAACAATCAACATGACACTGACCTTCAAATGCCTGCCTCACTTTCCCAATGTTAGCTCCCAGCCCCAGCCCCTCTGTGAAAAGGCATCACTTCCTACTTTCTTGTGACAAACCCTCATTCTTTCATCAGCAGTAAGCAAGTTTGTGTGGACGGCACCACTGGAAACTGGGAAAGGAATTCTGTGTTTGTGCATGCACTGCCATGTAGGGGAATCTTTGCTTTGTGAAACATGCAGAGATGCACGGAGATGCTCTTCTCTTGGCCAATCCATTTTTCTTGATCCATGAGCTTCACATGCCTCTTCCCTTGGAGAATAAGTCATTTATTTTCTGGGCTGTCTTTTTTTGCCAATATGTTGCTTAGGTTGGACTGGTCATCTGGTAAAAGCTAAATGAAAGTGTCACAAGTTTTTCACCAAATACAGATGTCTAAGCAGGAAGGCAGATAAGAGATAGGGTAGCTCTGAGAGACAGGGTAGCTCTGAGAGACAGGGTAGCTCTGAGAGACAGGGTAGCTCTGAGAGATAGGGTAGCTCTGAGGGGCGTGGCATTTTCAGACCATGTAGAAATATACATCTTGACCCTTGAAAGCAAATGTATATGAAAATACAAATCTGCCAGGGCTTTTCCATGCTGATGTTCAAACCAGAAACTGCATGGCCCTCGGCAAAGGTGTCATTTTATTGACAGAAAGGAGGAATACACTAGTGCGTGACATAATAATGGTTCTACAGCAGATAAAAAAGTGTACTCCAACATAGTCAAATAGCATTACAGTTTGCTTTACAACTGATTTTATTCTTTTAATTTTTAAGAGCATATGCATATTTAAATGATGCACTGTGTAGGTATGTACCATGCCACAACATAGAGGTCGAAGACAAATTTGTGGAGCTGGTTTTCCCTTCTACTTTTACATGGATTCCTAGGCCTGAAATCAAGCTCTCAAGCATTTGCACTTGAACACTTTCCGCCATGGAGCCACCTTGATGGCCATTGGTTTTAATTTCTTCTGAATATGCTAAATTAAATACTGGTGAGTAGCACAAACTTCAGAGACAACTGAATCTCCATGATCAGGTTAGATCTGTGACCTAGCCTGTCACTTATTTTAAGTGTAAAGTGGGATCATTGCATCTACTTCAGAAGACTAAATATGAGAAAGTGAAACATGAAGCTCAGTAACTGAGCACACTGTGTGCATGAGGCATATGAGGTGCATGGATACGGTGCACAGAGCTGAGATGACCATCCAAACCTGCTGGATGATTAACATTGACTCCCACACAGGCACTTGTCCCTGGGTGCTGATCCCTCCCTTACGCTGGCCAGGCAGCCGTACCTGTTTAATTCAAATCAACAGGGATACCTACAGAACCTTTACCAAAGATGTGGAGGTCATCCTTGAATGTGGCACAAGGAGGAAAGACTTTCTGCTTCAATGATGAAGTCAATTATGAATCACAGCCATGGGGATTTGACATTATTGAAAGACTGATTTATCTTACTGGATTAGTCACACATATTCCGGGATATAGCAAGAAGTATACATTTGTCATATATTTGTATAGCTGACTGTATGTTACATGTTATACTAAGGCACTGCATATTATCTTGATTTAATCTTTATAAGAACTCCTTAAGGAAGTGTCTTAGTGGGGGTTTTCGACTGCTGTAATATTCACTATGACCAAAAGCAACTTGGAGAGGAAAAGGCTTATTTTGCTTACACTTCTGTAGCATCATACATAATTGAGGAAATCGGGGTAGGAACTCAAAGCAGAAATGTTGAAGCAAGCACTGAAGCAGAATACTGCTTACTGGCTTGCCTTCCATGCTTGTTCAGGCTGCTTTCTTACACAACCTGGACCATGAGCCCAGGGATGGCCCCACCCACAATGGGCCGGGCCCTTCCACATCAATCATTCATCAGGAAAATACCTTGTAGACTTGCCTATAGGACAATCTGAGGGAGACATTTTCTCAGTTGAAATTTCTCCACTCTGATAACTTTATCTTGGGCCAGCTGACAAAAACAAACAAACAAAAATACCAAACAGGTCAGGTAGGTACTATCATTATCCTCTTTATATTATCTGCCTTATATAGAAAGTTTAAAATGCTACAGAGGAAAAAAATAGTTAAATAGAGAGACATAGCTTAGTCTTGAATAAAGAGATTCAAACCATAAATATGTATAGTCCCCCTAATTTAATTATAGATTGTTATACTTCCTCCAAAACAAACTAACTGCTTTTGTCGATGGAAGAGGAACTAAGGAGATCCTAAAGTTCGTGTAAAAAATAAATAAACAATAGCCAGACATTTTTTGATTGAAAACTAAACTAATGGCTGGAGAGATGAGTCAGAAGACAAAGAGCTTGATGTTCAAGCATAAGAACCAGAGCTCAGATCTCCAGAACCCACATAGGTGCTGAGTGGGTGCAGTAGTCTGCCTGCAGTTCCACCCTAAATGCCAGAGACAAGGGGTCCCAGAAGCAAGCTGGTCTGGCAGGCTATTGAGATCAGTGAGCTCTGTGTTCATCCAAAGACCCTGTGTCAATGAATAAGATGGATAAAATATAAGAAGACGCTCAACACCAACCCAGGCTTCCAAACACATGCACATACATGCACATGCACCCACATATATGCAAGCCTGAATATACACATCGCTCATGTAAGAAAAAACTGAAAGTAATATTCCATTTGGATGGTATGACATACCATACCATTCTGATTATAAAAACAACTTATTTGCATAGGAATGGATAACACATTAGTGGAATAGACCAGAAAAATCCATCCATGAATTAAAATTCAGAGAAATTAAGTACACAATAAATTCATCTGGATATTGACACAGTTATCACTACATGTTATTGGAACTAACTGGTAGCCACTGGATAAATAAAGTTAGGTTTCTACCTCATAGACAAAAAGACAATAAGGGCCAAATGTTTAAATGTGAAAAGTCAGCTATAAAGTGTTAGGAAGAAAGTTATAGGATGAAACTTTCTGAATATGATACAAACCCAGAAGCCACAGAACATTTGTTTAAAGCTCTTCTTGGAAAGCCATCACATATGCAAAGATGAAAGACTAAATTTACATATTCTATAAATATGCTTGTATATTTGCAGTTTATAACTCAGAATGAGAACTAATTTCCCTATACAAAATGATCCATACACTTTAACAAAAAGAGACCAGTGCTCAAGAGAGAAGCACAAAGGCTTGTGGTTAGAGAAAAAGAAAATTTAAGAAATGACCCTTTAAACAAAAAAGCATATTCAACCTTCAACTGAAGATTTTCTCTCTTGTGGAAGCAGCTCTCAGACACTACTGGTCCAGAAGAGGCAGCCACAATGGGCAACAGTAAGTGAGCATCACCCACCAGACTCCTCATTTCCACATGCAAAAGGGGGATTTTGGCCCTGAAATTTTATGTATAATAATGGGTCTTACAGAGACATTCATATGTGTGACATCACTACCTGCACTGAAGGACTTATTCCCAGAACATAAGACTGGAAGTTACATGATGCTAGGGCTTCATAATGGAATATAGTGGCCATTAGAAAGATAATAGGGTAGATTTTACATCCTGATATACACAACCAACAAAATTAGGTAAGCTATGAGAAAAAGCTTCTAGAAGTTGAGTGACCTTTCTTACAGGACCTTGTACTGTAGAATGATGGTTAGTACTGGAACTGAGCTTTGTCTGAGCACTTTGTCTAAGAGATACTAGGCACTGTAACTGTGCTAATGCAAAAGTTACACTGTGGGTAAAATAGTAAAGGTCAGTGAGTGTCATAGCTTTGTGACTATAGGACACTTGTTTCCTTGGATGGTTTGTTCAAGTACTAGGGAAGTAGTGTAGCATAGAGGACCCGGCTTCAAGATACTAGTCCATTATACCTTGATAATGAACAATTAGTTATTTTTATTACTTTTATTTATCTACTTATTTATTTATTTTAGCATATGTGTGTGTGTCTACATGTGAACACTCATACCATGGAAAGCATGTGGTGGTGAGAGGACCCCTTGATGATATCAAACCTCTCCTTCCACATTGGGTTCCATGGACAGAACTCAGGTTGTCACTCTTGGTAGCAGGTACTTGCACTTGCTTAGCTGTCTTACTGGTCCTGATGAGCAGTTTAGTAACACTTTCCTCTTTACCCCACCCCCCAGTCAGAGACTTCTGGAACAAGAGGGATAGATAAAGTTTCTTTATTTCCCCTTAGGAAAACAGTCTCTAGGGAGAGACATAGCATACAAATTTGTTCTGCTCCTTGGAAAGCATTTTGTACTTATGGCAAACCCTTCTCCATCTGAAGGAAAGAGCACTCAGCATACTGGGGCGTTATCATCTTGGAAGGGTTCATAACAACATCACAGTTCCATTTACAGAAGGAAATGAATGCAGAGTTCTTATCTAATTAAAACAGTTTGAGTAAAGAAAGTGTGCAAAGGGTAATTACAGGACCTAACTTGGCATTTGGCCCAGAAAAGCCAGGTTAATGTTTCTTTTATGGGGATAAAAAACTGCCAGGAAACCTCAAATTATAGCAGCTGCTGTATGTAGAGCTGTCGAAAAATTTCACCCGAATCCCACATAGTTGACTCAAATGAATTTTGTGGCCTTTGGCATGTGTCCTAGAAAAGCAATCATTAATTCTTTTGTAGATATCAATGGTAAGGGAGATGGAGATTCTGAGGAACTTACACTGTCAACACACAGCCCTTTCTCTAGCCCCCTTTGTCTAGTGTTTACTGAAATCAGTTCGGTTCTTACCAAGAATTTCAGTGTATAAGACAATGGAAGCAAAGCCCATTTGGAGAAAAAGATGTTGCCAGAGCCGGGTGACCCATCTACTCACATTATGCATGGACTTGAGGCGACCTTGGTTTCATCTCCAAGCAAGTCATGGATGCTCATGTAGGTCATAGTTTGGTGATCTCCATCTTCGTTGTGTTTAAGATTTCACATATTTGGAAAAAACAAAACAAGTAAATATATAAAGGAATTTTGAACTCCCTTGTACAATAAAGGTAAGACTTCTTCCTTTGTAATATTGAAAAAAATATGGTCTGGCAGGTGGCGCACGCCTTTAATCCCAGAACTCAGGAGGCAGAGGCAGGCAGATTTATGAGTTCAAGGCCAGCCTGGTCTACAGAGTGAGTTCCAGGACAGCCAGGGCTACACAGAGAAACCCTGTCTCGAAAAACCAAAAAAAAAAAAAAAAAAGAATTACCTCTAGCTTTTAATTTGAATAATTATAAACAAGCCTTAAGTGGAGAATCATTGTCCTGTCAATACAATGAAAAGATAATAAGCAACATTTATTCACTGAGTTTTATTTTGTGCTAGTCACTGCTCTGAGCAACTCACATATACACATTATGGTTAATCTTCCCAAGAACTCTAGAGCTTATTATTACTTCATTTCTCAAATGCAGAGCTAATGTGGAGAAGACAGTAATGTGACCAAAGTTATTTGACTTGGTGTGTGGCAGACTCCCACCTTGAACCCACAGTCTGATCTAACTGCTGTACCCAGATCTCTGCATTCAGCGCTGTTATTAACTGAGAGCAAATTCCCTGATGCAGTCACAGGATAATTATGGACTTAGAATGGATCTGACCAACTAATAAATCGAACCATGTCTTTCTGTTTGTGTATATGTTTGTATTTGCATTTGTTTGTTTGCGACAGGCTTCCATATACCCCAGGGTGGCCTTCAATTTGCTGACCTTAAACTACCAATCCTTTTGCCTCAGACTTGTAAGAGCTGAGGTTCCCAGCATGCATCACCAGAGAATGTATAGGTAGATCTTTCAGTTTATAAATGAACAAAATGTAGCCAATTTAGGAAAGGAAAAAGAATCTCTTAGTGAACCTGCACATTTTACCTTTTATAGTGTTTCTTAAAATGATCCCTGTATGGACTTGCAGCATAAATATTTCATTGCTTTATAAAAATTAAAAACAAGTATTAAGTTGAGCAAATTCAAGCTTTCCAGCTAAATTAACTGGCTCAGGAGGTTATTCTTGTGTCTGTGGTGCTGCTTTTCCTTCACATCATCTGGGTTAGTTCTAGGAAGGTACCATGAAAGCCCAGCAGATTCGGGTCAGTTATCATAAGGGCACCAGCCATATCTAGGAAGTAAGACAGCATAGGCTGACCATTTTCAAGCGATTCAAATTACAAAGTCCATGGCCAAGCCTTTTTAAGCCACCCAAGAAGTACAGTTCTTTTCCTGATAGTTCGAAGCTTAAATTTTTTTAATGATTTTTTTGTTTGTTTGTTTTCAGTCTCAAATCTCACATTTGCTCACATTTGAATGTGGAACGTCAAGACCATCTACTGAATATCAAGGCCAATTCATGATCAGGGTCAGCTGGAAACTCTAGGAATGGATCATGAAAACTTTAAGAATTTAAATATCTCGCCTCAGAAATCCATTTCGCAGATGAAATGTAACAAGTTAAAAAGTATGTTTTTTTCTCGTGAATTAATTGTTGCTGTTGATTTGGTGTGAGGAGTGCTTCTAGAAAATATCCTAAATGTCACCTTCTCCTCCAAGTATATATAATTTTACTTTAGAAATAAATAAATAAAGCATCGTTGTATTCCCGAGAGAGCCGAGCAGCTAAAAACACATTCCTTAGATTTATTTCCAACAGGAAACTCTCAGCCCCATCTTATCACACCAGCTTCCTGTGAGGCATACTACAGACATGGCAACTGCCCAATTTTCTTCTAAGTTTCTGACAAAATCAAGAATTAAGAAAAGCCCTAATTCTTAAGGCTTTATGAGATCAGGAAGGGGAATAACCCTTTCAGTGATGTAAGCAAAGTATTAATAGTTTCCATATAATTTGCTAGTGAATACAAATTGAAATACATCTTCAAACTTCTAAATATTTCCATGCATAAACATCCAACTTGTGTTAGTTTTCCACTTGTAACAAAATTAACTTACAAGGTTTCGGCTCCACTGCCCTTGGGCCTACGGCAGGGTGTGGTATGGTATCTAACAGAATGAATCTGTTCACCTCACTGTAGCCAGGAAATGAGAAAAGATCCCTCTTGAAGAGTGTGTTCCTAGTGACAGTAGTTCCTCTCATTAGGCCTTACCCTGCCCCCACCCCTAGCAACACTACAGGCTAGGGACCATGCCTTCAACCCTTGGGTCTTAGCTGACATCTTTCTAAAGCGTCTATAACACCCACTAAACAGGAGCAAACAAATATGTTCAACACATTTTATATAGGCTTGATATATCTCTGTCTTACTGATATTTGTTGATTGAGTCCAAAAGGGGAGAAATGACTGGCCAAGGCTATTATAGGAACATGCAGTCCTATTTTAATCTGGACTCTTCTTTTTTGATGATTTAAGGTACACTTAGAGACACTTAATAGCAGGTTTGGGAACATAACATTTAAAAGCAGTACACATTGTTTTCTGGTATTGTCTTTGTTCTCTAATTTATGAGAAACAATAAACCATTTTAAAGGATTAGCCAGGCACCTAGGCTCTGTAAATTGCATTGTTTATTCTCACAAAATACCATATATGTTGAGTTTTATAACATGCTATGTTTTTCTAATACTGGGCATGAAGCTTAGGGTGGAGCTAGCAAAGGCCTCTAAACAACACATGTACTCTTTAATATTTTAGATTTAATATTTTAGAATTCTGTTAGATGAATGAGGAAGTTTTTAATCATCCATGCATAGCACAGTCTCTTTCTCTCTCCCCTTCACCTTCCCTCCTTCCCTCCTTTTAAAAATTCCTAAGATAATGACTTATTTATAAATCCATGTTAGAAGATCCAAGTGTCAAGGACTGAGAAAGGAGACCATCATTGCTACCAAGCCTTGATGCCTAGAATTCACATGGTAGAAGGAGAGGAGAGAACCAGCTCCTGAAAGTTGTTCTCTGATCTCCCACAGGGGCTAGTACCATAGGTGTGACATTCCCTACATGTATAACCACTGTAATAAATTAATATAATTTTTACAATTGAAAGTAAATCTCCCCTTTATTCACTCAAGATGATTTCATTCATCTAACAAATTCTTATTTATTGAGTACTGTTGCCAGATATTTAATCACATTGTATTACTGGAAAAACCTGGCTTTAGTTGTGGTGTGATTAAGCCCTCAGCATACGCTTTTAATCCCAAACAATGAAGGTAAAGTTAGTTTGTGGAAGGAAGCAGCCATGTTTGAAAGGGATGTCTAATTGAGGGGCAGACAATGTGACAAATCAGAGAAAGAGTTGACAGAATAGGATATGCCCAATTCTCATGAGAAGAGAGAAGAAAGGGTAGCTACATAAGAGAACAGTGTGTGTGTGTGTGTGTGTGTGTGTGTGTGTGTGTGTGTGTGTGTGAGAGAGAGAGAGAGAGAGAGAGAGAGAGAGAGAGAGAGAGAGAGAGAGAGAGAGAGAAGAGAAAATAGAGGCAGTTTTATAGAGACAAGTTGAAGAAAGAACAAGCTAGACACAGGTGAAGACAGAGCAAGACAGAGTAAGAAGGAGCCAGAAGATTAGAACATACTGCCAAGGTTAGTATGAGGCCAAGCAGAGCAATTCAGAGGCCTAGAGAGAAGACAGATTGAATCAGTCAGCTTGGAGAGGAGTTTGAGCCAGAATAGCTGAGTTGACCAGACAGACAGACTTCAGAAAGAACAACAAAGCGTAAGATTATTCAGCAATAAGTCTCAGAGGCTGAAAATATTCTAGATAAGATTGTACAGAGGCCAGAAGCTTTCCGGTCTAGGCCTAGGCTAGCAGACAGAGGCAGTAAGCCTTGGAGATGATAAATTACATTAGGCGAGTAAATGTTACTATTACAGAGTACCTAATACACATCAGACATACTTCTGACTCAACAGACACATGAGTGACCATGGGTGAGCAGGAGTCCTGCACTCAGTTCTAATGGGGAATGACAGATAACCAACAACTTGCAGAAAAATAATAATGAATTTTTGATTGTGGTAAATACTGCAAAGAAAATAAGAAAAATCAAGGAAGGAAGGATGTTAGTTAAGGCTGTTTCAGTGCAGAGACTTGAAAGCTAAGCCACCAGGAAGACAACCTCCAGAGAAAAGACCTCTGTTCTATTATTTATGGTAAAACAAGGACCAAGAGCCTTTTAAGTACTTATACAGAGGCAAATCTTAAGGGATGGCTAATCAACCGTTTACATAATTTAGGACCACCATGAAAGTATACTTCCAGTTATGTCCATGAGGGTATTTCCCGAAAGTATTAGCTGAGCAGGGGTGCAACCAACCTAAGTGTAGGTGGGGCAGTTCCATAGGATGGGGTGTCAGAATGAATGAAGGGGAGAAACCAAACTGAGCACCAGCACTCATATGTCTCTGCTTCTGACCTCAGATGCAATGTGATCAGCTGCCTCACATCTCTCCTTTAGGATATCCCTCTCACAATCCTCATTCTGTGAGCCGAAGTAAACCTTCTTTTCCTTAGGTTGCTTTGGCATGAAATTTGCCACATCAGGGAAAAAAGTAACACATAACAGAGATCCGGGCCATCCCTCTTGACTCAGGATTAGACAGCACTGAATTCTCTTCCAGTGCTAGACTAGGTACCGGTCATGGAGCAGCTCATCTCAATGACTGGCTGCTTGTAATGGATCTCAGAGAAACGCTTAAGGGGATATGTACTATTATGGTCAATCTTGGAGTTATAAAAAGAGGTCCGAAGAGTCAGATCCTACAGCAGCCTGTCGTGTGTAACTGTCACAGGCCAAGATCAGCTCAGAAGATTCATAAACACCCCAAAGCCTTGGGGTTACACAAGGATGATGACCGGAATGAAGGGGGAAAAACGTAACAACATCAATACATATACTCTATTGTCAGAGAATAAAAAAACAAGCATGTTTGTATTTAATACAGTTAGGTTCCCCTTCCGTTTTATAAAGGTATAGTGTTACTTCCACTCAAGGGGTCTCAGGATGGAATTACGGTGTCTCTGTATCCAGCCTGCCCTCACGAAGCCTGCCAAGGTGACTGGGATTTCCACCACTAAGTTGTAGGATGTTCTGAGGGCCCTAGGCATAATTTCTCAAAAAATATAACACGGCAACATGTTCTCCATTTGCAAAGAAGTAAGTATGGATCAATTGCATTGCTAGTCCCAGAAAACAAGTCCCCAAATGAACCAAAGCTTAAATCTTTTTTATGAAGATGAAATATAAAGGAGACAGGAGTAGCAAGAAAGCAGGATGGTGGAGAACCCAACTGGCCAAAGTCAGAGAGGGACAGATGAGGTGTGTGTATGGGTGTTGAGGGGTAGGTGGGGAAACCAAAAGCTCATTTATGTATTTACAAATAAATAATTTCCCTCAGTTAATAGCCAACTTACTGTTAAACCAACACAGCACACCAGTGAGTTACTAAGAACCCATTACCCAGCCTTTCCTAATTGCTCGTGTTTAATAGCACTCTCCACAGAAACAGAAATGAAACTCAGAATGGAGTCTTTTTATTTGTGATACAAAATAAAATTACTTTGCCAAGTAACTCAGCCAAGTATTGACAGTAAATTAAACTGGAATTCACAGAGTGAATTTTCTGAGTAGTTTCTGATTCCACCAAGCCATTGCTTTCAGGCCACCTGGGACAAGAGGAGCTGTCCTCAGCAGGAAACTTCCTGCCTCCATTCTAGTGAAGGGTCTTGTTCCTGGGACTAGTGACTCATAAAGTTCCCTCAAGTGCCCTCCACTGGAATGGGCCTTGGGTTTCTTCTTTCAGGCCAGACAACTCCTGTAAGGAACTGAGGCCCCTGTGGACAAGGTGGCATTTCAGAAGACAGCAGCATCCATGTGATGATAATATCCATGAAGTCCTATCCCTGACTCTCACAGGGAGCTGTTCTTTTCTAACTTTACAGTTTTGTTTTTTGTTTTTTGTTTTTGGATATTTACTTTATTTACATTTCAAATGTTTTTCCCCTTTCCAGGTCTCCCCTTCAGAAACCCCCTATCCCATTCCCCCACCCCCTGCCTCTATGAGGGTGCTCCCCAACCCATCCACCCACTCCCATCTTCCCTCCCTGGCATTCCCCTACACTGGAACATCTAACATCCTCAGGCCCAAGGGCCTCTCCTCACACTGATGGCCAACAAGGCCCTCCTCTGCCACATACGTGGCCAGCACCATGGGTCCCTCCATGTGTATTCTTTGGTTGGTGGTTCAGTCTCCGGGAGCACTGTGGGGTCTGGCCAGTTGACGCTGTTGCTCCTTCCATGGGGCTGCAAACCCCCTCAGCTCCTTCAGTTCCTTTTCCAACTCCTCTATCTGGGACCCCACACGATCAATCCAATGGTTGGCTGCGAGCATCTGCCTCTGTATTTGTTAGGCTCTGCCTGAGCCTCTCTGGAGACAGCTTATCATGCTTCCATCAGCAAGCACTTCCCAGCATCCACAATAACGTCCGGGTTTGGTGGCTGTATATGGGATGTATCCCCAGGTGGGGCAGTCTCTGGATGGCCTTTCCTTCAGTCTCTGCTCCACACTTTGTCTCCATATTTCCTCCTGTGAGTATTTTGTTCACCCTTCTAAGAAACATTGAAATATCCACATTTTCATCTTCCTTCTTCTTAGGCTTCATATGGTCTGTGAACTGAATCTTGGGTATTCCGAACTTTTGGACTAATACACACTTATCAGTAAGTATATACCATGTTTGTTCCTTTGTGACTGAATTACCTCACTCAGGATGATATTTTCAAGTTCCATCCATTTGCCTGCAAATTTCAGGAAGTCAGTGTTTTTAATAGTTGAGTAGTATTTCATTGTGTTAATGTACCACATTTTCTGTATCCATTCCTCTGTTGAGGGACATCTGGGTTGTTTCCAGCTTCTGGCTATTATAAATATGGCTGCTATGAACATAGTGGAGCATGTGTCCTTATTACATGTTGGAGCATCTTCTGGGTATATGCTCAGGAGTGGTATAGCTGGGTCCTCAGGTAGTACTATGTCCAATTTTCTGAGGGTCCTCTAAAGTGATTTCCAGCGTGGTTGTACCTGTTTGCCATCTCACCAGCAATGGAGGAGTGTTCCTCTTTCTCCACATCCTCGCCAGCATCTGCTGTCACCTGAGTTTTTGACCTTAGCCATTCTGACTGGTGTGAGGTGGAATCCCAGGGTTGTTTTGATTTGCATTTCCCTGATCACTAAGGATGTTGAACATTTCTTTTGGTGCTTCTCAGCCCTTCGAGATTCCTCAGTTGAGAATTCTTTGCTTAGCTCCGTTTCCCATTTTTTAATAGGGTTATTTGGTTCTCTGGAGTCTAACTTCTTGAGTTCTTTGTATATGGATATTAGCCCTCTATCGGACATAGGATTGGTAAAGGTCTTTTCCCAATCTGTTGGATGCTATTTTGTCCTATTGACAGTGTCCTTTGCCTTACAGAAGCTTTGCAACTTTATGAGATCCCATTTGTCGATTCTTGATCTTAGAGCATAAGCCATTGGTGTTCTGTTCAGGAACTTTTCCCCCGTGCCCATGTGTTCCAGACTTTTCCCCACTTTCTCTTCTATTAGATTCTGTGTATCTGGTTTTATGTGGAGGTCCTTGATCCACTTGGACTTGAGCTTTGTACAGGGAGATAGGAATGGATCAATTCTCATTCTTCTACATGCTGACCGCCAGTTGAACCAGCACTATTTGTTAGAGATGCTGTCTCTTTTCCACTGGATGGTTTTAGCTCCTTTGTCAAAGATCAAGTGACCATAGGTATGTGGGTTCATTTCTGGGTCTTCAGTTCTATTCCTGCCTGTCGCTGTACCAATACCATGCAGTTTTTTAATCACTATTTCTTTGTAATACAGCTTGAGGTCAGGGATGTTGATTCCCCCAGAAGTTCTTTTATTGTTCTTGTCTTCTCAGAACTAGCCCATGTCATGGCTCTGAAAATGTAAACAGTGTTCCTTATTCCCTGCATTTATTTAGTTTTGAGACAGAGACTTCTCTGTTGCCCTAGCTTTTCTTGTACTTGCAATGGGGCCGAGAGTAATTTCAAACTCTTGTCTCAGGTCTGGATGGCTGAGATGGCAGGTGTGCAGGATTCAAAGCTGCCTTGTAATAGCTAAATTACCAGTCTTGTATCAAACCATTCAAATGTATTTATTAGGGAATCTATCTTTTCACTAGAGAGCAATGCTGGGAGAGGGAAGGGGCAGTTGTGGGCACAAAATGTCCAGTTTTACTTGTCTCCATGATTGCCATGTTCTGGAATTCCACAGCCTATCAGATGCCATCACTGATTTCTGATTAAGAAAGGTCCTTAAGTGCATTTGTGCTGAGCCTACAAACCTGCTACTGGTCCTATTTGGGTCTGTTTTCCTTCAATGTGGTTCCGCTGTTCATTGTGTTTTGTGGAGTGTTTGTTGTTGTCTGTCTGTTTGTATGTTTGTTTGAGACAGGGTCCTATGCAGCCCAGACAACCTTTAAAATGTTGAGCTACGGATGGCCTTGATTGAACTCTTGATCTCCCTGTATCCACTTCCAAATCTCAGAGTTACAGCAATGCACTGGGACTCCCATTAAGAAATCCTTATCTCTTTCATGGTGTGGTTCATACAGTTATAGGCATGGTCCCACAGTTTAGTTCCTAGAGACCAACACTCAGTTATAACACAAATTCTGACACAGTAAAAAATGATATAGAACTCGGAAATTCTCAAAAACTTTCTGCACACCAAGAATTCTTCTCTCCTCTAATAAATGTGCTTTCTTTTTCTACCACAAATCCACTATTTTTTTCCATAAATATTCCTACTTTTTTGCAGAGCCCAGAATATCTTGAAAAGATCTATAGCAGAAACTGAAGTCTTTTTGAAACCTTTATGATTCCTGTTAGTATCAATGCATTCATCAAATCTCCCCAAACATGAGTTGTCCTTATTTTCCCTAACAGCCATTCCTCCACTCTCCCCTTCTGTCTTCTCATTCTCATTCACTGAGCAGACACTTCTTACTGGCCTTGTCCATGTATTTAGGAAGGGAAGCTAAATGTACAGCCAAATATGCCCTAACAAACATTGAAAACCAGGAAGTATGCCTTCCACTTACTTTTCTCTGGGCTAGGAAGACCTAGAGGAGGCTGGGTGAGGCAAAGGAGACTGGGGAAGACCAGGGGAGGTTGGGGAGGCAGAGGAGGTTGAGGAGGCTAGGGAAGGTTGACAGGCAAGGGTGAGCTGCTCAATTTAGCTGTGGGAAATGGAAAAGCCTACAGACTACCGTCTGCATCTGCCAGATAACAACTCTTGGCCGGCAAGATGGTGGAGACGCAGCTCTGTGGGGACAGTGAGAATGACAGCTTGGCCTTCCAGGTTTGTTATTTTTCTTTATTGAATACACAGCTCAGCAAACCTAGAAGCCAAATAGGAGCCAGGATGGGCACATGGAAGCTCCTGGATTGGTTGAGGAACCGTCTCAGATGACAGAGAGCCGGCTGGTTCTGTTTGCAGAGGCCAGCCTAGGTGAGTGGTCTGAGGATTAATATTCTCTGCAAGGTGTGTGCTTTCTATCCTGCATCTTTTATCACCTCTGTGTGCCTAGGAGGTTTCCTGAGGGTGGAGCCTGCATCTATTGTGGCTAGGTTGCTGTGTTTGTCAAAGGGATTCCTAAGCTTGAGATAGTCATGTGGTTAACCCTCTCATGTGGGCTTTGGAGCAAGATAGACATAGTTCCAAAAGCTGCCAGGCCACTCACTGTGTAGGCTGTGGGCATGGGCTTAAGCTTTCTGTAAAAGCTGATGTGAGAGTATAATAAATACTTCAGGAATGTCGCTTTAAATTACTACCATTGTTTGAGTGTACGAAGCTGAAAACATCTGTAAATAAGAAGACAAATACTACCAGGTTTTAAATAGAAACGGAGCAGGGAGGAGTATGTGTAGGGGAAGTGGGGCGGGGCTAGTCATTAGACCAGTCTTGGAGTAGTGGTCAGTACTGTTGCTTCCAGCCTCCCCTTACAAATAAAAAATGCCACCATGTTCTGTCACCTCGCCCAGTCACTACTGGGAAAGGAGCACATGTTTCTAGTTCAATATACAGTCTGGCACCTTGACAAACATATCTTAAGTCAACAATGACATGGAGTATTTCTGTCTGGTTTGCGTTATCTATTTTCTAGGAGTCTGGCCAAAGAGACCCTAGAGGGGAAACTCCAAGAAGACAAAAGCATTTCAGCCCCTCTCTCTGCAAAGCTCAAACCCCTGTGTCTGAGTGAAGCAAAGCTTTCTCCCTTCTAGAGAAAAGCAAGCCACAGTTGGGGATCAGGGCAATATGGAAGGTTATCTTCCATTGGCTCCTTGGGGTGATTTAATTCTCAGGCCAGCCAAACTACACTGAAGAAAACAACTGTAGAAGGATGGGGAGGAAGCCAGCAATAAACTTGAAGCGATTTCTAAACTTTAAAATGCTCCTCGGAGCCCGGAAATAAAGGAGAAATGGAGCAAATGGAGGGTGTGTGTGTGGGGGGGTGAATCTAATTCTCTCTGAAATTGACCTTGCCCCTGTAACTCAAAAACTGCAGGACCATGGAGTCTGATCTCACTCTGCATTGCATCCAGCCTGAAGGTGACACCATGGCTTGGAGAACCATGCTGCTTTTTCTCTCAATTCCCTTCGGGACCTTGGGAGGACTCTTTCTTAAGTGCTCATCACGTGCACAGCCCAGACTTCAAAGTCGGCTTTCAAGCCTGAGGTCCTGTATATGTCTGGGTGGTTTTTAGGGTTTTCTTTCTAATTTCCCTTCCTTTTCACAGCTGATTTTCTTCAGAAAAGAAGCTATAAAAAAGAACCTATTGCATTTCCAGTTCCCATCACCGCGATTTCCACATGGATGTGACGTGGAAGGCAGCTTCCGAAATGCCCAGGTGACTCACACGGGGACACCCCGGGGCGGGACCTAGGAGTTTCTCCGGGCGGGGCGGGGAATGCCTAGAGCGCCCTCTGCCGGCCGGCCGGGCGCCACGCGGGAGTCACGTGACTGGAAAGTCCCTCGGAAATCCCCTGTGGCGAAGCATACAACTGAACGGCAAAAAAAGGGAACTGCCCAGTCTGCTGCCTTCGGAGCCGGAGGCGGAGCGGTGAGCCAGGCCGCCGAGAGACGTGCACACCCCCCAGTCAGCGAGCCCGATCGGGCGTCCATGGGGCTCCGCCTCGACCCGACCCCCACCACGACCCGGACCTCGACCCCCGGCTGCGGCGAGCGCCAGTGACTGCTGGCCACTTGGGCTCTGCGAAGGCTCCGCGCGGCCCCAAGAGGTGAGCGGTGCTCCGGCTGCGGGGTGCACGGCCAGCAGGATGCGGGGGTGCACTGCCAGAGGAGTGCAATGCCAGCCAGATTCGGGGTGCACGGCCAGCTCCATATGAGGCTGCCTTGCTTTGGCTTTGCAGGGTCCTGGAGCTCTGGTATTGTTGGCCAGAGTTGAGGTCCCGGTGCCAGGTGTTTAGCTTGACAGCCCGAAGTTTCTCCAGCCGACTAGTTAGCTAGCTATTCCTTTCCGATCGTGCAGGGTGACAGGAGCTGCAGCTGGCTGATGAACAGTCACCTTTCGGGTCCCTAGGTCGTGTGGTCGTGGGTGATCCTCCCCCCAAAGTGCAGCATGTATGTTCATAGGCACGTAGACCTTGCGGAATCGCTCTGGGGTTTCTTCCCATATTGTGCATAACTGGCCCAACAGAGGATGGGTTTCTCAGAGGCCACCAAATCCAACTTGGAGGCTTCAGTCGGCCAGCCTTTCAGTGATCTGTGGGAGGAGAGTTGCGGGGCGGGAGGTGGAGAGGAGGGGCGTGCTTTGAGATTGCCACTAGGTCCCTAGTTGCTACAGTATAAGAAGAGTATGCATGCAGAAATGATTCTCTGGCCTGCTTGTTGGGGACTCCACTTTAGGGGGCATGTAAGACTCTCTGCTGCAACCCCGACTCCACACTCAGACTGTGGGTTGTCAGTCCGGGTCCGTCGTCCCACATCCTGCCACCTGGCCTCTCAGGAAAGCTGAGGTATTAAGTGCTCTTTTTGGAGCATGCTTTGTTTTCAGTTCTTCTGGTCTCTGATCTTTCTTTGGAAAGCTAGTCTGGTCAAGTGGGGACCGTTTGGAACTGATGATTGTTAATTAGCCTTCCATACAATGATGTCCCAGATTACATAGCAACCGATAAGTTGTCTGAGATGCCACTTGGATCTTCTGCAGTTTGTTGTATGGTTTTTTGGAGAGGTACTTCCCAACAATTGCCTGAGGTATCTGTTGATAAATAATACATAAGTTTCCACATCGCAGACAAAAAAAAAAAATCTGTTCAGAGTGGAAAAATAAAACTGGGGGAAAGACTTTGATGAGTAAGTTCTGTAGAATCGTATTGATCCTGTGACAAAAATTGGGAAATTTATCTGTAAGGCAGTGAGGTAACAAATGTATTTTTAAAAGTTAAGGGTAATGCTGTAAAATTTTTTACCCATAAAACATTACAATAATATGGCAGGAAAATTTATTCTCTAAATGTGGGGAAGTCCAAGAACTGGAAACTTGGGCAGAGGTTTAAGCTTTGTTTTAAATAGGCACTTTTGCAGGCAATACAAGGCAGAGTCTATGAACGGGGTCCTAGTGGGCTAGTAGATATTGACATTTGCATGTCTTATATGTGGTTTAGAGTCCCTACCACTTTTAGATCTACGTTAAAAGTTCTTTAGGTCCAGAAGAGTGGAATAGAATAGTCATAAAAATAGAACAAGGTGCAACTCACTGATCTAAAACTTCTCCACATCTGTTTCTGAGAGTTGCAAATGCTGTGCCTCAGGGCTGCTATTAGGAGAGGAGCCGGGGATTGAGATAGGAAATAGGAAGATTTGGCTTCCAGAAAAAGCTACATCCTTAAGTCTGCCTGACTGAAGTGGGTCATACCTTCATCACCTTCGCTGCAGTGGTTATGTGATATCAAGGCTGGGAGTAAAGTCATAAATTTTTAGCTATCGCATCAAGCACAAAGATTGGCCTTAAATAGGTGGTCTGGCATTGCTGGTTGAATGAATTCATTCATGGATGGATGGATGGAGTAATGACATTCTGAGAGAGACCATTGCTACATTACCAAAGCCATGTATGTGTGGTAGTTTTGTCTCATTCTGTCTATGTTTCTGCCTAATTCTAGTTGCAAGGAACAACTGATGTCAGGCACAAAGAATAACTTCCAGGCCTTAGCATTCCAATAGCAGGCTCTTCCTTTCAAGCAGGGAACTAGAATTTATACTACTGTATCAGGCTTAAGAGAACCCGGACCTACCCAAGATAGACTTCTCGAATCTCTAGATTTCTTCTCCCTCTTGCATAGTCTTAACACCTTTTTTACCTGGTGGGTTTGCATTGGAGGATAGCATAGTGCTGGAACGGTATTAAGCATCGCTGAGAAACTTCCTAGGTGCTCTAAATCATTGCAGTCTTCTAGGAAATTAGGATGTGTGGCCAAGTGCCCAAGAAGGGTCCGTGGGGACAGTGAAGCAGAACTGGCTCAGCACTGATCACAGGGGAAGGCTGTCCCTCTGCACCATCAGTCCACATTCTTGCATAATTAGCTTGAGTGGTCATGTGGCCACTCTTCGTCCTGAGTGGTACCCCACTCAAATACTTCCTATTTGCTTCCTAACTTCATTTCCTCCACCTTTGATGGTGCTTGATCTTTTAGGGTAAAGGATGTAGGATGTGCTATCTATCTCTGAGCATTGGGACCTGGAAGGGCAGCAATAAATGTTGGTCTAGCTGAGTTGAAGTCACAGTGCATTCTGATGTCTGGTTTTTTGTCGCTGTTGTTGTTGTTGTTTTCTGGGTGTTGTGATATACCTTATTATTACTCTGTTCATTTGTCTCATGTTGTGAAGTTCGGTGACAAGGTTCTGAAATACAGCTGACGTTTATTTGCTTTTAAGATTGCAAAGCATCTTGCCAGACATAAGCTTTGTTTTGTTGTTGGTTATAAAACAATTTGGTGTTGACTCTTTATAAAGATCATAAACTCTCTGAATCAAGTATTTATACATTTCTTTGGGGATGATAAGAAAGAGGAAATACCAAGCAGCAGCCAGATTTGGTGGGATTTCCAAAAACTATTTGCTGCCTTTGCAGCATCAAGAAGGGGATGTTCGAATGACCTGGCTCTAGACGTGAGTCAAGAATGGCGGTGGTCTTCAAGGACAGTCTAGACTCGAGACTCTGATGAGTGACATCAGAGGGCTGTGAGGCTGGCTTTGTGGAGCAGTACCTGTCGCAGAGAGACAGACTTGGATCACTGACAAACATTACTGAAAGCATGGGTTATTCCCCTCCTCCTCATTACCCACGCTCCGCCTTCCTTCTCTTGTTTAGACTAATCTTTAAAAGTGATGTAACTTAAAACAGTCCAGTGTGAGTTAATCTTCAGGGCCAGCTAGTATCCTGGGAGTAGAGAGGTGACTAAGATCTTTTAGCTACAGATTAGAGTAATGACAAGATCAAACACTGGGGTTTCCTGCCGACAGGTATATGGGAGCAGTGTTAAAGGCAGGCTAACGGAATGGGCTTTTCCCCTTCCTCTTCAGGTCTTGTCAAGGACCATGGCTGAACAACTTCTTCCTCAGGCTTTGTATTTGAGCAATATGAGGAAAGCTGTGAAGATACGAGAGAGAACCCCAGAAGACATTTTCAAACCTACCAATGGGATCATTCATCATTTTAAAACCATGCACCGATACACACTGGAGATGTTCAGAACATGTCAGTTTTGCCCACAGTTCCGAGAGATCATCCACAAAGCACTTATTGACAGAAGTGTCCAGACTTCCTTGGAAAACCAGAAGAAGCTCAACTGGTGTCGTGAAGTCAGGAAGCTTGTGGCTCTAAAGACCAATGGTAAGACTTGTTCTTTTCCTCCAGCACCCTCCTGTTAACCTGGGAGACTGCTTCTGGTGATGCTTTTTCATGACATTAAACAGGCACCTATAGAAACTCTCTGAAGGGATGAATGACAGCTGTAAATGTGTCTGATGAGTCTGCTGTTGTATTGAGGCAGGATTTCATTGTGTAGCCCAGGCTGGTTTCGAACTTGTGATCTTTCTGCTTCCATCATTGAGTACTGGGTCAGCAGGTGTGCACTGTTGCATGTTGGATATTTGTATTTAAGGTGTCTTCTGAGTGCTTGTGTGTTAGGGTATAGAGGGCATGAAGGCTTGTGGAATGCATTTCTAAACCCTATGCCCCAGTTGGGGGATTAATCTTCCTAATGCTTACGTTGGTTGAATCATCTATAAAATGCCCTTCACTGACCAGAATGGAAAGGATTTAAAAGGTTTTATGTTCAGAAGGAAAGTAGAGTGTTGAAAAATCAGAATCCCAGTTGTTTGCCACTGTCATTAGGAAAATGTACTGATGTTCTTGCTCTTCCTGTGTTGATGGAATTTTCTAGATTAACAAACAAGTGATGTTAAGGACGGAGATGCTTTTGTTACCTAGGTTCTGTTGCCTAAGCAAATGAGATACAGCTTTTCTGCACCGTTCTTGGCAAATCAGATCAAGTGAAGTATAGAAACAGATAATTATGTTGTCATTAAGGGACACCTACACCTATTGTATTGAATAGCCAGATTCTGCTTTTTTTTTTTTTTAACATAAAGAATTTTACCACTGATAACTATTTTCTATTTCAACTTTTTAAAACCATGTCCTTTGAGTAAGAATATTGGCAGAAACATCCAATGATATTGTTTCATGCAGTTACAGAAATCTGCCTTTATGAGGTTGACATTTATTATTATAAGAAAAGACTGCATATGAGATCAATTAAATACTTACCATGTAGGTAAGAGCACAATCTCATTTTCTCGTATCAGTGACTACATTCTGTGGGTCAGAATAATACATCCAGAGTAGAGAATTCTTGTTGTCAGTGATGGTACTGGGAACGTTAGCTTAATAACTTAATTGGTACATTAACTTCGGCTGTTCTTGACTTGAGTAACTTAGTGATGAGTGGATGTGGGTTTTGTTTGTTTTGATTCCGGGGAATCTTATATATCACTCTACATTTTCCCTGTATTTATGAAGCTTAGACTCTTAGAAACAGAGTAGAAAGAAATCTGGAGACAGTGATTATCTACATTGTTCTTGGCATTAAGTCAAGTGATGCCTAGAAGCAGATAATCATATTAACTTGTCATCGAGGGGCTTATATACCTGACAGTTTGTGGTTTTTACCACGTCCCATTTTGTTACAAAAGGAGAGATGGAGTTGAGAGTATTAGAAATGGGGTAAAGAGAAGAAAAACCTTATTTTATTTGCCACTCAGAATTAGCAGATATTATATAGCATTTCCTTAACAGAGGAAATATCTAATTTCTTGTAAGCAAAAAAAAATGCAATGTAAATGCTAAGCACCTCCTTTGCCATTTAAATCAGCAAGGATTCACATTACAAATAAAACTACAAAAGCAAAGGTATTTTGGTAACGTGTTCGATCCAAAGAATCCTAATTTCTCTGCTTTGAAGAAAAGTTCTAAAAATAATGAAAAAGAAAGAAAGTATTTTTAAGGAGGGGTGGGGGAAACAAGTGGCTTTCTGCCCATTTGATTATTGTTAGCATCTCTTCTTTCCTTTTAAAAACCCCTCCCCTTCAGGAGGTTTTCTTCAAAGGCAGGTCTGTTTGGGGAGGGGGTGATTCACAAGTCTGCATTTGAGGATCTGAGACTGTGGTGAATGAGGAAGGGAGTAGGTGGCATAAAATTGAAACTTCATGAAAATTCCAGCGTCTATTGGCCACGGCAATTTCACTTGTATAGTGAGTAGCCCGGTTCCAGCTCAGCCTGACCACACCCACTTGGAAAGTCCAGGGCGCAGTTCACAGTTTAAATGTCTACACACCAGAACAAAACGTACAACAACTGTTGCTCAATTGCTAGTCAAATATCTTCGCACTGGGGAATTCCACATGGTACTTAGGGAATTTTATACTGGTGCATCTCAATAAAGAACTGAAAGTAAGCCCAAGGAGAAGAAGAGAAAAAAAAAACCTTATCTTTGCTCTAGATTTTGCAAAGGGGAAATTTCAACAGAATGCAGTCCTTGCCACACACCGGCCTAGACACTAGACTCTAGTGATCTTTTCTGTTCATTAGTTCGGGGAATTGTTTGAAGCGTGCCCACTGAAGGGACAGTGGCCCTGGATGTGTATTCGTCAGGTTGTTTACAGTTTCACTGTATTTAGAATTTGATGGAATTTCAAGAATTGACTGGTTTTTATATTAAATGATTTCCCCAAATGTTTACTATTTGGGGCGTGAGAAGGAACGCAGCCTGGGATGGTTGTAGCTCGCTGGTAGAGCCCTTGCCTACCATTCCTAGGCCCCTGGGTTCAGTATCCAGAACTGAAAACAACTAAAGTCCAAACTGGAAGAATACAGTCTGCTGAATTATGACTTCCTTCCTGGAAAAGGAACGAATTAGTCCAAGAAAATTAGACTTGTCTTTTTCTCAAAACGGTAGCCTCAAACACTGAATTATCTTAAATGTCAACATCTTTTTAATTTTTATTTTTGAATTGCTTGTTGATTGGTTGATTAACTGACTGACTGAGACAGGTTCTCATGTCGCCCAAGCTAATCGTCAATTCTACTCTGTAGCTAAGGATGACTTTGAACTTCTGATCCTCCTGCTTCAGCCTCCCAAATGCTAGAATTACAAGCATGCACAACCATGCCCAGCTTCCTTTTAACTTTTTAAAGGGGCTTTACAATTGCTTACAAGCAGGTTTTCATAATGCACTGGAGGCTGGGGCAGGGCCTGCATTACTTGGTACTGCCATTCCTACTTTATAGGAGAGGAAAATCCCAGGTCCCCGCAGCTAAAGTGGAATGGCCAAGTAAGTCATTTACCACTGAGTCATAGCCAGAACAGCCCTATCTGGTAGACTAAGCCACAGTGGCTTCCTGGTGTGTATGTTGCCCTGGATGGAAAACCTTCCTTAGAACTAGGGAGTTGTAGTATCAAGGCCTTAGCCTGCAAGCCAAAGATTACTAGGAAGAAAGGACTGTAGAGTTCATAAGCTGTTGCCCTCATCCCACGAAGTAGACAAGAAGAGGCTTTCAAGAATATTCCTAAAGTCATACAGACCAGTTAGGTGCAGAGCCACACTACAGTGAAGATTGTCAGGCACTTCCCACTGTTGGCACCATGTATTACACAGAAGAATGAAAGATTCCTTATAGAACCTTATCAGCTGGCCCTTGGTTAAAAATCAACCATACAGTCCCCAATAGTGGTCTTAATCTATCCCAAAAACCTTGGAAGGGCATTCACTTTGGGCTGCTTGACTTTGCTCCTCATGGCTCTCTTCTGTCCTCAGGTGATGGAAACTGCCTCATGCATGCAGCCTGTCAGTATATGTGGGGTGTTCAGGATACTGACTTGGTCCTGAGGAAGGCCCTCTACAGCACCCTTAAGGAGACAGACACTCGGAACTTTAAATTCCGCTGGCAACTGGAGTCTCTGAAATCTCAGGAATTTGTGGAAACAGGACTTTGCTACGACACTCGGGTATGTTTTGCTTTTGTGTGGTGGACAAAGGCTACTCTTGGCCAGTCCCTGTTCCCTGGGAACATATGACTTACTAAGTCATATGAGTCGAGCTAAGCATTGTCCACTCAGTGGAAAACACCAAGAACCTTCTGTGGGATTAACCCAGGCTTTAGCCACTCTCTGAGCTAAATCTGGACAGCAGATTCCTGGGTGTGCATTTTTTTTGTCTTCCAACCTTTCCTTGAGCACTTCCCTGAGTATCTTGGCTTAGCTGAGCCAACCAGTCCAGGGAAGAACGTACCTCTTAATCTTCAGCCACAAGCTGGGAATGGTTCTGAAACCATGGAAGCAGAGCTTCAGTGTCGTGTGTCTTTTTTGTTTGTTTTTGAGCTAGGCTATCATGTAGCTCAAGCTGGCTTTGAACCTGCTATGTAGCAAAAAATGACTTTGCTATATAGCTGAAGATGATCTTTCTGCCTCCACCAGCACAGTGCTAGGATTGCAGGCATGCACCACCATGTGATTTTCTGTGGGGGACCAAAGCCAAGACCATGCCTGTTACTCTTCCAACTGAGCTAGCCTTAGCACCCCCAGCGGGAGATTTTTATGAAAGCAAATGTTGTCTGTATCTCCCATCCGTTTTGAGCTTGCTCTGCAGTGGAAAAAAGGAAAGGAACCAAACCAAAATTGGGGAGAGGATGAATATTTAAATGAGTCTTTCGATGAAGACACTTGAATGGAGTTTCTCAAGCAGACAGATGCCGAGTGGCCTCTGAGTGAGTTCTTAATCCATTCCTGTCATGTTCTCTCCCCTTAGAACTGGAATGATGAATGGGACAACTTGGTCAAAATGGCATCAGCAGACACGCCTGCAGCCCGAAGTGGACTTCAGTACAATTCCCTGGAAGAAATCCACATATTTGTCCTCAGCAACATCCTCAGAAGACCCATCATTGTCATCTCAGGTGAGGTGCCTCCGAGGGTCCCTGGGTGTGCTTTTAGCACTGAGATAAACCGAGCCCCCTGCAGCTGCCAGCTGACAGTGAGGGAGCTTCATGGAAGTCACCTGGGGTCTTACCTTGTTTTCTCTTTCCATCAACAGACAAAATGCTAAGAAGCTTGGAATCAGGTTCCAATTTTGCTCCTTTGAAAGTGGGTGGGATTTATCTGCCTCTCCACTGGCCTGCCCAGGAATGTCACAGATATCCCATCGTCCTTGGCTATGACAGCCAGCACTTTGTACCCCTGGTGACCTTGAAGGACAGTGGACCTGGTAAGAAAATATCAGTTCCTATTTATGACCCTGTTGGTTCCTGGAGTTCCAGGCCTTGCTCTTTGTTCCCAGTTGAAATTGTTTTGTTTAAGTTTGCTACTTTGTCATTAATCACAGAGGATTAAATATACCTTCTGTGAGATGCTTGGAGCCACTATCATTTCAGATTTCAGAGTCTTTGCCATATCAGCGTCCCTAATCAGAAGTCTAAATGCTCCCAAGTCCAGCCAGATTCTTAGATTTGAGATTTTCAGATTAGAGTCAAACGTGTTGGCACAGGAATGCAATAGCAGTAAACATACTATTGCCCCATCTTTGCTGTGACTTAGGAAGTACATTCAGCATGGTAAACACAGGTTGGACAGTCATGTGTGCGTACTTCCAACCCTATTACTACATGACCCAATTAAGGTTCACAGAGCCTCAATATTATGTTTGGCACAGAGCAAGTAGAAGTTTAGCTATTATTATAATACCTTAATGTGTGGTAAGCTCTGTGGTAGGGCACTAGGCAACATTGTTTCATTCCATTCTCATGGTGTCCTTCCAAAATGTTGACAGGAGTTGTCTTATTTTATTGATGAGGTCATGGAAACTCAGAAAGGTTAAATGACATTTTAGCTTGACCTTGACAAAGTCAAGATTCTGACACAGGTCAGATAGGGAGGTGTGAGAATTTAACCAGTTCAAATCTACTGTCTCCTTTTTGTGGTTACAAAATCAGCTTAGGTGACCATCAACAGATGGATGGATGAAGGTACATCCATGATACATATACACAATGGAGTTTTATTCAATCATAAGGAAAAAGAGAATTTTGTCATTTGCAGGGGAAAAAAAGAGCAGGAGATAATTATATTAAACTAATAACATAAACTCAGAAAAGCAACACATTTCTGTCTCATATATGGGATCTAGATTTTTTTAAAGGGGTACAGGGTAAAAGGCATAGAAGTAGACAGCAGACGATGTTGGAAAGATGGGGGAGGGGAGGCAGCAGGAGGAGGAGAGAGTGAAGCTCAGTTACAACCAAAGTTCATTTATGTGTGTTTATAAAAGCACACAGAAAAGTACAGGGTCATTTATTCTAAGCAAAAACTAAGATCATTTCTTAGCCTTTTGGCTACAATGAAAATACAAAACCACAAATGAAATCCCTGCTTAGAAGCGGTCTACTGGTGCCTTGGCACTCTGTGAGTTCCTAGATACAGAGCGTGATGCTTTTCTGCTCTTTGTATGCCTTTTGTATCTTTACATTTGAATCATTCTGTGACCTTATCTGCACCCTCACTTAGCAGGAGAATGTTCTACTCACACACTGTTCTTCTTCCCTTCAGAAATTCGAGCTGTCCCACTTGTTAACAGAGACCGGGGTAGATTTGAAGACTTAAAGATTCACTTTTTGACAGACTCTGAAAATGAGGTGAAGGAAAAGCTTCTAAAGGAGTACTTGATGGTGATCGAGATCCCTGTGCAAGGCTGGGACCATGGCACGACTCACCTCATCAATGCCGCCAAGTAAGCAGTCTCCTTTGACTGGAAATCATGACAGGAAGTGCCCTGGACACGTCCTGTCATAAGCCTGCATTTTGGTGCTGGTTATAAAGTTATTGCCATGGGCTGCATTCCGGAAATGTGTTCTAGGAGCTAATGATATAAGGTCTTGCGTTATTTGGGTTCACTTATTTTCCTGTTTGCTCTTTAGGTTGGATGAAGCTAACTTACCCAAAGAAATAAATCTGGTAGACGATTATTTTGAGCTTGTTCAGCATGAATACAAGAAATGGCAGGAGAACAACCAGGGCAGGAGAGGGGTACATGTGCAGAACCCTTTGGAGCCTTCCACACCCCAGCTATCACTCATGGATATAAAATGTGAGACACCCAACTGTCCTTTCTTCATGTCCGTGAACACTCAGCCTTTATGCCACGAATGCTCAGAGAGGCGCCAAAAGAACCAGAGCAAATTCCCAAAGCTGAACTCGAAGCTGGGCCCTGAAGGACTCCCAGGTGTGGGACTTGGCTCCTCAAACTGGAGCCCTGAGGAAACAGCTGGAGGACCTCATTCGGCCCCACCCACTGCCCCCAGCCTTTTTCTGTTCAGTGAGACCACTGCAATGAAGTGCAGGAGCCCTGGGTGCCCTTTCACATTGAATGTACAGCATAATGGATTCTGTGAGCGTTGCCACAACGCCCGGCAGATTAGTACCAGCCACACTGCAGACCCCGGAAAGTGCCAAGCCTGCCTTCAGAATGTCACTCGGACATTTAATGGCATCTGCAGTACCTGTTTCAAAAGGACTACAGCAGAGCCTACCTCCAGCCTCACTTCCAGTATCCCTCCTTCCTGTCACCAACGCTCCAAGTCCGACCCCTCACAACTCATCCAAAGTCTCACTCCACACTCTTGCCACCGAACTGGAAATGCTGTTCCCTCTGGCTGCCTCTCCCCGGCAGCACGGACTCCGGGAGACAAAAGTGGGATGAGCAAGTGCAGAAAAGCTGGCTGCATGTATTTTGGGACTCCAGAAAACAAGGGCTTTTGCACTCTCTGTTTCATCGAATACAGAGAAAACAAACGTGAGTGAAATCAGAGATGGCCTCTTGCAGTAGCTACTGTCTAGAAAGGGCCTTGAATGTCAAGAAAGTAGCCTATCTCAGCAGGCAGAGCAATTGCATCTCACTGCACCTTTCCATTGGTTTGTGGTTGGGGCCAGTCGCTGTTGCTCTGCTTTTGTACCTGAAAGCAGTAGACATCATCTTATTACAGCAGCTCTGGTTACCATGTACTCTAAAGTAAATGTATCCTATAGATATAATGCATACTAGTCCAAGATGAACCCATTATGTAGCCCAGGGTGGCCTCAGAGGCCTGGCAATCTATATGCTTCTGCCCCGGAGTGCTAGGATTTTAGACATGTACTGATACACCAAACTGTGGACTGGTTTTAATAAGGCATATAGAGTTTAGACTTCAGCAATGTTGGTGAGATGGTCTAAAGAAGACTAGCAAGGGACAGGAAGTGTCTACGGACACCAGGAAAGCATTTGTGGCTTAGGGATCTCTAACTGACAGGGCTGGTAAACAGTTAGTGCCTGCTGTTTGATCTTTGACTGATCTGTGTTCAAAGTTAAAGATCAGTAGCGCCAAAGATGTTCACTGATGTAAGTTTGGTCTCAAGTACTTGTTTAAGGCCGTGCTCATCTGTGTGGGATCCGTATCTTCTCTAACATCTGTGTCTGTGTGTGCACCGTAACCCAGATGTGATACTAAATAGCATTCACTCTTTTGTAGAGTCTGTCATTGCCTCTGGGAAAGCTGGTTCCCCAGGCCCCAGGTTCCAGAACAACACCACTTGCCTGGGCAGGGAGTGTGGCACCCTCGGAAGCACCATGTTTGAAGGGTACTGTCAGAAGTGTTTCATCGAAGCTCAGAACCAGAGATTTCATGAAGCAAAAAGGACGGAAGAACAACTGGTGAGACATTTGGCAGAGCTTGACCCCTCTGGGGTCCAGGACCTTCCTCTATGACAGGCACACTGTCTCCTTATGACAAGGGTCCCTTAAAAAAAATCTGCTGGAAGAGAGCCTGGAAAAGCCAACCACATTTCATTGGCTCCTGAGGTGGATATATTGCATGGCCTAAGTACATTTAGAATTTATTCTGAGAAGCTAATAAAGTCAGCCATAGAGTGAAACCCTCTGCAAGCATCTCAAAAGCCAGGGTGATCAGGGAAGTGAAGGAGAAGCAGACTTCTCAAACAGTCCTTTATCCTGAACATTGGGGATTCCATTTACTGGCATGTCAGGGGGGGGAAGACCCAAAACAAACAAATGTTCCCTGGGACAGAAGCAGGTGGTCAGCTTCTGCTGGGATTGGTGGGAGCTTTGGCTCCTCAGTTACACACTTACTTCTCTCACTCAGGCAGATCAAACCCTCTGTAGAACCCATTCTGTTCATTTGAAATCTCTCTGATCTCCTGACACCTTTCTCTCTGTGTGTGTTCTTCCTACTTAGAGATCAAGCCAACGTAGAGACATGCCTCGAACCACACAGGGAGCCTCAAGGCCAAAGTGTGCCCGGTCCTCCTGCAAGAACATCCTGGCCTGTCGCAGTGAGGAACTCTGTATGGAGTGCCAGCACCTGAGCCAGCGAGTAGGTTCTGTGGCCCACCGGGGTGAAGCCACTCCTGAAGAGCCCCCTAAACAGCGCTGCCGGGCCCCTGCTTGTGACCACTTTGGCAATGCCAAGTGTAATGGTTACTGCAATGAGTGCTTCCAGTTCAAGCAGATGTATGGCCAAGTGTGAACACTGACAGGTTCAGCAAGAAGGAGCCTCAAACTGCCATTCAGAGTGGCGCTGTAGTCCAGACCCCTGAGTGCCCCAGGAAGGGTGGGCCCCGGGACAGTGGCTTCAAGTGTCTTTGAGCAAAGTAGGCAAGATAAGTTCTTCCTTCATCATGCCCATGGCCATCAGGTTAGTAACCAAGACTATGTCCTGGTGGGCTGAGAGTAGACCTGCTCACCGGCAGGGCATGGTGTCAGGTTCAGCCTGAAGCTGTTGCTGCTCATCTGCCAGGAGGCTGGGGAGATCTTTAGACATGGAATGTGTGCTAGGCCTGGCAGCAGTTTGTGAGCCTGCCTGCCAGGAAACAGGAAGAAAGGCATATGGGAAAGTGGGTTGGAGACTGGAACTATCCTACTGCGCCCTGGAAGCTTTTCTCAGAGAACCAAGGATGAATTCCAGAGCACCAAGGCCCTCCTCAAGGCTCTAGAGGAAGCTCGGGGATGTCGGCAGAGCACATCTGTGGTCAGTGGGCTTCCCTACCTGCCGACTTGGCTCCCAAGGCTCTGCAGGGAAGCAGAGCCACACACAGACTGTGACCCTGAGGCTGCTGAAATGAAACATGTTCACATGGAGACAAAACAAGCTGCTCTTGACTGTATGCACCTTCTAGACAGCAGAACATGGTGGGAAGACATGCCAGCATTGGTCATTGCTGTCTTCCGTTCCAAAGAGGTTAGTTTGGACTGAGGTGTGTATCAGAGTGTGTACATATGTAATATACCCTTATATTATGTATGAGGGATTTTTAAAATGTTGAAATGGTACCCTAGAGGTAGTAGGAAGACTGAATAATAATAACCTATTTTCTGGTTGTTGTCAGGTTGCCCCTTTATATACAGCTTGTTATATGAATTCAACAAGCTGCTTTCTTAAAGGATGCTCTCATTCTGCTTTATTTATTATGGACTTCAAAGTTATTTAAATGAAGAGTTCCTTCTGCAGTATTCTCTTGAAATAACATGTTTGCTTTCCACCATGTCCTGGGAACCTGTCACGATCCTGGCCACAGAGTGTGGTGGGCTGGTTGTCTTCCCTCTGCTTGTTGCCTCCCTAGGAAAGAAGGGGTTGCTTTATGAATAAAGCCTGTAGAATCTGATGCCTCTTATGACTCCCCGGCTGCACAAGAAGAAATTGTTGTCTGTCTTCTATAGATGCTTCTAAGTATCCTACCTCTTTGAAGAAAAGATAGGGATGGAGTGAGGTGATGGTGGGAAGGGACACAGAAATCTGTGTCCTTTTCATGACCTTCACTTACTATGTAACTGCTGTGCCCCTTGGGTACTGGATAGGAACATTGAGACAGCAAAGCCAGTAGCCATGAGGATGAGGAGGTTTCTGCCATTGGTTTGCAGCTTCTCTGTGTGCTTTGGACTTGCTTTAGGAGGGAAATGTGGCTTTGTAGAGATAAAGGCTGACATCTGAGGTCTAGCCCAGCACCTGAAGATACTTGTGATGTCTAACTCTACATAGCCTTGTCTCTTCATATCTGCTGTGTGTCTTTCCCTGACATCTTGGTCCTTCTTTCCCAAAGAATACAATGCAGCGCTTTCATCTAACTCTTTGAAAGTTAATAGTTTAATATTTTGTGTCTATTGATACTGATATTTTCATTGTTAATGTGAAACCATGAAATTATTTATACTTATTATAGAAAGTATGTGAAATTTGCACAGTTGTCTTTCAAAGGATGGAGTCTACCTTTTGTTTTTTTTTGGTTTTTTTTTGGACTTCAGATTGTCTTGAAGAACTGTAACTTCACAAAAGTCAATATTAAAAAATAAATTATTTAAGAACAAATTCTGATGCTTTCTGTTAATGAGTGTTGAATGAAAATGAGCTCAAAAGTAAAGATTTTGATGTATACTGGGCCATGGGTGCACCTCTTACCCATGGAAAGAATGATATCTTCTGAAAAATAATCGGGGTAGAAGAGATGGCTCAGTCCATAAGTGCCTGCTGCTCAAGCATGACACGCCGAGTTCAATCCGCATCACTTGTACACAAGCCAGATGTGCACACACCCATGAAATAATCAGTACCTGAGAATAAGGCCTTGTACTCAAGCATAGTCCTTGGGTTTAATATCAACGACACAGAAGCCAGATGGATGTGGGAAAGCCTCTCCCCCTACACCTCTCCAGGTTCCATACAAGGTCTCTGACAACTCCTGCTGAGGCATTTAGGAGATAGAGAAATGAAACAACAAGGAGAGAGTGACAGAAAGAAGGAAATCAGCAGGGAGAAAGGCTAGTGTGAGACTCCTAGGTCAGGCAGGAAGAGTTAGACTGGATGTGATAACCACCAGAGTTGGAGAGTTACCACGTCACGCAGTGGGAAAAGGAAGCACTTTCCTCTGCTTACCTCTTACACTATAATCACTAAATAATCCAAAAATGTTGGACAATCTCTCCACCAGGTAACAAGAGCATAATTCTGCAATATAGTCCTTTAGCTCAATACTGACAGCATCTAAAGCAGCATCAGATTACTGACGTTCAGGGCTCAGTCCCCAACACTACATGCCAATCTCAAGCCCCCAGGTGGTTCTTTACCCATTTTTATAATGGACCAGCAGAAATAACAGTCTATAGACACCACTCTCCGCAGATCTGGCTAACTTTATTCAGTGGTCATAGATGTCAGGGAAGCATATTTGTTCTTTATTTATAAAGAATATTGCAATGGGTGTAGATAAATGGCTACATGTAGCTCAGTGCTTAGTGTTGCGCTTTCAGGCCCGCTCTGGGCTGATGACATTCCAGGCACCTCCATGCATCTAGCTTTAGGGAACCATTTTGAATCCTGTCCTCCAGGTTTTCACAGACGCTTCACGGTATGCGGTATGCGCATGATGAAAGCAAGGACAATCATGAAGACCTATGGTGGAACAAAAAGAATCTGACCGAATGCTAACGGATGTTGTGGAAAGACCCTGAAGTGCCTGGGTATTCATTATAGTCTTTACTTCAGAACAGCATTCCTTCCTTGCAGGTGTGGAGCAGGACACCATTTAAGATGAGAATATGATGCTTCACACTGATTGTCAACTTGATAGGATCTAGAATTATTTAGGAGACAAATGTCTCATCATGTCTGTAAGGGAGGGAGTTAACTAAATGTGGGTGGAACATCCATGGACTAAGGTCCTGAGCTGAATAAAAAAGGAGAAAGTGATCTGAGCACCAGCATTCATCTCTTTTGCTTTCTGACTGCAGATTGAGTGTGACCAGCTGCCTCATGCTCCCACCACCGTGAGTTCTCTGCCATGATAGACTGTATCCCCTCAGACTGTAAGCCAAAATAAACCCTTCAGTCCTTAAGCTGCTTCTTGTTGGATATTTGGTCACAGTAATAAGAAAAGAACCTAATAGCAAACAAGGTAAGTCAGATAATTTTTTATGGCCTGCTCCAAGACACAAAGTTGGAGTAAGATTGTAGCATATATTTTGGTTTGCCTTGAAGACAGATTTTTATTTCTTTAGCCTACTTAGGGAGAGAGTTTAAAGGCAGTAACCATGGAGTGTGGCTCCTACTCCCACCCTCTCCAAATGTATCATCCATGGGGAACTGAGCCAGGACCATTGTTTGAGCTCCTAAAGTAATTCTGACCATTGGCCATATTTTAGGACCATGACTTTTGAAAAATTATCCTAAAAACACTTTTAGCTTATCAAAACTCATAAAAGTTCAATGAACTCCCATATAGCAACATTTTGTTAAATTTGTTTCTTATGCTTCAAATTAACTGATGGACTGCTTGAAGGCGGATCCCAGTTCTATGACATCACACCCACAAGCATTTCGGTGTGTATCTCAGTTTCATAGGAATGTGCTCCTACGTAATCACCTTCACACCTCTAGCTTAATTACTTTACATTTCCTTGTGATCCAATCCATAGGAGGTCTGGGCATAATGGTTTTTCTGAGAAATGCATTCTGAGAACTGTGCCGTTGATTGATTTCTTCATTGTGTGACTGTCAGAGTGTTCGCACAGAAACAAAAGTGGCTGCCACATTACTATGTGATATAATTTTATGGTACCACCATCCTGTGTCATCAATCAAGATATGCCATTATGTGTTCTATTGCTAGATTTTAATTTTCACATTACCCACTACGTAAAATAAAGTCTTAGTACTTCCGATTATTTTTCATAAGGCTCTTTTATTCTCTAATATTCTGTTTTACTTTTACATACTATCAATTTGTTAGGATGATTGAGATGCTTGAGATTTGTGTTTGTTCTGTTTTTGTTTTGTGTTATGTTTTTGAGACAAGGTCTTGCTTATGTAGCCCTAGCAAGTTGGTACTAACAAAGTTGGCCTTGAACTCATGGCTGTTTTCCTGACCCAGTCTTCCAAGTGCTATGATTACAGGTATGTGCCACTAGGCCCAGCCTGTGACAGTTATTCTACAGAATATCTCTCATTCTGGATCTGGATCCTTGATTCCTGTGGCATAGTTAATTTGAAGCTTCTCTTCTATACTCGCTATTTGTGGCTCAGTGATGGTAGTGGGTGTCCTGTTGCAGCCCATCCTATCTGCATGGCGTGAATACTTACCCAGGAGATCATTAACTCTCAAAAAGACCCTCTCCCTTCCCCCCATTCTTTCTCCTATCTCTCACCAACATGAGAAACTACAATGCCTCAGTCAGCACGATGAACATTAGCATCTGACCATAACTCACCAGGGTTTCTAAAGTAGGAAGTGACATAATTAACCTCTGACTCAGAGGATGGCATCTAGACAGGGGAACAGAGAGGGTTTATTAGAGCACCAAGGACTGGGTTAGAGGAGGACTTCCATCTGAAGTGGGTGAACCTCTGGAGGTAGTGGGGTCACCACTTCATGTTATGGGTACATTTATTTTTATTTTAAAGTGGGGATCCCTGACCTTATCAAAGATGTAAAGAAAATATTCCCCCAAAAGGCAACTACCCCAAAACTTGGGTAGAAAGAGTATTGTTTCGTTAGTTCCCAGAAGTTCACCCCTACTGCTGCTGAATGCCATCTTTGTACAACACAGGGTAGCATGCTGTCCAAATGGAGCTCACAATGCTCAGTGTCTGATTTTTATCCATGCTTGAGGGGGTACTACCCTCTTCTTGGCCACTTCTATATTTCCCCTACTCCCACATTCAACGCCTGTGGAATAGAATTCAAATCCATCCCTGCCGTCTGTCCTGGACTTTAGCCTGAGTTTGAGTGTGTTTCTGTCTTCTTACTTCCACTTCCTCTTTTCAGCCTTCTCTTACTTACTATAACTTTACCTGCTCATATTTTCATCAAGTTAAGACTACATGTTGGCCTCACCCAAAGGCCTAAAGCACAGGGGTACACACACTAAGTGGTGTAAGAAGAAAATGGGACACCTTTAAATTTACCTTTTGATCTTACGAGCATGAAATAAATTACATTGTGCTAGTGATTGATATGCAAGCTGGCACGGCTGCTCTCTGATCCTCAGCATTAACAGTGGGTCATTGTCATATGAGCAGTCACTGTCATGTGAGTAATTGTGAGTGGCTTTGCTCAGGCAAGCCAGTAATCTCTGTGTTCATTCACTTGGGTACAGAGTTTCACCTAAAAACCCCTTTGTTGTACGCATGCTTAAACTTGGAAACCAGATTTGTTTTTCCTGGTCTCGAGGATTGGGCCTGCCATAGGTTAGGTCAATGTTTTACTACCTGGAAAACAGATGTTTTTTTCAGTTTCCTTAAATATTACCCAAGCAGAGGCTGAGGAGATGGCTTGACAGTTAAGAGTCCTTGCAAACTCAGGTTTAGCTCCCAGCACCCATATTGGTGGCTCTTAACTGCCTGAACTTCAGCTCCAGAGCCCTCTTCTGGTCTCCAATGACACACAAACACACAAATACACACACACACACACACACACACACACACACACACACACACATGCACACGCACACACATACACAGTGAAATAAATCTTTAGAATAACATTATACAAACAAATTGTTTCCAGCTTTGAACCCCTCTGATGGAGATACCATAGAAGACAGGAAATCCAAATATCACAGGAAGAGCTTGATATTTTATAACAGAAACATTTATCTTTCTGGATCCATTAACTGCAGTTACTCAGCCTTGAGCAATTTGTCTCATGCCTCTGCACTTCTGTTTTCTTATCTAATAAATATTTTAGAGAATATATTAGGGAGGCAGAGAAAAGGTTCAATAGGTAAAGGCACTTGTCTCACAAACCTGGTGACCTGAGATAGATCCTCTGTAACCACCTAAAGGAAAAAGGAAAGAACTGATTGTATTGTGTTATTGTTTGACCTCCACACAAGTACACACACACACACACACACACACACACACACACACACACACACACAATTTTTACAGTTAATTTTAATATCAACTTGCTACAAATTAGAATCACCTCAGTAAGAATCTTCAACTGAAGAATTATCTTGATTGCCTTAATCGATGTTGTATGGTCCCCCTCTCCACCCCCATTTGGGTGACACCTGGGATCAATCCAGGTAGAAAGGCGTGGCAGAAGGAAGATTACTTGCTTTTGGCCCCCTTGGCCTTCCATCTTAATTTACCCTGTTGTTGCTGCTGCTGAGTCCCTCACCGATACCAGAACCAGTGTCTCCAGGTTTCCATCCTAGACTAAGGACTAGGGGCCCTCCAGGAACTTTCCAGACTTTCAACCAATTATCAGCAATTGTAAAAATATTTAAAACTTTGTATGTCAGGTGTTTCACTGTATCAAATGCTAAAAATTTCCCAAATTATTAACTTTAACTCAAGAGTTTAGTTAATAATGAGAAAGGAATAGCTTTAATCTACAAATACCTCAGGTGTGCACTGCAGCTGTATGCTGTAAACCTTACTCGCTCCCATGAGAACTAGTGATTCTAAACGCTGGCTGCATGTTAGATTCACTAGATTGTGAAAGGGAAATATCCGAAGTCTACAAGTGCCATACCAGGTCAAGGATGAGAATGCCCATGTTGGCACTGTTCAAAGTCCCCTGAGCTTCGCATAGTGGCATACACATCTGTACTTGCACTACACAAGAGACTGAGGCAGGGAGGTTATGAATTCCAGGCAAGTCTGTGTGTGTGTATGAGACACAGGGTTCACTAGAGAACTGAATCAATGGGATGAACACATATGGTTGTGTGTATGTGTGTATGTATGTGACTGTGTGTGTGTGTGTCTGTGAGGCTTTGTGTGTGTTTATGTGTGTGTGTCTATGTCTGTGACTGTGTGTGTTTGTGCATGTGTATCCACAAATTATCCTGTGAGTAAAGGGGGACTCACACACGTGCCACCAGAGTTTATCTGGTGTGGAGATCAGTGAACAACCTTTTAGTTTTATCTTTTTCCTTCATGTGAATTCTGGTGATTATACTCTAGCCATTAGGCTTGGTGGCAATCATCTTCACTTGATAAGCCATCTCACCAACCCTGTCACTTTTTATACTAAGAAGGACAATTGACCACTGCCAGCTTATGCAGAAATCAGGAAGGAACATGTGTGTACCTTACGAAAGTGCAGCAAACAAAAGCAGAGTTTCTTGATGTTAAGACACTTGGGGTAGGGTGGAATTTAGGTGATGGAGTTTTAGCCTAGCACAGACAAAGTCCTGGGTTCAACCCTCACCACCATATAAACTGGGTCTGACTGTGCTTGACTGTAATCTGAGCACTTGGGGGATGAAGGCAGGGGATGAGAAATTCAAGGCCACCCTGAGCTCCAGACCAGTCAGGGCCACGGAACATATTGTCTCAAAAGCAAATAAGTAAATAACCCTCAAAACAAAGCAAGGAATTTGCAGCTCTGAGATAACAAAGAAATTAAAATGCAACTCTCTTTTATTGCCCACTCCCACACTGCTGTTCAGAACAGCACTCATCTATTTATCTGGGTGTTTTAAATAATTTCCACTATCTGATTCATTGAAATTTTGCTCAGGTTTGAGGAAGCCGGATCTCACTAGAGGGCTTGCCCCTCAAAAACCTTCAGGTCTTGGATGTTCCACACCCCCTCATTGCAACCAGTTAATGAAGGTGAAACCAATTAGCATGTAGTTGAATATTAGTTTCGCAAATATATGCAACATTGCTCTGTAAACTCCAGTTTTATAGATTTTTTCCAGTAGAGTGAGTCTGAAGATAAGAAGTACTAACACTTCACATTTTTCGTGATCATCTTTTGAAAATAAGCTTCAATCGGTTTGAACTTTAGAATTTCTTACACATAAGCACAGAGCCCTCAAACACAACATGGCTACCTGGAGGCCGGAGGTGAGGTGAGCCTTCCTTGAAGATCTGAAGATGTCAGTACATTTAATATTTTCAAAGCCAATACTCTGAAGTAACAAGAAGTATTCATTGGCTAGTAACTGGTTGTTTATGGTGTTTTCTGTCTCATGCTTGCAGTTTGATGTTTATGTAGCTGACATGGAGAAGGGTTTCAAACAGGAGACTGATGTTTGAGTTTAAGACATCCAGCTTTCCCAAAACCAAAACAGATTGGGTGATAAAATTGCTGCTGGTAGAGACTAATACCAAATAATAGTATTTAGCAAATAGATATTTAAAATGGGCGGTCATTTTACAACAACAACAAAAGCTAATACACCAGGAATCATTTCCAAGAGGGAAGAGGAATTTATTGACACAAAGAATTCTGACCCCACAGGATCTATACCACACTGACCCTATATAAGCTTCACGGGCCCCTTAAAGGATCGTAAAAATATGCTGTGTCTATTCAACACCAAGATTAGAAATCTCTTATCTAAACAAATCTGCTCCCCTTTTATTCAATAAGTAGAATTTAGTATTTGGTTTATTTGCTTGTGTTTGTTTCTTTGAGACAGGGTTTTGCCATATAACCCTGGCTGGAACTTACTAGGTAGACCAGACTGGCCTTGAACTCAGCAACCCTCTCTCCTCAGATTCCGAAGTGATGGGATTATAGGCATTCAACATCAGATTCTGCTAGAATTGTGTATTTTTAAGAGAAAGACAACATAAGGTCACATATCTGAACAACTATACTAGTACATTAAAATAGTCTGTCAGAAAACGTGCCGGTGGATATGAGATCCATCTAGGCCTTCGGAGAAACAGAAAATTATGCTATGAAATGTTATTTAATAAAAATGAAATAGTCGAAATAATATTTTAACTCCTGAAAAGGTCTGTTTAATGTGGATGTCTAAACTGCATCTCTTCTGGTACGCCATGTCCGTCAATCACATGACTGAGTCATCTCATGGCCTCATGGCTAGTCCTTTGCATGTAGCCCAAACTCTTTTAAATCATCCTCTACAACATAGCCAGTGGGATCTTCTTAAAATATTCATCTAATCACATTTTTCCTCAGGACCATGGAATGCTCTCAACTTGGAAGTTTCTAGGGACAAAGACTCAAGTGAAATTTATGTCCCTAAACTTTGAGTAGAATGTCACTGCCCATAGGACTTGTTTTTAATTGATCTCTAAGCAAGCCCAAATCTACAAGACCCTTGATGGCATGAGTGCTGGGCTCTCTACTCTAAGTGTTCTCAAGGTCTATCCTGGCTTCCATGCAGAAAGCAGAACTGCCCAGGGCACCCTCCCAGAGCCTGCTGTGTCACTGCCACAGCCAGTGATAGCTAAGTCATCTAGCTAGACCTAGGACTTGAGCCTAAACTCGCTCAATCTGGGAAACACACTATCAAGTTGGATTTAGCTGGTTTCTCCAAGTATTTTTATCCAATGGAGAACATAATTTTATCATTTTCATTTGAAGTGTGCCTCACAAATGTGAATTTTTTTCAAGTAGGAAAATTACATTTTGCTGTTACCTGAATGTCTGAGACTTTCTCTAGAAGTAAATATTGAGGTAGTGCTTGAAGGGAAGGGTAGTTATTCATGAGTTTGAGGCCAGCATGGTCTACATAGTAAGTTTCAGGACAGCCAGAGCTACATAGTAAGACCCTAGGCTGAAGAGAAAAGAAAATTGTGTTTCACCTAAATAGTGTAGTAGCAGTAGTAGTAAGATAAAGAGCCTCTCTCTCTCTCTCTCTCTCTCTCTCTCTCTCTCTCTCTCTCTCTCTGAGTGTTGTGTGTGTGTGTGTGTGTGTGTGTGTGTGTGTGTGTGTGTGTGTGTGTGTGTGTTTCATGTCACCAATGTTCGAGACAGAGCTCAGTATGTAAAGTACTTGAGTGCAAATAGGATGACCTAATCCAGAATTGAGGACAAAAAGGTGTGGCTGTGCTTGCTTATAATCCCAGTGTTGGGAAAGTAGGGGTAGGCATAGCCCTGGACTCTCTGCCAACCTAGGCCTGAGACTGATGCAAAGCTCTGACCCCTACCCTAGCCAATATTTGTTTAGATTGAAAAAAAAGAAAGGAAGTAAAGAAGGGAGAGAGAGGGGGTTGGGGGGGTTCAGGACAATTTGCTGTTGACTTTCAGAAAGTTTAAAAATGTGGATCATATTGTCTTCCTGTCTTGTCCACCACCTGATCTGTAGATACCAGATGACAATGGTTTTCTTTTTCCTCAGGCTTTTCAACTCTCTGCTGAGTAGCCCTCAAAGGGGAACTCTGCAGAAGATTTCTAATGACAGTGCCTGCATTAACAGGCAGTTCCGGCTAACACTGCCATGTGTCCTATAAACTGTTTCCCTATTCCAAAATCAGCATTGTCTATAGGGATGCTGGACATAGCTTCCCCTAGACATATCTGCATGCAGTTCAGAGTCACATGGGATCTGCCCTCCAGACAAGGAAGAATGTGGCTCAGAGGTTCTTCACATCCATGGGCTTTTACCCTGCTGAAAGCACAGTATCTTATGTTTATGCCTTTTGAATATGTATTTGGGGATTAACGTGTTTTCCTGGGTTTCTTAGCTCATTAATTCTTCATGCTGGAAAGATGCCTGCTTTTGGAAATGAGATGAGAAGTCTGCGCAAAGTGGAAGTTGCCTCTCCCAAGCTTCACTGTGTGGAAAAATCACTGAAATGAGAGCCAGAGTTCAAGGTCTAAAAATGGCATTCATTATCTATGTCACTACAACTAAGTCATCAGACTTCATATCTCCTCATTGGAGAGACAGATGTTTAACAAGCCTCTCCTATCATCTCACAGAGTTGATTCAAAACTAGATCGGGGAAGTGAACGTGAAGATACTTTTGTGAACTATAAAGTTATAGATGTCAGAACCCAGCAAAATGTTTTCAAAGGAAACAAGAGTTAGTGGAAGATGATCCTGGGTGTGATGGTTTGGTGCTCAAGTTACTGTGCCAAAGGGACGTTTTAAGCTCCATATGGTATCAGTGTCTATGGAATCCAATCTGAGGCTGAACTGGTGTGTCTGGACAACAGTGAGTCTCAAATCAGGCACTTGGCAGGGCTGGCTGGGGTCTGTTTGCAATGGCATTTCAGCATAACATCAAAGTCCACACAATACCATCTCCCTACCCACAGTAGCTTGGCTTAGCATAGGCAATTGACATATTTGCATTGATATGATCTACCGACTAGCAGAATATAAAAATAAATATCTGAGAGTGAGAGACCCGAGAGAAGCTGAGTGTTATCTGAGACCCTACTCTGAGCTCTTTGGCAATCTCCAGCTTTAATCCATACAAGCATCCCAGTGCAGGCCAGAAGAGAAAAATCACAGCTTGGTGAGCACAAAGGCACCATGACCTTGCATTGGGCATCAACTCAAGATAGAGTCTATCAGATGTTTGGTACGACCCATATATTTCAATGTTTGGTCACACCAGCTGTGTGGGGATTAAGATGAAGGAACAACAGAGGTGACACGTGTCTGAAATATAACAGGAAGTGAAAACATATTAATATTAACATGTTGAATTTTTAAACATTAACCTTATTCGCCAGAAATATTGTAAAAATTTTACCTAAAGGGATTTTTTAAAAATTGTTTTGCATCTTAATTTAGTATCATTTAGTTTAGTTTTTTATAAGACAAGGTTTCGTTACATAGCCCAAGGTGGCTTCAAATTTATGATCCTTCTGCTTCATTCTCCACAGTGCTAGGATTATAACCATCACACTTGACTCCTAAATGGACTTTAATGTGGATTGATTTTTTAACAAATCAACTATACAAACTCCTGTTTTGAGGCATATTTGTTTTAGGGAATACTAATGAGGCAGTGAAGGAGAGGTGGAGTGGTATATATGTGATACCACGTGTATGCTCATGTGAGAGATAAAGAGAAGCTCCTGTGACAGGGCTGGCAGGTAATTGCTGACAAGCTTTATGAACTGAGCTCAGTCCCCAGGCCCCACACGATAGGAGGAAACAGATTTCCTGCAAGCTGTCTTCTAACCTCTACATGCATTACATGTGTGCCTTGGGACACACACATGAACACACACGTGAACACACACACACATAGAGATAGATAGATAGATAGAGAGAGATGGATAGATAGAAATACACACATCATAAAATAAATAAATCGAAACAACTTTTAAAAAGTAGCTGGGACATGTCACAGAGATTGACCACAGGTTCCAGAAGGAAGTATGCCAAAATATGTATGATAATATCTTCTGTTTGGTAATACTGTAATTGCAATTTCTTTCCTTCACCTTTATAATATGGGTGGTTTTAGTTTTTGTTTTTGTTTTTGTTTTTTTTTTTCAGTTTGTTTTGTGGTGGTGTTGTTGTTTGGTTTTTCTCTGTGTAACAAACCCTGGCTGTCCTGACTTGCTGTGTAGACCAGGCTGGCCTCAAACTCAGAGATCTTTCTACCTCTGCCTCCCAAGTGCTTGGATTAAAGGTGTGCACTGCCAGGCCTGGCTGTAATAAGGGTGTTTTAACAATGGGTATAATACCTTTATAATCACTCAAAAAGTGATTATATCCTGACCTTAAGTATTTATACTTCTTTCCATAAAGAGGGAAAAAGCAACCCCACTGTCCTCTATGAATTCAGTGTCCTTGCTTTTGAAGTCAACACCAGGCAAGGGGCTAGGAGAATGGTTCAGTAACACAGCCCTTGGACAGCACCAAGAACCTCTGAGCTTGTTTCACCAACAGAAGAAAACAAGTAAATTTGTTCTAGACTATTTAGTCAAACAAATGACTATTCCTGGTTGTCAACTTGACTATATCTGTAATGAACTACAATCCAGAATTGGAAGGCTCACCTGTGATCTAGATTTTGAGACTGGGTGATACAAGTTTCTGACCTGGATCTTGGCATGGAGATCTTGAGGCATAGTGGCTGTGAATCCCAGGAGACTAAGGCAAGGAGATCACTGAGTTCAAGGTCAGCCTGGGACAAAACAAGTCCCAGATCTAGACGTGGTGGTGCACACCTTTAATCTGGGCTGCTCCTTCTACTGAAGGCCTATGTAAGAACATTGGAAGAAGGAAGGTTCGCTCTTTTTCACCTGCTTGCATTTACTTGCCAGCACATCTGTTGGCTCTACTAGCCTTGTGGCACTGAGCAACTACTAGATCCTTGAACTTCCCTTTCACAGCTGACCATTGTTGAGGAGTTGGACTACAGACTGTAAGTCATCATAACAAATTCTCATACTATGTAGAAATGATCCATAAGTTCTATGACTCTAGAGAACCCTGAATGATAAACAAATAAAGTTTTAAAGTGTTTAAATTGGACAGGAATAGAATGAGACAGGAAGAAACATGGACCTAATTCCCCATTATATTAGTACATGGATAAGAAACTATTAGAAAAGCAAACCTGTATGGAAATATACTACCCAAGAACAAGCTGGCTTTGTCCTAGGATAACATAAGCAAGTCATAAAATTGCAGCACAGCAAAAGAGAGATTTCCAGTGGAACAGAATAGAGAGGTGGACTAAATGGTTATAAAATGGTATCTCCCTCGTCCTGGCTAGCATTTCTTTGTCATCACTGAGCCTATTATTTTATATGTTTCATATATACATTAAAATTTGTCTTTTGATGGGGTGATATAGCTGAGCAGCAGGGAAAGGACAAGATATTTTAGTAGAGCTGGGAATGAATTACAATTATAAATAAAATTGAGTTGGAGATCTGGCCCATAACATGCTAAAACCAGTTTTAGACAAAATAAGGAAATCATGTGTCAAAACTAAATTTTAAACATTAAAAGCAAATATAGGTGTCTTAGTCAGGGTTTCTATTTCTGCACAAACATCATGACCAAGATGCAAGTTGGGGAGGAAAGGGTTTATTCAGCTTACACTTCCATGCTGCTGTTCATCACCAAAGGAAGTCAGAACTGGAACTCAAGCAGGTCAAGGAGCAGAAGCTGATGCAGAGGCCATGGAGGGATGTAACTTACTGGCTTGTGTGCTTCTCCTGGCTTGCTCAGCCTGCTTTCTTATAGACCCCAAGACTACCAGCCCACAGATGGTACCACTCACAAGGGGCCCTCCCCCTTGATCACTAATTGAGAAAATGCCTTATACCTGGATCTCATGGAGGCATTTTTTCAACTTGTGTCAAGTTGACACACAAAACTAGCCAGTACAATAGGTAAATATTTTTCTGACTTGAGGGTGTAAAAGACTCTTTTAAATGAGACCAAACAGGAGACACTGGAAGATAATAATCAAATAATATCAAATAATATATTTGATGAATGATACTCCCAAGCCCTAAGGCCAGACTTTATGTTTTCAATGAGAGAACCCTTGTGACTAGCACACACATCCAGAAAATGCTTTGGTCATAAATAGCAAAGAAGTTAAGCCTAAATCTATTTTTAAATGCAGTATTAAATCTGAAGAATTCCCTGTCCATTTGTCCCAGTTCTCAAGAGTACTCTGTGAAAAGACAAGTGTGTCAAAGTGAAGCCTTCCAAGTGGTTTTTCTTGAATTAAATATCAACATTAAGGAAGGGTCAAAGCCAATTTTCTTTTTCAAAGCATGGGACTATGTCATAATTGGGCAGAGTATTTTACAATGATCTTGGGTGAAATGTATTTAACAAATAGGATTATATGGATTTGTGACTTCAAAATCCAATGCCTGGGCCATCAAGGTGCCTTATCAGGTAATGGATCTTGCCACAACCTGGCAACTGAGTTTGAGCCTTGGAACCTACAGGATGGAAGATTCTAGCAAGCTGTTAGGAGTGACAAATAACTTCTCCTTGCTGTATTCTGAGCACAAAGGATAGCAGCTGTCCAAAATTTCAAATCAGGTTCCTTATTACCCTGAGGATGAGCAATTTAGGAGAATCTTCTAGAATGTTCTGTTTTGTGCTAGAAAATAGTGAGATTCATGTAGATTAGACTTTGGGAGCTCTCTCTTTTTCTCCTAGACAATGGTAGTAGCTATTTCACACTTATATTGTTGATAAATAAATTACCCTCATTGGGTGAAGGAGTCTATTGAGGTTTTAACAAAAGTGTTGGTTTTACTCTGATGGCTTGGAAGAGTTCACAGTACCTGTAAGTATTTCACACATTAAGTGTCCCCTAACAGATAGACTTTGTACTGATAATGTGGGTCAGGAACCTAGAACAAAAGCCTCTTAAAGGTGTTGGTCCTACTCATGGTGTACAGATCCCCTCTGGACACTTAGGGCATCTTATGTACATTGTTCCCAGAAATCAGATAAGGAGACTAGAAGCTGAATGTATTATTAGAGTATTAGGTCAGAGATGTGGAGCATATGTAGAGGGTAAAACTAGCAACCTAGAACTCCTATTTGGTCTGAGGATTAGTGGAGGGTACCTCTCAAGGTCCTTAGGTACCTCAGATACCCTAGGAGGCCTGTGGAAAACCTCTTCCTGGTATTCTAATGCCCAAAGGACCCCACAGTATTCTGCTATCTCTGGTCCACAATCACAGGCATGTGTCATTCCACCTAGATAAGGTAACTACACTGATACTATTGCATAACCTTGGTGGCAGTCATGCACGATTAAGTAGATATGCTGGAAGGAGAGAGGAAGGAGTCTATTTACTGAGATAGAGAGTCACTTAACACGTTTTTCCTTTAGTTTGTAATGAAATCAATCATGGCTGGCGGTGCAACTTGTCCTTGTGTGGATTTGATTTCTAAATTTCTAGACAGTGTTTCCCAATAGTTTTCTTCTTCCTTCCTTCCATTTTTTTTTCTTCAAGTAGGCTAAAATAAACTTTTGACTGAAGGTGGGTGAAGGAGACATAAATTATGATTGCCACTTTTGTTCCAGTGTTAAGTTTCAAAAACTCCAGATGTCTAATATTGAAAGCCAGTCCGGCACACACAGAGTTAAAGAGCTGGCTGCCTACCCCTCCTCCAGCTGAGGTTGAATCACCCTGGGAGGGAAAGTCTGGCTCAGCCAGTCAGTGTTTCTCTTCAGTGATTTCTTCCTCTGCTTCTAAAGGGGACGGGGAAGGGGTGGTAAGGTGAGTGGGTAGCCAGGAAATATGATAGCTTTTTCTTGGTTCCTTGTGATTGGAGGAAATTCTGTCTTCTCCTTTTGATTCAAAAGATTTTTAGCAAAGTAACCTTTTCTTTGTTCTATATAGCAGTATGACTTTTGCTAGTGGAAGTTACCCTTTTGGGGTGTCAAACCAGTTCACTTTGATATGACTTGATCAAATGAAGCGAGGCAGATGGTAGCCTGTGTACTGCCCTGGCCTCTGGAGGAGCAGGACTCCGTCTTCTTCAGTAATTCTTCACTTTCAGCTAGGTCTGCTCAAACAAGCCCTTGAATCTCCTCCTTGCTCTTCATTCCCTCTTCTTCCTTCTCTGCTTTTGCTGGCACATGACCATTACTAAGGCTGTTCCTCCACCCCTGCTGTCAGAAGACCCTTGGCATGTCTTCATATCCAATCCAGGTGAAGGCTGAAACGTGTTTCTAGTAATACCACGTGCAAAATGGATGGCAAGAAAGTTTAGACCACTAACATTGAGTCCTTTGAATAAAACATATTCAAATTTGGGAGTGATGTAATAGTGAAGCAGTAATTTAACATCGTTTAGCATTTCAGTTCAAACACCTGCTTTCTCTTTTTACTTATTGTTAAAGTTTACTTACTGTTTTTTATTCAGTATATTCCAACAGTGAATCGCCACATTAAGGAAGCTGGGATTTTTTTCTCACTACAAGCTAATGTCATCTTAAGAACACAGAGTTAAGTGTTATCTCCGTTTGACAAACAACGGAGTCTCAGAATCGTCACTCAGCCATCTCTGAAAATGTCACCCATGTTTCTTAAAAGCCCAAACTACACTGGCTTCCAAAGAGAAGAGATAGATTGATAAACTCATTCTAATGCCCTTGGACCTTAATAAGAAACTAAATAAAAAGTTAATGCTTGAAGGCATAGTAAATAAATAAATGAACAAACAAATAAATAACAAAACATATAATTACCCTGAGCTTAAGTAATCAGACATTCTAACCCTCTTGAGAGTCCATAGACCCCTCTCCAGCCCCATGGTTCTCTCCTGGCCACAGAGACTGGCCGGTCAGTACACGGAATTAGCCTTCTCCCTGGTTACAATGGAGCTTCTGAGCATTTATAAAGTAATTTGTCTTGCTTTCACTTCTACTGTGTATTTACTCTAAATAATCTATCGGTTGGTTTTGCTTAGTTACAAACTTTTCATACTTAATTTTCCAATTAAATACATTCTATGTTTAAAAGTATAGCATATAATTCATCTTCACTGCTACTAAATATCCAACTCTATGAATTTCATTTATTTGTCAGTCTCCTTATGTGGTTTTCTTCTTGTTTCTCTACAAAAAAAGTCAGCATTCTTATTTGCATCTTAGTACTGTATGCTATAATTTTTCTTAGGGCTATATTTAAAATTAAAATCGGCAAGCTGATGTGGCCTCTTGGAAGAGAGAAATGAAAGTGTAATGTGATCCTATTTCAGTGTATAATATGATTGTATTTCATTGCACAAATGTACAAAATTCTTATTTCAGAAATAATCCCCTTTTTAGAAGTCATAAATGTTTTGTCCTATGTTGTCATTTTAAAAAATTGTTAATAGCCGGGCCGTGGTGGCGCACGCCTTTAATCCCAGCGCTTGGGAGGCAGAGACAGGCGGACTTCTGAGTTCGAGGCCAGCCTGGTCTACAGAGTGAGTTCCAGGACAGCCTGGGCTACACAGAGAAACCCTGCCTGGAAAAACCAAAAAAAAAAAAAAAAAAAAAAAAAAAAAATCGTTAATAGCCAGGCATAGTGGCACACGCCCCTATGCAACACTAGCTCTCAGGAAGCCGAGGTGGGAGGCTCGCCAGGAATATACCGTGAGGCAATCTGGGCTGGAGAGAGAGAGAGATCCCATCTCAATGAACGAACAAATGCTTTCTCAGCCTTCTGTTCACATTTAAATCTTTAACCTCTGAAGTTGCTTTTGACGTGTGATTTTCTCTTTCGTCTTTTATTAATAACTAATTATTCTTTGTGTAGAGGTCAGAGGACAACTTTCATGATTAGTTCTCTTCTTCTACCATGTATTCCAAAGAATGAATAAGGGTCATGCTGTGTGGACAGTTATTGCTTTTATCCACTGAGCCCATAACTTTTAGTGTGTAAGTGTGTGTATGTGTGCTTCTGCTTATGAAAGCATGTGCATAGAAAAGCTAAGAAGACATCCATTCTATTATTTTACCACTTCAACAAAAATAATTTGCTTTCATGTATTTATTTAATTCTCTACGACATACATTAATTTTCTATAATACAAATTTTGTCTGTTTTCTTATTCATTTTGTTGTTTATTAAGTATTTTGGGGTTTTTTGAGATGAGCTTGCTCTAACCCAGACCCATTCTCCTCCAGCCTCAGCCACCCCAGTGCTAGGATAATAGGTATGCACCAAGCACCATGAATCTCTGTTGTTTTCTGCATAAAATAAAATAAAAAATGCAAACTGAAAAATTAGAAAAATTGGTATAACAACAACAGAAAAAATAAAATACTCAGAATCCCATCACATAATTTAATCCATCCAAATTAGCTTTGAATCATCACTGCAATACAAATATGCTACTTCCAATTTCAAGGATTTTGCTTTCAGATGGATAACCACCATAAGGTCTTTCATGTTACAGTCATCCAGATTTTATTCAATAATAAGCACATTTTTCCACAAACAGCACTGAACTGAATGATGAGATATCTATCTATCTATCTATCTATCTATCATCTATCTATCTATCTATCATCTATCTATCTATCTATCTATCATCTATCTATCATCTATCATCTATCATCTATCTATCTATCATCTATCTATCTATCTATCTATCTATCTATCTATCTATCTATCTATCTATCTATCATCTATCTATCTATCATCTATCTATCTATCTATCTATCTATCTATCATCTATTTATCTATCATCTATCTGTCTATCTATCTACCGTCCTATCCTCTCTTCATTTATTATAAGCTTTCTGCATCTTTTGATGAATCCATTGTGTATTCTATGATATTTAATACAATTATTTTTATCATATAACATATTCAGTATTTTGTCATTACAAAGTTATGCTTTTTCATTATTCTGTGATTATTTTCTTAAAGTGAGTTTGTGGAAATAGAGCACAAGCCTTTGATAGTGTGACCAGATTGTCCTCTAGAGATTTTGTTCTGATGTGGATCTCCACTAACTAAGTACCTCATCCATTCTGTAATCATATTCTTCCCTATCTCTGTTTTTCTCTCTTGAACATGCACAGACATGCATATATCCACCTGCAAGCAAGCAAGCAAGCTCATTCACTTGTGAAGGAAACACACACACACACACATACACACACACACACACACACACACACAGCCCTCTAAACCTCTAAGTTTGAATCATTAAATGGAACCAAAAACTTCCAAAAAATTTCACTAAAACTACCTAGGAAAACTTTGCAAAATTACCCTCATAAAAATTATTGTTCCCACGGAGTTGTCTAAAAAAGGAAAGAGAGTTGTGTATTTTTGCTGCACTTTCAAACAAGATGACTAGGTACATACAATTTTACTTTTCTTCACAAAGTAGAGAGAAGTTGCTTGTTTTAATCTCATTGTATCTGATGGAATTCCTTTGTGTGTTTATTGCTTTGTTTCTAAATATAATTGTGGCAGGCTCTGTGCTGTCTGTGGTCACGTAGGGGTTTTTGGAAACAGTTTTAACTTGGGGCATACCCTGAACGTGGGCAGCGCCCACACATGTCATCTCAGCCCCCTGTTACCCTTTTGGGAAGTCCTGGTACCCTCATGAGGAGATTTTTTTCTGCTTCATTTTACCATTCTCAGTTCAGAGGGGCTTTCTTAGATCCCGGCTCTTTTTTAATTCACATTACGTTAATATGCAATCTTATATTGAAAAGGCATATTCTAGATATCTGTTCTTTCCAAGAATATACTCTTTTTGTTGTTGTTTTAATAGCCATGTCTGGGCACTCTCACTGAGGGTCAGAGGTAATTTCTCTCAGGTTCCACCCCACATGTGGATACACTCATGTGGAGTCTACTGCACACCACTGCCAATCATTAAAATGGCCTCTCCAAAGAAAAATGAGACAGAAAGGATGTAAAAAAGGATAGTCATGTAGCAGGGCAGAGTTCTCCTCTTTCGCCACGATGTGATTTTAAAGTAGGACACACCTTCCTGCTGAAAATCAGATGGCTTTAGGGTTACTCATGGCATGTGGTATGGCCATCTCAGCTTATCCATCTGCTTGACAAAGGGGAGGTATCTTTACAGGGTACAATTTATAGAGCATTGCCTCTCACTTCTCTTTATAGAACAGAAAGGAAAGAGAAGGAAGTCAGAGGCGAGAGTGAGGAAAGCTAGAGAGACCTACAGGCACCTGGAAGGGAAGGACAGTTGCTCACTGGCAGAGAAGACAAAGACATCCCAAGAGAGACAGGCAGGGGTGCTTACCATACAGAAGTGAACATTCAACCGGAAAGAGAAAGAGCCAAGCAGAGGCAGAGTGACAGGGAAAGAGAGCTACACAGAACACCAAGGCTTAGGCTTACCTCAGATAGAAAGATGAGGTGAATATGAGGAGCCAAAGAAGAGCTTGCATACTCCTTCAAATGTCCCTACTCTTCCATGCAAACAGGCCTCAAAGGCACTTACACACTCCCCAAGTCTCCAAGCAGACTCTGACTGGATAGAGAGGTGCTGAGCTTTTCCCAACAGACTTACTCGTCTTTTATCTAATCCCTCCCTCAACTCTTTAGCTATGTCTACACATTCATAAATTAAAATTAAGCACCCCGTAGCTTATTGCCTTTCCTACACAATTGACATAATTTAGGTATCTTTTACAGAATTTCACCTACCAAAATCCTATTCTTTACAAGAAAGGTGTGTACTCAGGAGCAAAATCAAGGGCAGAAATCAGCTAGAAACTTCCTTTTCTGTCTTTTTCTTTTCTTCTGTATGTATCAGTGTTTTGTCCGAATGTGTGTCTGTGTGTCAGATGCATGTCTGGTGCTCAACCAGGCCAGAAGAGAGTATCAGGTCCCCTGGGACTGGAGCTGCAGACACCTGTAAGATGCAGCTTAGGTGCTGAGAATCAAACCCAGGTCTTTTAGAAAAGCAGACAGTGCTTTTAACTGCAGAGCCCTCTCCCCAGCTGCAAACTGATAACCTTCTTAATTAAATCTTCTACCTGAATTAAGACACTTTTATTGTGATAAACAGAAAGATTTCCTGGTGTATTGTCCATGGAGTGATCTGGAGGGACATAGGATGGCTCCTCAGTCACATCCCTCAATCATTCTGCTGTGCCAGCCTTAAGGTGGTTTTGTTTCATGGTTGGAAGACTTTGTCCTTAATTCAGCATCTCAGCCAGAAATCGAAGGCAAGGGAAAGTTCCCACCCTTTCAATCAGAAATCAGACTAACTTTCCCAAAAGTTCCCACTGTAGATCTACTTAATGCTACGCCAATAAAAATGAGTCAGATGGTACATTCTGTACCAGAGACCTGGGAGGTGAGAGATGGAATGCCCTACAGTGGGGAAAGGGAACTTGTAGAGCCCATCTCTAATAGAAAGTCAGAGCATCAAGAGAGGGATGGGGCCGGGCAGTGGTGGCGCACGCCTTTAATCCCAGCAATTGGGAGGCAGAGGCAGGTGGATTTCTGAGTTCAAGGCCAGCCTGGTCTACAGAGTGAGTTCCAGGATAGCCAGGGATGTGCAGAGAAACCCTGTCTCGAAAAATCAGAGAGAGAGAGAGAGAGAGAGAGAGAGAGAGAGAGAGAGAGAGAGATAGATAGATATGGGGTTGCCATCCCACAGTCAAAAACTCTGACCCAGACTTGTTCCTGTCTGAAAGGACTGCAGAGACAAAAATGGAGAGGAGCCTGAGGAAAAGGAGGTCCAGCTACAGGCCCAAATTGGGATCCAGCTCAAGGGGAGGCCCCAAGGCCTGACACTATTACTGATGCTATGGTATGTTTACAAACAGGAGCCTAGCATGGCTGACCTCTGAAAGACAGAACAAGCAGCTGAAAGAGTCAGATGCAGGTATTTGCACTCAACCAATGGACAGAAGCTGCTGACCCCTGTGGTTGAATTAGGGAAAAACTGGAAGAAGCTAAGGAGGTGGGTGACCCTGTAGGAGGACCAGCAGTCTCAATTAACCTGGACTTCCGTGATCTCTCAGACACTGGACCACCAATCAGGCAGCATACACCAGCTGATGTGAGGCCCCCAACACATACACAGCAGAGGACTGCCAGGTCTGGACTCAGTCAGAGAAGATGCACCTAACCCTCAAGAGACTGGAGGGCCCAGGGAATAGGGAGATCTGGTGGAGTGGGGATGGGAGGGGTGGGGACACCCTCATGTAGACTGGGGCAGATGGGGAGGTATGGGATGTGGAACAGTCAGAGGGTGGACCGGGAGGGGGATAAAGTCTGGACTGTAAAAAAAGATTAAGTAAATTAAACAAACAAACAAACAAACAGAAAGTGAAAAGAAAAGAAACAAGTCAGATGGACCTTCTCCAGTACAGGGAAGTATAGGAAGGGTTTGGTCACCTTGCCTGATGGGAAGAGGGCAGAGAAAAGTGCTGAGGGTGGCAGTGGAACCTGTTAATCCCCTTCTATGCTCCTCTGTCTCTTGATATCTTTACTCAGAATTTGAAAAGCGTATTGCTCTAATAGAAACAAAACTGAGGAATTTCAACCAACTAAAATAGGCACATTCATATTTATAAAACAAAACAAAAACAGAAACAACATTTTCTTATAATGCCCATACTGTAACCATCCTGACAGGAATGATGATGTTCTCAAGAGACCATTATGCCCCTCCCTTTGGCAAGCAGAGTCTATTGAGACAATGGACCCCCACAGCAAATGTAAATTTCTCCAGGAATCTCATATTGGGAGAAGGAAAAGGCTGAAACCTTGAGCCAGCCAGGTCTTGTCTCTAAGCTATGGCTCACAACTGTTTGTAGCTCTCATCTCCCAGAGATTTTACAAAGTTCTGACAACTTGTAAGGCGAACTTGAGGAAGGGGGGTGGAGCTAAGGCAGTGATGATGGACAATAACACACCTTGGTAAGAACTGCTGGGCTATGCATACCTCTTACCTTCTTCTTAAACCTAAACCTTACATAAGACTCTTGAAGGTGGATTGGGGGAAGAGGCAAGAAACTGGACTTAATTGTTCCTCTTCCCAACGTGTGTGTGTGTGTGTGTGTGTGTGTGTGTGTGTGTGTGTGTGTGTGTGTATTATATAAGTATCCCTTATCAACTTTTTATTATTAATTGTGTCTCTAATTGGTCTGCTGAGTACAGGTGACTGAAACATACTATTTAAGGTTGCTAAAGCTCAAGCTTTGAGCCTAACAACTCCAACAAGAAGAAGAAGCTTTTTAGTTAACAGATTCTATGGCCCTTGTCTCTGCAGAGTCATGTACCACCTTTAAGTCTGGTTTCTCCAGTCAGAGACTGATGGCTGGTGTTGCCTTTAAACCCAGTGCTAGGGAGTCAGAGGCAGGCAAATCTCTAAATTCAGACCAGACTGGTCTACAGTGTGAGTTCTAGGACAGCCTCCAGAGAAACCCTGTTTGGAGGAGGAGTGGGGAGAGAAAGACATGGTTTCATGTATCCAATAGTTTCAGCTGCTCCTGCTGCTGTAGCTGTGAGCAGATTACTTGGACACCGTTTATTACATTCACCAGTTCAATGTCTGTAACTTTTAATCACCTTATTCTTTTTAACACTGGGAATTTTCCACTGTCATTTGATTTTACTACAAGTAACAAAAGTTGATTGGTTGGTTGGTTGGTCGATTGGTGGTTTTCTGGTGTGTTTGTTGTTATCGTTTATCTTTGTTTTTTCCCCATTTGTTCATTCTTAAGAAGAGACTTCTATACTTACTTAAGCTTATTGCACACTAGAAAGTATTGATTATTGGCTCCTTGCCGGCAGGTCCAGGAGAGAGGAGAGAACTCAGTCCAGCCGAGTCTGTCCAGGACTAAGCAGGATGGCGAGTGTCGATGACCGAAAAGAGAAACACCAGGCCAGGAGTCTTGTTGAAGCAGGAACTCAACTTTATCGTATCAACCTCTCGCTTATATAAAGAAGGCAAAGGGGGTGGCACTTAGGTATGGAGAGAGATGACATAGGAGGCGAGGAAGGGGAAGGGGTAACTGACAGGGCCAATAGCAAAGCTCCACATCAGCAACGGCAGGGCAGAGGGAGGGCCAAACAGGTCTTGTTGAGTCACCCCTATACGGAAGTGACTGAGACAGGTCTCAGAACTCAAGCCAGGCTCGGGTCTGACCTCAAGGCCCAAATCAGAGTCAAAATGGAACCCAACACTACCACTTCCCGGGACCCCACCCTCTCACCCTTGGGACAGTGGGAGGGGGAGAACACCCCCAGCACCATGCTGTCTGGGTCTGGTTCTAAGCCCTGGCCCAGAGCTGCCACAGCCCCAGCCTGGCTGGGCAACACAGTGCCCAGTGCAGGAGGGCAGACGGGCAAGTCAGCAAGGAATAAGGATGCTGCTCTTGCTGCCACAGTTGCTGTAAACCTGGGGCCCCTGCACCCCACCCCTACGGCTAGGGCTGCCCCAGGCTGCATGCAGCACTCCCCATCTGAGTACCAGAGAGGCCCTGCGAACATCAGCGTCCCCTGTGGAGCAGGGGCCACTATAAAGAGGAAGCCGGATCTCTCTCCTCCCTGTGCCATCGCTAGCACTGTGGTCGCAACCCAGGGCCTGTGGACAGGCTGCCTTGGGCCCCCACTGCTGCCCGGATGCAGCACTGAGGGCCATCACCATGGAGACGATGACAGCCCCATGCCCGGGCTGGGCAGTCGAAGGGGAGCAGCAATGAATACTCCTCTGGAAGTGAGATTGCTATCAGGAGGTCCAACAACTGATGATGCTTTGGGGCTGATTTCTCACTTCCACTACTCATTTTATACTTAGACTCCCCCATGTGAACCCAATAGTGTAAGCACATTGTGTTTATATCAAATTTTCTTTGTGCCCAGTACAGCCTCCAGATTAAGTTGATCCTTCCTCTGGCTATTAGGAAACTGATGATTGGTTGAGACTAAAGGGTCTGAACTGCACAGCCTAGCTGGGTCACTCTTGGTTGGGTGCAGGTGAAACACCCCACACACGTGTAGAGCAAGCCTTCACTGAGCCAGCTTCAGTAGACCCCTTTACCTCACCTGCCTTTCTTCAGAAAGTAACTGCCCTCCCACTGAGTCAAGCACAAGAATAAGTGATGTTGTGCTTTTAACGAAAGTCAGGATTGATGGCTGAAACTGCTTTGGCTCCTTCCCCACATGTTTGTGCTGGGGAAACACCTTTCTGCTACTGAGTGCCCCCACCCCCAGCACAGGAGGACAAGCAGAGAAGACTTGAGGGGAACAAGAATGTAGAGCCAACATTGCCTCCATCCCACTCTTCTTCCCTGGTGGCAATTCTCATTTGAATTCATTTCCTCTTTAGAGAACCTTTCCAGGCAGGCCCTGAAGGCGCACAATCAAATTTATCAGGCTCACGTTGTATTAGTCTTCCACAGTCTCAATTTCTTCTAACTCAAATCACCCAAAATCTTTGAAATCAAATTAAACCATATCCAAAACGAACTCTGTGTGTTAAAACACATTCTTGTGTACTAAAACCTCAGCATAGCCAGAAGTTTTAACTCTCCAGGGAAGACCTTAACTTCATCAACTTCATGGTTGCCGCTCATCACATCAGCTGAATCCTGATGCTCTCTCTGACCCTCTTCCACTTTTTGCTTAGCAGGCGTTAGAAAGTAAGCTGTTTCCTGAGAAGCGTACCATGTGTCTGGAGATTTTTAAGAAATCTTACTACTTGGCAGCATTACCCTTTCATTTGCTTCCCCCTCTTTGCTATACTCAAGTGTTGGTTTCACACTGAATTTAAAATAGTCCAACAAAGACCTCCCTGGTTCAGTCAAAGGTCATTTGTATTCTAAATGTAGAACCCCGTATGTACTGATGTTCTATTAAGTGGCTGGGAGAACATAAAAAGGTATGTGCACACTGAAGGGAAAATGAGAATACATTTTTGGAGTGCGTCCTAATGAGAGTTGAGGATGCCCATACACAAACTGAAAACCATCGGTGCTGTATAATGTAACAATCAGGCATCTATTCCCTTAGCATCCCTTCTCTCTTGTCTCCCCCTCTCTGTCCTTCTTCCTCTCTCTGATAAGATCTCATGTAGTCCAACCTAGCCTCAAGTTTACTGTATAGCTGAGGTTGGCCTTGGATTTCCAACCCTCTGCTTCTACCTCCTGTAGGATTATAAGACTACATTGCCATGCCTAGAATATATGGTGCTAGGAATTGACCCAGGGTTTCATTCTTTGTAGATAGTCACTCAGTAGGCTGGGTGACTGTCTATAGCTCCTCTTTCTTGCTCTTGATTTGCTCCCTGGTACCAGTGTAGGGCTTAACAATTCAACCGAGTGACTGGTTTCAGAAGAGATGGGAGGCCCTCTTTTTGTAAAGCAGCACTGCCCTTTCCACCAACGGAGCTTCTTCACTTGAGTCTCTGTGACAATTCTACTGGTCTCTGAATTATATATAATATTGAAAAAATATGCTGCTAATCATCAAGGAACCAGAATTGGGGGTCTCTGCAAGGGATGGTTTAAGCAGGGATTGTTTTGATTTTATACACAGGAAAAAAATGGGCAAGAGATATCATGAAGACAAAGGACACTTTTATGATTAGAAGCCCATAAGACAGACATCTGTTAAAATATATTTTATTAATTAATTATAAATCAGCATGCATGCAATGCATTTTGATCATATCCACCCTCAACCCTCTTCCAACTCATCCCAGATAGATATATACCTTACCCCAACTCACTCTCAACTTTGTATCCTCTTTTTCAAAAATTATAATCCATTGATTTTAGTTTGTTCTGCTGATATATTTATGGTTGTGGAGATATCCACTAAAGCATGGTCATCCTACTCTGGGCCAGACCACATTCTAAGAAAACTGATTCTCACTCTCCAAGAAGCCATCAACTGTGAATGACTCTGTTGGTAGAGTTGAGTGCTCATGAGTCCCTTCCCACTCCAGACTAGAATGTTGACTGGCTTGATCCTGTGCCGATCTTGTGTAGGCAACTATCACTGCTGAGTTCATGAGTGCAGCAGTTTTGTCATGTCTGGAAGATTCTGTTTTGCTCTGACCTCTTATGGTCTTTCTGCCCCATGTCTCCCAGAACTCAGTATATAGACCAGGTTGACCTTGAACTCAGAGACTGACCTGCTTCTTCCTCCCTAATGCTGTAATTAAAGGGATGTACTACCACACACAGGTGGTATTCAACATTTTCTTCAACCCCTAGTCTCTTGAAAGCCTCTACTCTGGAAGCCTGAAATATTTAAAGGTAGACAGTAACATGACCTTAGCCACCTATATATAAAGAGAAGTCTGGGAGTGGGACTTTGGTCTCTTTCTTAATGGAAAAAATAAACCATTCAGGGGCTGTCACCTCATTTATTTTCTCACCTAGTGAGTAGATTGTGAAGATTGTTGTAGCTGTCCTACCTTCACCAGTCAGGTAGAGAAGAAATTGTGGTCCTCTAAGGATTATGGATCTCAAAACAAGAAAGAACACAGTGTGTTTTACTGTGTTGCTGGGTAGAGTTCCTATCTCTTGGTAAGTATCCTAATTTGATATCTCTTTGTTATAGAAGCAATGTCATATTCCCAATATTTTCTAGCCTCATCACTTGTCTTCACAGGCTCCCTTTCACTTAGGTAAATGCAGAGGTGGCAGCTTATTGCACAAGTCATATATTTTTCATAGATGGCCATGACAGTACCATATGCATATATAATTTATTGTGATTTCATTCATTCTCCCATGATCCTCTGTGTCTCCTTTTCTTTCCACCAGGCCATCTTTTCCCCACATCATCCCACAGAAGCTACATCAGTAAAGAAAATTACTCCCCTCCTTCAGCAACCATGAGCAGAGTCAACATAGCTCCTCAGAAAGGGGGTACAGTCATGGGCTACTCCTCTATAGAGATCTAACTTAAAATGCATGCTGTCTAGAAATGATCATGGGGTTTTACTTAATTTATTTCTATTTTGGAGAAAGAGTCTTGCTACATTGTCCAAACTAACTTCAAACTCCTAAAGCCCAAAAGAGATCCTCCTGCCTCAGCCTCTCAAGTAACTAGGTCTACAGCATGTAGCACCAAGCCTACTAGCTTCAACACAATTTTCTAAAAGCAGAAAATACAGTATAAAACCTTTATCCAAAGCATCTCCTCTTCAGTTTGAAAACAAAACATACCAAATAAATTAGAAGATTATAGTTTTAAATAAGACCCAAGACCTATCAGAATTCAATCTTTTGTCACTTGGTAGAAAGTTAAATTAGGCATGATACTTTCATTTTCTAAACCTTCAATTCTTCAAGAGTAAAAGTAGACTTATTTAAAGACATTTATAAGGATTAAAAACAGCGTTCATTGTTAGAACACTAGCCTGCATTTTTAGGCCATATCCCACAGCCTGAAAAGTCACACATCCCCGAAGCTCCGTCAAAGACAAAGGGCTAAGAAGGAGTCTGTGTTGTGACTTGGCAGCTCTCAACCTATGATACTTGCTTCTTTCACTCGGTTGTTTGTCATGTCTACTATGTCAAACTAAATCACAGAATATGAAACTTTGCATCTCACCCCACCCTGGATCTAGAAAAGCTTCTGTGTCCTCTGTTCTTGAGATTTATTTGTTCAGGGAAGAATTATTAAGTCTGCCTCTGAAGATGCTCCTCTGGCCTTTCCTATTCCTCTCATGGTTCTCTCCATTCTCTGTTTCTCTGTCTCTTTCTGTCTCTCCTCTCTCTCATTTAGTCTTACTCTTCATGAAGTGTCTCTCCAGGTTCTAACGGAAGCCTCTCCTTCCCTCTAAGGACATACTATGTTCAGCTCTCCTTTTAGTATACTATTTCTGTCTAATGCTCTCCCTTTCTCTTTGAGGCCTCATCATCACCTCTAGGTTCTTTCTCCAAACAAACTGCATTTCTTCAGAGTAGGATTATGTGTCAGCTTCTTTGATGGACCTACTGATACTGTCTTATCATTACTTTTGTTATTATACTTATATTATTATACTTAATGTCTGCTACATGTAAAGTGATTATAGGCACAGACCTTAAACTTGTCAAAAGACAGATGATAGACCTAGATATGGAACACAAAACTATTAAAATCCTGCAGAAACACATAAGAGAAAAATATCTCCGAGCTCTTCAGTTTGTCAATGGCACGGCATAACAAAAATAGTATGATCATTAAGAGAAAATGCCAACAAGTTGGACATTATTTTTTTCAAGTGGACATTATTAAACCTAAAAATTGTTACTCTGTAATAGATACTATGACAAGAATAAAAAGAAAATCTACAGGTGGGGACAACATCTTTACAATACATGTATCCGATAAAACATCCATATTTCAAATATGCAAAGAACACAAAACTACAATTAGAAAAATGTCAAGCCAGTGTCAGACCAGGTATAGTGGCATCTACCCAAAATCTCAGTCAATCAGAGGTTTGAGACTAGAAGATCCAGATCTAGACAACAGCAAAAGTCTGTCCCTTATAAAATTGACCAATTGCTTAACTAATTAGTTAAAATTAAAATGATCAAAAGACCTAGACATTTCACCAAAGAAGATTAGAAAGAAGACAAATGGGTTTATGAGAAATGTTCAGATTTGGGGCTGGTAAGTGGCTCAGGGTTAGGTGTTTCTGAAGAGGACACAAGTTCAGTTGCCAGTACCCATGTCAAGTAGTTTACAACAAGCTGTAACTCTGGCTCCTGAGGATCTGACACCTTGCAGGTTCTCTCTCTCTCTCTCTCTCTCTCTCTCTCTCTCTCTCTCTCTCTCTCATTGTCACTTTCCTCTCATACACATTTAAAATTAAAAATAAATATTAAAAATTCTCAAATTTTATGCCATCACAAAATGTGAAATAAAAAAGTTGACATCTACTTTATACACACTAGAGTGGACAGCATCGAGAATAAGCTAGTGTTGGAGAGAATGTGGTAAGAAGACAATGGCTGATAAGAAGGCAAACAGTGCAAACACTCTCTGGAAGGCAGTGTGGCAGCAGCCAGAAGAACTGGGCACATTCTTGCCATCAAGTCAATCATCACACCTCTTGCTTTTTCTCCAAATGACCTGTCAACTTATGTCTACCCAGAAATCTACCCACAATTTTATAGCAGTTTTATTCACAGCTAGAGGCATGAGAAGTGCCCTTCCATAGATGAACAGCTAAACAGACTACGGTATGTGCATATTCTAGAGTCAGTACTAAAAGTGAATGAGTTATCAAGATGAGAAAGTATGAAGGAAAGAGCTTACAGACATACTGTCATGTGGAAGAAGTCAATTTGAAAAGCTTTTGTGAATGAGAAAAAAATTGAAGCTGGAGAGGGTAACAAGATAGTTAGATGCCAAGAATGGAAGGGAGAAGGAAAAAGGTAGGTAGGTGGAGCTAGCTCAGAGATGATTTAGAGAATAACGAAGCTATTGTTTGAGGTCCTATAATGATGCACAAGCTATATGTATTTGACTATATGTATAGTCATAGCACAAGCTATGACTATATAATAATTTGGTTCCGTGAAAGCTGAGGGCTAGCAAGATTGTTCAGTAAGTAAAGACTTTCTTCCAAGCCTGATTCCCTGGGTTTGATCATGTTACTTTCTGACCTCTATCCCTGTGTGATGGTTTGAATATGCTTGGCCCAGGGAGTGGCACTATTAGAAGGTGTGGTCTTGAAGTAGGTGTGGTCTTTTGGAGGAAGTGTGTTACTGTGGGTGTGAGCTTTAAGACCCTCTTCCTAGCTGCCTGGAAGCCAGTCTTCTCCTGTTTACCTTCAAAACAAGATATAGAACTCTCAGCTCCTCTTACACCATGCCTGCCTGGAGGCTGCCATGCTCCTGCCTGAATGATAACAGACTGAAACTCTGAACCTATAAGCCAGCCCCAATTAAATGTTGTCCTTATAAGAGTTGCCTTGATCATGGTGCCTGTTTACAGCAGTAAAACCCTAACTAAGACATCCCACAGCCTTATGATCCCTCCAATACACACAATAAGTAAGTGTAATAAAAACATTTTCAGAGAAAATTGAAAGGGGGATCATTTCTGCATTTATTGATTTCAACCCAAACTGATTCAAATAAACCAAAACCATATGACTGCAAGTCCATTTTTAAAGACTCACAGAAGCCAAAAATAGCAAATCTCTGTGCCAAAAAGATCATTTGTTGCCTAGTTTTTGTTTTGTTTTGCCTGAATGGTTGTTTAGTACTTTTCACTACTTCATGGCATCATCCTTCCAAGAAAGAAAAAAAAAAAAAACTTTCAGATTAGATAATTTTCCTCACTAATCCCAGAGTTAGCCACAAAACCATCAAAGGGTCTGGAAAAAGTGAAGGCCCTCTTGTTTGTCATTTGTTGGGATCAGAGGGGATTTTGTACACGTGCTTTAACTGAGCTGACAGCTTCTGACTGCCTTATTGAAGTTTGGAAGCTGGGAGTTTCCAAGCTATGCGCTAAGCCTGATTTGCCTGTATGTGTTTTGGTTAGATACTAGCCAAAAGATTGTATGAATGTGTTTATTTATGTAAAGAATGAGGGATTTTAGCATAGGCCTTGGTCCAGGGGAATTCATGGTTCAATAAAGACTAACAGCCCAAATTGTCAACTAGTCATTCTCTCAGCTACTTCTGCTCTGGTTTCTTTATCAAAAGTAAATAAACCTTCTATGAAAGGACTTCAAATGGATTGTCATTCCTTTTTCATCCAGACTTCTTAGGAAGCTAAAAGATGCTGCTTCACAGTTAGGAAGGACAAATAAACAAGAATGTGTGAGACAGACAGGGGCTCCATTGGCTCTAGCTTCAAAGACCTGGGCTGCCCAGACTTCTGTCCCTAATACTACCAAGATCCCCTGGGGTTTGTATAGTCCCTCTAGTTTCTGTGCAGGTTTAGATGTATGGGTGATGCATTAGATCTGAGCTAGGGAGTGGATCACAGCAGAAGCACCTATTGAGTATTCCTCAAAAAGTGTGTGGGTGCATGTGTTCTGTTTTTCTTCCAGGAAACAAATACAAACAATAAGCAAGATCACAAAATGCCTCTTGCTTAGACAGAATTGGCAGAGAGAGAGAGAGAGAGACAGACAGACAGACAGACAGACAGACTGTGGAGGCCCAACCCCGGTTCTACCTCTTCTTCATTAGATCTCTAGAAAAATGGTCAAGATCACCTTTAGTTTGTGCTGGGAGCCAATGTTCTGTAGGCTGGGTGGAAACAGTAGAATACAGAAGGTCACCCAGCCATGTGCTCTGTTGCATGCTTATGCATGACTGAAGTGTGTATCCTGCCCTGCTCCTGGTGGAATACCAAGCAGAGAACAAAGGATACCTTTGTTCCCTAGTTCACCTTGGATAGCCATTAGAGTCTTTCCAAATCATTTATCTCCCTGCTTTCAGTAAAACTATGAGTGAGCAGTCAACTCCCCTCTGTGCTTAGGAAGTGGACCAACGAAGGCAGCTGATATCTTCCTCCATTCTCCAGGTGCCTAGTCCTGCCTTTTCAGCCAGAACCTCAATAAATATTAGCAGAATCAGCGAAAGTATGAGGTTTCTGGGGAGTCTGGATTTCTTCTCAGGGAAGGAAATTATTACTCTCAGAATAACGTGAGGGAAATTATGTCCTCAAAATAACTCCCAGGGGAAACTAAAAGTCCTGCCCAAAGGCAACTATTTTAGGGGAAAGTTGAACACATCCAGAATTTTAAAAGCCCGTCTCTGCAAATAGGCATTTTATATAGAGAAAGTTTATAAGAAACATTTAAGAAGATCTATTTGCTATTCAACTAAAGACTTTCATATTAAACCAGACAGTGGAAGAATTGGAGTTGCCTTCTCGTATGACAGAGGAGCCTGGCAGGACCCTGGTTTCAATTTGTGGTCCTCAGTCCTGGTCAGTGATGCACAATGGCTCTAAGGTTCATAATTGATGCTCATGGCAATGTAACTGAGACCTGCAAGGTTTCTCTAAGAACAAACTCTTCCTCAGCTGGGTTGTTCAGCTGCAAACTTTAACAGTGGTGGAAAGTCGTGTCAGGTCAAATTACGGTTCTGCTACAGAATAACCCCATGTGACACTGTATGTATTAAGAAAATTCATTCAATGTCAGCTTGTTCTGCATAGAAAGATCCTGTCTAGAAAGAAGAAAAAGAAATTAAGTAATTAAGAAAGAAAGAAAGAGAGAGAGGGAGGGAGGGAGGGAGGGAGGGAGGGAGGGAGGGAGGGAGGGAGGGAGGGAAGGAGGAAGAAAGAAAGAAAGAAAGTCAGACATACTTGCAAAGTAGCCATTATGTGCCAGAAGGTGTAGCCATCAAAATGACTCCTCTTGACCAGTAGGGTAAGATGGTGAACAAATCATCACACAGAAACATATGCAGAAAGACAACTTATGAATGGATTAGTAATTATGTAACAAGAAGGGTTCCATCCTTAAGTCTTTGAAAGGTTGGGGAAACTCTTCAAAGTAATTCAACTCTGGAACTGAAGGAGTTACACAGACAGAAATCATGTGGGAAGAGAGTAGCAGCTATTGATGATAGCAGGCGTGGACTAGAGGGTAGCTCAATGGTGGAATACTTGCCTGGAATGCAGAGGATATGGATTTGATATCCAGAACTTTGGGAAGAAAACTCAAGGGAAAACATCAGAAGCAGCTCTGAGGACTGGTGTTCAAAGAAAAGTGTATTTGCAAGGTGGCCAGGAGAGTTATAAATCCTTTCCTTGAAATGATAGAAAAGATAGCTTAAGGGACAGTGGTGGTTAAGACAAGAAGGAAAAGGAAAGAGGGAAGTGCTGAGTGGGAGTGCATTGGTGGAGACTGGAAAATCCTTGGAGTGAGGACCAGAAGCCTATGATCTGAACTAGAATTTCACCTTAGAGAGATTCTAGGATGACCCAGGAAGAGCTGTGGTGTCCATGGGGGAGAGTGGATGGCTGGCATGGCGTGGAGAAGAAAGTTATTAACAATGAAATGCTAAGAAGAGATAGCTGGCAGGTTGGGGATGGCATTCTAGAGACAGAGGTAGGCAGATATCAAGTTGGAGGCCAGCCAAGGATACATAGTGAAACTGTCTCAAAAGCAAGAAGGAAGGAAGGAAGGAAGGAAGGAAGGAAGGAAGGAAGGAAGGAAGGAAGGAAGGAAGGAAGGAAGGAAAGAAAGAAAGAAGAAAGGAAGGTTCATCTATCAAATGAGCTCTGTATTGATTGGACCTCTGATTGTTCACCTTGCTTTATAAAGATAAAAATTGATCCAGATGATAAAATGTCCAATGGATGACAAGAAATGATGAAAAGGTTTGCCAACAATTTCCTCAATTCCCAGAGAAGCCCCTAGGATTTTAATAAAGGCAGTAAAAATACTCAGTTTTCTTACCCCTTTGAAACAGAATGAAAGCCCCAGTAGCTTTAGAGCACCAGCTTTAAGTTCTGGCCTGGTGGCTGTCTGCATGTGCCACTTACTTGAGTGTGCCACTCCCGGTCTTCGGGTCTGTGATTTTCCATCTGTGAGTTGTGTAAATGACTTCAGAAGGTTGAGATGCAGATAGGGAGAGGTGACATGCCTTCCTAGAAATTCCATGTCGGAATTTCTGGACAGAGACTTTCAGTCTTCTTTGCCCATCAGAATCACCTGGGGAACTCAAAAAATAATAATTTTTTTTAAAAAAAAATCATAAGCCAACAATAGAGGTGCCGAAGTTGATGTGGGTGGGCCAGACTTTAGAATTTTTAAAGGCTCCCCAGTGAGTCTAAAGGGCAGTCTGGGAACCATTGTCTGAGGACAACTCATCATTTGAGAAGATATCATACTCCACTCCAATAATAGCTGAAATTTTCGATTTTGCTCACAAAAATTACTTTAACACCCAGAAAACCTAACATAGAGAGGGTACTTTAAAAAATGATCGTGTGTAGGTGTCACTGTGATTATAAGGCAGATCACAGTACTGGCCAGAAACATAAAGACTGAATTGCTTAAATTTATGGACAAACTCGCTGTAGAAATTGAGTGACCCTGAAGGGCCAAACACAATTCTAAAATATTAAATATGAATTTTTCACATATGGGCTACCTTCATAACCTCTCTCTCTTTCTCTCTCTCTCTCCCATGCCTTCCTTTTTCCCCACCATAGCCCACCCCCCAAACACACATACACAGTCTCTATCTTAGAGATGTGCTGTAGTATGTAGTATTCAGCGAATTTATTTTCACTGTACCCTCAAGAACATTGAAGCATCCTTTCTTCTCTCCTCCTACTCTACTGGGGAACTGTTTCTTCTTATCTCAGCAATGTCAGAAAGCAGAGATTCTGCGTGTAAAAGTCTGTCTCCTTCTTTGCAGCAAGTTCCCAGAAGGCAGTATTGTATTTCCCATGTGCCTCCAGCACGCATTGATAAGATCATATCATCCAGTCATCTCTCACTTAGTGAATACATATGACTTTGTATACATTGGAGATTTTTCCTTATTGTATCCCTCTGATGGAGAAGGAATCAAGGTAAGACCACAGGGATCAATCAGAGAGTTCCTTAGTGGCTAATGGTGGGACAGCCTAGGAGTTCCTTAGTGGCTAATGGTGGGGTAGCCTAGGATTTACTTAGTGGCTAATGGTAGGGTAGCATAGGTGTTCCTTAGTGACTAATGGTGGGATAGCCTAGGTGTTTCTCTTTCTCTGGACTGAAGCTGTGAATAAAGGAATGCATGCACGCATGGACTCTTGCCATTGAGATGTGGCTGGTTAGTCAACATTTTTGTCTTTATCCAGGCTGTCTGAGGGAGGTCAGATCAACAAAAGCACTATGATAAAATCACATAGGAAGGTGAGCACTCAGGGGGATCAGAAGTGCCCATACCTACACACTTTCCTGTTACATGGCCTCCTAGAAACAACTCCAGAAGGAGCATTAAGAAAAGTTGCACTCATTAACTAGCTGAGTGATACTGGGGAAACTACTTAACTACTGCATGGGTTTGTCTTTTCATCCATGAAAAGAAAATGGTTATATGCTTTTCTCTACCCACAGGTTGTAAGGAAAATGAGAAGGATGCATGTGAAGCCTTTTCACAATGAAACCCTTTGTGTGCTCCATGCAGAGAAACAAAGCGCTGCTCACATTGTGGTGTAGTGGTTTAGGAGCTCAGGAATTTGCTGTAAAGGCAAGAGCAGGGTCCTTGTAAGAAGCCCTCAACCGCAGCATGGAACCTGAAAGTGAACACTGATGAATAATTTTTCCACTGTCTGTCATTTTATACGTGAATGTGCTTTTGCCTGTCTTGAAAACAGACAAGAGTCCGGTGGAGTCAAGGCTTCCTAAGACCCAGACAAACTGTCCATTCTCTCTACCACCTGAGCCTGTTTGCTGTAAGGTGGTCAATTGTCAGAGCATCTTTGAAAACAGATTGGCTCTTGTTCTGTACTTCCTCTCCGTGGATGCCCAGCACAGGTCTGTGAGGGCCTGAAGGCCAAGCACTACCTGCCCTCGACTTTCACAAATACTCCTTCATGCTCCTCTTTATACAACACTGCAGCCCATCCTTGCTCCCGACTTCCTCCTGACAAAGCCTAAATTGCTGAATACCTGGTGTTCTACACAAATAAATGTTTCCTTTTTAGAAACCTGTATTTGACCAACTATGCTTGAGCTAGCTGAACTCCTGGCTATCCCCTTAAAACAGTTAACTGTCCTTGTCTTGCCAGTTTGCATTACTGAATAGACTGAAGCACACCCGTATGTGTATCTATGAGTGTCTCCAGAAAGGATAGCTTAAAAGAGGGAAGACCTACCTCTAATACGGGATAGAGTATAAAGTAGAATTAAAAGGGGGACAGTAGAAAGCCAATTGGCCCTCGAAGCCAAATCCACAATATAAATTATAGTAATTTACTACAGATGGCTCAGATCCACCCAAATAATTACAGCAACAATAAAAGAAGGGAATGTGTCCCTTTTACTCATGACTTTGGAAGGAAATTATGTATAAGAATTCTTGTTGCCCTCTCTATTCTAGTACGCATGTGCCATAAAGACAGAATCTAGGTCTCTTAGACCATGGTGGAGAAAAACATGTACACATCAAACATAACCTGTAGCCTAACTTCCAGTTTTTGCTTCTTGGCTGCCATAATGCGAGCTGTCCTGCCCTGTGACACGCTTCCCATCACGGTGTATGGAATCCTCTGAAACCATGAACCAAATCAGATCTTTCTTCCCTTAATTTGTTTTTATAAGGCATTTGACCACAGAAATGAAAACAACTAGCTGATACATCCCTCTTGCTCAAGCCCACAGAACAGCCAATGTTCCCTCTCCAAGGCCTCTTATGCCTGGGATTCTAGACTAAAGCTTAGGGACAGCATGAGTTCCTATACTCATATTCTTATAGTTCTTATACACTAATTTCCTTTCAAAATCATGAAACAAAGGGACACATTCCCTTCCTTTATTATTGCTGTAATTGTTTAGGCAGATCTGAGCTATCTGCAGTAAATTACTACAATTTCTATTGTGGAATTGGCTTCAAGAGCTAAACAAGTCTGCTCTTTGTTTCGAGTATGCCTGAGACAAAGATAAAGCTAGTGAAATGCTTGCCATGGGCTTAAAATTGAAAAGGCACTTAGTCACTAAGGAGGCATTCATTTCCAATATTTGAAGAAAGAAACCCAGTCAAGGAAGGGTGAAGTGACTCGCCAAGGTGACACGGTGATGGCTCCAAAGAGTGTTTGCCATTGGCTTTACCTTTCCTCCTCTTTCCCAAGTTTCCAAAAAACCAAGCACCCCTTGAAAGTCCTGTGCCTAAGGAATGTTGGCCCCGCCCTTCCTTTTCCAGATTGGGTGTTTAGTTCTTCAAACTGCTCGGATTTCTGCTTTATTCTATCTGCATCAACAAGTGCTTCATACGTGCAATAGGAGGCATTCTTGGCAAAAGCACAACAAAGCCCACTTTGACCAATAAAGTTGATGAGCTACAAAACAAACAAACAAACAAACAAAACGTGGGGGTGGGGACCAGCTTCAGGAAGAGCATCACCTGCCACCTGCCAGTCACCACCTGCAGACACTCTGCATTGGAGAAAGTGAGACACCTTGAACAGATTTTTATTTGGATCTGTGGGGACCAGCTCTCCCTCTATAACCATTACTGTGAACAAAGACATGAATTTGTGAGGCTTCATGAAAGCACACCGAGTTTCCCTTCCATCCCTCCTATTTCCAGAGCACCTTAATAGATGCGCTGGTCAACATCTTGAAATGTGCCTGGGAAGAGAATAGGACGATACATGAAAAAGTAGCTTGGGTGAGAGGAGAAGGGTTTCCCACTTGAGAGCAGCCCATGGTCTCATCTGAGATGCTCAGGCTCAGGGATTGTACAAACACTGGCCATAATGCAATTCCACTCCTTGGCGCAGGAAGGTGATCTAAGATTCACCCTTGCTTATGCTACCACAGGATTGGCAACCTGGGGAAGAGGAGAGGGAGCAAATGAAATTGTAAAAGCTGTAGACATGAGGAGAAGTGGCCACCAAACAAAAATCTGGTCATTTCAAGGCCAAGAGTTAAGGAAATGTTTTAAAATCTTTAATGAACTTCATCCAACAGGTAAGGAAGGTTGCTCTATCTTTCTTCTGATTTGGAATGGTGGCAACAATTCTGTTTCTATAAATGCCACAAGAAAGGAAGTGTTCTTTTTGGGGGCCCTGGTTCTCTTCCATATGTTTGCAAAATGTGGATTCTAGAGCATATTAAGGGTGTCCTGACTGCCGTTTTCAGAAGACAGACATAATGGCTTATAGTGTAACCCCAGAACTTAGGAAGCTGAAGCAGGAGGATTGCTGAGAGTTCAAGGCCATCCTGAACAACATAGAGTGCCAGGCCCATCATGGCTACATAACAAGACCCTGCCTCAAACAAACCAAAACAAAATACAACCAAAAGTCATTTTCCAGGGAGACTAGTAGAGAAATGGCCTCTGATTAGGAAGACTATATGTCTCCCTCAATCTGAAATTAGACCCAGCATGATACATGATCTCACTGCTCCTCTGGGACTGCACTGGGTAAGCAAGCAGAGTAAGGAATGATGGACTGAGAGACAGCTCATCTCAGCTCTAGGCAAAGCCTGTTTTTGAAAACTGACCTTTCATTGTAGGACTATTAGAAATTAGAATATAAAAGGATGCCCCCCATGCTTCCAATCTTTGTGTAGATTTTCACTTTTTAAAAAAAAAGGAAAAAAAAAGCTCATTATAGGATTTATTTTTTTGGGATTCTATTTTTGCAATTTGTACAACCAATAATCATTAAGCGGAGAGCCCTGTGGCTAACTGGCTCTAGGCTGAAACTTTTTAGCTTTTAAAACTATGCCAGCAGAGCACCCAACCCCACTGACCCCGCCTATGATCTCTTCTTTATACAAACGACCATATATGCAAGTTGGAAAGTAGAAAGAAGCCTGAAGAAGACCAACATTCCCCAATCACTTTTCCCCTTAGACCATGTTGATGAACAGCTTTTTATTTTTATTTATTTATTTATTTATTTACTTATTTATTTACTTACTTATTTATTTTTGTCAATGCCATGGCTTGCTTTATACATCTAGGAAAACAATTCGATTACAAATTGAAACTTGGAATAAATTAGGTCATTAAAAATCTGAGGACTTGTGCTATGCTGCAGGAGGGCTTTAAAGGACATGATTGAGGTGGGGGTGGTGAACCTAAATATAAAAAACTTCCCAAAAAGGCGATCTCAAACCTAACTGAAGTTGTGCTATTTTTGAAAGTGGAAATCCCCTTTTCGCCACACAGTCCTGTGGTTGAGCCGTCTAAGAATTCAGCCTCTCTGCTGGCCATAGTTCAAAGCTCATCCTTTGCAGAATGCCAAGGGCACTCCTCTTCCTTCCTGCCACCCACAGGGTCAGTCCTACATGCTATGGGTTAAACATGACACCCAGTGTCCGTGGGCTGCCTCTGGTGGAAGATAAATCCTATTTAGAATGTGATTTCCCCATGGTAGAGGACTCTCTTTAACACACCTCTCCTCTCCTCTCCCCTCCCCTCCCCTCCCTCCCCTCCCCCCCTCCCCTCTCCTCCCCTCCTCTCCTCCCCTCTCCTTTCCTCCTCCTTCCCCAGGCTAAGGATGGAACCCTGGTGCTCAGGCATGCTGAGTGCAATTCCAAAAGCATTTCTTTGCAAGCTGTATTGCAATTTTAGGCTCTGAATCTTTGCCAACATTTCTCCATATGAAACACCGTATATTTGCTTTTAAAGGGAAAACAGGATGCTTATGTTTTAGAAAATATAGTCCATGAGCATCCCTAGCTTTAAACATGCCCAAAGAAGAAATGTACCTATTTCTTTTCATACATAATAACAATCTGTCCACTCTCTCTCAAAGTTCATTTCCATGTTCTTTTTGAATTGGGTTGTATTTGTACTTTCAGCCTGACAGGATCACTTGGATATTCCTGTTTTTCAGCAATAGTTGCTGAAGAAACCAGTTTCAGTACAGCCTGCTCTACTCCTCAAGCTACCTCCCTCTGCTCAGCCTCAGGTAAAGGTGGACAGGTAGAGCAAAGCAAACAGACTCTGACACCTACTTGTGGGCAGTTGTCAGACAGTTATTTCTGATATTGTCATATAGTTCCACTGCAAATCCCTAATGCCATCTGACACAATTGCTCTTCTATATCTGTGAGGTCTGCATCAGAAGATGGAAAATATTCATAAAACTAAGCTGTATCTGTACTGGACACATTAGAATTCCCTAGACAATTCTTGTCATTTTCTCAAAGTACTGCAGCAGTAAAGTGGCTGTTTGCATCACGTTTATATTGTATCAGAATGTGTAAGCAGTACTAAGATGATTTAAAGTACACAAAAGATGTGTATAGGTAGCATGCAGTTATTATGCCATTTAATGCAGAATTCCTGAGCATCCATAGACTTTAATATTCACAGGCTGTCCTGGAATCAACACCTACGGATGCCAAGGCATTACTGTGATTCAAAAGCCCCTGAGTTAAGAGAACAATTAAAACCACATGTTACAAAACCAAATGCAGAGACCTCCCACTGTCTCTTTATAATCTACTGGTCATGATAACTGATTACTTTGTAACATTCTGTTTATATATCTTGTTAGATTGAATTCTTGATATATTCAGCCTAGGATCAAGAAATGGACCACAAATTTCCACCCACCACTGCAGTTAGGATCCTGTCATGTTCTAGAGTAGTATGCATGCACCATCCCAGCTAGAGGGCTGGGTGATAGCCAGGTATAAAGGCAGAGAAAAAAATCTCAGAAGAACATTTCCTAAAATATTCAGTCATCGTCTTCAGAAGATGGCCTATGTCAGCAATTTTATCTTCCCATTAATGTCTCATGTGCATCCTGCTTTAGACCATGACATTTCAGCTATTGAATGGGAATCACCACTCCCTAAATTTGCTTCCATAGCTTTATTTGTTATCATAAGCATCCAGAGAAATATCCAAGGCAGATATCATTTCCACAGATTAAGAAGTGAGACACAATAGTGACAATATATGGAGACTAGACAGATGGCTCAGTGGCTAAGATTGTTTGCTGCTTCCTGAGGCCTAAAGTTTGGTTCCCTGCACCCATGGCAGACAGTTCATAAGGGCCTATAACTCTAGTTCTAGGTGTCTGACATCTTCTTCTGGTGTCCACAGGTATTCCCTCATGTGTTCACACATGCATATATACATAAATAAACATAGTCTAAAACAAAAAGTGACAATACTAAGTTTAGTACCAGTCAGCTCGAGTCTTCCAACGGCCAACCAAAATAAAAGTGACAGATAAGGATGATCAGAAGTCATGACTATTCCTACTGCAGGAACTGGAGGCATTAATAACAGGAAGTGTCCTGACTTCCTGGAGAAGAAAAAGTAAAACTAAAGCATGATGATGCTAATTTCTAAATGGGAGAAAATATGTTTTTCAGCTTGTAGGGATATCTGAGAATATTTGGTAAAGATGGTGTAGAGGGAGGAGCTCCCTAATCGGTTCTTGATTGTGTCAATAAAGAAAGTGGAAGCCAATGCTGGGCGAAGGGGAAAAGGTAGGATTTCCAGATCCCAGGAAGAAGAGAAGGGACACAGGGAAAGAGGAGGTCTTTCCGGCCAGGCTTTGGAATGGGAGGCACACAACAGCCCTGTAAGATCTTGGGTGGCTAGAAACAGTGGCCTCTGCCACCAGCAGATGACTGGAACAGGCTAGCTGTTAGCTGATAAGGTTAGGACAGGAGTTCTTCATCTAGTCTTTGTTATCTGACTAGTTTTAAAATAACAAAGCTGTCTAGTGTTTCCCATCCGAGGGGCTAAGGTGGGTAGGAGGAGAAAGAGGGTGATTGTTTGAGGCTTGGCAAAGCTAGCCAGGAGGAATGGGCAAGTTGAGGGTGAGCTCAGTGGCAGCCGATCTCAGAGCTACACGGGGAGAGGTCGGAGCATGGCCCTAGGCAAAGGAGCAATTTTAAAATTATACACAACAGAATGAAGAGTTCTCATTCATTGCCGATGAGAAAATATATTAATATGAATCCTTTGGCAATGGGCAAACATGCAACCATCATTACATCCAACAGTTTGTAACAGCCAAGCAAAATGACCAGAGCAAGCTGAGCTCTGCAGCTTTGCCCTTTATAAAGTTTTATTGAGACACAGCCATTTGTTTACATATTATCCAGTGATAATTTTTAAAGTAACATTATTGGGCAACTGTGAGACCATATTTAATGCAGACATCAAAAGCATTTTACTATTTGACCCATCATGGTAAAAGTATATAACCTCCTACCTAAGAAAATAAATACATTCACAAATGACAGCTGTATAAATATTTTCCCAAAGGAAAAGTCATCTAGATTTCTACCAATAGTAGAGTATATTAATATTTGCATTTGTATACAATACAATGCCTAGAAATGATGAAAAGAAAAATCTGTTGCTATTTACAACAAACTACATCTCACCAAAAAAGTGAGTAAAAGAACTTAGGTATAATCTGAAAATGTACTACAAAGTGACTATATAAAGTTGAAGTACACTACAGTCAAAAATTAATTTATGGTGAATCAAGCTAGATATTTCTTCCTTACGTGGGGTACTGACTAGAAAGATATTGAGAAGTGTCTGGTGTGTTTAATATTTTCCATAGTTTAATCTGTGTAGTAGTTAAATTCTAATATGTTTCATATGTATGTATGTGTATATATATGAATTATATATATACATCCATATATACACCAGAGACACACACACACAAACACACACATATTCATGGTCCTCAGATGCTACAGAGCTGCACAGGATTATGGATTGTTTTCTCCCATTGGTAGTTTACACAATATTTTCTGAAATCACTTCAGATCATAATCTCTCAAACAAGGGAAATGCTCTGCCAATAGTTGCTATGATGTATTATTTAATGAGTAATGAATGACAAAGAGAAAATCTATATGTGATCGGTACAGACACACTTAAAAAAATTTGTACCTTCAATCTGGTCTTTGTTGAAATCCCATAAGCAAAGCACACTGACCGAAAGGTCATTCTTTCTACACTATAGTGACTGTTTCCTGGGCATTAAATTTTAACTTTATTTATTTCCTTTTTATCATGAAGAACTCTTTGATAATTTTACATAATTCTTTGTCTATCAGCTGGCCTTGATACTTTATTTCATTGTATCTTTTTTTTAGATGCATTTCTGTTCAAGGAAATGTAACACAAATATTCATTTAGCTTCGTTTCCAAGATCAAGGCTCTAGAAGTAGTAGAAAGCATCCCCAGATGACTGTGTGCACAGCCTTGCCTTCCTGACTGACACAGGACAGAAGACTGGCCAGCTTGGGTTTACACTTGACCTATAAGAGAACTCGTTGCAAGACTGGAGTTCTCTTGTATGAATTTTCTACTCCTAGCAAGTGGAAAAAGATGGGTTCTTTTTTCTTTATTTTTACTAAAACTGAAAACCCAGTTGGTCCCTAGGATACCCAAGTCACAGTGCTATAGGCAAAGAATAACAAGTTCATAAAATAATACATGCCACCTATACAATAATTTACTATTTTCAAAGTACTTTCACAAATTCTGGTAAATTCTACTTAAAAACACAAAAGGGAAAACAATCTTAGAAAAGTAAACCAGAAGTTCACAAAAACTAACGTCTGATGCCAACTTGGTGACAGAGCTGGGCCTATTGGGCTCCTATGGAAACTTTCCTAAATGATTTGACGTTTCAGTGAGTAAAACTATTCATCTGAAAATGACATTAAAATACTAAGTCGAACAGAGTTTTGCCTAAGAACAGATCTCTTCATCTTGTGCTAATAACTGAGTCTTTCTCCTGTTTTCCAAGCTGCCCCAACGTCTACCTGGGCCTTTTATTGCCCACAGTGAGAGCTGTGGAATGTCAGACAAAGGAGAAAGGCTGATGGATGGCAAGTCGCTCTCTGTTAAGGTGGGGCTAACAAACACAGGCATGCACGCACGCATGCACGCACGCACCCGCGTGTGCTTGGTCCGTCTGGAGTTCTTTGGCCTTGGAAGCTGAGCTTAATTACACATCTACCCTCACGTTCCTCATTCAGCTGCCCCTGTCATTCTTAATTAACCCTGGTGTGCCTGGTATTTTTAATCCTTTGCCACCTGTTTTCAAACGCCTTTTTATCCAGCCCAGCTGGTACACCACTCTTCAATCCTTCCTATTTTTGCTTTCCCACATTTTGAGCTGCTTCGTTTTGGTGTTTAGTTTCACTGAACGATGAGCTGGACAACTCTTGCCTTACTTCAAGTGAGTCTGACCTTGGACGTTTGAGACATGGGAAGACCTCGGACAGCCAAAGAGGAAAGCTGATCTGCAGCTATCTATCAGTCTAGCAGCCAGGAAAGAGAGCTTGAGACAGTCTGGGGAAGATGTGGAGTATCATAGTGGTTTTCTTTCACCATAAATGACAGTGGGACTTTTTGCTTGAAACCACATGTGAGACTTGCTTACACAGATTTTTTTTTCCAGAATATTTATTTTTCTATGGCAACTCCTTGCTAACAAAATAAAAATATACAGAGGCTGATTTAGGATACTCATGGTTACTTTGTACTGAAATAGTCCTATTCTGCCTAAATTCTTTGCCTTTTAGGGACAATTTAATAATCTCTTTATTTCTAAATTGTAATTTAATTTAATATAACTTTATAGCAATATAAATTTATTTGGCTTGATAATGTGGTAACAATGAAAATAATGTTGTCTAAACAGCAATTTTATAACTTTTCACAAATTGGGTCATTGTCATCTGCCTTGGGACTTATTGTCAAAGGCCGGGAGTGTATCTGTATTCTTGTTATTATTATCATTTTAAGACAGGACAGTATGTGTACCAATTTGGCTTTGAACTCACTTTATATCCAAGGATGACCTTGAATTTATAATCCTTTGTCTCTGCCTCCCAACTGTTGGGATAACAAGCATGTGCCATCACAACTAGTTTATGCCCTGCTGTGGATTAAACCTGGGGCTTCACACATGCTGAACTCTATTCTATTGGCTTTTGTATTGTTTTGTTTTTTTATTCACCTGGCTCTGGGTTAAGAACTATGATGACAGTATTTAATTAGCTAGCCATTTGGCCTTGTACTTTGTCAATATAATGAAAAATGTTCTTTTATTTAACAAAACAGTAAAATGCATGTTCAGTTTCTCCTTACAAAGTAATTTCTAATCAATATTCCCTTTCCCCAGAATTACTAAGTTAAACTGACAAAACTGTGTTTGTTTGTTTGTTTGTTTGTTAGTTGGAAACATGGTCTCATGTAACTCAAGCTAGCCTTAAATGTGTTATATAACTGAGAAATAACCTTGAACTTCAGATCCTCCTTCCTCTGCTAAGATTAAAGGCATTAGCTAGCTCTCCCAGCCTAGATTCTCTATTTTTTATTTTTTAATTGCTGTGACCAAAATACCTGGCAGAAAGGATTTAAGAGAGGAATTTTCATGTTTTTAAAGGGTTCAACCCATGGTGACTTGGCTCCACATTTCTGGGCCTGCTGTGAAGTATAGGTCATGGCAGTGGGAGTGTGTGTGTGGAGAAACTTCTTCAGGTTGTTTGAAGCAGAGAGAAGGGAACACCGGTACCTGTGGCTTTCTCTTTCTTCTCTTTTACTCCCTTTGAGTCTGCTCATCGGCAAGTTGGGTGATACCTAATCCCTTTGAAACAAACCATCATGGTAGTTCCAGTTTCATTCTTTTGGCTCAGATTGCTTCAGCTATCTGGGAATCTTCATGGCTCCATAGAAATTCAAAATTGTCTTTTCAGTGTTTTGAAAAGCGCCGCTGGAATCTTGCCAACTATCGAAGCACTCTCTGCTTTGAAAGGTGTAGACATTTGGACAAAATCCATGCTTCCAGTCCATGAACATAGGACTCTGTAGAACTTCCACGAATACAGTTTCTACTTACTTGAATCTCCCTTCAAACTTCTTGATGGTATTTTGTAGTTTTGAATGTGTGGATGCTTACTTTGATTAGGTTTATTAGTAGGTATTTTTACACTACTCTAAATAGGATTATTTCCCTCATTTATTTTACTTGGAAATACATTCATTGTTAGTGTGTAAAAGCACGCCTAGTTTTTGCTTATTGATTTTTGTTTCCTGCAACTGTGTTGAATTCATTTATTCTAACTATTTTTTGGTGACATGTTTAGGGTTTTCCACATCGAAGATGATGTCATTTGTAAGCAGAGACAATTTTACTCTTCCCTTCTCGTCTGCGTCTTGCCTAATGGTTCTCCAGGACTTCCTTCCAGTACTACATTGAATGAAAAGGAAAGTGGATATCCTCCTCTTGCTCCCATTCTTTTACAAGGAAGCATTTGTAACTTATCAGTAAGCACGTCAGCTTTCACCTTGTCCTACAGATGATCTAATTTGCTAAATTTAGACCAATGTCTTTCCTGCATCTACAGAGATCTTTGTGTTAGTTACCCTTCATTTTGTGCTGAGCTGTATGGTAGGTAGGTTTTGGTTTGTAGCTGTTGAACCATCTTTGGGCCCCAGGAATACCTTTTTCTGATCATTGAGTTTGATCTCACTATTGTGCTGTTGAAACTGCTCTGCAGATGTTTACTGAGGATGTTTCCCTATAATAATAATAATAGGGAATAATAATCTATTCTTTTCTTCAGAGTCTTCATCGAGCTTTCATTTCATGGTAATGCTGGCCTCGCAAAATCAGCCTGGAAATGTTCCCTCGCTGAGTTAGTGGGAGAGTGTTTGGTAGAATTCACAATCAGGTCATAGGTTCTTATCCATTAGGAAGTATTGGATCAATGACTTAATCTCCTTTGTCACTACTCATCCACTCACATAATTCTGTATGAACATGGGATATGTTTCTAGGGATTATTCATTTAGTCTAGATTAATTACTTTGCTGATCTAATTGTTTTAGCAAGCCTACAACTATTTCAGGAGAAACCCCATAACATGAGGAAAGCAAAGAAGAACCACAGCATCCTGGTGGTTGAAATTCGGGGCCTTTGAAAATATCAAGGGAAAATTAATTCACTGCACAAGGAAAAAAAGTATCAGGAGATTTTCTAGGAGAGATCTTTCAGGTCAGGAGAGAGTAGAAGGATGTGAGAAAAAAAATCAGTGTCCAACAGTATTATGTCACATAAGTCTGTCTTTAAAGAATGAATAAAACGGACTGGAGAGATGGCTCAGCAGTTAAGAGCACTGACTGCTCTCCCAGAGGTCCTGAGTTCAATTCCCAGCAACCACATGGTGGCTCACAACCATCTACAATGGGGATCCAATGTCCTCCTCTGGTGTGTCTGAAGACAACAACAATGTACTCACATACATGCATGTAGGCAAAATGAATGCCAATATGAATAAAATAAAAATAAATAAATCTTTGGGGAAAAAAAAGAATGAATAAAACATAACTGAACCAAACAAAATCTGCGGGGTTTTGCTACTATTAAACTCCTTAAGAGAAATCTAAAGTCCTACATGTTAAAGTGAAAGAAACTGGCAACAAGAAAACATATGAATGTGTGAGGTTGATTGAAAACAATATAATCATGTACAAAATACCCCAAGAATATAATGTTGGTATGCAAATGACTTAAAGGTAACTGAGAGTACAGTAATGTGCTAAGGGTGCACGATATACAAATAAGTAAATTAATGACATTAATAATAAAACATGGGGACAGGAGAAGTTAAAATACAGTTTTGTGCAAATTTATGTTGTTAACAACTTAAAATAAACTATTATAAATCCAAACCCAGGTCCAGGGTTTTGGGTTGGCTCACCCCGATATCCATCTCATCTATGAACTGCTGGGGCAGGATCTCCATGAGACACAGTAACAACAGGACATCCAAGAGGAGTCTAGGTGAGAATTCTGTAGCGTTGGTGGTGTAGCAGAAGCCAGAGGCCTCGAACCTGATGGATGACTCATTGCAATGAGCGTTTGCAAGTAAAGATGTGTGGACCAAAGGGCATACCGTGGGACACACTGGGACACACCACAGCTTCCACAATGACCGTGGGACACACTGGGACACACTACAGCTTCCACAATGACCGTGGGACACACTGGGACACACCACAGCTTCCACAATGAGTTTTTCTTTTTTATGTTTTGTTTCTTTGTTTCTTTGTTTTCTATTGGGGGTGGAGATTGTAGGGGCAGAGGGCAGATACAAAGGGATGGGAAGAGGACTGGGAGTAGGATTGGGGTGCACGATGTGAAACTACTCACAAAGAACTGATAAAAAAATTTAAAAAGTAGCTACTACACCAAGTGAGCTGCATCCCCAAGCACTGGCTTTCCTTCCATACAAAAACAAGCCGCTTGGATGAGGGCTCCTCCTAGAGCCTTTAACATTTAACACGTCTACAGATTATCTCTATAAAATTACTGTCTCCAAGTAAGGTTCTAACAAAGGTGCTGGACATCAGCACTTCAGTCTACACATTGTGTGAGAACACAATGCAGCCCATTGTTCAAGAGGAAGCGACTTAGACCTCATTTTTCTTTTGTTCCAATTTTTACTATATGAATGTCTTAATTGGGCATTTTAATATCTTGTTTCAAAATTTAATAGGGCTTTTTATATAATCATTAATTATAGCGTTGCCATATAGAAAGAGATCCCAGTCATGTGGCTTTGGGATCATGAGAATTCTGCTAAAGGCAGTTTGCTGACCTTTGACCTAATTAAGTTCTGTGCTGCTGGGAAAAGCTTTTCCAGTTTTCTCTTAGCTCACCTCTCTAGTCCTCCATATCTTATATGACACCCTAAAATATTCCATAACACCTCCTGAATTCATGACTTCTGGATTTTAGTAGTTATATATTAGAACATAAAAGTTCTCTCTCTCTCTCTCTCTCTCTCTCTCTCTCTCTCTCTCTCTCTCTCTCTCTCAGACAGAATCTTATTTAACTCTAGGCTGCCATGGAACTGAACTTGCTATGTAACTAAAGATGCCCTTGACCTTCTGATCCTCCTGTCTCTGCCTCACCACATTCAATTTATAGGATGCTGGGATCAAATTTAGGGATCAACACTGAACTATACCCTCAGCCCTAGAACACAAAAATGTTAAAGAACCCAAAGCCTTTTCTTTCACTTCACACACACACACACACACACACACACACACACACACACACACACACACCATTAATCTTTCTACAAATCTAAAAAGGAAAGATTTTACTCATCAAAATTTAAAAACAAAACTATGTAAGGTGCTGTAATCTAACATTTATACAAGTAATAAAATTTTCATGGAAGATATATGAACGTCAAAATTTTAGGAACCAAAAGTCTTTAAGGTCATCCTTCATTTTCAGGGATGAGTGTTCCAACCCCCAAATTTTTATTTATTTTTTTGTTTGTTAGATAAGTGTGGGTATTCGGGGGAGGGGGTGTGTGCACGTGCCTGCATTTATACTTTGCACACTGTGTGGTTAGAGAACAACTTTCAGGGCTCAGTTTTCTCCTTCTATCAGGTGGGTTCTGGGGATTGAACTCAGGCCATCAGGTTTAGTGGCGAGCATCTTTACTCATTTCTCTTGCACAAGACTATTTAGTTAGGCTCTCTCTACCCCAAAACCTGAAATATGCCTGCTTCAAAAATCATCTTCAATTCAGACAGGGCCTGAGAACATAGTTTAAGACCACCATCTGAAACATTTGGGCCATACCTCTAAACTCAAAAAGTCTTGGATTTTTGAGACACAATTCAGTATACATTGCATGATGGTTTCAAGAGGGTCAGGGGCAGATCCTTTTCCTCTAGCACATTACTATCTGTTTAGCAAAGGATGTGTGCATTTCTACGCCGGGTAATCTAAATGGAGCACTAGGCTTCAGATAGCAAATGGGTCAGATATTATACTGTGAGTGTATAAATGTATACTTTTCAGAGTCTTGAGTAGTTGTCAAAATTTGAGAATTCAGATCAGTGATTGCTGGCTGCCCTCCCTATCTGAGAAAGAGTTCTAAGCTTAGTTTTCAAAAGAACCAAACTTGATTGTTTGGAGTATGGCTAGGAACTGGAATTTTAACAAATAACCCCGACAGCTCTGATGCAAATAGCGGAAAAACACTTCAAGAAACAGTGCCCAGAACCTCAGTATCAAAGCCTGGAAAACAGATGGGAACCTCCACCGGGTTATTTTAGCATATGCTTCTTCTAACATGTTCTTTTAAACACCAACTTGAACCCAAGGGCAAGTTTCACAAAGTTATTCCAAATTTTGATTGAATATGAATGTCCGAAAGGCATAAACATACAAATAATCAGAAAGAGCAAATCAGAATAAGGAGGGAAGAATTTTTACTTTAACCCCATTCCTAGTGGATGGTGCAAGTATTTATTCACTATTGATTGTGTTCTGGGGGTCAGACCCTGAGATCAGGAACTACGCAACCACAGATTCTACACCAAGTTGCTTTACACTGAGTAACACTCTTTTATTGCTAATTCCTTGCTCCTTCTTTTCCTCCCACATTTGGTAGAGCCTGTGGGCACAGCAACAGAAGTGTCTAGAACCTTTCAAAGCTATAGCTCCATCTGCTGGAATATAAGAAAACTCCCCAGTGTCCCACCACTCATAGAAGAGCATTAGACTAATCCCCATGGTTGAGAAGGCTTTGATGTTAATTAGGTTAACACCTAGTAAAATGTTCCTAATATAGTTTGTGCTGCTGAAGATGAACTGACCTTTCTTTCAGGAGTCTCACCTTGCTCCTGGGATCCTAAGACAAGCCCAGAACAGAGCTCTGTTTCTGATCCTAGTGATAGGTAGTGCGCTGGGCAGGATAAATCGAACAGCCAGAAACTCTTTCCTGGATCTCCTGGACTTAGCCTTCTCCCTGTATGTCCTGAAGCTGATTGTTACTATTTCCTCCGACCCCATTCTTTTCTCTGCATCACTCAGTGCCTGAGACATTCACCCACCAAGGCTCAGGTTCCAGCCCCTTCTATGCACCTACTTTGTTAGGCTTACTTTGAAGAGCTTGCATATAGAGAGATTTGTTATCTTTGCAAAAGCTGCCATATTGGGGTCTGCTGGGAGGCTCTTGATCTCTCTGTAGGCAGGTGTGCATCTCCGTAGAAGGGAACAAGAACCAAAGACAGATAGATCAGTACTCACAAGCAAGAACATAACATGCTATTTTTAGACATGCTGTCTTCTACAGAAATGGAGGATTTGAATAAGTAGAGGGGAGGAGCAAGGTGGGGAGGGTGGAATGAACATTTGTGAGTCTGGGAATGAATATGAGCCATGGAGAAGCCATGAAGGCACAAGAGATGGAATGGAGAACCCCCTTCCCAGTATCCGCTCCACAAGAGCAGGGACTTCATCTGGGTTATTTCCCAGGTTATCTTCTGGGCTTGAACTGCAGGATCTGATAGCAAACACACAGTATTTGATGGATGAATGAGTGAGTGAGAGATAGAATATACTGATGGGTGTTGTAGTGGTGATTATTGTTACAATCTACCAAACAGCAACTTAAAAATATCTCGACATCTGTACGTTCTAGACAGCTTTAGGAGCATCTGTGGTGCCAATAGGCCACCTGGGGGAGAATGTCTCAGAGTCTGCCCCAATGTGGAGTTTGCAGTAGAAGAGCCCCAGGGCTCCAATGAAGTCTCTGTCTCTCCTCTCGCCCTCCCCCTCCCCCTCCCCCTCCCCCTCTCCCTCCCCCTCCCCCTCTCTCCCTCCCTCTCCCCCTCTCTCCCTCCCCCTCCCCCTCTCTCCCTCTCCCTCTCCTTCTCTCCCTCTCCATCTCTCCCTCCCTCCTCCCTCCCTCCCCCTTCCCCTCCCCCTCTCCCCCCTCCCTCCTTCCCTCTCTCTCTCTCTCTCTCTCTTTCCCTCTCTCTCGCTCTCTCTCACACACACACCCTTATAAACCTTTCATCACACCAAATCAGAGAGTTACTTAAATGTTTTAGCCTTGATCGATCACTCATTGCTTTGCTTTTTCCCTAGTCAGTCTTCCCATTGCAGGAGAATGAATTCCCAACTCTTTGTCGTGGAGCTGAGAGATCTTTGTGTCTCCATTACCCCCAGACCCCATTTCTGATCCTCTTCAGCATTCTTCCTTCCTATTTTGAACACTTTTTTCTCTCTCCCTGCAGTGCCTTCACAACTGAATCCTTTCTCATTTCTTCTTTGGTTACTCCGCTGAGAGTTAGCTAACCATCTAAGAAACTCCAACAAGACTCTGTTGTCTGCTTTGAAGACCTCTGAACAGTCTGCAGTAGTTTTGTTTTTATTTTGGTTTTTTTTTTTTTTTCCGAGACAGGGTTTCTCTGTGTAGCCCTGGCTGTCCTGGAACTACTGGGCTCAAACTCAGAAATCCACCTGCCTCTGCCTCTGCCTCTGCCTCCCAAGTGCTGGGATTAAAGGCGTGCGCCACCACTGCCGGACTCAGTCTGCAGTAGTTTTATTCATTGACTTGGTGTTCCCTACTAGAATGAAAGTTTTACAAGAGAAAAACTTATGTCATTTATGTATTGATGAGTCCTGAGCTTCTAGAAAACTGTCCATAGAGAAAGCATTCTATAAAGGCTCCTTGAATGATAGAGGAGTCTCTATAAGCCTTGATTTCTTTGTGGTTTTATTTTGTCTTGTTTTGACACAAAGTTAAAAATAGAGCTCACTTCAGAATAAAGTTATACAGGTTTAATGAGAAAATACTACCACTACTATTACAAGTATGATATTATATTTTCATCAGCTCTAACTATTGCTGTAGCACCTGTGGCATTATACTCACTAATCCTTATGAAATGGTCAAAAGTAACTACAACGTATAGATACGGAAACAAAGATCAGGGATAAAACATCCCAACGAAGATCACACGGTTAGCCCATACTTAGACTCGAATTCCAAGAATGAAAGGGTTTAAAATAGTCGTAATCTTAAGCAGGAATGAGATTACCAATGGCAGGAGTAAAGGTTTTGGACACTGGTTGTCTCAGAAAGGGAACTTGTTTTGTGCTAAGTGAGTAGCTGGGTATCCAACGTGAGTGCCTAATAACATGTCCCAGGTACAGAACTGTTATTCAGGTGAAAGGTCAGATGGTGGGGATTTGAGCACTGGAAAAAAAAAACAAAAAAAAAAACCTCTCATTTGTGTTCATAATAGCATGCCTGGATGCCTGGAACAGTCCCAAATGCAGTTCTCCCTCCCTCCCTCCCTCCCTCCCTCCCTCCCTCCCTCCCTCCCTCCCTCCCTCGCAGTAAGAAATGCTACTTGCTTAATAAGCCTAAACTACCATTCTTAACCAATTGCTTAACACGTGCCTCTATGACTCATTACTCTTTCCTTAGACCCTTGCTCACAGCATCCTATATCCATTTTGGCAGCTTACTATGAAATTCTTGAGAATATAATTAATGTCAGGACCTCAAAGCAAGCTTTGCCAGCAAATATAAGGGCAGGTAGTCTTGAGCATTGTAAAAATTTTAGAAAACAACCCTTTTTTTCTCCCTTTATACCGATGTCTCTAAAACAGCTAAAAGTTTACACAAAATTTGTACAGCAGGCTCTATTCTGAATACTTTGAGACATGAACTAAAGTAGATCCAGTGGGATTAGTAGTACTAGCTTCTCTGTTTTGAAGTGAGACGTTAGATAAAATTATGTTGGGCTGCGATTGGCCCTGTAAATAAGCTGTGTAAAGCGGATGGAGTGGGAGGGAAGACCAAGCGGTTTTGGTTAGAGAACAGAGTATCATGGCCGAGGTTGCAAGAGGAAAAGAACCTCCTGGCATCTATAACTCTTTAGTACTCCTACCAGCAAAACAAACGGCCATGAAACGCATGCAGACGACTCAAGTACCCCTTGGGAAATGCAGGGACCTGCAGGGACGTAAGCAAGCAGTAGGCATTCTTTTTAGGCAAGTCTCTATGTTATTTCATAGTCTCACTTTCTTCTTTTGTTTAAGAGACTTGACTAGGAAGTTTCTGAGGACTTCTACCTTGAAGTCACTGCCCCGGTTTCTTCAGCTTCACAGCCACAGACATTATCCACTTATTAAAATACTTCCCCACCTCAGAACACTGTTTCGATTCCTTCTCACAGCCATGGTCCCATCCCCTAAACCTCTCTGGCAATCTTGATATTAGAAGTAGCCATGTTGTGGGGGAAAACCTCAAGGTTTCCATTTGTTTCCTAGTTTTAAATTAGTGAAAATGATTTACCGTTAATGCACCTCCAGAGGTGGAGCCTTGTTAAAACCAAAAACGGTTGGCTCATGGGAAAGCTCCAGCGCACTTGAGCATAACTCCTTATTTGTGTCAGCCAAAAGCTGGACTGACTTATGTAGCCATACCCTCTGACCAAATTAGAGTATCACATCATCAGTGCAGGTTTCACAATGTGTATCTCAGACATGTCCTCTTCTCTTTTCTTGTACTGCAAAGTTGAACTCGAGCTAAAATGTCAAGCTTCTGAGTGAGCAGACTCACATGGCAGCTGACAGCTGACCTACTTGCTTCATTGGAAGTTAAGACTAATTTTTGTCCTTCACTCTCCTCATTGGTCTTCTCTCTCCATGACTCTGTTTTTTCTGGAAAAAAAATAAAAAATGTCATTCAGGTCAGAGTTCTCAGATACCAGGGAAGATGACTTTTATCTTCCAGACCAGGTGATGGAGCATTGGAACTGCATGTCACTGTGACTCTTACATTAAGACGTGGGTTTGCAAGTGAGTCATGGAGAACACAGAAATGTAAATATCACTGTACTGGAGTTTTTAAATCCGTTGTCACCAAACTTGGTTAGAAAAGTAAAAACCACTTATTAAAAAAAAGATAGAAAAATTAGATCTGAGATTCAAAGAAAATCTTATTTAAAATCATGGTCTTAGCAAATACAGTTTATGCGATTGCAGCAGGTATATGCCTGTTCTTCACAGCCATTCCCAGAGCTCTCCAGAATGGGGCTGTGCATCATCGATTCACACATTCATCCAGTCCATTATCCCAGCTCCCAAGAGAAGCAAAAAGCCAGGCTACCTTTGAAACAAAGGAGCAGGTAGCTTCAGGAAAGACCAGGTGCTAGAAGAGACTGACTGAGACTCAGAAGGCCACATGATGCTCAAGGGACCCAAGATTTACCACCACTATGTATGCAAATGTTTCACACTACAGAAGTTACCAAAACTTGCCAGCTCAAGGGAGGCTGCTTTAGGGTCAAACCAGCTGGTGGAGATTGCCTGGAATTCAGAAGTGCCAGCTTCATAAAAACCATTTTACTGGGATGCGATGGAGTCTCAAAGTAGTTTTATTTACATTTCCCTGATTATTGGGGGTGTTGAGCACCTTTTAAAATGTTCATTATCCACTTGTATTCCTTCTGAAAACTCTGTTCAATTACAAGGCCCATTTTTAATTAGGATATTTGTTTTCTTGATGTTGAATGTTGTTTTAGTTCTTTTTATATTCTCTATATATAATATATATAAAATAAATATATGTATTTATGTAAAATATATTTACTATATAAATAAGTAGAATAAGTATATAAATAAAATTTATAATACAGTATACAATGTGTTATATAAATATATATTTATATAAAATATCTTTATAAAATATATATATATAATATACAGATAATAAACCTGTCAGATACATAGCTGTCAAATATTTACTCCTGATCTTTTTGTTACTGTATGCATATATATGTTTAAATATACTTATATATTCACAACGATAACTTTAGTCCATATAATACCTCTTGAACACTTAAACGTATGTTTTCTGGGCTGACAACATTTGGCACTGGACAGCCAACTGGTGTGTTCTTCGCGGAGAAGGGCCACCCCTCTTGATCCCAGAAATACTCAGTTCCCTGTAGTTCTTTTTTTTTTTTTTTTTTTTTTTTTGGTTTTTCGAGACAGGGTTTCTCTGTGTAGCCCTGGCTGTCCTGGAACTCACTCTGTAGACCAGGCTGGCCTCCAACTCAGAAATCCGCCTGCCTCTGCCTCCCAAGTGCTGGGATTAAAGGCGTGCGCCACCACTGCCCGGCCCCTGTAGTTCTTTATGTAGGACTGAGGTCTTGTGGAATTCTCCTCTTCAGTTTGGAATATTTGTTGATATCCTCTTTGCTCAGCTCACGCTTATTGGCTAGACTTTACATGTGTAGCTTCTGATATAATTAGCGGACACAACCTCACAGCAAAGCCCTCTGATTCAGAGGGCTCTCACAATTCCCCTTCCCTTCCACATTGTCCCTTGAACCTTGGGTGTTCGAGTGTTTTGTAGATATATCCAGAGACCGGGCTCCATAACTCTATATGTTGATTGGTTGTGGTTTTCTGAACTGGTCACCATCTGTTGCAAGAGTAATTTCCTTGATGAGTGGTGAAGAGTACACTTATCTATGGCCATTTGTCCTGTATAAGTACAAATGTTTATAGATTGTTGATAGGGGTTATGCTAGTTTAGAAAACTAGTGGTTGACAATTTCTCCAGTAACTATGATTTTACCAGCACTGATTAGTTAGCTAGGTTTCTAGTACCAGCTATGGTATCCCTTTCATAGCATGGGTCTTAAATCCAATTAGAGAATTGTAGGCTTCTGCCAAAGTATGTGTGCCACTTCTGTACTTGTATGGGTATCCTGCCACATTGATCATTGATGTGGTCCATAGGCATATGTAGTTCATAGGTAGGTGGGACTGTAGATTGCCTCTCTCCTGTGGAAGCTTGCGTAGTATTTTATGGTACCATAAGAATTAGTCTTTAGGGGGCATTCAGGTCAGTTTCAGATAGCAGGCCTCTGGGCCTTGTTTCTTTAGTACATGGTATCAGCAATAGGGACTTACCTTCCACCTCTGGAAAGTAACTATGCACAACAGCAATAGGCTGTATGTTCTTAGACAGTCCTAGCCAACAACTCCAAATAAGGCTTTTCATGGCTGGTATTGGGGTTTTTGTTAGCTGATCTTTGGCTCTTGAAGGGAGAGTTAACTGACATCCTGTAAGTTGTTTCTTTGGTATTGAAAAGCTCTTTAATTTTATAAGGTCCCATTTGTCAGTTGTTGATCTTATTTCTTGAGAGACTGTAGTCCTATTGAGAAAAGTTTTACCTATGCTAATTCCATCACACCCCAGTAAGAATGCTCTTTATTAAGAAACAACAACAAATGCTGGCAAGGATGTGGTAGCAGTGTACACTGATACAGTCACTAAAGAAACCAATGTGGAAGTTTCTCACAAAGCTAAAAATAGATCTGACATATGACTAGGTATACCACTTCTGTGCATACACCCAAAGGACTTTATACCCTGATACTGACAGCTGTACAGCCATGTTCTCTTACCCTGTTCACAATAGCTAGAAAATGGGATTAACCCAAATGTCCAGTAACTGATGATAATGTGTTCATTCACACACTGGAATTTTATTCACCACTAAAGAACTGGGAGAAATTGCACTGAGTGAGGTAACCCAGACCTAGAAAAGCAAACACTGCTTACTCTCTCATACATACAAATATTAAACTCAAATTTTTATGTCGCTGTATTTTAAGATGGGGTGAAATGTCAGCAGAGGCCATGTAGCAAGAAAGGAACCATAATAAATGTCAGGGAAGAGGAAGAGGGCTTAAGAAGGATATAGTAAAACATAGAAAATGAAAGTGGAATGGGGGTCCACTAAAGAGGAAATCTGGGATGGATGTGGAGGGTAGAAAAGAGGGGGAAAGAAGGTCAACTCAAACTAAGAATGTATAGAAAAGCCATATTGGAACCTACTACTTTACAAGAGAACTTAACAGAAATGTTTTTAACCATCCCCCCAAACCTCACTAAAATCCTGGAGATTGAACAGAAATATGGGTAGTCAACACTACTCTCAGAAGTCATAGTTTTCAAACCCAAGTTCCAGTGCAAAGTTAAGGAAACCTCCCAATAAGCTGTTGGCCAGAGAACCCACAGAGGCTCCCCAAACAATACAGGCTATTCCTATTGCCAAACTCTTGGTTGCCAAGCAAAACTAAACAGAAACTTCTTACTGATGAAGACACCACGTACTCTGGGTACAGATCACAAAGAAACTAACCTAAAGCTAAGCTATAATTTTCCTACCTGCTGGTTAACATTCATAGTTCTGGAAGATGCTATAGAGGTAGTTGCAGGAAAGACATCACCAATGACCACACCCAACCACAGATCTGTTATGTTATAATACTAAATTAACAGGAAAGATATGCCTACTGTTGCAATAGTGATGCGAATATTCTGGAAAACAACCAACCACTTCTGTATTAGATTTCTTCATAGGAAGGAATACATGCCTGGCACTAAAGAATTCATCAAAAGCCTAAGGTAAGGAAGGTCCTGGGTTAAATTGCCTTCTAACCATTTATCTTTATATGCATAGGCGCATACGTTAGTGCAACTCTCAGTCTTGACTCGGCAGTGGGCAATGATTAAAGCAGGGATTCATAAGTGGCCAAAATGATGAGGCTAAATTCCTGTTGAGTGTTCAGTTCCAAACAGGACATCTGTGTAACCTTGCTTTGGTGTCCAGTAAGCATCACAGAAGAGGGGATACGAGGTCATTGAAGAAGTTGATGGATGAGAAGGTCTGCTGTCACCTGTTTATGACATGACGGGTGCAAACACAGATGCTCAGCAGCTGTGAATGCCTCAATGGGGCCTGGAAATAAAAAAGGAAAGGGAGCATGAGGGTAGAAGGAGGCCAGTTGGGAATAAGAAAGGAGTCAGGAGGAGTGGGAGGTGGATGAGAGAGGCTGTGGGGGATGAATGGGAGCACAGCACATTGTGTTCAAGTGTGATAAAAACATAACTAGAAGCATCTAGCGTAGCATATCCCACCTTGTCCAGGAGAAGGATCTTTGCCTGACATCGTGTCCAGTGGACTCCCTATGTGCTAATTGTTTTATCTATTCCTTAATAACACAATAATAATCTCTTAACTGAGAGTGTATATAAACATAAAAACCAACTAGGAATAGAGCTTTGAAATACATTTTTATTTTGTTCACTCTAATATAATTACCAGGATTGTTTTACTTTTTTGCTTGCTTGCTTGCTTTTTAAAAAAATTGCTTCTCAGTTTCAAATTCTTTTGATAGTTGCTGTGCTGGATAGTTTTATGTCAACTTGATATAAGCTAAAGTCATCTGAAAGAAGGGACTATCAAGAAAATACCTCTATAAAATTGGGCTGTAGGTGATCTGGTAGAGTATTTTCTTGATTAGTGAGTGATGGGAAAGAGCCCGGCCCTTTGTGGGTGGTCCTATCTCTGGGGTGGTGGTTCTGAGTTCTACAAGAAAGCAGGCTGAGCAAGTGTAGAGCAAGTCAGTAAGCAGCACTCCTCCATGGCCTCTACATCAGCTCCTGCCTCCAGATTCCTACCCTGTTTGAGTTTCTATTCTGACTTTAATGATAAACCATGATATGGAAGTGTAAGCCAAATAAGCCCCTTTCTCCCTAATTTGCTTTTTGGTCATGGTGTTATGGTGTTTCATCGTAGCAATAGAAACCCTGACTAAGACAGATGCTCTCCACATGTGACCTCAACCTTGGTAGTATTTCCCCTTCACAGCAAGCACAGTATGATGCTCTATAAGTAAAGACTACTGGAATGGGATTGCAGGAGGAAGGAAATGTCATTTCTTGACTCAAGTGTGCTTTGACTTATTCCTGTTGCATAACTGGTCAATGGAACTGTGTATAAGACCATCCCACCATGTCCAGACCCTGACTCCTACTACTGACTGCTGAACCTACCTCTTCCTTCTTCTAAGAAACACATGACTCTTCCAGGCTAGTCTCCCCATCTCAAGATCAGCAACCCGACTATTGCTACACAGGTTCCAGACACGAGGAGGTAACCATTTCTCAGACTCACCACGTAGCTCATCACATGAGTCCAGCCAGTACATATCCTCTGACAGCTTGTGTTGCTCCCTGTTGCTCATTTACCATGGTTTTTCATTCACATCCTAAATGATGGGTCTCTCAGAATAGCCATATCCTAATGCTTAGAACCTGCACGTGTATAAGGGAAAAAAAGGACTCCTGAAGAATATACCAACAGAATTGAATATGTAATTACCACCAACTGTCTCCAGTACTCTTTCATTTTTGTAAAACAGAAACTTCTCTACTCATTAAACTATAACTTCTCCTTCCCCTCTCTGGTCCCAGCTTCTGCAATTGTCATTCTGTTGTATTTCAGGACTAGCTTTGATACATCCCATAGGCAGTACTATAAAGTATTTGTCCTTTTGTGACTGGCTTATTTCACTTAGCATATATACTTCGGTGCGCCTACATGTGTGAAAATAATGATTATATATTATATATTATAATTATTTTTCTTACATGTTGCTTGTCCATTTATCCAATAATGTGCCATAAGTTATCTTTAAATATATGATTATCACAATAAAAAACAGATATTATTTCATGTAAAAATATAAATACATGTCAATAGCTAGTAAAACTAAAAGAAATATGAAAAGAGTCAACATATCAATTTTAAAATGTGCCAGAAGGTATAATAAATTAAGTTGATATTGCTGCATAAATAGAAAGATTAGTGAAACAAGACAAAAAAGTTTTAAAGATGTGAATCCATTGAGAAATTTCTTATATGATAAGAACCAATTTTAATATCAACAAAATGAAAACATATATTAGTTATGGGATAACTGGCTGATTGAAGGAAACATAAACTATAAAGATAAATCTTAAACTATGTCAAATACTTAAAATTAAAAATAAATAAAAATTATAAAGAAAACTATAGGTGCATTTCTCAATAACTTTGGAATAGAAAAGGGGCTTCTATGGATTAAATATTTTTTTAAAAAATTACAAAATTGAAACAATGAATGAAATTCTGTAATTTTTGAAAAGTCCATGAGCATAGAAAATGCACCCTCAACAAGGTAAGTGAGTACGAAGGTTAGTGCTGATTGTACTTTTGCTAGAATCTGGAATCAATGAGGAGACAAGCCTCCAGGGACTCCTGTGAAGAACTACTCAACCTCTAGGAATGTCTATGAACTATCCTGTTAATTGAGGTGGAAATGTTGTTGATAAAGATGGGCGGCACCATTCCCTGGACTTTGGTCCTGGTCCACACCAAAAAGAAAACGTGATCTAAGCATAAGTGTTCATTGCTCTGTTTCCTGCCCATTGATGTGATGTGACCAGTTGCATTAAGCTCCGACCGTCTGGACTTGTCTGTCATAACCATGAGCTGAAACTGTGTCAGGGCAAGACAGTGCAAAGGATCTTCCATCTTTTATTCTAGCTGAGGCTATTTTAGGTCATTTAACTATAATTTGGTCTTCTTAAGAAGAATTCCTTGGAAAATTATCCAACTCTATTCTAAGAACCTAAGGTTAAGATGCCCCGACTAACTTAGCTTCTGTTAAACTGCCCGCTTGTGCAAACCCTCCTGCTAACCACTTAAGTTCTATTATAGTGCTACCTTGTGCAACCCTCTCCCTCTAAATAGTTGCTTATCTTAGCATCTGTTAAACTGTTTGCTTGCACAATCCCCACTCCTGCCTCAGCTGCTGAGCAAGATATTAGGATATGGTTTTTACCTTTAAAATCTCCTTACCCTAAACACTTGGCACTATACTTGGGTCCCAAATATCTGAGTATAGTCCCAGTCAGCTGGAATAAAGACTTTCAACTGGCTATAAACTGTCTGCATGGTCAATGCTGGTAAGTGCTCTTTCACAAAATAAGCCCTTTCTCCTTTAAGTTGCTTTTGTCTAGTATTTAGTAAGAGGAAAAAAACTAAGGCAATGATAAAATAAACTGGAAAAAATACACAAACCATGTCATTGACATTTCACACTCAAAATATTTGAATGGCATAACGAAATTAGAACACTAAGATTAAGATTACACCACTTTACCATGAAGAGGAAACAGTTTAGCATGATGGAGGGGAATGTGGCAATCTTTACCAATTTATGGGACCATTCCTATTTGGGGCATCTTCCCTATAGTCATTTCTGCAGCACTGTACTGATCATACCCATAGCTACTTACTGTGGCAAGGCTTAGACAGGTCCCAAGTAAACCATAGTATATGTACACAATGAATACTTTGTAGATGTAAAAACATTAATGGGGTTGTTTCCTGCATGAATACAGAGATGTTAGAATTATCCTGCTATGTAAAAAACAAAACACAATAAAATAGTGTATGTTGTTTTTCATCCTTTTATGCAAGAAATAAAGAGATAATATATTTTGTTCTGATATATTTGCATACATATAAAGAAATATTGAAAAGATTAGTAAGTTGACAAACATGACCTAAAAAATGTCTGAGAGAAAATAGGACAGATGAGGAATGAGATTTATTTGGTTTACTCTTTATGATTCTGATCGTTTAAAAACTTCAATTTCGGGGCTGGAGAGATGGCTCAGCTGTTAAGAGCACTGGCTGCTCTTCCAGAGGTGCTGAGTTCAATTCCCATCAACCACATGGTGGCTCATAACCATCTGTCATGGAATCTGATGCCCTCTGCTGGTGTGTCTGGAGACAGCTACAGAGTACTCATATACATAAAATAAATCTTTAAAAAAAAAAAAAAACCAAAAGAACCTTCAATTGCATTTGTATGTGAGGGGGTATGATGTATGCTCATGTGCGCATGCCATTGTGTGGAGCTGAAGAAGCATTGAAGGAATGTGTAAAGAACAGATAAAGTAAAGATGAGTGGGTTGTGTGTTGTTGACATGGGAACAACCAAGTCAAGGTCTTAGAGCCCTGGGAAATTGGTAAATCTTCCCCATACAAGTCAAGTTAGGTACAAATGTTGACAATGTGTGCAAGTACAGGTATTTAGGAAAGACTGATCAGTGTATGAAAGAATGAGCAACTACAGCTTCCTTCTCTAGAAATTTACAGATGCAGGCTTCTACAAGGTCTCCTACAGAGACTAGCTAACTCTTCCCCCCAGTGCTGTACGTAATAAATACACTGAGGGTCTAGGCTGATAGAGTAGTTGGCACCTTCTACCAGAGTGTGCATAGCCCACCTGTACATGAGTATCGACTGGTTCCGTAGTATCCATCATTTCTTCATTTTCTCTTCAACCCTATTCTGGCCAAGGTGCCAAGCTATACAAGGCCTCAGCATGCCTGGAGGTCAGAAGACAACTCTCATGAGTTGGTTCTCTCTTTCTACCACATAGATCCCAAATATTGAACTCAAGCTGTCAAGCTTTGTGGCAGGCACCTTTACCCACTGAGAGATCTTTATGGATTTATCTTTCTTATTTTGAGGCATATAGATGTGCTAACTTGGAAACAAATAGTGTGTTTTTTGAAACAATAGTCCCTCTTTTGTTGTATATTAGACAAATAGCATTGACACAAATTGAAAGTTCTTTCCATATTTTAAAACACATATTTTCAACTTTCTTCTTCACTACACAGTGTTTCTTTTTTTTTAGGGCATAGCAACTATCTATACCCTACCTCACCCCCAGCACAGGGATACTCAGACTTCCCTCCCCTGTTGTCGCCCCACCTCTTCATAGCTCCACTGAGCCCATAGAGATCTTCACCAGCTTGTGTCCTTCACAGTCCTCACCCTACTTGTTTCTCTGCTTTCTGTCTGAGTATGTGAGAACCAGGATGCATCCACAGCCTTAGAAGTCATGGCTCTCAGACATGCCCATCATATGATGAATAAGAAACAAAAACAAAGATCAAATGTGGCCCAAATCCTTTAACAACAAAGTGAAATTGTAAAATCAGTATATTAGTCAGGGTTCTGAAGAGGAACAGAACCAATGGGATGAATATAAATCAAAGTGACTTTATTAGAAGGGCTTGTGATGTACACTGGGTAGCCCAACAACAGCTATCTGCACATTGGAGAGACTGAGAACCCAGTAGCTGCTATATGACTCAACAATCCCAACCCAGTGCTGAAGGCCCAGAGGATACCTGGAGAGACTCCAACACAAGTTGGAATGCCAAAGAAAGTGGAGGATGGCAACATCATTGGAAGCAACAGGGTAGATGTATCCATCATCAAGGCAAGAAATCTGGCAGGACTTTCCACCTGAGATCCCCAGTGGACACAGCTGACCTGAATTCAGGTAGGTGGTTCCCACTCTTCTTTTTGTTCTCCAATCTCTCCAGTCTCCTCTATAGCTCTGAAGCAGATCACTTGCAGGGGTTTGTCTTCCCTTTCTACCTCCATTCCCTGGGAAGTCTTCTGAACCATAGAGTGAACCCAGATTTCTTTATTCTTATGGTTCCTCTCACCCCACCCTACCCCACCCCACCAGTGGATTCCCATTCCTTTGTGTCAGCAGCCATTACTTAGGAACACTCTCTACTTAGGAACACAGTGGCCATATAGAACTGGGACTAAGGTAGGCAATGTCTACTCCTTCATGTCCTCCACTACAATTTCCCCAGTCTCATCCCCAGTCCTCTAAGCAGACAGTTTGCAGGGACCTCTCCTCTCTCCTTACCTCCATTATCTGGGGAATTTACCAAACCTTGCCCCCACATCCCTTTGGGTCAGCCATCAATACCTAGAAACACGCTCTACCTGTGAACACAGTGGCCACACCTGGCAAGGACTCACTCAGGTAGGTGAATCATACTTTCCTTCTTGCCCCCCCCCTTTATGACCTGTCCATTCTCACCTTTAGCCTGGTAGCAACCTGCTTATCTCTACTTGCCCCAACTCCATTCACTGGAGACTCCACAACCATTGGATCAGACCCAGGATCCCCCTACCCCCTTTAACCCTGTCTCTCCAAACAATTATTCGCCTCACTACAACATACTTGCAGGATCTCTTTTTCCCACCATACCTTCAGCTCCCTAAGAATCTTGCTTCTAGGTCTTTCCCCCTTGGCTCTTTCCCTGAAGCCCCTCTTAGCCTTTCTTCCAAACCCGCCTCTATTCCTCTCTGCCACCCACTGGCCTGAAGAAGCATACTCTACTAGGTAACCCACAGCCATAACACTTTCCCAAGATTTAGAAAGGGCAACAGAAATGAAGAAATGAAAGACCCACTCAAAAAATACAAGACCAGATATCAATACCTAAAATCATTCCAATTAAAAACCCAAATACCTAGATACTGTACAAAAACATAATAATTAACAGCAAGGGCAATACATTTCCACCAGAACCCAGTTACCCTACTACAGTAGTATAGAGAGACATCCATATGGATGTGTCACCTGTCAGTGATAGACTTGATGGCCTATGGCTTAGGCAGGAAATAGGAGATGGGACATCTGGGAGGCAGAATAGGTCTCCCAGGAAGATATGATGAGACTGACTTATGGTACCTGTGCATGAGTAACCAGCCATGTGGCAGAATACAGATTAAAATAAATGGGTTGTTTTAAATTAAGATGTAGTCAGAGAAGAGTTTAGCTATATGGCCAAGGTATTTGTAAATATACTTTGAGTCTGAGTCATATTTGTAGGAGCATAGGACTGGAAGGAAAAAACAGACCTAACTTCTACACAGTAGGCCCTGGGAAATGCAAAATAGCTAAAAGCCAAGATAAGAACTTCAAATTAGAAATTTTGAATGTGGACATTAAAGAAGAAATGAATAAATCCCTTAATGAAGTCTATGAAAACACAAATGGTAGAATGAAATAATAAAAATAGAAATAGAAACACTGAAGAAAATCCAAACTGACATAAAGCTGGAAATGAAAACTTTAGGAGGTCAACCAAAAACCTCAGAGATAAGCCTTAACAACAGAGTACAAGACATGGAAGTGAGAGAATCTCAGACGTTAAAGACAAGGTAGATGAAATGGATACCTCGGTCAAAGAAAATGTTACATAAAAGAAATTTAGGCACAAAACATCCAAGAAATCTAGAACGCTATGATAACACCAAATTCATGAATAATGGGAATAGAGGAAGGAGAAGAAACCCAGGTCAGAGGCACAGAAAATATTTTCAACAAAATCATAGAAGAAAACTTTTCTAACATAAAGGAGATTCCTATCAAAGTACAAGAACCATAAAACACCAAATTTACAGGACTAGAAAAGAATTTCCTCATGAAGAAAAATTTTTAAAAATACTAAATATATATGAGCAGGCCAACTTAGTCAGTCAACAAGTTCTCCAGGGTAGGAGCAATGATTAAAAAGAAAAACGACAATTAGGCAACACTCTAGCATGACCCCAGCCAGTTTTGAGGCTGAGGCGGGTTTATTTTTTCCCAGTCTGCTTTTAGACCATTTTAATTACATGCAAGTAATAAGATCTGTTCTAGGTTAAGAGAACAAGCAAAACAATAAACACAAATAGTCAAGGAACAAGCAAGGCAATAAATAAAGTCCCATGATCACTGTTTCTAAGAGCTTATCAGGAAGACCAAGATATCTAAGCCTACTTTCCTGTCCTAGCCCAAAGTCATATTCTTGCCTGAAACCTACTTCTTTGTTCTAGCCCAAAATCAGATTCCTACCTGAGATTACTTCCCTGTCCTGGCCCTTTATCAGATTCCTGCCTGAAGCCTACTTTCTTATCCTGGCCCAATGTCAAATTCCTGCCTGGAGCTTACATCCTTTTTCTGGTCCAATGCCAAATTCCTGCCAAGTGGCCCCAAAAGCTTTCCACACATATAGAACAAAGAAAGAATATTAAAGGTTCCAAGGAGAAAGGTCCAAGAAATGTATAAAGGCAAACCTATTAGGATAACACTGGATTTCTCAACAGAGACGCTAAAAGCCAAAAGGGCCAGATGAATGGTCTACAAACTCTAAGAAACCACAAATGTCAGTCCATATTACTATACCCAGCAATGCTTTCAATCCCAACAGATAGAGAAAGACATTCCACAATAAAACCATTTAAGCAGTATGTATCTACCAATCCAGTTTTATAGAAGGTGCTAGAAGTAAAATCTCTGTCTGAAGATGTGAACCACATCCAAAACAAGACAAAGAATAAATAATTCCATACCACCAGGTAAGATATGAAGGAGGAAGGAGCCCACACAATAACAACACTTGATTCCTGTTTTTGTTTGTTGGTTTTTACAGCAATCAATAAACATTGCTCTTCAATAAATTTTAAATATTAATTACTTCAATTCTCCAATAAAGTACACAGACTAGCAAACTGGATTAGAAAACAGAATCCATCTTTCCGATGCATGCAAAAACCACACCTTACTATAACGAGTAGACATTACCTCCGGATAAAAACATGGAAGAAGATATTACAAGAAAATGAATTCAAAAAGCAAGCAGGTATAGCCATTTTAATATCTGACAAAACAGACTTCAAATGAAACTAGTCAGAAGAGATAGGGAAGGGCACTACATACTCATCAAAGGAAAAGTCACAAAGAGGACATGTCAAGTCTTAATATCTATGCACGAAACACAAAGTACCCAAATTTATAAGAAACAGTACTATAGCTTAAGTCACATATGGACCTTCACACACTGGTATTGAGAGACTTCAGCTCCCTGCTCTTGCCAATAGACCCGTTATCCAGACAAAAATTAAACAAAGAGATGCTGGCATTAAATAATATAAATCAAATGGACCTAACATATTTATAGAACATTTCATCCAAACACAAAAGAATCTCTCTTCTTCTTCTCAGCAGTTCATGGACCTTTCTCCAAAATTGATCACATACTTGGACACAAAGCAAGTCTCATCAGTTAGAAGAAAATTGAAACAACACTCTTTATCCTATCAGACCAATATAGATTAAAGCTGTGTATCAATAATAACAGAAAGAATAGAAAGCTTACAAACTCATGGAAACTAAACAACTCATTACTGGGTGAAAAGTGGGTCAAGACAAAAATTAAGAAGGAAACTAAAAACTTTGTAGAATTGAAAGAAAAGGAAAATACAACATACCCAAGCCTATGGGATAGAATGGAGGTGGTTCTAAGAGGCAAATTCATAGCACTAAGTGCCTACGTTAAAAAGAGAGAGCAGAGCGGAGGAGGGCTCACATTAGCAATTTAATGGCACACCTGAAAGCTCAAGGACATCGACCTAGACAGAGAAATTGAATGCATTTCCAACCAAAATCAGAACAAAACTACACCCTCTTTATACATATTTAACATAGTACTTGAAGTCTTAGCTAAAGTAATAGGACAGCTGAAGGAGATCGAAGGCATAGAAGAAGAAAAGAAAGAGATCAAAGTATCTTTTTTTGCAGATGATATGATTTTATACATAAATGATCCTAAAAACTCTACCAGATAACTTCTACAGATGATAAACACTTTTCATAAAGTAGCAGGATACAAAATTAGCACACACAAAAATCAGTCTCCTTCCTATATACAAATAACAAATGGGCTGTGAAAGAAATCAGGGAAACAGTATCTTTCACAATATTCTCAAAAATATCATGTGGTAACTCTAACCAAGCAAATGAAAGCCTTGTACATTAAAAATTGTAATATATTGAAGAAGATATCAGAAGTCAGAAAGATCTCGCATGCTCATGAGTCAGTAGAATTAATAAAATGAAAATGGCCATTGTGCCAAAGGCAATATACAGATTCAATGCAGTCCACATCAAAATTTCAACACACACACACACACACACACACACACACACACACACACGTTATTTAAAACAATCCTGAATAATCAGAGAATTGTTGAAGATATTATCATCCCCAACCTCAAATTCTACTACAGAGCCATAGTAATAAAAACAGCAAATATGATATTGGCATAAAAACAGATGTGTTGATCAATGGAATAAAATTGAAGACCCAGACACAAGTTCACATACTTATGGGTAACTGATATTTAACAAAGAATCTTGAAATACACACTGGAAAAGACAGCAACATCAGTGAACGATGCTAGCCATACTGGATGGCTGCCTATAGAAGAATCCAAATAGATCCATCCTTATTACCCTGTATAAAACTCAACTCCAAATGGACCTTAAAACCAAATACAATGAATCTGATGGAAGAGAAAATGGAGAACAGTCTTGAACTTGTTGTCACAGGAAAAGACTTTTTGAACAGAACACTGGCACTAAGAACAATTAATAAATAGGACCTTATGAAACTGAAAAGTTTCTGTATGGCAAAGGACACGGTCATTCAGAGAAAGTGGCAGGCTATAGAAGAGGAAAATATTTTTTGATAATTATACATCTTAGATAGGGTTAGTATCTCAAATATATAAGATCTAAAAAAGCAGGGAAGAGATGAATAGAATACAGAACTATACAGAGAGTTTTCAAGAGCTGAAACTCAAATGGCTGACAAACAGATTTTCAACATCCTTAGTCATCAGAGAAATACAAATAAAAACTACTTTGAGATTTCCATCTTATACCAGTCAGAATGGTCAAGATCAATAAAAGAAATGACAACTCATGCTGACAAGGATGTGGAATGAGTGTACTCCCATTGCTAGTGGGAGTACAAACTCATACAGCCACTATGGAAATCAGTGTGGTGGTTCCTCAGGAAGCTGAGAATAGATTTACCTCAAGATCCAGCTATACTATATACTTTGACAGATACCCAAAGGGCTCTACAACCTGCTACAGAGACACTTGCTCATCCATGATCATTGCCTGTCTAGTCATTATAGCCATAAATTGAAAAGATCTTAGATATCTGTCAATAGATGTGTACTGGCTGGTTTTGTGTCAACTTGACACAAGCTGGAGTTATCACAAAGGAGCTTCAGTTGAGAAAATGCCTCCATGAGATCCAGCTGTAAGGCATTTTCTCAATTAGTGATCAAGGGAGTTGGCCCCTTGTGAGTGGTACCATTCCTAGGCTGGTAGACTTGGATTCTATAAGAGAGCAAGCTGAGCAAGCCAGGGGGAGCAAGCCAGTAAGAAACATCCCTCCATGGCCTCTGAATCAGCTCCTGCTTCCTGACCTGCTTGAATTCCAGTCTTGACTTCCTTTAGTGATGAACAGCAATGTGGAAGAGTAAGCTGAATTAACCCTTTCTTCCCCAACTTGCATCTTGGTCATGATGCTTCTGTACAGGAATAGAAACCCTGACTAAGACAAGATGAATGGATTAAAAAAATGTGCTACATTTACATAATGGACTATTACTAAGCTGTTAAAAAATAAATGATGAAATTCACAGGTAAATGGATGGAAATAGAAAAAAAAAATCATCTTGTGTCAGGTAACTCAGAACCAGAATGACAAATATGATCTGTATTAATTTACATGTATATGTTAGCTCAAGTCTTCCATAAGCAAATTCCAATTCATATAACCACAGAAGTTATGTAGAAAGTAAGGGACTGGATGGGAGGGATGAATCTCCCTAAGAAGGGGAAATAGAAGAGATAGTCATGGCAGGATGGGGGAAGGGAGGGCTAACATGAGAGAATCATACACGGAGGGATAGGGCGAAGGGGGGCAAAGGAGGGGATGTGGAGAGAAAGAGCTAAATCTAAGTACAATTTAAGGGGTCATACGAAAATCTAACACAGTAGAAGCTTTCTATAATATATACATATACAAAGAAGATCTAAATGAAATTACCAAATAGCAGGGAAGATAGAGCCCCAACTAGACATCTCTTGTCACCAAACGAAGCTTCCACTACTGAGAATAGGTTACATCTAATCAAGTTTTGGCTAAAGAGCCCATGGGAACCCCTAACTTAAATTATTGCCAAGGCCATTGATATCTTTCAACAAAGTTGAGGCCCTGCTGTTGAAGACAACACCTACACAACTCACTGAACACAGAGAAGTCTAACTGATGCTTACCTAAAGCCTTCACACCTACCAACTAGTGTTCATTGTATGGGAATTTACTCATCACACTACCAAAGGAGAAGGGTAAACACTATCACAGCTACAAAACCTTCTGTCTACAATGGTGACCTGCCCTGCTCACATGATATACTGATTCAATAGCATCACAAGGCTTGTGGGAGTAACCAAGCAATATCTGATTTGAGTTAGGGCCCACTTCATGAGATGGTACCCACATTCAATGTTGCTTGGGTGGCTAAGAATCTGAGACTATATAGGCCAGGGACCTAGAGGAAAACTAAATGCTACAGTTCTACCAAAGGAATGCAGCAATACAATAGCTAATGGCATTCTGCTATACTCATAGATCCATGCATTTCTCAGCTATCATCAGAGAAGCTTCCTCCTGTAGCAGATGGGAACTAATATAGAGACCCACAGCAAGACAGTATGCAGGAAATGAGAGACCTTGGAACACTCAACCTTAAATGGGATGTCTCCATCAAATTTCTCCACTCAAGGTTCAGGGAACTGCAGAAAATGAGGCAGAAAGAGTGTTAGTACCAGAGGGGATAAAGGATACCAAGGAATTAAGGCCTTTCGATAGAATAAGGCTGGCATGTATATGAACTCACTGATACTGAGGCAGCCTGCACAGATACAAACACAATGGCGTCCCAGCACTGAAAAGTAGACACAAGCTTCATCCCCGACCATGAAGATACCATCAATTAATAACTTTTCACAGGAAAAAGATGGTTTTTCCAAGGATGTCTCACTAAACAAAGCTCACAAAAAGACAGGCCCCATGTCATGCAGTAGATCACCAACACAAAATTTCATCAAAGGTATATCTGGATATTTATTTTTTTGTTGTTGGAACCTTTTTTTTTCCTTACTGGTCTTTTGCTTACATATTACTATTTCCAATTTTGTGTTTTAATGGAATGTGTGTATGTGTGTGTGTGTGTGTGTGTGTGTGTGTGTGTGTGTGTGTGTGTGTATGTGTGTGTGTTTATGTGTATGCATTTCTTATGCTCTCCCTTTTTTTGCTGTCTTTTAGTTTGTTATATTTTTGTTTGATTGTTTTTTCTATTTGCCTGGGTCTTTTTCTTAAGAGAAAGAGAGAGAGAAAGACATGAAGTTTGAAGGTGGGAAGGTAGACAGGATCTGGAAGGAGATGAGGGAGGAGAAATAGTGATCAGAATATATTATATGAAACAAAATATTTTCATTTAAAAAAAAGAAATCCAGCCGACAAAAATCAAAACTTTTCCACTTGGATTGCCTTTATCCGAGCTACCAAAGATGCCCCCACTCTAAAGGAGAGCTCCTCCCCTTCCATCTTCCCTTTTAGAAAATACCCTTAAAAACCCTCCAAGCCTCATGTCTCAGTTGATTTCAGATATAATCAAGATGACACCCCAGATTAACAATAAAAATAAATAAGATTGTTATTGATACCCCTTTGCTTTCGTAGGGTTTACCACCATGCTGTGATATAATTTATTTTTGGAAATCTCAGCTTCCACCTGGTGCCCAGAGTCTTCTTGTAATTCACCACTTTATGAAAAAGCTCTCCAGTGAGTCCTACATTTGGGCAGCTGTTATTTCTCTGTGTTCATGTATCTTTCTCTTGCCTTCTAGACTCAGCTTTAGAAAGCTGGCCAACATTGCTTCTCAACTGTTTATGGAAATGGAACTTGAGACCCAGAAATCAAGCAGATCCCTATGTTAATATCCCAGGCATCACAAGTAGTGAAGTCAGCACTGAGATCTGGTATATTTGTCAATTTTGCATTGATGTAACCAAATATCCAATAAAAACAATAGAGAAAAGATTTATTTGACTCATGACTTTAAAGGATTTCAGTCCATTATAGTGGAAAGGCATGGTAGGACCTCAGTCCGTGGCAATAAAGTTTGATGGTCACATGGTGGTCGGCCAGGAAGCAGAGATGGTAGGCTGGACCAGGGAGGATATAACCTTCAAAGGCCCACATATAGTGATCTACTTCTGCCATTCAGACTTTACTTCCTAAAGACTAAGCAGTCTTCTGAAATAGTGTCCTCATGTCAGCTTGGGAATAAATGTTCAAAATAGGAGCCTGTGGGGGACATTCCTATTCAAACCATAACACTGTGATTGGCTCCATACCTAAGCTTACTCTGACCCACAAATTCACTATCCTATCTCATCTTCCCAGAACAAGAAATTTTTCTCTTTCCTGTCTAATACTGACAGAAACAAGAAACTGTCAGTTCTTCATTGTTTTATTTCCCCAGACCCAAGAACACAAGGAAAATAGTTTCCTGTATTGTTAACAGTAGATTTTTTTGAAGCAACCATTTCTATTGTGAGGTGATTTTGACTGTGTATGTTTGCCTATTTTAGTTCTTTAGTCTAATTGGACCATAGCCACACACATCTATTTACACAGAACCTATGGCTTTCTTCACATTATAGCAACAGAGTTAAGTAATAGAGACTGATACCATGATACCACAATGCCCACAAAGCAAAAATATTTATCCCCTGGCCCTTTGCCAAAAGAAGTTTTCCAGACCCTATTTAAAACCTTAGTCCAAGCCGAATATGGCCCTACACTAGAAGCTGAGGGTTTTGTGTTGGACTCACAGCAGAAAGTCTAGTCAGAATCCACTGTCACACCTCTGTCAACTGTCTTAAGCCAAGGTTTACAGACTTTTCTAAACAGCTAAGTTTCCATTTGTAAAACAATATCTAGAATAATAACATGTTCTTAAGAGTTGTAAGGATGCACAAATGACAACCTGAAAGGAAGCAATTCCTAGGCAGCAGTTATAGTTGTCAACATTACTGATATCAACTCTCTCTCTCTCTCTCTCTCTCTCTCTCTCTCTCTCTCTCTCTCTCTCTCTGTGTGTGTGTGTGTGTGTGTGTGTGTGTCTGTGTTTGAATATGTTTATTGTGTGCATGTATACACACATATATGTGGGTACTTGTGTCTGTGTGTATATGTGGAGCCCAGATGGTGAGTATCCTGTTATATCACTTTCTGCCTTATTTTCTAGAGACAGAGTTTCTCACTAAAACTGGAGCAAGATTCACTAGGAAGACCCAGAGATATTCCTTTCAATGGCTACTGTGCCCCTCACCTTTGTTTTGAGATATTTACACAGATTATTTTTTCATGTCTGTGTATCTCTGCTAGGCAGTTACTTTCTTTAGAGCAAGACTTCTTTTATGTACATCTTAGTATATCTCACAGTAGCTACATGTGATAGACACCAAAGATTTACATGTGGTGATGGGAAGGAAAGGAAAAAGGAAGAGAGGATGGTTGGTGGGGAAGAGGAAGGGAGTTTTTGTTGCCTTAGGACGCCATGCTTGGTTAATTTCTTCTTGGCGCTTCTGTGACTTGGTTTCATTTCACAGCTAGGTGAGAGGAGGGTAGGTGCAGCTCACATCTGACACAGATGCTATAAATAAGTGCCAAATTTGCTCATGTTTCCTCAGAAGCTGATAAGGAATCATACCCTGGGAGAGCCTCAGGATGCGAGATTGTTGTTGCTTTCCTTCTTAGGTGCTCCAGACACATGGACAAAGGGTACAAGCTGGGCTTTTTTCTGCAAGTCTGAATACTTGGTAGCCATCCAATATGGACAAGTTAGAGTTGAAGTCCCATGACAGCCTGTGAAGGCTCCCGTGGCTAGAGCCTCTAGAACTGACCTGTTTTCATACTGCCCAGCACTGGGAAGATTTGTGAAAATGCCCTGCCCATAAACCCTTTTAAGGATAAGTTAAAGAAAGTCAGGTTCTGGACATTGCTCAAAGAGTGTTAAGCAACAAGAATGTGAAAGTCAAAATGAGGACTTGGAGCTGGAAATGCATGTTCTCTCACTATTGGAGGCAGATGTTGCAAGGGGCATCAACCATTGAATTCAACTTAAAATTTCTGAGCAACCTCCATGGAGAGCCATGATGACATGTCTCAGGAGCACCAACTCTCAGAAGGCCTAAGGAAAAGAGAAAAAATACATTCACACACATAGATGACAGTTAAAAAAAAAAAAAGTATTGTGAGATTACATGAAAAACACTGTTCCCCACAAAAAGGAGCAAAAGAAAAGTAGTTAATATTTCCTGAATATCTGCCAGGTGCATGGAATTTTACATGTACAGAATCTTTACATCAGTACTCAGTGCACCAAGGAAGATAGCATTATTCTGATTTTGTAGTTGAGATTAAAGTATTAGACAGAACTAGTATTTGCTCCAGCTTCCACAGCTCACAGCAGGTAAATTTTAATCAAAACTCAAATCTCATGAACCCTGAAGTCCAGGCTCAATCTATTCTACAACACTACCTCTTGAAAGACAGTTTGAGCCACCACTGAGAGGTTATTAGACTCTTTTTCACCTAAAGAAAGTGTATCTTTCCCATGCACTTCTTAAAACATCTATGATATGGATACCTTGTCAATGATGGGATGGTGTACTTCGATAATGATGAAACACTTGATTATGACTTTAACCAACTTTATAGCATGGCTTGCTCTAGGCAAATAATAAAACAACAATGTCCCCTCTCACCATAATCATTTCATAATACTTCGTTGGCTTTGTTTATCTTTTATGTCTGTGTCCCTGTGCCAGATGGCTAGCATCTTTAGAGCAAAGACCACATCCCATGTAACTGGAGCTTCCGGGTTCCAAAGACATCCCCTATGTCATATTCTTCCCTTTACGTTCAGAAGGTGAGGAAGTGAACTGTGTATATTCACCTGCTGGAAATTCCCCTTACGTTTCCCTGTTGGAGGGACTTGGCCTATAGTGTTCAAAGCAAGGTTGTCTGAAAGAGGAACTAAAACACATAATAAAGAGACAGGACACAGCCCCAGTGAGCTCATTAGATCAGCAAATATTTTCAAAACACCTGCTTTGTAGTGAAGACATAGAATAAGGCAACACTTTTCCCCATGCTTGGTTGTTCAGAGCATATGAATACATGTAAAATAATAAAGGACTGAAGAGATCAAATGTTGGAAAACACAAGAGTAGCCAGCAGTGTTGTGTACTGGCTCATAGATGCTACAAGCCTCTCTATGGGCATGTAGGTATGGAGGCTAGCTAGGAAGAAGTGTCCAGATTGTCTAGACCTCCATTTCCTAATTCCTACACCTGATGTGTTTGAGAACTTGTAATGGTAGAAGTTCCATGCTATGGTATTGGTACAATGACAGGCAGGTAGATCAATGGAATAGAATTGAAGACCGAGAAATGAACCCACACACCTATGGGCACTTGATCTTTGACAAAGGAGCTAAAATCATCCAGTGGAAGAAAAGACAGCATTTTCAACAAATGGTGCTGGCTCAGATTAGCAGTCAACATGCAGAAGAATGCAAATTGATCCATTCCTAACTCCCTGTACAAAGCTCAAATCCAAGTGGATCAAGAACCTCCACGTAAAACCAGATACACTGAATCTAATAGAAGAGAAAGTGAGGAAAGATCTTGAACACATGGGCACAGGAGGAAAGTTCCTGAACAGAACCAATGGCTTATGCTCTAAGATCAAGAACCGACAAATGGGACATCATAAAATTGCAAAGCTTCTGTAAGGCAAAGGACACTGTCAATAGGACAGAATGGCAACCAACAGACTGGGAAAAGATCTTTACCAATTCTACATCCAATACAGGGCTAATATCCAATGTATACACAATATATACAAAGAACTCAAGAAGTTAGACTCCAGAAAACCAAATAACACCATCAAAAAATGGGGAACAGAGCTAAACAGAGAATTCTCAACTGAGGAAATTCACAGGGCTAAGAAGCACCTAAAGAAATGTTCAACATCCTTAGTGATCAGTGAAATTCAAATCAAAACAACCCTGAGATTCCACCTCACACCAGTCAGAATGGTTAAGATCAAAAACTCAGGTGACAGCAGATGCTGGCGAGGATGTGGAGAAAGAGAAACACTTCTCCATTGCTGGTAAGATTGCAAGCTGGTAAAACCACTCTGGAAATCAGTTTGGTGAATCCTCAGAAAATTGAACATAGTACTAACTAGGACCCAGCTATACCACTCCTGAGCATATACCCAGAAGATGCTCCAACATCTAATAAGGACACATGCTCCACTATGTTCATAGCATCCATATTTATACTAGCCAGAAGCTAGAAACAACCCAGATGTCCCTCAACAGAGGAATAGATACAGAAAATGTGGTACATTTACACAATGGAATACTACTCAGCTATTAAAAACAATGACTTCATGAAATTCACAGGCAAATGGATGGAACTTGAAAATATCATCCTGAGTGAGATAACTCAGTCACAAAAGAATAAACACAGTATGTATTCACTGATAAGTGGCTATTAGCCCAAAAGTTCTGAATACCCAAGATTCAGTTCACAGACCATATGAAGCATAAGAAGAAGGAAGACCAAAATGTGGATGCTTCAGTCCTTCTTAGAAGGGTGAACAAAATACTCACAGGAGGAAATATTTAGACAAAGTGTGGAGCAGAGACTGAAGGAAAGGCCATCCAGAGACTGCCCAGCCTGGGGATATATCCCATATATAGCCACCAAACCCGGACGTTATTGTGGATGCTGGGAAGTGCTTGCTGATGGAAGCATGATAAGCTGTCTCCAGAGAGGCTCTGCCAGAGCCTGACAAATACAGAGGCGGATGCTCATACCCAACCATTGGACTGACTGTGTGGGGTCCCTGACAGAGGCATTGGAGAAGAGACTGAAGGAACTGAGGGGGTTTACAGCCTCAGGGAGGGAGCAACAGTGTCAACTGGCCAGACCCCCAGGATCTCCCGGAGACTGGACCACCAACCAAAGAATATACATGGAAGGACCCATGGTGCTGGCTACACATGTGGCAGAGGAGGGCCTTGTTGGCCATCAGTGGGAGGAGAGGCCCTTGGACCTGAGGGTGTTAGATGCCCGGGTGTAAGGGAATGCTAGGGAGGGAAGACGGGAGTGGGTGGGTGGGTGGGGGAGCACCCTCATTGAGGCAGGGGGAGAGGGGATGGAATAGGGGGTTTCCAAAGGGGAAAACATTTGAAATGTAAATAAAGTAAATATCAAAAAAAAAAAAAGTTCCATGCTACCTACCTTTTTCTCCCAAAGTAAAAATATCTCACACTGTGATAAAAAGTTTGTGAAACTACAGAAATGCAAACATATGGTAAAGAAGTAATAGGAAAGGCAGAAAGCTTTCAAGCCCAGGAAGTGTTTGGTCAAATGATAAAATATCTAGTTTCTACTGGATACATATAAGGAAGTGCAATATTTTATTTCAAAGTCAACTTTTTTATTTAAAAGTTCATAATGCATCAGAAATCACATGCTTCACTACTATTTAATTTTATAATGAAAAAATTTAGAACATCTGAATGTAACTGAAAATACATAAGGCATAGTTAAAACCTGGATTAAAAGATTCAGAGCAATAGTGTTGGGAGACCAATGCTGGAAAGGAATGGATGTTGCACTAATCTCCAGGATTGAACTAAGGGATGGCGAAGCATCAGTAAAGGAGAGATTTGAGATGATAATGGAGCAGTCTCAAAGGCCAAGAGACAATCACTCGTACAAGAGCAAAAGGTAAAGAACCATCATGTGTCAAGTCCAGAGGCAGGAACAGGCTTGTTGTATATGGATATGGTTGTCCTACAGTATAAGTATTGAGAAACGGTAAGAATAAGAGAGAAGGGTAGAATATATTGGAATAAAGAGCAAAAGATATATTCTACCAATAGCGTCTCACTGACTTCCTTTGTCAAACTGATGACTGAAAATCATCCTGAGTCTAATAAATCCGGGAATGAATTTTGGATCTTATAAGTTGAACGAATTAGCTCCCTAAGACTTTGGTTCTTCATCTATGAAAGGAAAATAAAAGATGATCAACTCAGAGAGCTATGATTAAATAACATAATCATTTCCCACGACAGTTACTACATAATAAATGTTACAGATATAGGTTATTATTACCATGTCTAATATTAGATGACCATCCATTGTAATATCTTCCTGCTTAAAATATCATTGGCTTGGCTGTGTGGTAATATACACTGGCAGTTCTAGTGGTCAGGGGGTAAAGGCAGCAGGATTTCAAGATCTAAGTCAGTCTGGGTTCAAAGCCAGCCTGAGATACACAGCAAGAGCTTATCTTAAACCAAACCACAAGTGCATCGCCTGGAATGTGTAAGGTTCTGGGTTGGGTCACCAACAGTGCATGCATGAATGAATAAATAAATAATCCGTGAACTGTTCCTTTTTAAGTGTAACTATCCAAACTTGCTAATGTTACATGAAGGCTTCCCTTTGTGGAGTATTCATCAGAGAAGATTGCTCAGACATGGTTTAAGTCAATAGAAAGTATTAGCCAGTCAGTGACTACACTGGGTGTTCGTGATGCCAGTTTAGCAACAAGCCTTTCTAAGGGTGGACTTCTAAGCACAAAAACCATGTTCTGGGTTAACATACTTCGGTTAACAAGAACAGTTAGCCAGAAGTGGAATTGCAAAAGTCAAAAAAGCAAGGTTAGTATGTTTAGAGACTTTCCCAGAACTATAGACTTGGACAGATTAGGTCTTTGTTTTCATTGTGGCTGGTTTGTGTTGAGTTTTATAGCCTGAATGGTACTTTCATCATGGAGTCTGTTGTGGTAAAGTCTGGGACTCTGTTACACTCCCCATTCCTGGGTATCAGTGACAACATCTATCTTCTGAGTCTTCCACAAGTCCAGAGTAAGCCAGAACATCTATCTTCTGCTCTGCCCACATCATTGCTCTGCTGTCCTAGCCCCTGATGTTGTCAAGCATTTGAGGTATGCATTTTAAAATGCTGCAGGAAAGCAGTGCAAGTAACTTTGTGAAACGAGAGCTCCTTCTGAGGGAAAGTCTGTAGAGTGAAATGGGTAGGGGAGTTAGGAGCCGGTGGTAAAATCTATGGCCAGGGTTGCCTCAGTGAGCGCACTTCTCCTTGTCTTTGTATTGATTTGGTACTTTATGTTACTTAATAATGCTATTTAAAGAAAAATTCTTTTCAGGGTTCAGAGAGATGAGTATTATTTACTCCATTTTTCCAATGCGGTCTCCCCATTCTTTTCTCTCCAGTCAAGGGAGAGAACTAACCACTGTGTCTCACAGATGTCTGTAGAGACAGCAGTGCAGTACTTGTGAGGTCCTGAGTGCTCTCTCTCTCTCTCTCTCTCTCTCTCTCTCTCTCTCTCTCTCTCTCTCTCCCTCTCTCTCTCTCTCTCTCTCTGTGTGTGTGTGTGTGTGTGTGTGTGTGTGTGTGTGTGTGTGTGTGTAGGGGGGTGTATGTGTGTGATAGAGAGAGGTGAAAGACAGAGAAAGAGAGGAGAGAGACAGACAGACAAAGACATACACAGAAAGAGACAGTGTAAGGAGGGATTGAAAGAGGAAGATGACTAGTACTGCTTGTGTTTGCTCCACTCCACCTAAGTTTATCTTTCATATGTGAACCCCACACATGACAAGAAAAAATGGAGTAGTAGATGTTATAATTTATATATATCACAGAAATTTGATCCAGTGGAAGTAGTGATAGACACAGTGGGACAGGTGAATAGAAAAAATTATCTGGAGAAATTTCTATATTTCTCACTTTGGAAACTAAATTGATAACTCTACTAATCTTTAACTTTTGTACTTAGAATTCCCATGATTCAGCTAAATGGTGATATTTTGAAGGAAGGTAGATATGGGTCAAAAGGGCAGGAGGTCATGGCTCCCTTTAGAAAAGGTAAATTTATAATGAAAGCTACATTTATAACTAAAGATGAGTCTGCCCAGGTAGAATACAGTGTAGAGAAAAGAACAATGACAGACCCCTAGGAGTGGTGCATCACTCAACAATAATAAACCACAAAAGAATAGGCTGACAGCATGAAAACCAGAGACACTACCAGCTAAGTACTCAATACAAGATGATTCCTTAAAAGGCAGCCATAATTATATGACCCAAATACAGAAGATGTCAAAACAGAATTCATTCAGTCAATGGGTTCCTTCATTCAACAGTCACTGAACTTCTAACACTCGCCACAGACTATCAGGGATATTGGAGACTTGGCAAATAGGAAACTACCTTGTCACTGAATATATTTTCTTGAGTAAGACAAAAATAATCATCAGTTATGTTATAAAATATATTAAGTACAAGTGTTTTGAGCTGGTGAGGGTGTGTCTGAGACTTGAGTACAGAAGTTTCAGAGAAGAAGAAACTATAAGATTGCAAAAACACATATTTAAGGAGCTTGGCTCTGAATCCTAGGCGAATAACTTCAGGTAGACACAGAATTGGAAGAGGTGTCTCTTTAAAGACTAAAGAAAGAAATCAATTGCGTTTATTCAGGAAAGAAAGATTGGTGATCAACAATGAAAAGAAATTCGCTTTTTGCAAGTTCTCCAGTGGGATAAGGAAATAGAGAATTAAGTGCTAGACTGGGGGTGGGAAATAAAATCCAAAGTTCTTGTGGACTAACTACCTTAGGTTGTTTGCCATAAAGAAGCACAAGATGGATGGATGGATGGATGGACGGATGGACAGGCAAATGGATGGATGGATGGTGGGTAAATGGATGAGTAGGTGGGTAAGTGGGTGGAAGTATGAATGGATTGGGTGTGTATAGGTGCAGATGATGCTTAGATTCAGAATTATGAATTTTTAAGACATTACCTATTAGTAAAAATATTTATTAATCTATGTTTCCCTCCATTCATACAAACAAACAGAGTGAGTAAAAGGATTCCCTTGAGTGAGAAACCTCAGAGGCCTTTCAAAGAATCTGGTAGACTTCGCTGGAAATATTTTAATCAGCAGTCTGATGCATGAGAAATGGGTTTGTGGGGCTATGCTGGGAAGTCCTTGATTGTCTGAGCCACAAGTTCCCAGAGAGAGGAGCATTCTCACCTCAGCAAGTGATCTGTGAAAGGTCACCTCAGCCTGAGGAAGTAAGACATCCTTTTCCTCCCCACATGCTTCCTTTGCAACACCGGCAAGCACTCAGCCTTCTACCCAGACTGCTTCATCAAAACCTGTCCCTTGAAGGTCACGAATGACATCTTTATTGTTAATTCAAATGACCTTTCCTTCTGTTATGCTCTCAGCTTCCCAATAGCCTGCTGTTTATCAAAGTCATTTCAGGGACAGTTGACACAATTGACCCTGTCTCCCCCTGGATTCCACGACACTGCTTGGCTATGGTTTCCCTCGTGTTTGTGAGTAAAGAGCAGTCCTTACAGCGTGGAAAAACTAAACTGACAGCAGCAGCACTCGGTAAAGGATGAGTTACTGTTGGTATGGCAGTTCCCCTAGTGGCCCTCAGGCCTGGAAAATCTGAACACCTGTTCTACTAAACTCCACCCACCAACTCCCCAGCCCACCTCAATCACCTGTCTTCAATTCCTAGAAATAAATGAGCCCACTACATTCCTCATTTGGTATTTCCTCTAGCTCCTGGGATCGGCCCTCTGATAACCCCATGGGTCACTCTTTTACCTTTGTATTCTGTGTTTATTATATTTTATACTACTGTAAAAGATGAGAAAATAACTGGATGGATGAATATCCTAAAACATGTCAACTGGAGGAAGTATGCCATAAGGCATATTAAAGGAAGAGTACACAAGGCGTATGAGTTAAGAAACAGAACAAACTACGTTTGTTATTACAAGGCTGGGGAGAGAGGCTCAGCAGGTAAAGTGTCTGCTGCATGAACACGAAGATCCTGAGTTTGGATAACCAGGAGCCGGATAAAAGCCAAGTGTGGTGGGGTCTGAAAACTCAGCTTTGTGTGGAGCAAAATAGGTCGATGCCACCGGCTGGCTGGTCAGTCAGCCTAGCCAAATCAGAGCTCCAGGATCAGTGACAAACCCTGCCTCAAAGAATAAAGTGGAGAGATGTAGAGGAAGGTGTGCGGCATCTATTTCTGGTCTGCACATGCACAGTGAGCATACTTGCACACACACCCGCACACACGCGTGTGCGTGCACACACACGCATGCACACACGCACCATAAAGCAGTGGTTCTCCACCTTCCTAATGCTGTTACCTTTTAATACAGTTCCTCATGTTATGGTGACTCCAAGCAATGAAATGATTTCACTGCTACACTATTACTGTAATTTTGCTGTTATGTATTGTAATGTAAATACATGATGTGCAAGATATCTGATATGCAACCCCCACAGGTTGAGAATAACTATAAAAAAGATGGATTTAACCATGTGTGTGTGTATATGTGTATGTGTGTGTATATATATATATGATATACATTTATATATCATATATATATATATATGTATGTATATATTAGAGTTTAACTTCTGATTCCAAATGTGTAGCAGAACCTGAAAAGGCTCGTAGCTATTCAGTCATAGCCTCTGCTATTGTCTGAGAACTTTCAGTCTGAAGACTTCTGCATCAAGTTCAAGTCTTGTCCTTAAAATCTCACTATCAGTGGCAAAAAAACCAAGGTAGGGGCTGAGTGGGGGAATCATACTCGTAATGCATATCTCAGGACTCACTCTGCCTGGGCCTTTCACCTGCATAGGCTTCAGATATTCACCTATGTTCCCTGCTTTTTGAGTCTTAGGTTGGTTTGCTAGTCTCTATAATCTAAGCATCCTAATTTGAGCTTTTCTCTGTTCAATACCAGGATGGTTTACCTGGTACTTGGAGGTTCCCATGGCATGAAGATGATGTCCCCTCTCCAACAACTCCCTTTAAGTCTTTGTTTAAACGTCACTTTCCAACTGAAACCTATCCTAAATACATAATCTTAAATTGCAAGAGCCACTGTTAGCCCTTCATCCTCACCCATTTGTGTGAATGTATATGTCCATGTGTATGTGGGTATGCATACATGTATGTGCACATATTTGTAGACCATAGGTCAATGTTTTCTGTTTTCCTCAATCACAGGCTATCTCACTGAGCTTGGAGCTCACTAATTAGACAAGCCTGGCTGGCCAGCATCCCCCAACATCCTCTTTTCCCTGCACTAGGATTACTAAGACAGGATGTCACACTTGGCTTTTGCGGGGGTGCTAGGGATCAAGCAGAGGTCCGTATGCTTACATAGCAAGTACTGTTCATTGATGGAGCCTCGCAAGCCCCTTGTTCTATTGCTTTCCTCTTGACAAATATTCTTTTGCAACAGTATCAGCCAACTGGTTTATTGTCCTCTCTGTTTATCATCTGTTCCCTACACAGAGCATTGCCTCTCTCAGGTTACTCTGTTTTGGTAAGAGAGAAATCACATTAATGAAACAAAATTCCTGAAACACTGGAGGCACTAAACGATGTTTGTGGTGGAAGTGGAGAAGTGATTCAGTCCATAAAGTGTTTGACATAAAGCATGGGGACTGAAATTCAGACCCTTTAGCACCCTGGGGAAAGTTCAGCATGATGGAATACACCTGTAATCCCAGTATCTGTGAGCAGAGACAAGAGGATCCCTGAATCCCTGAAGCCAGCTAATCGGTCCATATGGGTGAGCTTCAGGTTCAGGGAAAAGCCTTGTCTAAAATATGGTGGAAAATAATGTAGAAAGGCATCCCAACATCAACTTCTGGCCTTCCAAACATACGTGCTCACACATGCATATACCATACACATATGTGCGCTCTCTGTCTGTCTCTCTCTGTCTCTCTGTCTCTCTCTCTCTCTCTCTTTCTGTCTCTGTCTCTCTCTGTCTCTCTTTCTCTCTCTCTCTCTCTCTCTCTCTCTCTCTCTCTCTCTCTCACACACACACACACACACACACACACACACACACACACACACACACACACTTTCTTGTTGCATGTCACATACCAGGCCAAAGTAAAAACAACAACAACAAAAAGAAAAAAAGAAAAAGAAATCAAGATGAAAACAAAAAAAAATTGGCAAGCTTTCACAAATTCAAAAAAATCAACGTCAATCCCAATATTGAACAACAGCAGTGATTGGCAATTTAAAGCACAGAATACAGGAAAAGCCTAAACAGTAGAAGGTAGGGTGACAACAAGGGATCAGCAAGGAAACGTGCCTGCCATGAAAGTCTACCCACCCAAATGGAGTCTGGATGACTAGACTGTCTGGATGTAAAGTGCATGCAGAGGCATATGCCTGTAGTCACAGAAGTCACATGGCAAGAAGGGAGTTAGAGAGAAGACAATTTCGCAGAAGCTCTCAGGCCAGCTCCCCTGGAGTATGCAAGAAGAGAGACCCTGCCTCAAAATCAAGGTGGAAGGTAAAGACAGACACCTAAAGTTGTCCTCTGACCTTCACAGGACATGGCACTCCTGTACCCCATTCCCCCAACAAATACATATGCAAAAACACATTGCATGCACAGACAGATTATTAAATAATTAATTGAAAAATAAAAACTATAATAATAGTTGTGGATAAATCAGTAAATATTAAATAGCACACTAGCTCTTGTTGTGTGTTTTGCTTTGGTTTTTAATCTGTGTCACTTGTTTGCATGCATATATGCTTGAAGTAATCTTCCCATGCAGACCTGAATGGCCTAGTACTCATTGAATAGCCCAGGATGACCTTAAATTTATGGCAATTCTTTGTTCTTAACTTTTTCTGGAATTACAGGTGTATGTTCCCATGACCAGGCTATCTCATCTTCAGAGGGCTATTAAAGGAATCATAAAATTGTGTTAGCAGATATATTTTTCAAATATGTTTTTATATTTAAATTGCAAATTATTCTGTTCATGAGAATTAATTAGAGAATTCAAGCAAGAAAGAGGAGAGTAGATGAACACAATATGATATGAATTTGGGTAGAGTGGAGAACTCAAATTTCATTAATGGCATCAGCGTGTCCTTGATTGTGACCAAGAACTGAGATACAAGGATTAAGACTATACTGCCACTTTTAGCGTTCAAGAATATTCAGAAATACAAATCCCCTCCCCTGATTTCTCAATTTTTAAAAATGACAGTTGAATAAAATTCATCCTGTTGGTCTGTTAGATTATGATACCTGCCCTCTGGTACTAATTTCCCTTATAACCTGATGGCTCCAGTGTCTCAGGAAGGTCTTCTCACTCTTTAGACCTCCTTATCTGTCTTTGTTGCTATAATAAATTAAAACTAAACAATCTATTATTCCCCATACTTATAAAGACTAGAAAATTCAATAAGTATGTCCCAGAAGACATGGGTTTCCATGAGAGCCTGCCTCCTCATGTTTCTAGATAGCTGACTTCTTAGTATATCCTCACAAAATGGAGAAAAGGGAGAGTAGGCTAGCTCTTTCATAGAGCAGTAGTCCTGTTGTAGAGGTTCCACCATCATGACAGACTTATGTTCCAGAGGCAGGATATCCCAGTTCTTAACACCATCTTATGAGGACCATGGTTCCACAATGTGAATTTAAGAAGGAAGAAACACAAATAGGTGGTCCATCACACTGTTCCACAATCCCACTCCTCCTCAAAGGGTAGCCCCTGCCCACCTCTCCATCTCATCCTCCTAACCCTCATCACGTCCTAACAAATTATCACACATTCCGGTCTGAGGCAGAGTTTCTTGCAACCTGTATGACTTTTAGGTTGCATCATCCATGTCTTTTGATATTAGATCCATTTCCTATGCTCGTATCCAACTCAACAGTAAGATGTGTAAGAGTTCATGTCCAGAGATATAACGTGATCAGAGTTTTAATCTGCTCTTCCACATTGACTATGAATATAATTCTGAGCTAGTGATTATACTTTACTCAGTCTTATTATATTCATCTGTGAAGTGCAAATAATATGTCAGCATAGAGATGTTGTAAGCTTAAATAACATGAGTAGAAATGTACAAAAAAAAATGTATCTGGTACCCAATAAGGCTTCAAATCAGTTGGTTTTCTCCCTATAACACTTTTATTACCTGTGCGTCTTAGAGCAACATATGCCACTTTCTGCTTAACACAATATTCATAATGATATATTTGGTTGCTTCTATTTCATATAGAGAACATTATCCTAGCTATAAGAAGCACATTTTGTGAATGGCTTTAATACTTGCAGATCTCTACTGGAGATTTGAGCATACATTTCTCTTGTGATTCAGAAAGAATTTTGCTCATGAGCAGAAAAACAAGAAAACAAAGCTTTCATAATGCCTTTCAGCCCTCTCTGGAACAGAGGTTCCAAAACAGGGGAAGGTAGCAAATCTGCTGCCCAGGGGGCACTTGGCAATGTCTGGAGACATTTTGGGGTGCCATAAATTAGGTAGAGGTGTATTATTGGCATCTAGCAAGTGGCAACCAGAAGGTTACTAACTATGCTATAATGGAAAGAGCACACATTGCTTCCTAACAAAGAATTATCTATCCCAAGATATCATTAGTGCCAAGTGGAAAGCGCTTCCCAAAGAACCCTCAATGGCTAAGCTTTTCACCATTTGTGAGGTCTCCCCTATCTTACACTCTTGAGCCACACTAATTAGTTAGGGAAGAGAAGTGGCTGAAGAAGTTGAAGAATGATCTTAATAAGTGGTTGGTGGTTCAGTGGAGAATCAGAGACAGATCTCATGAATTTCTCTCTGTTCATGAGTTTCTTGGCCTGGAGCTCCCTTTCCTTTCTTTTGTATTACATGGACACATCACTGTTGGTATGTGTCTGAATACTTTCTGTTGTCTTGAGTAATTTCTCTTACTTGCATGCCCAACCATTGAATCTAGTGTGAATGGTCGCCTTGAAGAACATTAATTGAAATAAGTTTTCAATACAAATGGAGAGTTCAGGTAACTCAAGTCTTAAGGAAAAGAGAACATGCTGAGAATGTAAACTCATTCTCGTAGTTTCCCAAGGAGACAGCTGCCTTTATAAGAAGGTCAAGAGTCGATCTTGTACTCACTCACACATGTAGGTTGTGAATGCCTGTGGTTATAGCACCGTTTCCTCCCTCGGAACTTTCCTACCTCAGCAGCCCGCCTGTTGTCTTTTGTGAAGAACTGTCATCTAGGTGGATGTGCTTCTTCTTTTCTTTTTTCTTTTAGTTTCTTTTTAAATCTCCTCCCTCCCACGTTTTCTCCGTCTTACCTTCTTTCCTTCTGTTCCTTACTTCTCTGTGTTATTCTTCATTTCATTTCAATTTTAGGAACAAGAAGAAAAATGCTCACTATGGGTGTCTTCCCTCTCTCTTTGTCCACTTTGGAGGTATGGGGGGTGTTCAGGGGCAGAAGGTGAGGGAGGGGAGTAATGTTTGTTTGTTTGTTTTAAATCATATGCTGCCATCTGGTGGTCAATTTATATAAGCAACTAGCTCGGTTCAGACTGTTTTATGTGTCTAACAATGAATTGGGTCCTGCTTGACCATAGGTGAGCAATAATTGATATTGTCTCTCTTCATGGTGAAAGTCCCAGTGTTTAAAGCTACTCCTTCCCCTCAAGAGTTTTATTTTTCTCAGGCAGGTGGAATATTTTGTTCCCAAATTGAGTACAGAAAAATCTGAGCATAAAGCAAATCTTTGCTGTAGGTTCGCAGCATGTAACTCCTCCACAGGAGGAGCTCTACAGCTCACCCTAGTTAATTTAAGATTTACCGGATTAACAGAAGGGAACTTGGAGCCCCTTCTGTTTGTTGGCAATGATGGAGATTGGATGAACACTGTATCACTAAACTATAACTCTAGCCCTCAGAGAGATATTGTAAAGGTTAAAAACAAAGCATAGTCAATATAATGGTACAGATACATATTCCTTTCTATAGCAAGGAGCTTTTTACACAGAGAGATAGGGAGAGGGAGGAAGAGGGGAAGAGGGAGAGGGAGAGGGAGAGAGGGGGAAAGGGGGAGGGGGAGAGGGAGAGGGAGGGGGAGGGGGGAGGAGGGGAAGAGGGAAGGGGAGAGGGAGAGGGAGGAGGAGGGGAGGAGGAGGGGAAGAGGGAGGGGAGAGGGAGGGGGAGAGGGAGAGGGAGAGGGGGAAGGGTTTATGAGCAACGATATTACTGCCCAGTCCTCAAAGCACCTCAGAAGGCCTTGAAAACCATTTTTTCATTCCACAGCCCATCAGCAAATCCTGCAGAGTGTCTTTTAATCCCCCTTTAATTCTCCTCCATCTTGTCTTCTTTTTCCTCTTATTTGGTATAATCCTACACCAGGTTCTCCCTCTGCCTTTCTTTCTTCCTCTCCCTCCCCCACACTGTGTGTGTCTCTGCATTTCTGTCTATCTGTCTCTGTCTGCCTTTGCCCCACCCCCTGAAAGCAGAATCCAGTTGTTCCAACAATGGGCTCTAGAGACCGACTGGTGTTTGAGAAGTAGAGAGGAGAACCTCCTTGGGGACAGTATCAGATGGACCAGGGCTTTCATTCAAGTGCAGCCTCTACTTCCTTTGCTTCATTTTTAGTGTGAACTTTCTGAATTGCTTTGACTGAAAACTAAATGGTAAATCCTCTCAGACTGTGGCTTTAGGGTGGCTTCTATACGCTCTAGAGTAGGGAAGAGGAAGCAGAGCTGTGATTGCGCTTCCAGAATTTTGGCAATTTAAAAACATGTTGCTCTTCAACATGCTGAAAAATACGATGTTGTAGTCTAAAGGAGAATCTCAACAAAAAGCCCTGTGAAGAGTGAGCTATGGTGACCGAAGTCCCTATGAACCATGAACTACAGTGACTGAGGTCCCCATGAACAGTTGCCGGAGACCAAATGGCCTTCTTTGAACCTAAGGCCTTGCTCTTTGTCAGCTAGCCAGAGGGTCCCATGCTTTAGCAGACATTCCTTTGACTACTCCCTTCTGCAGATGTCCTTTGCAGGTGAATAGATGGTTTGTTTGTAGTAGCCTGTGGCTCCAGAGAAACCTTGAGATGTCCTGCTATCTTAAAGCCACAATAAGGTTTGTTATGCTGCGTTACAACAGTCTGATGTTTGGCTGCAATTAAGCGACCCTGAGAAACTTCTCCCCCTCGGTCTCTTCCCGCCCTGTAGTGACCTCTAGTAACCTTCCTACTCCTGCCCTTCCTGCCTTGAAGTGTTTATATAGACTTAGTAATAAAGCCATTTCTGGGGCTTGATCGGGACACCATCTTGCACTCAAAGTATTCTTTGTCTCCTGTCTTTTTTCCCCGCCGGCAGCTTTCCAAGCCTGAATATAACTTCAATGACAAGATAGAGTGGTGACCATCTTGTCATTGAAGTTATATTCAGGCTTGGAAATATTCAGGTTCAGGAATGGCACATTCTGACTTTGTTTCCATGATCACTAACTACTATGTTGAGAATATATGGGGAGAAACAGGAACAGGGCTGGCAAGCATCAGGGAGACCTGTCTAGAAGTCACCTTCATCATCAACCTTGAGTTCTAAACTCCTGAATCTGGCTGCTAACCATCTCTTACAATTGAGTGTTTGGCCTGCAGAAATTTTCTGAATGAAGCCTACAAATAGACTAGACATAGTTGTACAAAAAAGAATTTACCTAATAGGGTTGACTACTTACTATTTCCTAGAAAGGTTTTACAAGGCTGGGCCTTGGCTGGCATCAGGGAACTTGGATTTCAGAACCTTTCATTTACAGAAACTATGAGAATGACTCTACATGTGTCTAAATTCTTTTTTTTAAATTTGTACTTAATTAAATTATGCATTTATTCACTTTACATCCTGATTGCAACATCTCCCTCCTCTCTTCCCAGGCCCAACCTTACAAATCCCTCCCCTTCTCCTCAGAAAAGGGGAAACCCCCCCCCCCGGGTACCACCCCTCCCTGTGACATCTAGTCCAGGCAGAACTAAGCATATCCTCTCCCACTGAGGCCCAACCAAGCAGTCCAGTTAGAGGAAGGGGTGAAATGGCAGGCAACAGAGTCAGAGACTACCCTCTCCCTCCAATAGTTAGAGAACCTGTATGAGAATGAAGCAGCATATCTACTACGAATGTGTAGGGGACCTAGGTCTAGTCCCTGCATGCTCTTTGGTTGGTGGTTCAGTCTCTGAGACCCCATGGGCCCAGGTTAATTAACTATATAGGTCTTCTTGTGGTGTCCTTGACCCCTCTGGCTCATTCAGTTCTACCCCCCACTCTTCATATGACTTCCTGAGCTCTGCCTGATGTTTGGTTATGGGTCTCAGGAGACAGTTATGCTAAGTACCTGTCTGCAAGCATAGCAGACGGGGATTGGCTCTCTCCCATGAGATGGGTATCGAGTTGAACCAGTCATTGGTTGGCCATTCCCTCTGTCTCTGTTCCATCTTTCTCCCTGTGCATCTTGTAGGCAAGACAAATTTGGTGGTGAAGGTTTTGTGGGTGGTTTGATGTCCACCTCCCTCCACTGGAATTCCTGCCTGACTACAGGAGATGGCTACTTCAGACTTCATAGCCCCCCCTCTGGTAGAAATCAGCTAAGGTCACCCCCATAGACTCCCCAGAGCCTCCCCAATCCCAGGTCTCCAGCTAGTCCCAGATATGCCCCCCCAATTTCCACTCCCACTCCCAGCCTTCTCCCAGCTCTCCTCTCTGCATACTTGATCACCATTCCTGTTCCCCTCCTCACCCCCTCTCTCATCCAGTTTCCTCTCTCCATCCACCTCTGATGACTATTTGGTTTCCCCTTCTGAATGAGATCCACACTTCCCTGGGCCCTCCTTATTACTTACTTTCTTTGGGTCTGTGGATTGTAGCATAGTTATCCTGTGTTTAATGGATAGTGTCCACTTATAAGTGAGTACATACCATGTGTATCTTTCTGGGTCTGGATTACCTCACTCAGGATGATATTTTCTAGTTCCATCTATTTACCTGCAAATTTCATTAAGTTTCATTTATTAATTGTTGATCTTAGTGCTTGAGCTATTGGTGTTCTGTACAGGAATATGTCTTCAGTGCCAACGAGTTCAAAGCAGTTCCCCTTTTTTCCCTCTGTTAGATTTAATGTATCTGGTTTTATGCTGAGGTCTTTGATCCACTTGGATTTGAGTTTTATGCATGGATCTATTTATGTTCTTATACATGTAGACATCCAGTTAAACTAGCTGTTGACAATGCTTTCATTTTTCCATTGCATAATTTTGGCTTCTTTGTCAAATATCAAGTGTCCATAGGTATGTGGGTTTATTTCTCAGCTTTTGATTCTATTCCATTGATCAACCTGTCTGTTTTTATTATCATTATTCTATAGTATAGCTTGAAATCAGGAATGGTGATACCTCTAGAAGTTCTTTTAATGTACAGGACTGTTTTAGCTATCCTGGGTTTTTTGTTTTCTCATATGAAGTTAGAATTGCTTTCCAAGTCTGTAAATAATTGTGTTGGAATTTTAATGTGGATGGCATTGAATCTGTAGATTGTTTTTGGTAAGATGGCCATTTTTACTATTTTAAACAATTTATGAACATGGAAGATCTTTCTATCTTCTGATATCTTCCTCAATTTCCTTCTTCAGAGATTTGGAGTCCTTGTCATACAAATTTTTCACTTGCTTGATTAGAGTTGTACCAAGCTATTTTATATTATTTGTGGCTATTGTAAAGGGTATTGTTTCCCTAATTTCTTTCTCTGCACTTTTATCATTTTGCATAAAGAAAGGCTACTGATTTACTTTTTTTTTTTTTTTTTTTTTTTTTTAGTTAATTTTGTATCCAGCCACTTTGCTGAAGGTGTTTATCATCTGTAAGAGTTCTCTGGTAGAATTTTGGGAGAGGGGGTCACTTATGTATGAAATCATATTATCTGAAAATAGCAATACTTTGGCTTCTTCCTTTCTAATTTGTATCCCCTTGATCTCCTTTAATTGTCTTATTGCTCTGGCTAGAACTTCAAGTACTATATTGAATAGATAGAGAATGAGCAGCCTTGTCTTGTTCCTGATTTTAGTGGAATTACTTTAAGTTTCTCTCCATTTAATTTGATGTATATTGCTTTTATTATGTTCAGCTATCCCTGATCTCTTCAAGACTTTTAATATGAATGTGTATTAGATTTTGTCAAAGGCTTTTTCAGCATCTAATGAGATAATCATGTGATTCTTTTCTCTTTCAGTTTGTTTATATGGTAGATTGTGTTGATGGATGTTTGTGTGTTGAACCATCCCTGCTTCCCTGGAATGAAGACTACTTGATCATGGTGAATGATCATGTGTTTTGATGTCTTCTTGGATTCAGTTTGTGAGTTTTCATTGAATCTTGCTGCATCGATGTTCATAAGAGTTGGTCTGAAATTTTTTCATTGTTCAGTCTTAGTGTGGTTTAGATATCAGGGTAACTGTGGCCTCATAGAAGGAGTTTGGCAATGTTCCCTCTGTTTCTAATTTGTGAAATGTTTGAGTATTGGTATTAGCTCTTCTTTGAGAGTTTGATAGAGTCATCTGGCCCTGGGATTTTTTTGGGGGGGGTTGAGAGACTTTTAATGACTGCTTTTATTTTCTTATGGGTCATAGGACTATTGTGTGTAATTTTAAAAACATGTTATCTCCTTGTCCTATGCTTCAGCCCATGCTCTGACCTCTCCTAGTTCCCCTTGCTCCAACTAGATTGCAATCATCCCCCAACCTGGGAAATCCAGGTGCCAGGAACTGCTGTCTG
>CM052717.1:37100506-37141603 GCA_028551405.1 Uromys caudimaculatus | reverse complement strand
TATCAGCTAAAATTAAGAGTATTTATAGAAAAAATCATAGAGCAGATGGAATTTTTCATGCATCAGGGAAAAATACAGGGTCGCAGTTACATAGATATCGAATGTCCTTGTGGCTCATTCTTATCTTGTGGCAGGGGAGACAGGATGTCCTTGGTTAAAACTGCCCTTGAATTAAGCTGCCCCTGTGTCAGGGGAGTAAGGATGTAAAATGTGCTGACCAGAATGAAAAGGGGAGGGGGAAGCTGGGAGTGTCTGGGCTAGTCTGGGCTGAGAGGAGGGAAGGGGGAGGGCGAGAGTGTCTGGGCTGCCTGCATTTTTCTTTTAACTCTTCATCTGCACTCCACCAGCCCCTCTCAGCTAGCTTCACGAAGCCACCAGCTATCATCTCGGCTTTCTCTTTCTCTGTCCATCTTTGCTCCGTGAATGGAAAACACTAGACAGTTTTATTATTTTAAAACTAGCCAGATTACACAATGGCTGGGTGAAGAATCTCCTGCCCTAAACCTATCAGCTAATAGATAGCTCCCACCAACCTTCTCAGCCCCTGCCTTCTGCGGAGGCTGCGTGCCCTAGGTACCCCGAGTCCTTACATGGTTGTTTGTGCTGCTTCTTCCAAAGCCTGGCTGAAAAGGCCTCCTCCTTCCCTGCGTCCCTTCTCTTCCTCCAGGGACCGGGAAGCCCCGCCTACTTCCTTTTGCCTAGCAATTGGCTTCTGCCTTCTTTATTGACACAATCAAGAACCAATTAGGGAATCAGATGTTAGTATCAGCTCCTCCCCCTACACAGGGCTATTTAGATAGTTTACTTGATCTGGTTTTAACTTTGGTAAGTAGTATCTGTCTAGAAAATCATTCATTTCAGGGTTTTGAAGGAAGACCTATTGATTCTTTGAATTTCCTCAGTGTCTGTTATTGTCTCCCTTTTCAGTTCTGATTTTGTTAATTTGAGCATGGTCTCCTTGTCTTTTACTTAGTTTGGCTAAGGGTTTGTCTCTTCTGTTGATTTTCTCAAAGAACCAGATCTTGGTTTTGTTGATGCTTTGTATTGTTCTCTTTGTTTCTCATTTATTGATTTCAGCCCCTAGTTTGATTATTTCCTGATGTCTACTCCTCTTGGGTGTGTGTGCTTCTTTTTTTCTAGACCTCTTAGGTGTACTTTTAAATTGCTAGTATGAGAACTCTCCAGTTTCTTTATGAAGGCACTTAGTGCTATGAATTTTCACCTTAGTACTATTTTCATTGTGTCCCATACGTTTGGGTATGTTGTGTCTTCATTTCCATTGAATGCTAGAAAGTCTTTAATTTCTTTCTTTATTTCTTCCCTGATCCAGTGATCACTGAGTAGAGAACTGCTCAGTTTCCATGAGTTTGTAGGCTTTCTGTTGTTTCTGTTGTTGTTGAAGTCGTTTTAATCCATAGTGCTCTGGTAAGATACAAGTCGTTATTTGGATTTTCTTATATCTGTTGAGGCTTGCTTTGTGACCAAGTGTATGGTTAGTTTTGGAGAAGGTTCTGTGGGGTACTGAGAAGAGGGTATATTATTTAGTGTTTCGGTGAAATGGTCTGTAGATATCTGTTAGGTACATTTGATTCATAATATCTGTTAGTTTCATTGTTTCTCTTTAGTTTTTATCTCGATGACCATTGGTGAAAGTGGGGTGTTGAATTCTCCCACTATTAATGTGTGGCATTTGATATGCAGGTTAAGCTTCAGTAATGTTTCTTTCACAGATGTGAATGCCCTTGCATTTGGAACATAGATATTCAGAATTGAGGAGTCATCTTAGTGGATTTTACCTTTGATGAGTATGAAATGTCCTTCTAAACTTCTTTTAATTAATTTTGGTTGAAAGTCTGTTTTATTAGATATTAGAATGGCTACTCTAGCTTGCTTCTTGGGTCCATTTGCTTGGAAAACCTTTTTCCAGCCTTTTACTCTGAGGTAATGTCTATCATTGTTTCTGAGGTGTGTTACTTGTATGTGGCAGAATGATGGATTCTGTTCTCACATCCATTCTGTTAGGCTTTGTCATTTGTGTTGATATTAATGACCAATGATTGTTAATTTCTGTTATTTTGATGTTGGGTTATTTTGATGTTGGTGGTGGTGGTGGTGGTGGTGGTGGTGGTGGTGGTGGTGGTGTGTGGGTGTGTGTGTTTCCCTTATTTTATTTTTTTCTGGTGTGAATTTTTTTTTCCTGTGTTTTCTTGGGTATAGTTAAACTACTTGAATAGGAGTTTTTCTTCTAGTATTTTCTGTAGGGCTGGATTTGTAGATAGATATTGTTTAAATTTGGTTTTGTCTTGGAATATCTTGTTTTCTCCATCTATGGTGATTGAGATTTTTGCTGTATATAGTAATCTAAGTTGGCATCTGTGGTTTCTTAGAGATTACAAGACATCTGTCCAGGCCTTTCTAGCTTTTAGAGTCTCTGTTAAGAAGTCAGATGTAATTTTGATAGTTCTGCCTTTGTATGTTACTTGGCCTTTTTCTTTGCAGATTTTAATATTCTTTCTTTGTTCTGTAGATTTTGTATTTTGATTTTTATGTGGTAGGAGGATTTTCTTTTCTTGTATGTTTATAGAAATCTCTTTAGGTTGTGTAAATTTTCTTCTATGACTTTGTTGAAAATATTTTTCTGGTCCTTGGAGCTGGGAATCTATTCCTTCTTCTATTCCTATTATTCTTAAGTTAGGTCTTTTCTGTGGGGGTTGGGGGGAGCCCCAGCAGGGGTCTTCTTTCTTGTCAGTTCTTCTTGAGGGGGAAGAGCATTTGTAGAGGGTAAGACTTTGTCTTATGAGATATGTAGGGTTGCTATATAGTGATAAAAAGTTTACTTATCTAAGTCTAAGTGACTATACTGCTGTAGCTGACCTGCCTGCTGTGTTCCTCTGAGGCCAGAAACTGCAGTCTCTGGCATTTAGCATCTCATCCTAAAACAGCAGGAGATTAAGTAAAGGATTAATTGATAGAGCCTTTTCCCTTTTGTCCAGATGCCTCTTGCTTGTCTGGTGAGAGAGAAGTTTGGAGCAATAAACTTCTCTTAGTTTTTTATGTTTTATGTTTTATGTCTACAGTTTCTAAGTTACTCCACTTTGCATTCTACTTCTAATCTTGTTCTCTCCTCTTGTCCTGAATGCTTTTACTCTCAAAGCCTTTTCTCCAAAAGCTATGCCTCTACTTCCAAGTTCTTCTTGAGTTCAGTTCTGTCTAAAATGTGTTCTGTCTAATAAACTTCTCAGCTCAGTTCCTCTCAGCTCAGTTCTGACTCTTCTCTTTGTCCTCAGCACTTAAACAGCTTTCAGGATACATGATCACATGTTAAAAAGTTCATCAAAAGTTCACACACAAAATCAAATCACAAATTGAAATAGAAGTTTACCACAGAGAATGTTTACATGCATATCCATTAGGAGTAATTATCTGGCTAAACATCCACCACAGCTCCACAGGTTCATTGTAAGTTAAAAACCATAACTAAGTTATTACTGAAGTTTTGTATAGATAAGCCCAGTCAATGTTTTATGTTCTGTCCTGGCACCTAAAATAAATTATTAGTTTCCTTTTTATGACCTTTGGTTAATTGTTTTACAACCTCTTAGAAAGTGCTCTGAGTAGGAGAAAGTCTGGTTTCTATCTAAGAACAATTAACTGGTGACACTTGGGAAACTGACAGAGTTCTCATTGCAGTTTTGACTATCAGAAAAGGACCTAATAGCAGTCCCACTATAAGAGAGCTTAATAATCACTGATATAATTTTAGGAATTCTTATAGGATTATCATTAAGACTTAAGAAGTCATCTATTTGGGACTGGAGGGATGGCTCAGCAGTTAAGAGCACTTTGGCTCTTCCAAAGGTCCTGAGTTCAATGTCCTGTATTTCTTTTTACTTTTATTTTATTTTTTTATAGAGCATGACTCCAGCCGGTGCTGAGGCTGAAGCAGCTTTATTTTTTCCCAGTCTGCTTTTATATCATTCTAGGTACATCCAAAAAACATGGTCAGTTCTTAGATCAAAGACAAAGTAATCAAGCGAAGTAGTAAACAAAGAGATCACACAAGGTAGTAACCAAGCAAAGTAATAAGCAAAGAGATCACACAAGGTAATGATCAAGCGAAGCAGTAAACAAAGTCCCATGGTCACGGTTTCCTGTATTTCTTTAAGATATTTATTCAGTTCCTCTTTAAAGGCTTCTACCATCTTTATACTATTGGATTTAAGGTCATTTTCTTATGCTTTGGTCGTGTTAAGATATCCAGGGCTTGGTATAGTAGGATAGCTGTGTCCTAAGGTGTCATTGCCCTGGCTTTTGTTGATTGTGTTCTACTGGCCTTTAGCCATCTGGCTGTCCATGGATGTTCCTGTCCATGTATGTGCAGCAGTCTGGAAGGCAGGCCTAACCTGCATGTTCCTGGAGAAAAGACCTCTAGTGGGCAACCTTGGGCAGGACAATGGAATGCAGGGGCACTATATGTCTCAGAGCAGGTGGGTATGCCCCTGGAAACTTGTCAGGCAGGGGAATGGGGTGGGGGAAGGGATCTAACCTGAGTGTTCCTGGTGGCCAGACCTTGGCGCTGGGGTAAGGGGAGGACAGCTGGGCTTTTCCCAGAGGACTCAGTAGGAAGGGGAATTTAGGGGGTGGGGGTGGGGGAGGAGGGAAGTAATCTGACCTGGAAGTTCCTGGTGCTGTGGGTCTGGGGAAGGTGGGCAGAGAGGTAGCGGGACAATCCTGTGGGTCTGAACTCTTGGTGCAACAATATGATTTGACTTTAATGCCTGCTACTCTTCTGGTCCCTGGAGTCTTGCTGCAACTAACACCCACCAACCAGATTCAAAAATATATTCTGCAGGAAAAGCGGATAGATGATAGTCATTACTGCCTCCCAAACAAGAAATGACAATTTATCCAAGTTTCTACCTTTGCTTCCCTCTTTCCCGGAGCCTCATGGTTTGATGCAACCAAAGTTCAAAATTCAGTCAAAAGTGTGGAGAGAATGGACCTACACTCTATCTGCCGATCCACTCTGCTTGTGATCAGTAGGGGGAGCCTCAGAGCCGAGGAAAGAGCTGTAGTAAACATCTGGGAACTTCTTTCAAAGCAGAAGTTACGGTCTCACTTGAAGAAAAACACTGAAAGTCTAGAATACAATGTCTTAACCAATTAACCAAAGACAACTTTGTGACGTCCTGGCAAATGTCCCTGATGCTTGGCAGCCCCGTTCCCCTTTCTCCCCATATAATCGTAACATGGTAGACAGTGGTCTCAGGAAACAAAACCAGAACCCATCATTCCAATGCCTGAAACCTGGCAACCCTCCTATATGCCCCACCTGACCGGCCAGGACACAAGGCTCCGCCCACATCTGTATCTGCTCTCCTCTGTCCCTGTGCTGTGGCTTTGCTGGTCCTCCATGTTCCGGGCCTGCTCCTGTTGTAGCAGCTTCAGTCCACTCTGTCCATCTTCCTCAATACCCATGTGAAGAAAAGAAAGGAAGAAGAGAGCAAACAAAGGAGAAGGGAGAGAAAGGGAAGGGAATGGGCGGACTGTGTATTTGTGGCGCTAGGTTCTGAGCTGAGGGAGACTCTGGGCAGGGGAGCAGCCATCCATCCGGCAGGTCTTCTGGTTGGATCCTTGACAGAAGGCATAGAACACTCTTTGCCTGTATCTTGTGAAGTCGCTTCTGTTTTAAGCAGCTCCTTCCTGAAAAGCCCCCACCTTTTCCACATTTTACCTTGTCTTCACTCTCCCATCTCCCCTGCCCCCTTTTTGAGACAGTGTTTCTCTGTGTAATCCTAGCTGTCCTGGAACTTGCTCTGTAGACCAGGCTGGTCGCTAATTCATGGATATGCCTGCTCTACCTTCTGAGTGCTAGGATGAAAGGCGCGAACCACCACCAAAGTCTATTTTTCTTTTTCTTTCTTTCTTTCTTTCCTTCCTTCCTCCCTCCCTCCCTCCCTCCCTCCCTCCCTCCCTCCCTCCCTTCTTTCTTTCTTTCTTTCTTTCTTTCTTCCCACTTCCTATTGAGTGGAGTGAATTCCTTGCATGTATATTCATGGAATACACATGTATAACATGGAAAGGCCTCTAGATATCACTGTGTTGTTCCAGGCATTTGTTATGTCACCATTTTGCCAAGAAGACAGCCAATCTACAGTTTGAAGCAGAATCTATCTGTACTGGCTCAACTCCCAAATTTTTATTTGATGAATTCGAGGCCCGATGTTTATTCCAGAAAGCAAATTCATTTTGTTGAAAAAATATTATGAACATTATGTATTGTATTAGTTACTTTTTTCAACACCTTAACTAAATACCTGGCTAAAAGAAACAAGAGAAGAGAATTTATTTGGCTCACAGCTCAGAGGAACATAGTTCCTCATGGTGGCAGGTACAGTTTGGTTGTGACAGTAACCAGGAAACAGAGATCGAGGAATGCTGGTAATATGCTGGTTTTCTCCTTTTTTCTCCTTTTATTCTATTTAAGGTCCCAGCCCATCTTCAGTGTGGGTCATCCTCTTCAATTAAACTTTGCTGGAGATACTCTTGCAGGTTCGTGCAAAGATGTGCCCCATTAATACCTCATGCATTTCTTAATCCAAACAAGTTTCAATCAAAGCAAATCCATACAAGTAATATTGTCAGAAAGGGAGTCTCCTTAAAAGGAGGGATAGCTTTCAATTGGGCATAAAAATTCATAGTTGGCCATTGGGATAGGGGATGGGGGGATGGGGGGATGTGGGATGGGGGATAGCAGGAAGGAAGATGTGATCAAGGTTCACGATATGAAGGTATGAAAATATAACGAACCTCAAAGTTTATATAATGAACATGTAGTGTTAAAATAGTAAACCTAACTCACAGTTTGCAAAGAACTGGATATGTTTTCCTGGAGAAGATTATCCTGCAGTCCTGGCTCTTCCTCTCCGTCTGTGAACAGTAGCCAAGTTTGGAACCTGTACTAAATGGACAGTGTCATCCCTGTGCAAAAGGAAGGGCTCGCAAGAGTGTAACGAGAAAAAAATTACATCTAATGAGTTGTGTTAACTTCTGAGACATGAAATTGTGACAGTACATGAGTACATCCATTTATCCACAGTTTAAACAGTTTTATTTCATTTTCAAATTCTTGATCACATTTGTCCTCTCCCCCAGCTGCTCCCATTACTGCCCTCTTCCGTCCCTTCCCACCCGACTTTGAGCCTACTTTTTCCTTTTTCCTCCATTGTGCCCTGCTTCTCTTTTCCACTCATTCTTGGGAGTAGGGCAAGCCTTGGTGTGTGGTCATCCCACTAGGAGCCCCGTCATTAAGGAGAACTGGCTTTCTCACTCCATGCCACTATCAAATGACAAAACCTCCTGTGTTCTCTGATAGATGTCCTGCGCACTTTCCAGTCTCCATGTTGTTATTTTGCCTGGCTGGATCTTTTGCCTGGCTGGATCTTTTGCATGCTGTCTTTTGCATGCTGTCTTTTGCATGCTGACACAAACAACCACTGAGAGTACTTATCTATGTAAGTAGCAAACAAATTTTGCTTTATTTCAGAAGGTTCTGTAAAAATTCAGTCTTACAAATATGTAAATTTTACTGTATATGAAATTGTATTTAAACTGACATCTGCCTAAGTGTATTTGGAAGAATCTCAGAATGAGACAGTTTCATCCAGTAACCTATTTATTGATTGATTGATTGATTGATTGATTGAGAATGGTATGTAATTTATATTTCAAATACCTTCAGGAACAGCAGTGAAACATAATAGAAAACAATACATTTTTTTCTCTTTGATATTTAATAATTTGTGATTGTCAAAAGACTTTAAAATTTAAACAACTAAAACTAATTATATTTCCATAAGTTTCATGGCATTAATACATAATAAAATGGCAGTTGGTTTGGATAATCTTAAAAGCTGTGCACTTGATGATGTCTTATGCAAGGTACCCACTGGGTGACCTCCAGTGAATGAGCACCCCTTTCTGACAGTATGTGTAAGCATATGCCACCACACTGGTACATAGACATTCACAGTCCCCGCCCAGGTTACATTTATGTGTATCTTCATGGCAGTTTTTGGCGGAAGAAGTAACATCGATCACATTGCGAATTGATTTGATGAGCAAATAAAATACAAAGTTGTCCATGCCTTTTGGTGTTTCTTTCATGCCTGCCCTCCCAGGGATAGTACACCAACCTACCACCAGGTGGCAACAGAGGATGGCAGGTTTATACCAGGGGCCAAAGTAAGTTTTTCCTAAATGAGCTGTGACAGAAAAATGGATAGTCATTTGTTCGTCTTCGTTTTATTTCCACTGGCTTTTTAAACTAACTCCTAGATAGCCAATAATAATCTGCCTCTTTTGACAAAACTAATCATGAACAGCGATCTTGTTCTAGTTTACTGTGTCTGCTACTATCAATCCAAGCTAAGATGCAGGCTCCTATATTTATTTCCCCAGCCTCCAGCTAAATACAGCCAGAGCAGAAGAACCCCTTGATAAACCTACAAATAGTACAGAGAGGGGCCCCAAGGCTGACAGCCGAAATGCCAAAGGGCTTCAGACACTGGAGGTCACAGCAGAGAAGCCACATAACAATGTAAACATCTAAATGGAATTATTTAATTTAAAATGCCTTTGATGTAGTTAGATATCTCTCTCTCTCTCTCTCTCTCTCTCTCTCTCTCTCTCTCTCTCTCATCATTTATCTATGCTTTCAGGAACCCACTTTCCTGTCACAGTGTACACAATTCTGTATCCCACCATGCCTACTGCTTCGGACTCTCAACACTCAGCAGATGCGTGAGTGAATGAATGGTGAGCAACCAAAGAAATTCCCCTGAGTCCTTAAAAAGTCAGGCATCTTCTTTTGCAGCTTGTCAAAGTTACTAACAGAATTATATGTATTCCCTTTGTCCTTACAATAAACAACATGTTTCTCTGTATATAGATCACAAGTAACCAAGTTGCCTACTTTAAAGCGGTTTGTGTCGTTTCAAAAAGTCATATAATTAGACCTTGAAGATTTTATTTTCATTTTGTGTGTATGTATGTATGTATGTATACCTATGTGAGTGCATGCTGTGGGTGTGGGTACCCACAGAGGTCAGAAGAGGGCATTGGGTCCCCTGGAAGTTCAGGAAGTTGAGTGTCAGGAACCTAATGTTAATTGCTGAGCCATTTCTTCAACCCCAAAATCTCTTTGTTGAAGAATAAATTTCATTGTACATTTGAATATAGCATAAAAATTACAGCTTTTCACAAATTGTGCAATACACAAAGCATACTGTATATGAAAATTTGTTCAATCCTGTTGTATCAGGTCATATTAATGTAGAATTCCCAGCGTGGTCTTTAATGTTGAGCCTGTTCTTGCAACTCATTTAATCCTACTAGAGGATGGTTTGGGGTTGGCTGGAGGAGAGGGTGTGGAGTTGATCATTTTTAAAACCGTGAATCAGACTGAGTCCACATTAGCTGAGCTGTGCTTTCTATAGAAACTTCTGGTTTATGCTGTCTTCAGCAAGTGTGGAGTCAGCTGCCTTTACATACTGGACATTTACTCTCTGGCATGGGGCCTTAAGAACTGGTGAGCCATTGTGCCTCATGCTCACACTGGTTCAGAAATGAATGAGTGGATTATCTGTGAAGCTTGGGGAAGACACCCAAGCATTGGTTCCTTTAGACCTCAGAGTGTAGAGCCATAGGGAAGGTAGAGATTGTTCCTGGAGAGTCACGCATGGGAAATGAAAGTTGTGATGTAGTTTGCCTTTAAATACAGCGACCATACTTTTATTTTGACCTGTTTTTGCATATTGCTAAAAAAAGGAATGAAACTGAGGTGGAATCCTAAAAGAGGATCCATGAAATATATTCTTCAAACATTCATTCTGCTAATTTAATATCTTAATATTATTAACGTTGATGTTATTATTACATAAAATGATCCTCACATTGTACAATTATATAATACATAATCTTGACATTGAGAAAAAATTATTGGTTCTAAGTCCTGCTCAAAAGAATGAAAGCAGCAGAAGGTTTTCAAAGGTTCCCAAGTTCCCTCACTCAACCCTAGGCAATCACATGATAAACAGCAGTTTGAGAATTTTATTGAAAATACCAGCAAAGACAAACAGTGGGGAATGGATGTAATCAAGCCAATTTTTGTAAATGGCTTTGAATAGGAGTGAGGCTGGTTTAGTAGAGTACCCTGTGGGTGTTTCTCTTACCTTTAAATTTTTTTAGTTGATCATTTGAATCCGCATGAATGTGCTCTAACATTACTGTTCTGGCTGATGGCTTTTCAGAATTACACTGACTCAATGAACTAATGGAATATGGTAAGATCTCCGTTTGACTGTGGGCAAGGGCAGCAAGCCACCTCTCCCTGACAGCCCCATAAGTGCCAGGGGTGCAGCCCATACCCTACTGAGAAGGCTGGGCATGTTACATGCATCTCAGGTTGTCCTGAGCTTACTAGGAACTGATCTCACTGAAAGTCCAGGAGCATCTATCCAAGTGCAGATGTTTCCAGAAAACATGGCCCTAAGCAGATCCTTACTCTATGTAGTCTCATGCATTTGAGCCTTCACCCCACCTCACACCAAAGGTCTTTCTCATTCTTTGTTTCTTCCTCTGTCAAGAAGCAAGCAAGACTAGGAGAGGAATGGTGGCTCATCACTGTAATCCAAACACTCAAAGGCTGAGATATAAAGATTGCAACTCCAGGCCAGCCTGGGGTATGTAGCCAGACCCTATCACAAGAGGAAGGAGAAAGAAGCCAGTGTGCACAGACTGTGGAATTCAAGCTGAAGTCTTCTCAGACACATGACAGGAGAGGACAGGTCACTGGCCCCACCCGAGATATTCAGAATAGGGAGTATGGAACCCTAATTTCATATGTGCCTTTTTTATTTGTTTATTTCTGACACGTAAGTTCTAGCTAGGGTTTTGACCTGTTTCTCCTTGAACACTCCATTCCCAGGGCAGCTTTTTTTTTTTTTTTTTTTTTTTTTTTTTTTTTTTTACAGAGAGAACAGTCTTTAGAGCCATGCTTCTTGACTATATTCTGAATCAAGACACTAGAAGTCTCATTAAAATGAAGATCTTGATGCAGTTGGGCCGGGCTTTCTGAGACACTAAAACGATCTCTCCTGATGCAGCTGTTAACATCAGCAGACCATACTTGAAGCAGCAAGAACTGAGGACATGATGTCTGTAGACTTTGACAGAATGCCATGTGAAGCATGGTCTGCCCTCACTTTTAAAACTTGTGTTTGCTAGTTGGGCAAAACCCTCTGCAAACTGACCACCTGTAATGTGCTGTTTTAATCAAACAGGAAGTACAGAAAAATTAGCTGACAGTTAACAACGCCTCATCGATAATGCATCACATGGTAATTATCATACCTACTCAGCAGGCTACATAATTGCATCATTAATTCACAAATGACATCTTTTTACTGCTGCTTCTCTCTCAATCTTGTTCTTCCCAATACAAAACAACATTGTATCATCATTAAAGCCACATGATTGTGTGAATAAGCTTAAAGAGAGTATAAAGGATGCTGTCATGCTATTTTGTTTTTGATGAGGGTAATGGTTTAGAAAAATAATATCTTCTCATTCTAATTTGTGAAACAGAAGGGCTAGGGGAAAAGGAATAGGGAGAGAAACTCAGCAACAGTTATGATGTAGATTGATAAACTATGTGCTTGATGTCTGAGTTTGAAACACGTCCTCACTTACTGTGAAGCCCAGGACAGACTGGAACTCCCCATATAGCCCACGATGGCCTTGATATTTCAGCAATCTGCCTGCCTCAGTTTCCTGGGTGCTGGAATTATAGAGAAACATCCCTCCCCTATACTCAGTGTGCTCTGTGGATGGCAGGTCAAGGAAGAGGGGCCCTTTCCCTGGGAGCCAGCCTTAGAACATAGCTGTGTTACTGGGTTAGCTCTCGAGATGATGAAAGCTGGATTTATAATACAGCCTTGCATTAGGAACACTCCCTGTGGAGTGAGCTGCTCAATGTCTACTTCCAGCCCAGTTATTCACATTAAATGACCAGAACTTTCTACACGGCAGTTTTCCTGAATAGTATTTGTTCGTTCTTCAATTACTTTTCCATTCTTCCCGATCACAATCAACTTTGCAGATAGGAAAAAAAAAAAAAAAGTTTTATGAGACTAGAGCACAGCTCTGCTGGTGCTGTGCCTGCCTTGTAAGTATGAAGATCTGAGTCTGATCCCCAGAATCTAACCCTAACCTGCTAACCTGCTCATCATCCCAATGCTGGGGTGAGAGCAACAGGCAGGTCCTGGGGCTCATGGCCTGTGACTTTGTCACAGGAGGTAGAAAAAAGGAAAAGACAGAAGGACCTGAGGAATGACATCCAAGGTTTATCCTCCCCACCTCCACCTCTGGTATTTGACCAACAGAAGTTTGACAGAGGTCAAATCAGAACTCCTGAGAGCTGTCATCCCCAAGGAACTTCAACTGTACATACACACTGAGCTGTGACACTGCACCTTCTGGCTCATCGGAATCAAATAAGTTCTCTATCCACAGCAGGGGCAGGGGGCTAAGGACAACCCTGGTAGCCTCCTGTTGCCATGTTGTGATAGGAGCTAAAGTCTCTCTAAATTTTGGGGGGTTCTCTCCAACTCCAACATTAAGTCTGAAGATAGCAGTTCCCGTCGAGTTCTGGGATTTCTAGGTGCAAGATGACTGAAAAGTTGCTGACTGGAAATTTTCCAGGTGGACTCATGACCACACTGCATTGGAAGCTTCATTGGTGTTAGTTCTACCGTCCACCTCAGTGAGCAAATGGTGACTCTGGAGGCCTAGAAGAGGGGGTGGAGTCAGCATTTGACAGTGTGTTATTTCGATGTAAAAAGGTCATTATGATATGTGAACTATGATGAGTTGGGGTGGGGCCCACCTGACTCAAATCAGATGCAGCCAGGAAATTCAGACCCAGCAAATTACAACAAAGACAATTATGCCTCCAAATGAGAAATTACATTCAAAGGAGAGAGTAATTAAGTTTTCTAGTTGCATAAGACACAAGGTTTCCCTCACCTACTTCCCTGAATTAGCATGTCCCCATTCACTCAACCTGCAGGGGCTGAAGGAAACTGAGGTGAATCCAAGAAGAGTAGCCTGAAATACAGAGACACAAACCTAAGGAGGAAGATAGATACTGTCTGGTCAGACATCCCTGGCCACACCAGAGCTAACTCAGGTTAGAAACTGTGGCCACTGGAAAGACCTAAGACACTTCTAGAACATGAATAGAAGACTGGTTTACTCTATTTGTAATTGCAGAAAGAGTATCTGGGAGAAGCCACCCATAGGACATCCATGGCTATAGGATTAGGGAGAAAATTGCAGGAAGCAGCATGAGCCCCACCAAGGGTCCTGGGCCTCTTGTGGAAACTCTTTTACACCAGGAGAAGTGATCACAAATTTCCATGTGTGCTTGTCCTGTGTAGCCATTGTTGAGTCCTACAGCCCTCTTCCAGCTAGTTTCTTTCTGGTGGCCATGCCAACTGTCTTCACTTAACAAGTGTCCCCCTGGGGCCTCTCCTTCCTACTGTGGCCTTAGGAAGAATGTGCCCAGGGAAGCAGCTGCTCCCCCAACCCAACCCCACATACAGGTTACACTGTACATCAAGCATTAGCAGTGTGGGTTGGATAGTCTCTGAATATTTCATTTAAAAAAAAAAAAAACCTGAAGTAATGTATTTGAGGTGGGTGTTCACTACAAAGAAACAATAAGAAATCTACCATTTCAGAGGTCATTGTTCTGCAGGGTGGAGGAGTCTTGAGGCAGTGTCAGGAGGAAGGAAAGGCAGGGAGGCACACACCGGGCCTTAGTTGTCAGTGGTGTAGTTTTTCTGCTGGCCCAGCTCTTCCTGAACCCCTGGTAGCTTCCAGAGTAGTGCACAGAAACATGAGTGTTGTCTTTCCTGGCTCCTCTAAAGGTAGACATGGCAATGAGGCTCTTCAGCCAAAGAGATAAGTCAAATCATCTGGAGGGCTCCAATGGTTTTTATTTTAATATTTTAAAAAAGAAAAGAAGTCATGTATAGCCTGGGTTTGGAGCCCAAGGCTGCTGCAGCCATTTTGTGACCACGGGGTTAACACTGAAAAGGGCTTTGGCACCATTTAGTCATTCGAGTAGTGTGAGAGGCTGCTTCTGATTGTGTGTAGCATAGACATGTAAGTCACGCTTGCTTGGGCTAGCAACAGAATGCCACCGTCAGAACCAGCAAAACGACACAGGCATGAATCACTCACCCTGGGTAGCTCTCCAGGAAGGATTAAAAATCCTGACGTTTCAGCTCAATCCTAGAACATGAGCTTAATCAGCCATGGGGGAAGAGGAAGAAAGGCTTCTAAGCAAAAGCATTATGAGAGTCTCCCCTATAGGCAGAAAGAGGTATGGCACATTTTGGCAAATTATATAGAAACTACACAGACGCCAGATCATGAAGCTTGTCCATGCTTGCACATGAATGCACACACACACACACACACACACACACACACACACACACACACACACACACACCCCTTTAGACCAAAGGAATTAGAACTTGACTCTCAAGGCATGGAGTAAATTTTTGAAAAACTTAAAGTTGAGAAGCAAATAACCACTCTAGAAATTTTTATTCAACTCCTGTCTTTGTAATAGTGAAAGTCTAGGTCAACCTCAATCTGACCAGTAGGACACAGGGAGGTGAAAGAAGGCATTTCCCTATAATGGGATATTTCTGGAACCATATTTTAGGTCATATATCGCTATGCTTGTGGCATAGCTAAAGAAAAAAATGATATAAAGCTATATGACATAAAATCTCATTCTTTTTTCCAGGAGAAAAATCCATGGGAAAGAGACCAATATAAAAAAAAACCATGAAGTTACTGCTGTGGTTCTTGTGAAATGGTAAAAGAAAAAACATTTTAAGTTTTATTTTCCTAATCTACTACATGGGCACGGTTATAAACAGAAGAAATGTTACCTAAAAAACAATACACCTGGGAGGGGAAATCTAAAGGCAGAAATTTCAGGTCATTTTTTTTTCATATCTGTCTTACTTTTCAGCCTTGTACTAAGTAAGCCAGACTTAACATAACCTCCTTGGGAGGGCCTCTGACCTGCCCCCCCTAGTGCCTGTCTGTGGTTTCTTTTCTGCCATTTTGTAGTTCATCTTTTAAGTTAGCATTAGGAGTACTGGGCTTCATGATGTCATCGTTGTACCCATGGGCCAAAATACTCTGGTCTCATTCACTCTCCTCTCCCACTGCCCTCCCTCTGCCCCCTCTACCCTCTGGCTGGCTTTCTTCCTTCTTCTAGTTAACCCTTCTGCTTCCAGCTAACCCTCTCTTCTGCTGGCATATATGTGCTCCACATCTATTTCAAACTTTCCTGAAGATCTCCCCACTTCATGATCCTCTTTCTAGTTTCATCAGATAAACACACGAGCGCGCACACACACACACACACACACACACACCACACCACACCACACCACACTACCTCACCCCACACCACACCACACCATATTAGCTTCCACAAGCAAGAGAATACAAAGTTGGTTGTTTTCAGTCTGGCTTATTTTACTTAGCACAACAATTTCCAGTTGTACTCATCTTCCTGAAAGTGTCCCGACCTCACTATGTGGAGAATCCATTGTGCACATGTGCTAAAACCTCTGTACCTGTGCATGTGCTGATGAACATCTAGATTGGTTCTATTTCCTGTGAATAGTGAACCAACAAACATGCATGTGCATATATTCTCCAGGATGCTTTGGTTCTCGGGGCCTCATCCCTGTTCTTTGTACCCCTAATACTTCTAAGTTGATTTTTCTGACCTCTCTAGAGTCAACATTTTCCATTTCTCACTTCCCTGGGTGAGCTGCCACCGCACTCTTCCTCAGAGTAATAAGTCATATATTTTTTATTTTCTGCACAGCAACATGATGAGTGTTTGTGCCCTGTCTGTCAAACCATCTATTCTGACTCTTGTTCCTGCCAACTAAAACCCTGATAGCCATGGCTTGTATCATAGAACTCTAGGACTAGGTTGGATACCTACTCAGAGGTATCTAATCATGGACTAACATTTCATAGTGGAGTCTATTTCATCAGTTTCTTGTTCTTATCAGCTCGAATTGGGAAGTATAAGGGAGAGTTGACAGCATGAGCTAAAGTTCAGTGACGTATAGATGAGGCCAGAAGGTAATGATGTTGTCATTATTAATAAGCCATGACCAACCTGTTATGAGAAAGCAGAAACTATGAGTAGATTAACTCAATGATGCATATGGGGAAAAGAACGCAGCGAAGAGGGGAAATGAGTTGTCACAAGAAGTGACCAGAGCAACCCCTCAGAACACAGCCACCTTGCACAGACGGGGGAGAGCTAGCACAAAGTCTAGAAACTCAGCCATTGGAGTAGTTGGAGGTGGCTGCCTTGACAGAAGGCTGCCTGATGTGCCGCTTTCTAGTTTGTGTTTTGTTTATCTTCATATTCTGTGCATTTCTTCAATGCTTTTATTAGTATTTCCCACCTAACCTTGATACTTCATTTGACCTGCTATTTTTTAATCTGTTTTTAACATCAGAAAAGTATGCTCGAAATTGACTGGCCCCTTTAACAATGACACAATGCTTGTCTTAGTGATGGCTCAGTGTAAGTCCTTGTAGCATGACAGAGAGAAAGCAAGTGTGAGACCTTCTTAGAAGAGTGAAAATGACTGGAAAAGGACATTAGGAAGGGAAGGAGGAAGCACTTAAGACTGGGCAAGCTTCTGATGGGTCATTTAAAGAACAGCACTACAATTCTGGAATGAAAATGAAAAACGTGAGGGTGTCCAGATCTAGGTATTTGTGCCCTTCCCCCAGCCTTGTGTAGGCTAAACAAACCCATGATGGTTTTACAGCCTAGCTGGAGTCGTCAGGCCTTGCTGCATTTGCAATTTCCTACGGAGCCTTGAGGAGTTGACACCTTCCCCCCACCCCCACCTCACCTCCCGCTGAGCTTGCTTTGCAACTCAATCCAGCTGAAACAAAGGATGGGGTCTGTGGGCTTTCCCTATACAAGTGCAGTGTGGAATACTAAATTTTGAGCCTTGATCAGAAACTTTGTCTTAGCTTCATTCTTTTCTCGCACTCCGTCCTTTTTCATTTCCAGCCTTCCTTTCAGGTAGACCCAGTTCATCCATGGCTGCTGAACAGCAACAGGTATTAACTTCACAGCTAAGGCTCCAACTTAGAAACCACAGACATTCTGAATCAGCCAGTGATTGTGAATCTAAGATGGTAACAAGGAGAACCAACCAAGTAGAGCCAGAGGACACATGGGTGAAGGGGCCCAAAGGGGAGTGAGCAGGAGAGGAATATGTCAGAGAGACTGGACCCCCCATTTCTCACCTTTGTTTCCAATAGGGAATGAGAAATTTACCTCCCACAGTCTGCCATCCACTAATTGATTTGTTTAGTCTCAATATACACATGCTATGGACTGGTGTCCTCTGGGCACCACGTGACTGTTGCCATCTTAACTTTCAGCAGCTATGATTGTGCAAACACAGGAAACCCACATAAGATTGGATTCAATATCAGTGTTTCTTCATGGAGCAGAGAAGAGCTTGAGCATCCCCTGAGGATTAATAAACAGTTAACAGTTGCCAGAGGTGGGATGGGGTGGTCCTCAGTGGTGTAGTTTCTCAAAACTTGCCCATACTCCTGTAAGTAACCCCAATTAAACAAATTGGTTCAAATAAGCTGCACAGGTGGGACTGTTTCATTGGTCTGTCCTTGCTGCCCTATACAGGATGAAGATATGTTTGTTTTTCTCCTCTAAAAAGTTCATTCAAGTACAGAAGTTTCAAAATCATTAATATGCTCGTGAGAAAAACTTCCCCTAACTAGAACACAGTGATTAGATTATAAGCCCCATCAGTACTCCTACAGTTCCACATTGTAACACTACTTTCAAAGTAAAAAATTAATTAATAAACACTTTCCAAGGCATTTTTACCTCCATATACATTGGTTTTTGTTGCTGTTATGTTTGCTTACAGTTTGTTTACAGGGATAGACATGATAGACAATTGCTCTACCAGTGGGGTACGTCTAACCTCATTGGTTTATTCTTATAATTCTCTGCCTATGTTCAGCTAGACTATGAAACTTCTCTATTTATTGGTGTTGGCATCTAAGGCTTGATTTTTCAAAACTTTACATTTCTTCATTTTTCAGCCTTATGTTTAAAACACATTGCAATGATGCCAAACATGAAATCTTTCTCAACACCAAATATAAAAAAATACATGTACTGACAAAGACTCCAATGCAGGTGAATTTAATAGAAATTGTCTGAAGAACAATGATTCTCAAGCATCGTTGTAAAGACAGAGAGGAACTCCCTGAGAGAAAAGAAGAGAATAATATTAAATGAATAGACGAGACTAGACTACATTGTGAGGAAGAAAAGAAGTGGGGACGACAGGGGGAAGAGAAGGAGGAGGAGCAAGAGAATGATAACCAAGATGAAGCTGGGGGCTGGACTGGGACAAGACCATTCATGATGGCTCAGTGAAAATACCTTACTGCGTTTCATCAGTGTTACGTGTTTTAAAAGGGAATATGAGTAGCCCAGGGACTTCCAGAAGAACAAAATGAGACAACAGACATTTCCCTCAAGATAATGTTAGATATGTCATCTTTTTCTATCCAAACAATAGGGAATCCTAGTCACTCTCAAGGCACAGCACACAGCACAGGCGCAGGAGTTAGGGGGGCGCAGTCATAAGCAGGTGCACACACAATTTGGCAGACCCTTGAGAGGATGGCAGCTGCATACATTCTGCCAATCATTGTTCAGTGTAAATACTAAGTGGTATTTTCTGTTATACTCTTAAATACTCAGTCTTCAATGGAAGGTCTTTTCAGCATCCCAGCTACTTCCCAGCACTGCTAGAAAAAAATGGAAAATGTGATCTAGCTATTCAAGTTACACAAAAAACTGTAGGTCTTCCATTCTGCATTTGAAGAAATGTATCAGTAACATGACTGTCATCTGAGTTTTAAGCATCACATAGAGATCTTGGCTTCCACAGTAACAATTAGTTACATGAATATCCAAGAAACAATCACAAAAGGTAACCTCAGTGGTTTAATTTGAAGAGAAATTTGCTATTTGACTTTTTATTTCTGAATTGTGAAACCAGCTGCAAAGAACTTGTGAAAACTCTTGAGGAGATATTTAGTTTCTGAGACTTATCAGATGTTTGGGAAAAGAAAAAGATGAAACCACACCTTCTGGGGCAATCTATTGAAACAATACAATAGAAAGGCTTCAATTCTATTGTTCAATTATGTCCCGCGCACTCTTTGGTCTCGCCAGCAAGAACCCACGCGGACACACGGATCCTTCTGCAGCAATGCATTTATTGCATGATGAAAAGAGGAAGACCCCGGGCTCCAAAATGGCGCTGCTTATATAGCCCTGAGGCAGCGTGTCCTCCACTGATTGGCACGCCCCGGGAGTGGGCGGTGATTAGTCATGTACACCCATAATGCGCAGGCGCTTCGGGCGAGCCACCCCGCGCTATCCACAAGTTTCCTCAGAGTGACAGCGGAAGTCAGCGCCATCTTGTAATGGCGAATACTCTAACCGCTCCTTACACAATTAAATATATTCAGTTGAACACATGGGCACCAAAACAACGTAATAGATAGTGTGCTAGGCTTGAGGCCTTTCATTCAGAATTAGCTCAAACACCATTGGCCACAAGAGATTACAATTTAGTCAGAGAAACAGGAAAATGGCAAATAATGGCAGAGATAAGGTTTTACAGGATTTATGGTGGATATCACCTTGGATATGAGATCATAACTACATGACTACACTTTCACCAAATAGAAGTGAGAAGAGCACTTCAGATCAAATGAACAATGAAGGCACATGCATAAAAAGTGCCAAGTTGAGCCAGCCATGATGGCGCACACCTCTAATCACCTTACTCAGTAGACTGAGGCAGGAGCACAGTAAGTTTGAGAACAATTTGAATTGGCCTCAGGATATCTAGAAAAGTGATTCTAAACACATTTGGGAAGAGTATGGCTCTTGATAGTTTTTAGTTTCATACAGAAGGGTGATATAAATTTGAGGGTGTACAGATGAGCAAATTGCTAGGCAGTAGATTGTTATCATAACCATTGAAAGACCCAAGCCCATTATAAGGAAGTTAGACCCCCCCTTAAGCAAAATTAAAGCCAGAGATAATATAGCCATATTCCACAGCCTAATGGCTAACCTACATCCTTTGTCCCAGGAAATTAGTTAACAGCAGGACTGTTATCTCAACCATCCACATCTTTTGTCCCAGGAAATAGTTAACAGCAGGATTGTTATAGCAACCGCCTAATGGCTAACCTACACCTTTTGTCTCAGGAAATAGCTAACCACAGGAATGATGAACTTAAGACATTCTATACCTTCCCATGACGCATAGAATTTCCTTACTTTATGGTTTTTTCTTTAAATACCCCTGACTTCAGCTGCTCAGGGTCGAACTCCTCTGCCTCTGCATAGGTTACGAGCTCGACCCCAGTGCACTGGTTCCCCCCCCCCCGAATAAACCTCATGTGATTGCAGCAAGGACGGTCTTTCGTGAGTTCTTGGGGGGCCGCGCCATCCCGAGACTTGAGTGAGGGTCTCCCCAGCTCGGAGGTCTTTCATCATCAAGACATTTCTGATTCCATCCTGGCTTTACTTCTTTTGCAGAGTGTGAAGCTGCCTGCTCCTATCTAGAAGGATCAAGAAATGGAATCAGGAAAGGAAACATGGCCAGGCTATATAACTCAAGGCTTTCAGTCTAGTGACTCAGTTGTTCTAGCTAGGCCCCACTTCCTAAAGGTTCTATACATCTTAAAATAGTCATACCAGCTGGTAACAAGTGTTCAAAAATATGTGCCTGCCTGGGATATTTTAATCCAAACTACAATAGTGTGGTTTTTGATGCACATCTGGGCTCTGTTGATGTCCTGCTTAGAGCTTTAATTGTTCACCCGAGAGTCAGTGAGTTACTAAGAAAGAGATCCCAACTGCCCAGATCAGATTGGCCTGTAAACATGTTTGTGGGGGATTGTCTTGACTATTAATTAATGTCGGAAGGCTCAGACCACGTGGACAGAGGTATCAGCATGGGCAGGTGGTCCTGAGCTATGGGCTATGTAAGAAAGCTAGTTAAGCAGGAGTGGACGAGTAAGCATCATTTCTCAATGGTTTCTGCTGCACTTCATTACCTGAGGGAACACCCTGGCTCTCTAGGGTAATGCTATGTGGAATGGTAAGTGGACTTGCCTTTAAGTTTCTACTTGGACTTCCCTCAGTGATACCCTGTGACCTGGAAGTGTAAGCCAAGTATGTCCTTTCATCCCTTTAGTTGATTTTAGCCAGAGTGTTTCATCACAGCAACAGAAAGAAATGAGAACAACAGGAAAGAATACTGAGATTGAGTGGCAGCTACCTCACCCATCTAGTGCTGGGGTGAGAAGGATGTCAAACATTTGCAAACTTTCTCACCGACTTCATTACTGCAGAGTCAATGGCAGCCTCTTTTGCTGAGTATACAACAGAAAACATCTAGTGAGGCAGGATACTAAAGCCACAGCTACATAATAACCTGGAACCCATGGCTCAACCTCCACCAACAGTTTGGAATAGTGTTATATGCGCCATATGGTCCTAAACTGGCTAATGTCTGGGTGCTTGTGAGGACATTAGAGAAACTATGAAGAATATCAAAGACATTCACAAGCCATTGGTACAAATAACCTATTTGTAATCATGTTCCTTCTATTCATTAGAAAAGAGAGCTGCTACTTGGTTTAGGCCTACACAACAGAAAGTTTATCAGTCATATCCCTGAACACTGTGCATAAAAAAGTATTGGTTGGAAATTTTGATCTGCAAATCTGACATTCTTGTTGTTGAAAGTGAAGAGATATCCTTATTAAGGGATTACTATACATTAGTCTGTAAAACTGTTGGCTGGGTTGAAGTGCATCCGTACTAGCAAAACTGGCAGCATACTTGGCTGTCATTTCTGAGAAGGAGCCTGCAGTGGTTGGTGTTATCACTGTATCAGTCACTCCTTTCAGTTCTCTTGTGACCAGCTGAGCTGAGAGGATGGCACAGGCAGGTAAAATTCCTAAAGAGATGGCTAAAGGAGACGCAGGCCTTGACTGTGTTCAGGAGCAATGGTCAGTTCCCTTGGGGTTTCTATAGTTTCAAGACTCACATCAACAGACTCCCAGGGATGTTACAAGATAAGCTAGAATAAAGCCTCTCCTCCTCTTCTATTTTTACCACAGAAGTTCATCTTTGCTGAGAAGTATGGAGTGTGACCAAGCTGGCTTCCTGACAGTCCACTTCAGATCCCAGTGTCATGTGAGGGGAACACAGGAAGACCAATGTTACTTTGACAGGTCAGCCACACCAGAGCTATTCTCAGGATGATGTCAGCAACAGGACCAGGACTGAGGAACCCAGAAATCCCTCTTCTCATTTACATTCTCACGCAAGTGAAGACTTCCTGGTGCCTCTCATTCTTAACTATAAGTAATATGGGAAAGAAATCATCTGTGATATGAGTCTGTGGGGCACTTAAAAATAGCAATACTCAAATTGTAAGAGATTTAAATTCTGGGCTGGAGACATAGGTCAGCAATGAGGTGAATTGCTCTTGCAGAAGACTCCAGTTGGGGTTCTAGCATCCACATACGACAGTTCACAGCCCCTATAATTCCAGCTCCTGTGGATCGAATGCCTCTCTTACCCACAATGGCGCTACACTCATGTGTACAAACCCACTTTTAGACACACAAGAAATTCAAATTGTAGCACAGCCTCATGAAGAACATTCTCAATCCTACTCTCCTTCAAATGTAACCACTGGTTTTATGTGTGTGGAGGATTTTCTAAACATACACATACATTTATAGTCAACCTATAAAAATGAAGAAATATGCACGTGTATAAATATAAAGTATAATTATAAATATGCCTGTGTAAACATACTAATAATATATTGTACTGTATGTCAACCTATAGTACTTATTATCATGCTATAAATTATACCTGCTATATATTGTATTTATGTTGATATTGTATGCACACAATGTGAATATATGAAATATATGAGTGTGGTGATAGCATTTTCTGAAAATATCTCTTGACCCCAAAGAGGATGAATTTTTGCTGGACCTTGAAACTGAGCTAATAATATGCCTTGAGTTCCTTTGAGACTATGGACTTAGCCTGTGAGCCTCTAGTATACTCAGCCTGTTTAAGTTTGACCTGTCTTTAAGGGAGCAATGCAACCAACCTTACTGAGCCTTGGATTTCCCACACAATCATCGTTTTCAACCCTAAGCTTGAGGCATAGCTTAAATTTTAAGTTACATACTCTTTCCTGGCTCTGACCCAGAGACTAATGTGTGTGTGTGTGTGTGTGTGTGTGTGTGTGTGTGTGAGAGAGAGAGAGAGAGAGAGAGAGAGAGAGAGAGAGAGAGAGAAGATAAGCAACCAACAGGTTGGAAACAACCGTAAACAAAACAAATATCCTCAAAATGTTTAAAGCACCTTGAAGACTTAATTGGTAGTGCTAAGGTTTGGCCTTTGTTACCTATTATAATATTAACTGCAGGCCCCCAAGACCTGGTTGTCCCAGAGATGAGAGAGTCTGCAGGTACACCTTGGCCCCAAGTTACTTCAGATTGATAAATAAAGATGCCAACAGCTAATAGTTGGGCAAAAGAGACATTTGTGGGTTTGGGTTTCCTGGACTTGGGGTCAGAGGAGAACCATGAGGAGAGGAGAAAGTGCGGAGGAGCAGGAGAAGGAGAAGCCACCACCGTGAATTAGGAGTCAAGAGAATGTGACCCTGAGTGCTGGCCAATTGAAGTTAAAAGCAGCACAAATGAAACATAGTAAGTAATAATTTGGGTCTATCAATAGGAAAGTAGATTCTAATAACATAGAGAGTAGTATCTGCCCAGCTCTTCTGTTGTTTAAGGCTTACTGTAAATATAAAGGTGGTGTGTGTGTCTTTTATTCGGGAACTAAAAGGGTCGAAGGCAGGGTAGAAACCCCAGGCCAGGATTAAATAATTTCAACAACATAGTAGTATCTCTTTGTGATCTGAGTGCCTGGGGTCAGTAAAGCAACTTCTTATCTTGTAAAATTCTGTTAAAGATTCGGGTAAAGGATGGCTCCCTCCTTCCACATGCCATCTACCTGCGGCGTTCAACTAATAAAGAAAAAGCCCTTAGTTAGGGGTGGACAGGTAGAAGAGACACACACAGGCACCGGCAGAATTGACTAGGACAGACAGATCAGACACACACAGGGATAGACTGCAGATGGAAGAAGGAATGGAGACTGTGAGTGCACTGTTTATTGTCATTCCGTGTGTCGTGGGTGTATGATGTATACCACGTGCATGCCATGGGCATGGACACACCACAGTTCTCTACTCTCCAGAAACCTTCCTATTTTCCACTCAGCATTTTGGGGTTTTTTTTTGGTTTTTTGTTTTTCGAGACAGGGTTTCTCTGTGTAGCCCTGGCTGTCCTGGAACTCACTCTGTAGACCAGGCTGGCCTCGAACTCAGAAATCCACCTGCCTCTGCCTCCCAAGTGCTGGGATTAAAGGCGTGCGCCACCACTGCCCGGCAGCATTTTGTTTTTGAAGACCTGCTAGACTTGTTAATACATTATCCAGTTTTTTAAATGGCTACCTCATGTGCTAATAGGCGGTCTTACTTTCTCATTTCGCTTGTGCTCTCTGTGTAGACAGTTCCTAGTTCTCTGACAATGCAAGTCCATGGTGTGCAGACAGCTCTTTCCAGGACTCTTTCAGACATGTAGCAATTTTTCCCCACTCAAAAAGAAGCAAATTTTGGGAAAATGCCATTTTTTTGTTGTTGTTGTAACGAACACAAACAATCCCTACCTCCTTCCCTTTCTGTTATCACCACCAGCAATATATGGGAGAGAACATTGCCCACCCACTCTCCAACAGGTGATATTTTTCAGTTTGAGAGCTAAAAATAGTGTACTACTATTGTTGCACGTTTTCTCTCGTTAGATATTTATGCAGTAGCTAATGAAAGACAAAAAAGCATCAGGAAATGTTTCAATAATGTGTTTGAAAAGTGTTAAAAAGAAGGAAAGAAATATCTCAACTTAAACTTCTTCATCATTAAACAAACAAAATATCGTCTTCCTCATAGATTGGTATAAAAGAAAGGAGATAGTATTTGTTCAAGTATTTTATCAAAAGCATTGTACAAAATTATTTACTATATTGCTATTACTTAGAGCTATTAATGCTTTTATTGCATTTAATGCATTTTATTGAGGATGGCATAAGACCAAAAAATTTTTCCAAATAGATAATTATAATTTGTTTATTCCCACACTGTTACCAAGAGTAGACACAAACAGTAGTAAAGCAAAGAACATTTTTTCTGGAGCTGTAGAAACCCAGTAACAGTGTGCTTGCCTAGCATGCATCAAAGGTCCTGCATTCAATCCCCCAACAAAACACACACACACACACACACACACACACACACACACACACACACACACACACACCAGAAATCATTAAACTATCAATTAAGCTTCGAGGCTTGGAAATAATAGAAACAATTGATCTTAAGCTGCTCACAAAATGTATTAAACAATTTCAGAAATGTGATTCCCTCAAAGCTATTGGACTAGAGACTATGGAGTGTATTGGTATCTACACTCTGACAGTCAGTGTACTAGACACTAGGACTATGGGGATGTACCAAGCAAGTCTCTAAGAGAAAGAAGCAGAGTTCTCAAGGTACATTCTGGAGTAGGTTGTATGTAGTTGTAATTCCATTACTGCTTCCTTCTGGATGTCCCCAGGCCACAGAATCTGGAAGTCTGAAAAGTATACACCCATTCTCTCTTCTTAAAGCCATCCGTGTTCATTTCCTGCTGCTGCCCCTGCTGCTGAGAGGAGCTCACAGAAGAGGGGAACTTCGAGAAAGAGGGGAATGAAGCCATTATTGCTCCCACCCACAGGCATCAGGAATGCCTTTGCTATCTGGCAGATGAGGCATCCTGGACAACATCTCAAGTTTCCCTGCAGACCACCCCACTTTGATGCTGCAAGCATCAGAAATGCTCAGTGGTTATTGCCCATGACGTCTGGAATTCTAGATTTTCTTATAGTTAGCAGTGACTAGGCTTTCTTTCCCCTCCTGTTTCTAATACTCTGAGCAGTTTTGTTATATTGATTAAAACATGAGATAGGCAGTAAGACAGAGGTACATAAAGGGGTGATATACAATAACAGTAGTCTTCCCTTATCCGTGATTTTGTTTTATAGTTTCATTTATCTGCACTCAAGTAGGTTCCCAAAATAGTAAATGGTAAATTCCAAAACTAAACAAAATTTAATTGAACACCATTCAGAGTTTCATGATGGAACCTCACACCATCCTTTGTCCAGTGGATTCACGTCATATATACTACCCACCCGTTAGTTACTTGGCAGTCACTCTGACTGTCAGCTCAAATTTGGTTAAACATAAATGCTCGCTTGCTCAAGCTAGGCTCTAGGATCAGTAGCTACCTACCATCTACTCAGCCCCAAGGGCTAGCTAAGGCTTTACTGAGAGCACCACCTGTTCCTCCAACTGGCTTTGCTAAGCCGCTCAACAACCGTGGCTCCTGAGAAGGCCTCCCCTTTAACTGACCGACCGGCCTAGCAGCTGGCTCTATCAACCTCCAAAGACCACCCCCAATTGTGCCCCTTTTCCTGCCCCCTTTAGCCCAGAGGAAGGAAAACACTAGAGACTTTTATATTTTAGGACTGGTCAGATAACTCAATGGCTGGAAGAATATCCTGCCCCATGCTCCGTGACCTCCACCCACAGCAGAGGCCATCAACTATTGGTCCCTGAGACCTACATGTCTGTAACTTTCTCTCCTCTCCACAGCCTGGTCTGACTCTGCCATCCTCTCTGCCTCTCCTTCTCTTCCTGTCCCACTTGGAAATCCCACCTATCCTTCACCCAGCGATTGCCTTCTGCTGTCTTTATTGACCCAATCAAGAAACAATTAGGGAACCAGATTTTAATTATCAGCTCTTCCTCCTACACTAGTTTATTAATACTTAGAGTTTGATACTGTTTACAACAGCAGCTATCTGCTGGAGGCCTTGAAACATATGCCCTGTGGGTTAGGGAAGATTCTTGTATAGCTCTTAGTTTTCAAAAATTATTTCAAGTAAGGACATATATAAACTCTTTGTCAGTGTGAAACATGCATGATTTGGAAGATAACAAGGATTCCACAGAACTAAGAGAGGTAAGATGCCAGGTCATAGAGTAGCCATTAATGTCAATCCAGAGAAGCTAAGACAGATAGAAATAATAAACCCTTTAATCCCTCACACCTAAAAAGCTGGAGAAAAAGAAAACCCAATGATCCATTTTCCCTTAAAGAATTCAAGCTAGCCAATGCTAATGTCAACACAAATGTGCGTGTGATCTCACTGCTGGGGGCCAACATGGAAAGGCCTGAGTAGGTTTTGAACACTGAGGCTAAGCCAGAGAATGACAGAGTACTGCGTTCTAAATCAGAATAGGGGTAAGTATATGTTTTCTGGATTTCTCATTTCTTATACCATAAGGAGACCTTGGCAAAGACATCTAAAGAGGGTTGTCCCAAAGTTTCAGATGGAAAAACCTAGAAATGAATGCACCTGGGGAGAGAGTGCAAATGTGTAAAGGCATGCCCAACACGGACTACAGCTCTCCTTCAGAGGCTGCAAAATTCTTGCTGTGTTTCAACTCTGGTGAAGGAAGGCAACTTTTACCAGTGAGGCCAGCCATGGCTGTGGTCACATATAGGTTTTTCAACCAAAAATCCGTCTCAGAAAGAGTTCAAAAGAAGTAAAAATGGAAGCTGGGCAAACCATGTCCATATATGGGCCAGTAGAACTCACAAACTACAAGGATATTTGATCTCGTGGTTGACCATGGAGAACATGCAATATACCATGCAGAGTGGCACACAACACCAGGGGGAAGAGGCAAGCTGGCCTCTCCTTGGACATCATTATGCTTACAAAATGGGAAAATATATGGAGCTTGAAAAATGGACTCATGATTCTACCTTGGCCCAGTGTTTGGGCCTCTTTCTGACCACGTTTAGCTACTGCTAATGGTGGTTTTAAGAGTGACGTCCCTTAAGTCTTCAGTAAGTAACTATTCTCTTTTGGACTTTAAGGAAGAACATTGTAGGATTCAGCAAGAATAGGTAGTGTATCCCTCCAGAGCACAGAGAAGGAGTTGTTTTGTTTTATTTTTGAGGCAGTGTACTGGCTGGTTTTGTGTGTTAACTTGACACAAGCTGGAGTTATCACAGAGAAAGAAGCTTCAGATGAGGAAATGCCTCCATGAGATCCAGCTGTAAGGCATCTTCTCAATTAGTGATCAAGGGGGGAGGGCCCACTATGGGTGGTGCCATCCCTGGGCTGGTAGTCTTGGGTTCTATAAGAGAGCAAGCTGTGCAAGCCAGGGGAAGCAAGCTAGTAAGAAACATCCCTCCATGACCTCTGCATCAGCTCCTGCTTCCTGACCTGCTTAAGTTCCAGTTCTGACTTCCTTTGGTGATGAACAGCAGTGTTGAAGAGTAAGCTGAATAAACCTTTTCCTCCCCAACTTGTATCTTGGTCATGATGTTTTGTGCAGGAATAGAACCCCTGACTAAGACAGGCAGTGACCTGTTAGGTAGTCCAGTCCTGGAGTTTGCAGCCCCATGGAGGGAGCAACAGTGTCCACTGGCCTGACCCCCCCAGTGCTCCTGGAGGCTGGACCACCAACCAAAGAATACACATGGAGGGACCCATGGCTCGGACCACATATGTGGCAGAGGAGGGTCTTGTTGGCCATCAGGGGGAGGAGAGGCCCTTGGGCCTGAGGTTGTTAGAGGCCCCAGTATAGGGGAATGTCAAAGGGGGAAGACGGGAGTGGGTGGGCAGGTGGGTGGGAAGGGGATTACCCTCATAGAGGCAGGGAAGAGGGGAGAGGATGGGGGTTTACAAAGAGGAGACCTGGAAAAGGGGAAACATTGGAAATGTAAATAAAGTATCAAAAAATTAAAAAGAAAAAGAAAGAAAGAAAGAAAGAAAGAAAGAAAGAAAGAAAGAAAGAAAGAAAGAAAGAAAGAAAGAAAAGAAAAAGAAAAAAAAAAAAAAAAGAAATCACAATCCTCCTGTTTCAGTCACACCAGTGCTTGGACTACAAATATTTACTGCCACATCCAGCCAGAGGTGCTTTGTTGCTTGCTATAGTACAGGTCTCCCAAACTGCACATTCCATAATTGTGACAAAAACCTACTGAATCTGTCTGTGTCCTCTGCTTCCCCCACAATGATGCAGAGATGCTGATACTACATGATGCTTGCTGAGCAAAAAAATCTTTGTCTCTGACCTAAGAGTCTTTGTCTTTTTTTAGCATCTGTAAAACCATAACAGTTTCTGAAAGTAGTGTAAGTGACATCCCTTACATGATAGTACTTCCCATAATTGATATAAATTCCAGGTGTGCTTCCACAAACCAGGGCCTTGCAGAATATCTGAACTATGGGATTTATACTCTATATAATATTGCCATGTGTTCAAGGACCTCTAACAAGAACACTATAAGAAATAGATACACAAGGGACTAGGGCGATGTCTCAGCAGTGAAAGCACTTATTGTCTCAGCAAGAACACTCAAGTTTAAATCCCCAGTAAATGCCAGGTGGGCATATTCACCCACCCATAGTTCTAGTTTCTGAATAGAGAAAAAAGATGTACAGAGCAAGGCCAGACTCACCAGATGTCCAAACCCAAGTGAGCTCTAGGTTTGATTGAGATACCCTGCCTCAAAGAGTCTGGTGGCAGAGCAATCAAAAATGATTCCTTGTAGAGGGAGATGTTGATGCCCTAATTGGTTCTTGATTGTATCAATAAAAAAGGCAGAAGCCAATTGCTGGGTAAAAGGAAAAAGGTGAGACTTCCGGGTCCCAGGAGGAGGAAGAGATACATGGGGAGAAAGGAAGGGGCTTTTCGGCAGGCTTTGGAATGAAGAGACACAACAACCATGGAAGGTCCTAGGACAACCCAAAATGGTGGTCTCTGCCACTGGCGCATGGCTGAAATGGGTTAGCTGTTAAGAGCCCAGCAATTGTGCAATCTGGCTAGTTTTAAAATAATAAAACTGTCTAGTGTTTTCCATCCATGGAGCTAAGGTGGGCAGGAGGAGAAAGAGGGCAGCCAGGGCAGTTGTTGATGGCTTGGTGAACCTAGAGGCGATCAGGGAGCCATCGCAGCTCCTGGGAAAGTCACCAGTTGACAATTATGAGAGCTAAGTCTGGAGCACAGCCCCTGGCAAAAAAAAAAAACAAGCATGTTTTTAAAATTAGATGCATCAACATAAATCTTTCCCACACACGTATGAGCACACATACATACCTCTGCACACAAACAGGGCCACATACACACACACATAGACACATAACCAAGTATCCCTGTTCCAGAATGATGGGCTGTTAAGTACTCAAGTAAGGCCAGATCAAAATCAAACTCCATGGTTTTGCAATGGCCATCCTTAGAACGTGGTCGTCACATTGACTCTGTATTCTCAAAATTCCCAATAGCAAAAATACATACTTCCTGAACTGTGAAAGTAGAATTGAACCTTCTTTTCTGTCTCCCAATAATCACAAAATTAGAGTTTGTTCTTTCTTCTTTTCAGCCTTGAACTCTACAAAGTTGGAAAACTCAGTTCTTTGGAAGAAATCTTCAGCCAGGAAGTTCTGTCGACAAATACTATTGTTCTGCCAAAAGAATATAGCAATAAAATGACTTCTATTGATATTCTGTTATAGCCATAGATCAATGGCTCATTCAACAACCATCAGAGAAGCTTCTACTTGTAGAAGATGAGAAATAATACATAACTGGACAGTGTGCTGAGAATGAGAGACCTTGGAATGCTCAGTCCTAAACAAAATGTCTTCATCAAACCTCTCCTCTCAGGGCTCAGGGAGCTTCAAGGAAGAGGAGGCAGAAAGATTGCAAGAGGCAATGTGGGATGGAAGACATCAAAGAAAGTGTCTTCTAGACACAACAGGAGTGATGCACATATGAACTCACAGACTGGGATAACATGCACAGGGCCTGCATAGGTCCAAGTCAACATGGAGTCTCCATGTTGAAAGAGGAAGTGGATACGAGCCTCCACCCTGGAGGATCAAACTCAAGAGTCAACTGTCAGGCAAACCACCAAGGCAGTTTAGCAAGGATCAGGTAAAAGGTAATCTAGAGATGACAGTAAGGCAGGAAGAGGGTGAGAATCAACTGTGACCTCAGAACTAGTGGCACCTTTAGAAACTGTGATCTGTCTTCCTAATCCTCTTCCCTTGGATCTTTTCAGGGATTGCTCCATCTTGTCATGTGCCCAGAGAGAGCTAATGCTTCCTCTTTCAATCAGCTGGAGTCTCTCCTTACAAAACTGGAAGCTTCCTGTTGTGGCTATGGGTGCTGAGTTCAAGTGAAGCAAAGGGCAGAGTGCACAGGGCACTTGCTAGCTTCAGACCCTCTGGGCTTCTCAGCCAGTGGCCACACTTCCTCACTTCTCCATGTGTGCTGTGAACAACTTCACACAGTAACACCTATCTCAAGCTAGGACCACATGCCTCTCCTTCCTACCCTGGCTTTCCTATTAACTATTAGGCATAAAAAACCAAGAGACATTATCAGGAGCCTCATGCAATCACCACCAGGAGACCAACATGTAACCAGAGGGAAAGAGGAGATAATTGAACAGACTCTTCGCTGCTTGCCTCCTGCTCTCAGCCCACCAGACAGCAAATCCCCGATGCCCTTCACTTGATAGAAATCCTACTTTGCCCTTCCCACTACTCTTCTTGGCTTCAATGGGTTGTTTCTGTCTGTAGCTTAAACAATTATAGTAATTAGATGAGAACACAATGATGCTTTACAGTTTCCCACATTGTTTCCATAAGCCTAAGCCCTCCAGGCAAAGAAGGATCAAGCAAAAAAAAAAAAAAAAAAAAAAAAAAATTCATTATAAGAATCCTGTTCGTTCTCAGAGTCAGAGTCTAAAGATTCTTTCCCACTAAAGCAACTAACTCTGCTTTGAGTCTCCTTCCCTGTGTCCTGTAACACAGTGTTCTGATTCTCCCTGCTTTGGATCTGCTGGACTCCACTGCAGATTTTCTCACGGTATACTTGGTGTTGATGGTTACGCATGGGTTCTCAGTTGTTGCCCAAGGTTCCCTGAACAGTCAGACAGGTAAAGCCAGTCGTGTGCAATGGGTTCTTCCCAGCACCGTGGTGTGTGTGCCAATCCTACTCATCAGGCCACACCTGATGCATGACACCTTAAGTCCCACTCCCAAGAGGCCACTCCTTGTTTCATCTGGAATGAGTGACAGACACTTCTGTTCTTTGTAGTTTATTTCACACAAACCATGTGAGCACAGTTTGGGCCAGCCACATGGTCTCAACTGTTACTTGATCTCCACACTGCTCCTGTGACCATAGTATTGTTATCATCATAATTGTCTTTTTTTATTACTGTTTTCTTTCTCTCTTTTTAACAAATCACTACAGGGTTCCAAAGATTTGGCAAAGAAGGAGGGCTGTTTTGCTTCACAAAGGCAGTTTGGCAGTTGCCTTGGTAACATTGGTTTGCAAACAGATGAGATTTTCAAAAAAAAAAAAGGAGGGCGATCAGAGGAGTCTCAGTCAATTAAGTTACTGCCACACAAACATGAGGACCTAGTGTCAGATTCCTAGCACCCATGTAAAATGCTGGGAATGGTGGCAGGTGTCCATAATCCTGGCTCTAGGGAAGGCAGACAGGTGGCTCCCTGGAGCTCACTGGCTAGCCAGCCTAGGCAAATCAGTGAGTTCCTGGCACAGTGACAAAACCTGTTTAGAACAAATAAGATAGAAAAAAAAGTAAGGTAGAGAGTGTCTGAGTCCATCACTCTGTGACACTTGGCTAGCCAGACACCAAGCTGCTTGCTCCTGGTTTTTGAAAGGCCTCTTAGATGTTTTTCCACTGCTCTTTGCTAAAATCTTTAATCTCACAAAGAAATAATTGTATCTCTTTTTTCCTTCAACTTAAAGCATAGAAAAAATAACCCACTTCTACCCCGTCTCTGACCTAACCCTGTCTCACTCCTTCTTGAGTTACAGGATGGAGTCTTAATGCATATCAGGCTGAAAGAAGAAATAGAATGTGAAAAGTATGTGTATAGTGTCTGCATATGTGCATGTGTGTGCTAACATGCGTGCTTATGTGTGTGGAGGCCAGAGATTGGTGTCAGTCGCTCTTATATTAATTTTTAGACTGATGTTCTCACTGAATGGTTCACCCACTGAAATTATGTGTCACATGTCAGATTCTACATATTACTTTCTTTTTTATAAATATTACTGGTGTGTGGGGGTGTGTGTGGGTGTGGGGGTGTGTACATAAGTGTAGATGTTTGAAGCTTCAAATCCCACTGCAGCTGAAGTTAAACAGTCATAAGCTGCCTGGTATAAGTACTGGGAATCCAACTCAGGTCCTCAGCAAGAACAGTACGTGCTTTTAATTATTAAGCCATCTCTTCATTGCCTATATATTAAATTTCAATGAAGGCTCACCAGTAGCTATCTCTGTAGGAAACTAATTCATAAATAAAAACACAAGAATAAAAAGCAATAAAGTGCAAAGTGAGGGGTTTCACTAACAAGGCTCAGGCCAGGCAAGGTAATGAGGTAATGAGGCTTGAGGAGGAAATACGTGGGGGGAAGATAGGCAGAGGGAGAGCCGTGGAGCTAAGCTGCAAAGGGATAGGCGATGACCATCTGGCATTTGCCAATTGAGGCACAGCTGATCTGGCCTCAGGCAGAAGTTCCTTGGAAACATTGCTGTTGTAATCTCTTTGTCATAAGTGGGCAGTGGCATCTGTCTTCTAAGGCCTCCTCTCCCCTCCCACAATGCAGTGCGGTAGCATTTTCTTAGCTCTACAGCTCTCTTCACTCTGAAGTTGGTGGCTCCCTTTTATTTGTGTGACACTCTTGGAAGCTCCAGTGCTTTTGTGTTCTTTTGTTTGGAGATAGTGTGTCACTCTATATAGCTCAAGATGGCCTGGGACTCATGGTCCTCCCCCTCCTGCCTTAGCCTCCTGAGTAAATACTGAAGTATAGGTGTAAGCCAGCATATGAGGCTTGAGAATGTTAGTCTTGCCTAGGGAGCACTAGGTTTAAATTCCGGAGTGAGGCAGACAGATACTGTGAAACAAGTCTAGACAGGTTCACACAGAACACTGTTGTTCTTATGAGAACAGTAAGTTCCCGGGAGAAGGGAAACGCTCTTGAGAAAGCAAAGCCAAGAGAAACAGAGCAAAGGGGAAATATGCAAACTGCTCCGAACCCCAGTCCTGAGCCTCCTGGGCTGGAGAACCAGAGAACACACATTCAGGGGGAAATGGAGGGCAAGAGAGTTCCCTTTGCTTCTCTGTGCAGTTTATCAAAGTTTGTGAACACAAAGTAAAAGCCAAACAACCTGCAGAGAACAATTCCAAGCAGAACTTTGTAAACAAAGTCGTCACAGGACTTCCGGCCATACCCAGGTAAGTGAAGAATAGCTATTCACAGTGTAGAGATCTTTCCATTGACTGTAGACTGGGCTGAGAGATCTTCAGCAAACCACAGCCACAGGGTGTCTCCCCATCCCAGCTGTGTTTTCAGAAGTGGCTCAGAGCAATGTGCAAGAGAAAATAAGTATAGCTGTATCATTCAGGAGTGTGATCCGTGCACTAGGTTGCCTTTCTTGCAAGCACTGGCACACACACACACACACACACACACACACACACACACACTGAGAGAGAGAGAGAGAGAGAGAGAGAGAGAGAGAGAGAGAGAGAGAGAGAGAAACTCACCCCTGTCTTTTTCATTCTTGTCTTGTCTTTTCTGGGTGATTTACTCTATTTATTTATTTGTTTGTTTATTTATTTATTTGTCTATCTATTTCTTTATTTCTTTATTTTTGCCCATGAAGTTGAAGCCATGGTATTTTTAAATAAATGGCCTGTGATGATTGTTTGTGATGAATTTCTTTAAAAGGGCTGAGCTACTGGAGGAACCAGAAGCATCTGGAGCAAGATTAAGATGTGTGGTTGTCCAGAACAACATCAAACAACATGCAGTTGGCGTTAGAAGGCATTTTACAAACTTGCAAAATGAAACTCTAAAACTTTGCATGCCACATCTCTCAAGGGGAGAATTATAAAGTCAGGAAGTCAAAGCTCTAGTATATTTGTACTCTTGAGCTCTACTAGATTTGGTTCTGATTCTAAAATATTTCAATCAATTGATATTTACCTTAGAAGAGCATCTACCATTCCTAAAATACATGCCAAAGCAGTCACTTATGTAAGGGTGAGTGGATACCCTGGGAGAATGAGTAGATGCCAGCACTTCACACCCTCCAATTATCACGGAGGCAGGAGCTACCACTGATAAGCCCTGTCTGTAGACTGAGCTCCCAATATGCAGCTGGTTTTCAGGAGCATCAACATGGGCTGTTAGGGATTTTAAGCAACATCAAACAACCCAGGGCACACCCTAGGCAGTGTTAGATGATTGGGGACAGAGGAAAACATAAAAAGAGGCCTTCCTGTTCATATCTGACTCTGTCTAATTGTAGTAACTTCAGTATCTGTCTGGGAAAAGTCTGTTTGCTCTAGGCCTCCTGCAACAAGGATGGCCTAAGATAAGTCAAGACACAACTGAATGAACAACCGACCTTCTCATTTCTTACCCTCCACCCACGAGCCTTCCCTTGTGGTGCAAGCCAGGCCATTCATGTGCTCAGGTAGCCTAAGCATTTGCAGACCTCACAGAAAACCTGGCAGAGGCGATATTGTCAGGTTCTGGGTGCCAGAGGATCCTCACTGCTAAAACAACACGGTCACTATGACAGAGTTGAGCAGCCATGTCCATTGGGAAGATGGTCTACCACTTATGCAGTTGACCTTAGTGGGGAACAGGTTTGCTACAGTTGGGGATGTCAGGAGATGTGTTGCAGCCCAGGCAGGGATAAGTGGGGTACGTGAGGGGAATTTTACTAACCAGGGACACACCTTAGCATTCTACAACACACAGAAGATCCCCTTTATAAAGAACCGCTCAGCACAAAATGTCAGCGTTCGAAGACTGAGAACCCTAACTCCAGCAAGTCACCCACCCTGCATGGAGGAGGAGGCCAGTTCTGAGTTTTTTTCAGGGGTTGGTTTCGTGTTTCCCAAAGCGAAGAAAGTCATCCTCAGGGAAACTGGTAAGTCTGGGATGAGGTCTGTGGATCTGGCTTGGCTCGTGGACCTTCAATTCTTTTAAATGATTATTCAGGAAAAAAAAGTTAAATGAAAAGAAATTCATGTGATTTCCCTAGACAAATCTACTGAAGATCTAGTTTCAGAGTCAAAAGTTGACATCAAAACAGGATTTTTTGTCTGCTTTGTGTGCAGATCACCTCAATTTCTTAGAATAATACTTGGTACGTGGTTGGCACTCAAATAATATTTATTGAATGAGTGTCAGCTTCAGATCCACCCAACACTCCTCATTGGAATAACAATAATAATATACATTTATTGACTTTATTCAGTGCCAATAAACATTCTATATGTTGATGTTATGTAATTAACTGAACAGTCTTGGCCATTCTATGGAGTAAGCATTGTTACTAATGCCATTTTGCAGATAAGAAAAAGGACCAAAAAAGAAAAAAGGCAATTTTCCCAAGATGCCAGTGTCAGGCTTCAAGCCCAAGCAGTCTTGTTCCGAAGCCTGCTTCCTCAGGTTTGACAGGGCCCCTTTCCCCAGGGAGGACATCATATGTGTGGGTGCCACGCTGCCATGGCTCATTCGGCCTCACTGTGAAGGAATCCAAAGGGCAGGAAACAAGCTCCTGGCCTAGAATCACATCCTAAAATTATGATGGAGATGCTAGTCTGGGAAGGGGAAGAGTGGAACCACACCCAGAGTCTGGGAGGATTTGAGGAGGTTTTGAGGCCGATGGAGGTGGTGAGTTGGGAGCCTGTCTTTCCTCCCTGAGCTTTCATCCTTTACTGTTGCTGGAGTTTTCTCCTCAGAGTTTACTCCACCATCTCAGCTATGTGCCTGGCTTCACAGAGAGAACAGTAAGGGCTGCTTCAAACCTTCGCTTTGACGGCAACCTGAATCTTAAGCTTCTCTGAAGTGTGTCCCCAAATTCTCCTCAGTTTTATCCCTAACTTTACTAAGTGAACAACTGCCCAGCTTCTGCTATTCTGTTCCCTCTCTTCCACGATGAGAAATTTGCCTTGGAAATCTCTCTGTCTCTCCGTCTCTCTCTCTCTGTCTCTCTTTCTCTCTCTGTCTCTCTCTCTCTCATTCTTGTCAGAACACCGTCTAACTACATAGACTGTTCTTTTGGCCATACCCACCCTCTGCTCCCCTGCTACACCCTAACCTACCTGCCCTTCCCCCTATGCCACCTGGGCGTGCACTGTCACCTGACATATTTGCCCATTGTTTTCACATAGCAGACTCCACTTGCAGGGACTCACCACTGCTTGAAGTCGTCTTTATTCCAAGAAGCATACCCTGCCCCACTGGAATGGGTGTGCCAGGTTCCAATTTCTCTCTTATCACCTGTCTGGGGCAGCCAAGTCCCAAGAGCTGATACCTACCCTATGATGCTGCTTAGAAGCAAAGCTAGACCCTTGCAGAGGTCAGCAAAACCATGGCTGTCCTCTAACCATTCCCAGACCATAAAAGCTGTGGCACCACCTCTAAGAAGGTTTTCTAAATTGCCCAAGCAGAGATGCCCCTCATCCTTTGTGAGCCCAGACACTCTGGACAAATATCCATGAGGATACCTGTTACTGTAATGGCATTTTAATTAAACTTAAAGAAATGTGTATAAATGGAGGGTGGTGCATATAGAGACAGACCCAAGACATCGGATCCCCTGGAACTGGAGTTAAAAGATAGTTGTGAACTACCAAATACAGGTGATGAGAACCCAACTTAGGTCCCCTGCAAGAGGAGTGTGCACTCTTAAAATCAGTAAGCCAGTTCTCCTGCCTCTTAATGACATCTTAGAAACGTATGTAATAGGATACAGTGGTTGGTTTGGGGTTTGTTTGTTTGTTTCGTTTCATTTCATCAGTAGCAGGCATTAGATTTCTCACTGGGGCAAGGATCTCTTTTTGTTAAGAAATTATTTTTTACAGTGTTACTTGGGTTTAGTTAGATCCTGAAAGACCTCCGAGCTGGGGAGACCTTCACTCAAGTCTCAGGACGGTGCGACCCCCCAAGAACTCACGAAAGACCGTCCTTGCTGCAATTACACGAGGTTTATTGGGGGAGGGGGGAACCAGTGCTGCAATTACACGAGGTTTATTGGGGGGGGGGAACCAGTGCTCTGGGGTCGAACTTGTAACCTATGCAGAGGCAGAGGAGTTCGACCCTGAGCAGCTGAAGTCAGGGGTATTTAAAAAAAAACCATAAAGCAAGGCAATTCTATGCGTCATGGGAAGGTATAGAATGTCCTAAGTTCATCATTGCTGCTGTTAGCTATTTCCTGAGACAAAAGGTGTAGGTTAGCCATTAGGCGGTTGCGATAACAATCCTGCTAACTATTTCCTGGGACAAAAGATGTAGGTTAGCCATTAGGTGGTGGAATATGGCTATATTATCTCTGGCTTTAATTTTGCTAAGGGGGGGGTCTAACTTCCTTATAATGGGCTCGGGTCTTTCAATCCTACAAGAAGTATCAGCTGGCATTAAATCCTCAGAGAAAAAGACAAAATTACAATAGAGGAAAAGACGGATTTTTTTGATCATCAGAACAAGTGAGGAGACTAAGGCAGACTCATATGGGAGAGAGTGGAGCCACTACCATTTAAAAGGTGACACTGTACTGGGTCCTTCCCCCTGGAGAGTCAATCAATCTACCAGAAGAGTATATAATTGTTAGAAAGCACCAAGAATTTTGGTTTATATAAAAAGGATCAACAAAATATGTGGTCACAAACTAGTCCAGGAACTAGGAGACTGAAAATGTATAGGAGTTATATGTGCTATCATATTTATATGATGTGTTGGTGTGTGTTTTATATTGCAAATACTTATTCCATATATTTATTATAAGTTCTATGACCCCCAACACAACCTTGAAGCATCCTAAATAGAAAACACATTTAATACACTCACTTGAGCAAGCACCATGGCTTAGAAACACAGCACACTCACTGTAGGGGTTGGGTTTTTCCCTCCTGATCACAGGGTTGATAATGAACCCTGCCTCATATGTAAATCACTAGCCTTGGATAGGATCAAAATTAAATTTTCTATTGAATTTATAACACTTTTATCCTTAACCATCTTAAGTCTGAGACTATCTATATATGTATACACACACATATATATCTACATGTTATATACAATATATTGTATCAATATATATACGTATATTATACATATGTGTGTTATATATGTGCAATGTATAAATTTACAACATAAAGCATATGCCTAAGGTGTAGAGAAGACATGGTTTGCTACATTTGAGAAACATGTTGTTCTTTGCAAGGATCACTCTTGCTGATCTTTGTTCAACCTTTAACATAGTTAACATAGTCCCTGCTTGTATACAGAAAATACTCAACAAATGTTTGGGTTTGATAGATGCTACAGCTCTGCTAGAAGCAGTCTCAGGCTTGCTTGGGCTTACATAAGATATCCCTGTATCTTCTCTATCTAGGAGAATGAGTCCCTCATCTGATCTAAGGAGGAAGGCTGCTTCGTGGTCTAACCTGATGGCAGAGGATGCAGAGCCCTTGGCAGAGGGCCCACCACCTCCCATGCCTGAGGAGTGCTGAGGCCAGCCTTTCCAGTCAGTTCCAGGGTGTGGCTCCTGTGGAGGGCCTCAGGTGAAGGGTGGGAGCCCTACCAAATCTGGGTGGGGCAGGGTAGGGAGGAACCTACCCTGCTTCTGTTGTGCAGGTTTGTTGAGTTCCCACGATTGTTCTCGTTGACTGCAAGCTGGGTGTGAAAGCTATGCATTAACCTAGACATAGGAGACTCTATATAAGACAATTCTTTCACAACTTTAAGACTCCTAGCACATTGTCCATTTTGATGTAGTCCACCCCTTACCGGGCCTTGATAATTCTCCTCCATCTGGCCCAACTCATTCAGACAACCAAATGGCCAACATCAAAGAGAGGGCTTCAGAAGTTGCTAATTTGAAGGCTAAGGTAAGACCCAAGTAATAAAAGTTTCATCCAAATCATAAGAGAAGACTTAAGAGACCCTGACCTTGTTACTGAATGAGCCATCATTTATTGCTGGAGTTGTTAGTCTCTCAAGCATTGGTGAAGCCAAGACAAGATCTCCTCTATTAAAGAGCTGTTTAATCTGGTTTCTCATCAGCCGACTTTGTGTGCAGTTCATATTTATGTTCTTAAACCACGTCACCTCCTTGTCAGATGTTCAAACAATACTTACATATTATATATTCAAACACATTATTGTCCCAGAGCAATTACAGTAAATGCCACTTACTCCCTCTAATGAAAGTCTGCCAGCCTGTATATCCCTCAGCAGGAGTAATGACAAGGAGGATTTTTAATGACCTGGATGGGACTCTGACTGGCTACGTTACCTCTTCTTAATCAATTGGATTCAAAGAAAGAATAAAGACTCATTCACCTTGGGCTTTCCTGTAGCTAGAGGCTGATGTCATGGTCATTTAGACCACAGCAGTATAATCTTAAAGTAATAATAGCTGGAGTCATGTATGGGAAATTTGCACTGCGTAGAATGGAAACAAACAGGTGTCTTGGGAAACCTCAGCTTGGGCCACAGGGCCCCACAGCTAATCAGCGCCGGGACAAAGATCCCT
>CM052717.1:37058299-37100006 GCA_028551405.1 Uromys caudimaculatus | reverse complement strand
TTAATGAAATTTGCAGGCAAATGGATGGAACTTGAAAATATCATCCTGAGCGAGGTAACTCAGTCTCAAAAGAACGAACATGATATGTACTCACTGATAAGCGGATCTTAGCCCACAAGTTCAGAATATCTAAGTTTCACTTAACAATAACCGCTGGACTGAGAGTGAGGTACCAGATGGAGGGGTTGGAGAAAAGTCTGAAGGAGCGGAGGGAATTGGCAGCCCCATGGAGGGAGCAAGTGCATCAATGGGCCTGACCCTCCCCCTGGTCGTCCTCTAGTTCAGACCACTAACCAAAGAATACACATCTATTGACCCATGATTTGGACTACATATGAGGCAGAAGAATCACCTCGATGGCCACCAGGGAGAAAGGAGAGGACTCTGGGCCTGAGGGTGCTAGTGGCCCCAGTAAAAGGGAATGTCAAGATGGGAATATGGGAATGGGTGGGCGGGTGGGTGGGAGGAGGAATTCCCTCTCAGAGGCGGGGAGGGTGAGGGGACACGGGGTTTCCAAAGAAAAAGGGAATCATCGGAAATGTAAATAAATAAATAAATAAATAAATAAATAAATAAATAAATAAATACAAAAAAAAAAAACAGGTGTCTTAATTAGCACTTAGAATCTCACATCAGTTCTACAGGACACTCCCCCACCCCACCCAAACCCCTATCACCTTTGGGTCCCACTATGTAATTAAGATGGGCCTCAAACTCATAACAGTCTTCTTACATAAACCTCCTGAGTGCTGGGACTATAGCCATGTGCCACCATGCTCCTGACTATGGGATCCTAACCCTAACCCTAACCTTAACACTGTGTTGCCACTGGGTCCGCCACAGTCAGCACCACTTGTTAATGACCCTGAATTTTCAGCAAGGTTCTTAGGGGGTAGTGACTGCTCTGTACTGACATGGAGACATTTAATCCTCACAGCCTTATATAATGTTGACAGCCTGGTTTCTTTTGACAAACAATTGAAGTGAGGCTTTGACAGATTCAATAATATTCCCAAAGGCTTGTGGTTAATAAATTGCTGAATCTGGATCTGGATTTTAACTCAAGCCTGACCCTGGGGCCCACATTACCTAATGATATAGTATACCAATTATAAAGCTTAGAGACCCAAATGAAAAGAAAGAATGGTATACAAATAGGATAGATATCCAACTTCCATTAAATTCTCTGAAGTATTAAAAATACAATGAAAGAAAACCCAGAGAGGAGAAGTTCTCTTTCCATCAGCCAAAGCCTTCCTTAGCCTGAAGTACCACCATGAAATGAAGGACATGACTAAAACTGAGGGGGACACACAAAACGTTTGCTTTGGGGTGAAGTGTTGAAATAATGTAAGGGATTTCAAGGGGTAATCTAATTATGCAGTATTTTTTCTTGCTGCTAAGTTCAGACTCTAACAAAATGGAACGACACTCAGTGATTGTCTTCGTTCTGGTTCCTATTGCTGCGCTGAAACACTGTAACCGAAAGCAAGTTGGGAGGAAAGGATTTGTTCAGCTTACACTTCCACATTGCTGTTCATCATCAAAGGGAGTCAAGGCTTGAACTCAAGCAGGGCAGGGCCCTGGAGGCAGGAGCTGATGCAGAGGTCAGGGAGAAGTGCTGCTTTCTGGGTTGCTCTAGGTAGCAGGCTCAGCCTGTTTTCTTATAGAACCCAGGCCCACCAGTTTTGGGATCATGTATTGATCTAAACTTCATTGAGGGAGTTGGGTAGTGGCTCGATGTGTTAAAGATTCTCTGTGCAAGCTTGAGGAGATGAGATTTCTAGCACCTGGGAGGCAGGGCTGGGAATCCCCAGGACAGAGTATGTTTGTAACCCAAAGCTTTGGAGAAGGCGGGCAGATTCCTGATGCTCACTGGGAAGCTAGCCTAGTTAACTTGATTAGTTCTAGATTCAGTGAGAGAACCTCTCCCAAAAAATAACATGAGCAGTGACCTAATAAGGCCTCTGATGTCACCCTATGGCTTCTACGTTCACACAGTGCATGCCTGCCCACATGTACATGTGCATATACACACTTGAATACCACAGACCCAGCTTGTCCGCTAGGCACAGTGACTGTTACAATTCCATCACTGGCTGACAAACCCATTTCATCAAAAGGGTTAAATTGTCTAACTTTTATTCAAAGTGTTTCCATTTTCAAGAAAAGTACAAAGATATGACATATAATAACAATGACATATTGTGTCTCTCTGTCATCGTTTGATAATTCCTATTCCATCATATCTGGTGGGTTTATCTGTGATCAGATATCTTTGCTGTTGCTACATAACTGGGGTACTAACATGCCCATATAGCATTAAAACACTTTGTGTTTTATATATTCTAACTGTTCCATTAGTCATCTGTTTCACTTCCTTTCTTGGGCTATCTTGTTTGCTAAAATACAACAATATTAAAGGTAAGTCAAATGCTAACCTACAATGACAAGTAAGTCATTGTAGGTGGAAGGACAAGTCCTATGCCTTTCACTTTAAATTAAAAGCCACAAATGACTAATCATAGCAATGAAGGCGTGTCAAAGGCCATCATAGGCTACAAGCTTTTTTTGTCAGATGGGTAGCCAAGCCATGAATGCAAAGGAAAGTTCTTAAAAGAAACCAAAAGTGCTAAGCAAGTGAACAGAGGAAGGATGATTTTTTAAAAAATGAAATGACTATATTGCTAGTTTAAAAGAAGGTTTTAACGGATAGAAGATGAAACCAGCCAGGTCGTTTCCCTTGAGGTAAAGCTAACCTAAAGCAAGGCCCCACCTCCCTTCCATTCAAGACTTCAGAAGGCTGGGAGAGAATAGGAAGCTATAATTGGAACATGTGTCCATAGTCTGGTTCTCGAGGCTTAAGGACAGAAGTGTCTCCATAACATGAAAGCACTATGTAGAAGCTCCAGTAAGTCCTAGAGAAGACAGAGCTGAGATCATAAAGGAAGATGCTCTCTACTAGACAACAGATTTTCATACCAGGACAAAGAAGCCATCTGAGACTTTCACACTACAGAGAAAAGAATGACTATTCTCAACCCATGAAGAACAGGCTGATTCTACTGAGAGAGATAGATGCAGCTGGTGACTTCAAGGTGGAGCCAAAGTTATTTATCATCCCGAGAATTGGAGGGCCCTAAAGAATTCTACTAAAACCCCCCTGCCATGCTCTGTAAATTAAACGACAAAGCTATAATAACAGCACATAACTGTGACAATGAATGTTCTCAACATGGTTTAGTGCATGTGTGTGTCCACTGCTGAGGCACACAACTCTGAAAAATATTCCTTTCAAGATATTAGTGACTATTGACAATGTACCTGGACACTGGCTCAGATGGAAGTAGAAATCAGCATTATTTTCATGCCTACCAACAGAGACATGAAATACATCCTAGGGCAAGAAGTTATTGTGGACTTTAGTCTTATTTCCTAATTATGTATTTAATTATTTATTCATGTGTATGTGCATGCATGTGCACATGCAGAGGTCAGAGGGCAACTTGCAGGATGGGATTCTCTCCCTTCACCATGTGGGTTCTATGACTCTAACTCAGGTTGTCAGCCTTAGTGGCAAGCTCTGTTGTTTGCTGAGCCGTCTCCCTAGCACTAAACCTTTTTTTTTTTTTTTTTTTTTTAAGAAATGCATTTCATATAGATATCTGCTGTAGATAGTGACTTTCAGATCAAACTGGGCAGAGGAATTTGAAAACCACCTGGAAAGGGTTCACGATTCTATGTCATTAAGAACACTGGTGATACTCAGAAAGGGGCCAGAATAGTAGCATTGACAGACTTTGGAAAAACAGTAATTTCCACTCTTCTCTGTGAATTTAAAAGGTTCAAGATGTCAGCTGCAGATGTGGAAACAAAACAAAACAACAGCAAAAGGCCTTGACTTAGACTTGGAGCTTGGACTGAGTGGCTACATTCTCTTTCAGTCATGAGAAGACAACTTGCATTTTATGGTAAGCAAAAGAAGTGAATTCTTGAGATAGAACCTGTTCCTAGTGAAGACTGTGGACATTGTTGAAATAACCAATTATTTAAAATATAAAAATGTAGTTGATAAAGTAGCCGTGGAATTTAAGAAGGTTGACTGTAATTTTAAAAATTCTACTATTGGTAAAGTACTTTTAATGGCAGCTCATGCTTAAGGAAAACATTAGCAAAACAAGGGTCAACCAAAGAGGCAAATCTTGTTGTTTTCTTATTATAAGAAAGTCACCATCTCTGTGACTTGCCTTGTAGAGGCACTTAATTGCAGCCTCCTAGAACTGACTCTTCAATGTGTTCTAGAGATGCCTACAAACCACCCACATGGAGGCAAGTTGACGCCATCACACCTTTGGGTCCTGGAGGATACTGTGATTCATGCTACTGGGGCTGATGCCAGTTTCAGCTTCTCTTCGTTGTTGCTGGTGCCTCTGTGAAACTTGGGGGAATAAGTCACTACAAACTATGCTATTTTTATATTAATATTCTTTTGAGTTAAAAGTACTTGTGGAAGAAGAAGGGCATTCCAATCTCTCCTTTTCTTCTGGCACACGAGAGATTGAAATTTTATCTGATGGGGCTGAAGAGATAGCTCAGTGGATAAGAGCACTGGATATTCTTCCAGAGGACCTGGGTCAGTTCCCAGCAACCACATAGAAACTCACAACCACCTGTAACTCCAGTTCCATGGATCAAACACTCTTTTCTGGCTGCCAAAGACACTGGGCATACAAGTGGTGCACAGAGATAAACACAGGCAAAACAGCCATACACATAAAATAAAAAATAAATTTAACAACAACCACCACAAAACTTTACTGAGAGTTGGTCTTTCTGTAGCAGGAGGGGGGAAATTCCTTCATAGGGAGTCAGAGCCCAGAGAATGCTACAGATAAGCCTTTTAAAATAGTTCTGGCTTTCCTTCAGGCCTCCTAGGCAGCTTGGTAATTTATCCACAACTGCTCTTCTTTACTCAACCAAGTAGAAAAATGTTTAGAGTCTGTCAGCGTTTTGTGCCTTTATTTCTTTAGAAGGGCTCTTTAAATATTTTAACTTTATATGCTTACTTCCCATTAATTTATTGTAAGCCAATTTCATCCTTGACTCAGTTGGTAACCTTAAGTAGATAGGAGTAAAACATTACTGAAGGACTTGAAGGGCTCCTGAGCGGTTGATACTGTATAATTCCTTAAATGACAGGAGCTGGGATGTGACGGTGGACACGGGACCAAGGGAGCCCCAGGCCTTTTCATGTTCTGTATCTCTCATGGGTTATCAAATAGACAAAATGGTAAAGCAACCTCCTCAGATGGCTATGAGATGAGCTCACAGAAAATGGTTTGGAGCTGTGGAATCAGCCTTATGTATCATATTCCCGTTGTCTTTGGAGGTGGGAGGCATAGCCTTCCTCTAATAGGAAGTTCTGTCAGAATTAAAAGTCTAGATGCCCAAAATAATAGAAATATTTTAACCAGGGCCAAGGATGTAGTTCAACACTAGAGTGTTGCATATGATCCACAAGGCCTGAGTTTGGTTGTCAGAAAAACTACAACAGCAACAACTGAGAAAGAAATAAATACATAGATAAATAAACAAACAAAATAGTTTAATCAGGAGATATAATAAGGGTTCCACTGAGTTGTAGCTGCTGCCTCTGGTCATTTGGAGTGTCTCCTGAAAGAAGACCAACAGGCTGGCAGAGCTAATTATTACCTCAGATTAACTGACTTTGTTAATCACCAGGGGGTATAGATTCTGTTACAAAAAGATCAATTAAAAAGCGGGGACAGCCATGGCCATGGGACTACAGTTGTTTTCACAGGCTTTCCTTTTTAAATTGTATGTTAGAGAGTATAACTGTAACTGCTTTGGAACCAGGAGCTACTCAGTGTGGGGAAGAGATAACCACAGCAAAGCCAGAAGAGGTTGAGGCCCCAGACCACACTGCCCTAATGCTGAAATGTCTCCACACCCTGATGTGGTGTCACCGGAAGCTCCAGCAAATGGTTTCTGAACACCCCTTCAACTTCCAACTCCCAACCCCAGGTGTCAGTCTGCCCCTTGCCCTGAGGGTTTCACCTAAACTCAAGGGAATTTACTCAGCCTGTACACAAGGCAACCAAAGCATGCTGGACTGAAACTCCAAAGAACAAGGTTTGGCAGTGAAGGACAGAAGCCATGTGTCTACAAGCCAGCTCTCTGTTTCAGCAGAGCAGGTTCGAGCTGCACCCTGCACAGCAGCAGCAGCAGCAGCAGTAGGAGCCTGGCTGTTCACAGCAGTCATCAGACTGCAAATACAGACTTATCCTTTTCCCATGCTGTGGTCCTTTTAGCCCTTCATCTAAACCTCCTTAGGATCAGCTCCCAAATAAATCAACACATTCTTTCTTGGGAATTATTAACAATCATAAATGGTATGTGCAGGTAACAGAACTTCTTGCTGACTTAGACTTCATTTTAGCCCTGCGTGAGTGGGTAAGTGGAAGCACACTGAGCAGTGTTGAAAATGAGGAACCTCCATGTGCCATTGATTTGTATTTCTATTTCTGGCAACAGTGGGTTTTGAACTCAGGGCCTGGCAAACCCTAGACAAATGTTCTACTAATAAGCCACATCTCTAGCCCTGTTGTTTTTGTTGTTGTTGTTGTTGTTAATTTTGAGACAAGGACTTGGTAAGTTACCCAGACTAGCCCTGAACTCACTCTGTAGCCTGGGTAGGTTTAAACTAGCACTCCTCTTATGCAGGCCTTCTTCCAAGAGTTACAGACCTGCCCTATCAGGCCTGTCTGTGCTGCTTTTATGTCTGTATTAACAGTTCTAAAGTTTGTATAATTAAAAGATTCAAAAACCTTTAAATATTTTTGTGTGTTTATTTTGCAAACGTGTTTGTGAAGAAGTTAAACAGTCAGACTTGGAATCAAACCTGCCTGGTTTTAAGTAACAGCTTCATTATTTACTTTGAAAGCCGCAGTGTCCCTAGCTCTAAAATGACAATGATAATGTACCTATTTAGTGTGTCCTAGGAAACATGCCTGACACATAGCATAGGGGAGAAATACTGTGATGATAAAAGTGGTAGATGTTACTGGTGTCTTACTGCTTACCATTGAGTCCTTTTTAGTAATATCTATAAGCATGGATTATGGATTGATGGATTGGGGGGCAGAGTTGTGGTAGAGCTTTTGATATTTATTCCTCTAAAGAAAAGAAAGTCTAATATTTCTTCTCATACTGAAAATAATAGGTCATCATTATATACCTTGTAAGCATTTGTAGTATTCAAAAGAAAATGATTTCCTTCGGTTGATGCCTATGACTAATTATCCACTTGGCGCTGAATCTAAATCACGTGACCACTCTTCGGGATTATCATTGGCCAGCGATGGAGTTTCTTAACTCAATGCCAACAGTGTTTCGAGAGAAACTGTTTTTAGAAGTTTAGACACAGGCTTTGTGCCCCTACCCTGCCTGCAGCCCTACCTCGTTCCGTGATGGCTCACTGACACCCAGGTGGAGAGGAAAGATTCTGCTTCTGTTACCAAAATAAACACAGGCCCCAGCAGTGCCTCTCTGGATAACCTGCTGTCAGACTCCAGAATCATCTGCCTTGGTGAGGACACAGAGAGCTCCTCTCACACACTCCCATCTCTCTTTCCTCAAAAGTAGCCCGAGAATTAGACAGTGTTAGAATCGGAAGCTTGTTCTAAGTACAAAAGACTACGAGTGAAATCGTGTAAGCAGCCAGATGCATTTTATACACAGCGCTCAGCACCACACCAGCTGAGCCAAACGGACACAGCCGACAGAGCTGGAAATAGGCTCTCCTCCATAGCTGTGGTCAGCAACTCAGCTTTACATGGAGGAAGAGGACACCACGATGCAAAAGTAAAAGAGACAGTCATCCAGAGAGGCTGAGGGACACCACCAGAGCCCTGAGGTAACCACCAGCCAGTTGCCCTGGGTGCTTTATATTAGCATGTTCAGCTCAAACACACTGGAGCAGCCCTGGAAATGGAGGTGCCCCCACATGGCGTGTCTTTCTTCTTTTTTTTCCTTGTTATGCTATCTCAAGCCTAAGGTATGCTAGGTAGGTGATCTGCCACTGAGCTATAACCCCTAGTCCTTTCATCATGATGGTGATGGTGGTGGTGGTGGTGGTGGTGGTGGTGGTGGTGGTGGTGGTGGTGGTGGTGGTGGTGGTGGTGGTGGTGGTGGTGGGTGTGGTGGAGGTGGTGGATTGATTTTAAGACAGCATCTTGATGAGTTACCCCGGTTGGCTTGTACCCACTCTGCAGCCCAGGCACGCTTTGAACATGCAACCCTCCTGCTTCGGTCTCCCAAGTAGTTGGGATGATATGCCTATACCACAAAGCCCAGCTCCCTTACCCTTTCCCTTTCTTCCTTCTTTTTAATGGCACTTTCCCCTGGATTCCGGCATCATGGACAAAGGACAAAGGTTTGACTCTGCCCCTATTTCCACTTGTGATGAGTTTGAATTTAGAAATGTAGAATGAAAGGGGTTTGTTCACTCTCATATTGAGTCCTCATGCCAATGTCTCTGGGCTCACAGAGAGAATTTGGGAAGAGACAAGAAGAGAATATAAGTGTAGAAGAAAGCTTGACAAACTTCATGAAGTGATTTCAATAACTTCTGCCCCTTGTGAGGTTTCTCTCCTTGCAGTGTCTGGCTGCCTTGCTGGGCCTGAACAGCTGGGCACAAGGCACCCGGACTCCAGGCACAGATATTCTTGGTTGATGGCTCTATTGGCCCAGAGGAACGATAACCTTCCTTTAAGTTTTACCAAAAGTGTCATTCCAGAATAAGGCCAGGAGCCATCTACCCTGTGAGGCTAATGAACTATTCTATGAGAAAGAGAAAAAAAGATATTTGTTCTTGTTTAGAATCTACCAAGACGTCGTTTGAGATCTCTTACCTTGTTGTATTCAACTTTTGATACCTAGATATCTTTAAATGTGGATATTAGTCCAGTGGCATAGCAAATAACAGCACTTCTTAAATGTGCCAGCTTTGCTTTATATGTATATATATATATATATATATATATATATATATATATATATGCATGAAATTAGATGAAAGTTTGGTTTTGTTGTTTATATTTTGTGTCTTTTGTTCTGTTCTGTTTTGCTTTTCTTGAGCAATTTCTTGGACATTAAAATCTTGCTTGACTTTAGAAACTGTGCAGGGTAGCCTATGGAAACACAGATTTTCACAGAAAATTTTTAATGTAAGACTCCCCCAGAATAGAGAGAAGAAACCCCTGAACTCAGATTTGCATGTGGAAATTGCTTTGAAAGCCTCACTCACCAATTTACTTTCAGCAATTAAGTTCAGAATTTCTATTTTAAATAAGTGTTCCTTCTTAAAAGCAACTTAGTCAAAAGTAGTTACTAGTAGTTGGTTAATTATCACATCTTTGTACTGGAAAAACTGGTTGGCAAACCATTGTACAACCATCTATTAGAATTACGAGATGACTCATTGTTGCTGAGATACTCGTGCGTTTAAATCAACAAGATTCCATTTCTTTTTTTTTTTTTTTTTTTTTGGAAGTCCATAAGTAGTTTATTGTCTTCAAGACTACAGTGTGGGTTCCTCTCCCGGAGAAGGGTCTTTCAAAGGCATGGGACTGTCATCCAGGTGCAGGCTGCTCACTTGTCATTTTTGTACATGGCTGGATTCTTCCTTTTGGACTGTTCAAACTCCTGGTTGCCCCATGTGTAGAGTGATAGAACACTACCATTTCTTTACTAAAGAATTATCTTCAAATGTTCTCTCTCTCTCTCTCTCTCTCTCTCTCTCTCTCTCTCTCTCTCTCTGTGTGTCTTGCTCTCTCACTCTCTCTCTCTTGAGTTTTTTTTACTTATTGCTATAAAGGAAATGAGGAAGACTGTCAACTTTAATTTCCCTTTTTGGCTATCTTTCCCCACACCCAACTCACATAATTCAGAAAGTTTTAGTGGGGCTTTATGTGCCATTGTCAGCAGGTTTCCCAGATCAAAATGCTGTACCAGTTTCAACCACACCCATGAGATGTTCTGAAAAAGGGCTTATATGTATAAGGCTTCAGAGCGATGACTCACACGGTCCAATCACAGAGGAGTGCCTTGGAAGGCTGTCCAATAATGAACACTCATCCTCAAGCAAGCGAGCTTTCTCTAACGCAGTAGGTCGGGGATGCGCCATTATTTTATACACACATCCTTCACTACCTTTAGCTGCTTTACTCATCGACACCGTTTCTAGAAGAACCAGCTAGCATCCAGACCTAGTCCTTTATACTTTTGATCCCCACCATCTTCACTCTTTATCACAAGTCCCCAAACACACGAGCAAGGCAGACTCCTTGCAGCATGAAGTGGAATGCAAGGATAGGAGAGTAAGGTTTGTATGTCTGCCCACGACGCTAGTTCTGTGTCCTGCCCCACTAAACACTGCCCAAGCTCAGCCTGCCCATTATTACTGTCACTGCTGCTGTTTGCTAGCTAGCCGACCTTTGGGAAGCTACTTCACAAAGTCACGTGCTTCCGTTTCGTTTCAGAATGAATAAGAAAATTTAGTTCTAATGGTAGGGTCAGGTGAGACTTTTAGTTAGTTTGTGGAAGTCCTTAGGACAGGGCACGCTAATTAGCCAGATTGTTATCTTTGGGTTTTACCTAGAGAAAAACGCCTGGAGTCTGCTGTCCCACGCTGAAAATTGGGAGTGGGTGTTGGGCAGGTCAACTAACAGATGCCCAAAGGACAGATCCTTAACTAACCCACTTTGTCACTTGCCCTCCATCCTCCCTTCCCCGTTTTCTTCCGACCCCACTCCCACGTAGTCTCTTCATCTCCAAACTTGCCACTTGGCACCTCCTTGGAGTTCACCAAGAGGCAGAGTTGTTACTTCCCCATAAACCTGAGGTTTTTGCATGTGTTAGCTGCTGTGAACAGTGTCACTCTTGCATGTGTTAGCTGCTGTGAACAGTGTCACTCTTGCATGTGCTAGCTGCTGTGAACAATGATGTTGCTCATTTTTCATTATCTAGAAATTTGATAAAAATTTACAGTCAGCTAGCAGAACCCTCTCATTATGGATTATTACCTAGGATACTGATTTGCTGTCCTGCTTTTATTTGTTTACATTCCTGATGTTGCCCCCCTCCCACTCCCCTGTCCCACAGTTCCTCATCCATTCCTCCTCTTCCTTGCCTCCCAGTGCCCCCACACACCAGGTATCACCCTTCCCTGGGGCCTCAAGTCTCTCAAGGATTAGGCACATCTTCTCCCACGGAGGTCAGACCAGTCAATCAGTCTTCTGCTATATATGTGCCTGGGGCCTCAGAGTGGTGAATGATGCTTGGTTGGTGGCTCAGTCTCTGGCACCTCCCTAGGGTTTGGGTTAGTTGAGACTGCTGGTCTTCCTATGCAGTCACCCTCCCTTTCACCTTTTTCTTTTCTTTTCTTTTCTTTTTTCTTTTCTTTTCTTTTCTTTTTTTTTTTTTTTTTTTTTTTTGGTTTTTCGAGACAGAGTTTCTCTGTGTAGCCCTGGCTGTCCTGGAACTCACTCTGTAGACCAGGCTGGCCTCAAACTCAGAAATCCACCTGCCTCTGCCTCCCAAGTGCTGGGATTAAAGGCATGTGCCATTTTCAGTCCTTCCCCTATTCTTCTAGAAGAAGTCCACTGAATTACTCTACTCCAGCACCTTGAACCCAAAGTTTTCTAGAGTACGAATAACACCCCTCCTCAGCTTTAGGGTTATTTTATACTCTTGTTAGAGCTCACAGTCACAAATTTTCATCTTAATAAATGATCTTTTATTTTTTATTAAACCAATAAAGATTCTGTCACCATAGTAATGTGATTCTAACTATTCTGTCTACCCATGAAAAGCATTTGAAACAAAGCACCAAAAAATATACTTCACTTTAGCCTTTCTCCCATTCCCTAGAACAGCTGAGTAAATGAACTAAACGGTAATTGCACAAAGCCTGTGAACAGAATTGTGGAGCAAAGAGGATTCCTTCCTTATACAGATGAGGATACTGACACCATTGAGAACTGGCCCACCCATGCCTGCACAGGCAGCAAGAGCCAGAGTTGGGGACAGACTCACATGGGCCTTCCAGGAGAGCCTAGGAAAGCAAGGCGTGCTCTCAACAGGTAGAGGAGGCCCAGTCTGATTGAGTCACTGCGATTCTGTTCTATGGGATTTAATGACCACTCTTTTCATAGCATATGGTTCTGGAGCTAGAAGTAATCATCAGGTACAGCCACCTGTGTGGAAAGCAAAGGACTTCAACATATCAGCTCCTCATTACATTCAATAGCAAGTGGCATTTAGCACATCTGGGTGCTCACAATATATGCACAAGATAATTGTTTGAGAACATAACACTGATTATTTAAAGGGTGGGGACTCAATACAATTAGGCAACTAAACACTACCTCAGCTTTGCCATGGGAAACCTCAGGCAAGGCACTGTTGGTCTCTAGCCAGTTTTCCAGTCAGGCCAGTCCAGAGTTCTTAGGACTTTTCCTTGTGCTTATTATGGTATATCTGTCATGGGGAGTCTGAACCTCTGAGGCCTGGAGGGCCTGTGTACTTGGGTAGGGATGCAAGAAATGGAACATTGAGAAGTAAAGACACTTAGTGTGTCTTTTTCTCTAGTGTCTCGGGTGAAAGGCTGTTGCTCGATCACCTCACCACCTCCTTTAACTTGTATTTCCCCTAAAACATTTCTCACTAAAATACAGTGTGTTGTGGATGGAGGAAGGGAAGAAGAAAGTCAGTTAGATCAAAACTCAAAGACCAAGTGCCTTTTAGAGAAGTGGTAATCTGTCATTCTTGGCACAACAGACTTAAGTTTCATAATTTCTATATCCATTCTTTTCTTGAAAAAGTTACACTATTCTTTTGGCAGATGGGGATTTTAGCATTGATTACCACTTCAAATTCCCAACCAGTCACAGAAAAGCTGGGTTTAAAAGTAAATAGTGTAAAATATCACTTGAACTACATTACATTTATGATGAAATACTTACTTCATATATCAAAAGGCATACGATGAAAGGCATAAAGGTCACTGCCATTACCAAGTAGCCAAAGGCAGTGATGTCCCCATCCTTCTGCCTGACAGTCTGCTGCTCTGCCTCATGCTTCACAGGCACTGTGGTAGAACTAACTTTCAACCAATGATGGGGAAACTTGAATAGGAGGTAGTCAGGGGAAACAAAGTGAAGATGTCTCCCCCATTTCCTGGATGGAAGAGGATCCAAAACGAGAAAGGGCTGGTAGCAGGAGAGGAGAAAGGGATGAACCTTTAACTAAACCACACTGATGAATCCTGGACATCTGAGTCTGCCAGCAATAAATCTCAGTCAGCCACTGTTGGCACAGCTTGGTACACAATTGTTTGTTGAGGAGGAAGTACACAGTAGTGTTTTAGAGTTCACTAATAGGTTTTTAAATTATAATTGAGATGAGGGGAAAGGGTTAACCCAAACCTAAGATGCACAGAAATGACCAAACAAGTTTGGGCAGATGGACAGTGACTTCACAAGTATTCTGAATTATCTAAGTTTAGGCTTAACAAGCTGATTGATCAATTTTTTAACACAAACCCAAATAAATAATGTAATATAATTGTGGTCTATGAAAGCTACATACAGGGTTTATGACAGTGAGTTACTTATATACCACAGTATATAAGATTAAAATTGTAGGATGAATTTTTAAAATCGTGATTGAATAACAAAACCAAGACCCTTAAAAGTGAAAAATGAAACTTCATTTTATCTAATGTTTTTATACACTGGAAGTACTTTTTTAAAAAAATTACCTTTAATCTCTTTTTATAGCCCAGTTGTTATCCCCCTCCTGGTCTGCCCTCCAACAGTTCCTCATCCCATTCCTCCTCCTTCCCCTCTCCCTCTCCACTCCAAGAGGTCTACCCCTTCCCCACCCTACCAGGCCTCTCCACTTCCTGGTGCCTCAAGTCTCTCAAGGGTTAGGTGCAGCTTCTCTCACTGAGGCCAGACCAGGCAGTCCTCTGCTGTATATGTGTCAGGGGCCTCATATCATCTAGTGTATGCTGCCTGGTTGGTGGCTCAGTGTCTGAGAGATCTTGTGGGTCCAGGTTAGTTAAGACTGCTGGTCTTCCTATGGGGTCACCCTTCTCCCAGGCTTCTTGCAACTTTCCCTAAATTGACCACAGGGATCCCCAACTTCAGTCCATTGGTTAAGTGTAAGAATCTGCATCTGTCACTACTTTGTTGGGCCTTTTGGAGGGCAGCCATGCTAGCATTGAAAACACTTTTACTTCCCCACACAGAATGAAAAATTAGCAACAACAAAAAAACTAGGAACCAGACACAGGATTGAAACACCTGGTTTATTGAGGGAAGCTGGTAATGAAAACTGCAACTGTCTTTGCTGCAACTTACAAAATAGTGTGCCGATATTTAAAATAAGCTAGTTTCCAGTATGCAAGTATAAATGGTAAGAAAAAAATAATAATAGCCCTTCCAATATGTATTCAGAGAAACTCATTCCCAAATTTTCCACTTGTATGTATTATATGGATATTTTAAGTCTGTTTACCAAGGAAGACCAGGTTTTTAATTATATTTAGGTTTCTGTTACAGTTAAAATCTAGTCTAGCTGTCTATGAGTAGAGCTCAGTTAAGGCTGAGAGGAGGCATTGACATGTCTTCTCCCAGGATGTCTGAATGACCCTGCTGTGACAAGGGTAACCCTCCTGTGCCTTCCTACCTGACCTCTTGACATCCACCAGTCAGGAGGAATTAGGCCTAGTCCATCCTCCCATTCAGTCTACACTGGTTCTAAACATACACACACAAAACTGTACAGATTTGTTAATATGGCTTCTTCCCACACCCTACCCCTCTAAACTACGTTAAAAGAGGAAAATTCATCTTAGCATTTCAGTAGTGACAGCGGCCTGACCATTGTAACCTTGGCCATGTTAGAACACTTTCCTGCATAGCAGAGAAAGTCAACACAAATCTTAGCAAAAGAACAGTTGTTCAAAACACTGACGAAAAATTCTCACAAAGGATGCTCACTTAGGAAACCATTCTGCTTCTTTATGTAACTGAAAACTCAAAAAGGTTTTTTTAAAAAAAAACAAAACATTAATTTCAGAATATTTGGTCATTGAAATTTCGCCACTAGCTCTCCTTCTCTGTAGCCCTTAGTAGAAACAACCCATTCTATGTGGAAAAACAAAAGCTTCATCAGATTATTAAATGAGAAGCCACTGAATTTCTCCCTTATCGAGTTTCACAGGCATGCTTTTTAACAAATGAAGTTTAAATGATATAGAATTGATGTAAGGAGAAATGAGCACAGACTTAGCAAACAGAAACACATTTTTTAACCCACAAGACATACACAGGACATGAAACTTAACACTATTTATGAAGAATTTTCTTTAGCATTTATTCTAGCATTTCTGATCATATGACCACTGCCCAAACATAGGTTCCTCGTGCCTTGGAGAAGAGGTTCCTCCTCAGATCCATCTTGCAGCAGGCTTTTCTCAGGGTCTCTCTCCCACATTAGGCAGATGTGTAGAAGTACCTGGGCTTGGCATTGCCCAGAAGGTCATCCTCGTAGTTGGGGAGGCAGCAGAAGAAGAAGGAACAGCCAATCAAGATGATCGTGGCTGCCCATCCGAAGCCATAGGCCCAGTTATAGATGTAGTTAACAGCAGGGTTATCATGAAGCCTAAAGGTCTGTGTGTACTTCACGGGATAGATTACCAGGGAGATGATCTGGAACACAGCTAAAAGGAAGAGAAAATAAGTTCAGAGTATGAAGTTCAAATGACCAAATATATGAATGAATGCAGAGTGTACTGATTAGTGTTTGGTAACTCAACACAAGCTAGAGTCTTCTAGGAGTGGGGGACCTTGACTAAAGAAACACCTTCATCAGACTGGCCTGTAAGCATGTTTTGAGGCATTTTCTTGATTAATGATTGGAGTGGAAAGACCCAGCCCACTGTGGACAATGCCACCCATGGGGGGGGGGTGCATAAGAAAGCCAACTGAGCACTGAGCAAACCAGCAAGCAGTGTTCCTCCACTTCTGCTTAAGTTCTTGCCTCTGGCTCCTCTTTGAACGGCTGCTTTGGCTTCCCTTTCTGATGGACTCTAACTTGCAAGATGTAAGAAACCTTTTTCTCCTCGAGTTGCATTTGGTCATGGTATTCATCACAGTCATCCAGGACACACCTAACAATCTCCCCATTCACAAAGCTTCTCCCTTTAATGATAATTCCTCTAAAAAGGAGCTAGAGGAATCTAGCTAATCATGAGCCGAACTAGATGACTGGCTGCTGCATGAAACAGATCCCTGGATCCACGTAAAAAACACATGGGAAATCACTCTCCATGATACAAGTATCTAGCTTGGTGAAACCAATGCTTGCCCATTCCACCATCTTGTTTCTAGAATTCTACAAATAAACACTAAAGTGGTTTCCTATCTCCCTTCTTTCTTCACTCCCCCTCTTCCTTTCTTTCTTTCTTTCTTCCTTTCTTTCCCCCTCCCACTCATTCTCTCCCCCTAGTCCTTCCTCTCCTATCATGGACCTGCTATCATTCTCTTGTCTCAAGCTTGATTTTATGGAACCCATGTAGTCGTGGGACATCTGGCCTAGTACCAACACTGGCTATACGGATTGTCTCTCCGAGTTCATGGCTGCAGTTCTGTCCAGTCTCTAGTGGTCCTTGGTTGTTATCTTGAAAAGTAAGATGAGGCCTGATTTTATCCTACTTACACCATCTCTGGCCTCAGGAAACCAAGTTTTGCTACTTTTTCTTTTGTCATTGTATGTATTTAATTTTTATACGTGTTTGCCTGCATGACTGTCTGTGTATCACATGCATGTAGTGTTGTGGAAACCATAGGAAGGCTTGTATCCTCTGTAAATAGAGTAAGAGGAGGTTGTGATCCAACACGTGGGTGCTGGGAATTGAACCTGGATCCTCTGGAAGAGGACTGTTTGAGAGATCTCTCTAGTGACTCAGTTTTATTTCTGAATCTAACTGGTAGCTGGGACCATGTCACTTTGACAGGTATTTGCCAGAAACTTCAAATAGTCCTTACTTTTAAATCCCAAAATCTTGTATTCTATTAATAAAAGTGTACTCTGAGCTCTGTCTACCTACCTGCATCTGTCTTCACATCACCTATGACTGAGTCACCTCCCTGGCACAGGCTCTGTGCTGCAGATTTTACCTACCTGACATAGGATCTGTGCTACAGGTTCTAAGTCTAGCTCCTCCCTATCCCACCTTATCACCAGATCACAAAACTCCTTCAACAAGTAAAATCATTTGGGGACATTCAGGTCCCTTCAGTCAGCATGGCGCTCATAAGAGGCCAGAACTAAAATGTTACTGTACCTCCGGGACAGACAGACTCTGGGGTAGGTTTGAGTGGATGGGGATACTTAAGAGAGAAGCATACAGAAGACAACTCTTGTCACTTGAATTGAGAGGGCAGAAGACCATCTAAGGCATGGAGATAAAGGGACCAGATTCCTAAAACATGTATCTCCTCTGATACTTTTGCACTTGGTGAACCACTTCCAAGGACAAATCAGAAGGTCTTCCATAGAGATGGAACAAAATATTCTATCAAGCCCACTGAAAGCATAGATGAAGATAGGATGTCACTCGGTCTTACCAGCCAGTGCGAGGAGGCCTCCAATAACTCTCAGGAAAACAAGCATCTGGGGTCCACACAGGGCAAAGAAAGAGAGGATGAAGCAGATGACCAGGATGATAAAGCCACAGAAGAGCGTGGCAGCAGCTGCTCGTCCCCATGCTGCAGGACAGAGACAAAGACACTTGTAACACAGACATGCCAAGTCTAAAACTGCTAATCAAATCATATATGGCCTTTTCCCTACCAGGAAAGAGTTTTGGGAGAAGGGAGGGTTTTGGTTTTACTTTTGTGAGGAGTTGGGAATATTTAAGTATCTCCACACTTCAAAGGGAAATTTGGTGATTTATGTAGAGAATATTATTAAAGGGTTTGTTCCCCTACATTTGATGGCACATGTTTACATCTCTAAAATGTAAGCACAGCTTCTTGGCTCTGTTTTCACATAAATAGATCCATTTTAAAGACTCAGATTTGAATATACATGACCATGATAAACCTTCTTCATACTGAACAATTCAAGTTACACACTCTTTCAGAAATGCTTCCTCCTTAAAGGGTTGTTGTTTAGTTTATATTAATGTCTGGTTTCATTCAAAATTTATTTCACAAGAGTTCATTAATGACCTTGGTCTTAAAAAGAATTAAGAGGAGGCAGAAATTGGCTTCTAGGTTTGAAGACCTACACGGGTTGTACTAGACTTGCTTCCTTCTGTTCTGCAAGATGAGGAGCTCCTCCAGACAAGCACAAACCATTCAGTAATCCCTATCCTTCAACCTGTACTGACTCCTCATCTCTTCACATCCAACCAGGCCTTCAGAGCTAGCAACTAACATCAGGATGTGCACCAACTTGTCAGAGCCACTCTTGCGGCTCACACCACCCTCACTTCTGGTTTAGAAGTGAGGGTCCACATAGATGGTAAATACTTAGTTTGCTTTCTAGCCTGTCTGAATCCAACACATAGGTTTAAAAAGATACAACTTCTAAGTTATGAACTACATCTACTACAAGTTCAGGATCTCATAGCTGGGTGTTGGTTCCGTGTTAACTGTGGTATATTCAGAGAGCTATGTGATCATCACCATTAACAATTCCAGAATATTTTCACCATTCCCCAAGGAATCCCATTCCATCTGTAATCATTCTGACCCTCACCACCTCCAACCCACCTTCTGGCAACCACTAGTCTGTCTTCCTCATTTGTGTATTCTAGATATTCCACACTAATGGAATCTTACACTCGATGACCTGGTGTGACTGGCTTCTGTCACCAGAGGAAGTATTTTTTTAAAGATGAACCATTCTGTAACATAAACTAGCAGCTCATTCTTTTGTGCTGCCCGGCCATTTTATTGTACATATACCCCATGCCTTGTTGTCCCATTCATCTGTGCATGCTCTTGTTTCACTCTTCACTGATTTAAAGGGGAGTTATGTGCCTCTTCCCTGGGTCCTACTTCTTACGAAACTAGAACATAGCTAACAATACACTCACTTTATGCCTGGTCATGTCAGTGCTCAGAGTCAAACAATGACTTAGAAAATGCAAGGAGTTCAGAGGCAGCCAGAGCTCAACAAGATTCTGACTCTGCCCCTTGCTAACCTCACACCAGTCTCCTCATCTGAGAACTCAGCCTGGCTGCAAGCTGTCAGGATAAGCAGCCCCATGGGAAAATCATCCTCTGTTAACTCCCCAGCCCTTCCTGTCCAAAAAGTTCCTCTTCTGTTCCCATCACTTGTGCCCATAATCTCAGATTTTCACCCATTCCCATACTTGCAAGGCTCTGGGTCATTCCTAAGGACTTCCATCACCCAGGTCCAACCCTCATCGGCTACAGACGAATGTGAGCCAAGCAAGCTCCCTGTGCATTCCCTTCCCCATCTGCCTCATGCCCTGCGGGATCCCTACAGGGTGTATGACTGACTGGGGCATAACAAATGAGTAAGGAGAACAAACATTTTCATATGTCTTCAAATACCACGCTTTCCTACCGATGACCCCCTCAGCAACGGGGGCAGGAGTGTGAGATGTCCCATGATTACACCCAGTTTGAGAGGTACAGTTCTTACAGCTCCCCCAACCCCCCACCAAGTCTTGTTCTTCTTGTCAGATCTTAGGGCGAGGTTAACAGAATATTTAAAAAAAAACAAAAACAAAAAAACCAAAGCACATGACAAATGCCAAAGCTGAATGTAGACCATAGCCCACAGTGTCATATTAAGCAATGATACTCCTTAAAATACAGATTCTTAGGCATTCCTCTAGACCTCCTGGATCAGGGCTTCAAAGGGTGGATCCAGGAAGCTCAACTGTTAGCAGTCTTGTGCTTCTTCAATGCACACCAAAGATTTGCTTGAGTTCCTGCACAAATAACTGACTTCATTTCGACTTTCCGTACACATGTATCTTTATATCTCGGCTCATATTCACCCTCACGATTCTGTCTCCTCCCTCCTTGTCTTCCTCCTTCCAGTCTCTCTTGTTTTCATGTAGTGTGTGTTAATGTGTGTGGAGGCAGGGGGATTAAATCTAAACTCTGTATATGAACAAAAATGTAATATTCTGTTTTACACACACACACACACACACACACACACACACACACACACACACACACACACACACACCATCATTCTCTGCTGTTCCCTTCTGTCTGAAGCGTACTGAAGGCTGGGAATAAGAGTGTAGGTGACTAAGATCTATAAAACGGAAGCAGTGCTATCCTCAAACGCTTATGGGCTTCAGTATTTGACCTGAAATCAAGTAGTCTATATAGCTACTGCCAACCATTACGTTTAATAAAAATCAATCACTACAATCAATCCCTGTATGAAGCCAGAAAAGGCAGCAAATCTACATAAGCACACAGAGAATTCAAACACAATTTTTAGTAAAAACAGAAATATTTCCTAACAAGGAACAGATTTTACTAACTGAACTTCCACAATCACAGACTGTCTTGAAGGTCTAACTAAATAAGTTCTTTGCCACATTCATTTTACCTGTTCATTTGGGGGGAAATTAGATTAATACAGACAGGTTACCGATGTGATTTCTCTCTGACATTTGGCTGAAGTATAACCCACACTTAATTTCAGGAATGTGCAAAGAGTTACATAAAAGAAGTCGGAACCTCATGTACATGTCTCCTACCAACAGGTGAAGCCATCCTTACCATGAATCATCTGGGGCACTTTCCCTATTAAATCAATTAGCTAATGTCTTGTTTACTTAGAATGCTGAGTATAAAGAAAATCAAAATGGAAAATGAAGCAACATTTTCTCTTGAGAAAAGCCACTCCAATTGTAGAACATGTCAAACCAGCTCCTTGCAGCAGGCAACACCCACCCTGAATCATTTAGCTATCATCTAGACAGAAATCTTGGCATGGTTTTAAAGATCGTAGCTGATACATGACAGACCTCTCCAAGCAAGACAACATGTCTTCTCAACAGCAGTTTTATTTTAAGATGGAGAGACTGGCCTTACCAGGTCTCAACAGGGGCTTCAAGGCCTGACAGTCTGAGAAGAGGACCGCTGGTCACACAGGCTTCTCTTCGTATCACTTTCTCACTATATACATTTTTTAAAAAACTAAAACACTTGTATTCAGGGACTTTTGATCTCACCCAGTTGCCCTGGAGCTTAACATCTATAAGTGTATACAAGCCTCTGGGAACTATTTCTATTTTACATTATATGATGATTTAAATTACATCTTGGTTGCCAACACCAAAGAAAAACATCCATTTCCGAAACATGTCCTAAAGCTACTTTTTCATGATTTTCTGACTCATAGCAATTTGCAGGTAGAGTTGATCTTTATCAGTTCAGAAGGCAAGTGTGTCCTTCCTTACTGTACCAACTTTACCACCATTCCTATTGTGTGGAGGGGTTCACTAGGCTGAGACAACAAAAGCAGGCGGGCCTCCATGGAAACCGTGTTTCAGGGTAGAAATTGTTTGCTTTCCTTTCCTCCTAGAAAGAGGAATCTACTCTTAACTGTATGCATTCTGTGCACATCCTGAGTTTGTTTTCTAAGAACTACTTTGTAAAGTTTATGCTATGAAAGGAACCAAGGAAAAGGGGAAATATTGCTGATAGTCCTAGTCTGTAAGTGTTTTGGAAACTCACTAATTTCCCTTCCCCCCTCCCAAATGAATGCTTTCCTGTGGACTTGCTATATTCTTCATAGATTTTACATGTGGACTAAACAGACCAGAATAGTTGTATGGTCCACTTCATTGTTCAAGACCCTGTGGGCACCAATGTGTCCTCAGACTGAAGTGGGGTCCCTTTCTAGAACTTCCATTTTTCAATGAGCAAAATCAAAGGAGCAGTGTTCCGAGCAGATGTTTACTGTACTGGTTCTGGGAGGTTCTTTATGCCATTCATAGGCAGAAGTAAAATCTGAATATTTTCAAAACTAAAAGGCCTTACACATAAGTAGGTAAACATGGGTGAATGACATATAAAAATACTGCTTTGCACATTCAACAGGAAGATGAAGGCAACAACGTCGGGAGGGGTATGACATTCGTTTGGAAGCTTTTGCAACAACATCCCAAACTTGCCCTGCTGCCGGTTCCCGGGAACCTCGTTACACTGAAGAGCCTAAGAGTGGTTGGGTTGAGACACTGGTATCCAGTGACTTTCCCATGCTGTCGATTTGTAACTCTGGCGGAGCAACACTACAGAGGGCGAGTAAGAACAGACCTACAAAATGCATTGCATACAGGGCCAAGCCATCATCCTGCAGATGTTCTGGAAGGCAATAAGGAATGGCTGGCCTCATAAAGAAATGGCAGGAGAGCCACAGGCAAGGCATTCCAGCTGCTGGAGAGTCCTTACACACGCGACACTCTCTTCTGAAGCACAGCACAGGGGTGGCTCGTTACCACTGTATTTCTACAGACCTCCTGTAAGGAATGGGAAACTACACCCTATTGCAGGCAACAGATCCTCAAATATTTTAAATCTGTCAGATGGAAGAATGCTGGACAGCAGGAATGGCGGGGAGCACATTTCTTCTCAATCCACAAAGGAGAGGTACATGCATCCAAGTAGCATTGCCCAGGGCCAGAATTAAGGCCTCAAATAAAAGGAAACTGCCTGGTTCTGGATACTAATTGTGGGGTTTTGGTGAAAACTGGAAATCCAGCACCTTAATTCCTTTCTAATCCCGAAAGTCCAGAAGTCTGTGTTATTAGGGCAGAGCCAAGTGGAGTCCTTCCCAAGGCACTGAGGTTCTCTGGGTGCTACTGGAACAAAGAGACAGTAGGCTAGCCTGCACCATGGGCTCAATGCCCAGGCTAGCCTGTACCATGGGTGCAATGCCTAGAGTTTACACAGCAATGTACATTTCAAAGTCATTCCATCAAAGGAGTGGATGACCTTTAAATTTGCTGTTAAGAACGTGAACATATGCACATGCAGACATAGGAAATCTATCTACTAATCTAACTTCATAAAATAGCAAGAGCTTGCCTCCCACCAGCAAACGCCACCCCTCCCCACAAAGCTGCAAGAGCGTCATCCCAGAACAAAGGCTTTTCTGGTGAATTTAGCCTAATGTAAATGATTGATTTATTGCCTTATTTTTCTTCATGTCCTACACTTTTAGGAACGAGGGCACTTAATGAGCTTAAAACATTTCATAGACTACTCTGATCCTTTAACTTGTGGAAAAGCCATGTCTAGGGAAAATACTGTGTGCATACTAAGGATTCCACGGGATGTCTTTGGTAAAACTGAGGTTCTGTGCTTCAGAGATAAATTCCAGCCACTGACTTTCCAAGGCCCTTTTCCTCTTCTTCCTCCTTCTCCTCCTCCTCCCCCTCCTCCCCTTCTTCTTCCTCCTCTTCCTCCCTCTCCTCCTCTCCCTCCTCCTCTTCTTCTTCCTCCTCTTCCTCCCTCTCCTCTTCCCCGTCCCCCTACCCCCCCCTCCTTTCCCCTCCCCCTCCCCCTCCTTTCCCCTCCCCCTCCCCCTCCCCTTCCTCCTCCTCCTTCCAGTGCATACCTCATCCCTATATCCTCCACCCTGACAAGCCAGAGCTTGCCTGGGATCTGAAGTCTGTACAGTTGAAGCTTAAAATAACTCCCTGTCACAATATTCTTTAAACTGGAAATGAAGACCCTAGCATTGCAAAAGCAAGTGTGAACACACTCACTGAACATTAATGCTTAGTTTGGCTTACAGGAGAAACCTGAATGACCACTTCCATTGCAAATCTAGATGCTCACTTTCTTCTGGACAGATATAAGCCAAACATTCAATCAAGTATTTGCTAAGATAAATGTTCATTTAGCTGCCACCATCACAAAACATTCAGGGTCTAACTTGGCTTTTTTTTTTTTTTTTTTTTTTTTTATTTATGTAGGAAAATAAATGAGATGATTTTAGAATCCACAATTCTTAAAATTTTAACAATAATAGTGAAGACTATATTGCAATATATTTATTTATTCCTAAGAAATTATTGACCCTTATAAAATATGCATATTATTTAGTATTATTGCCAAGAATGATACTTACTACCAAGATAAATGTATTAATGTTATGAATGTCACTCAGCAAAATACAATCATCAAACACTTTGTAATGAAAGTTTTGTTTTGTTGATAGCTTCAAACAAACATTATTTTCTAGTATCTTCAAGAAGCGTTCTGGAGGGAGAGACACACGTGCTCAGTCCTGTATATTGGTACGGTTTAAACAGACCTATCTGCCTTGTTCCTTGCCATTCAAGACAGTGCTCCTGCAGTGTGGGACTGTGGGCATTCCATTCAGTGTGAGCTCGTGCGAGCATACTGTTTTTAGCAAGGCCCTATTAAAGCTTTCTGGAGATCTATAGAGTTCCCGCCTGGCCAGACCATCACCCTGAAGTGTAGAACACACCATGTGTTTGCAGTGGTGTAGTACACTAATGATCAGTCAACACAGAGTGGGCAGAACAAGAAGCATTTTAATTCCTCCCTGTCTGTCATGGTGAGGAGATGGGGACATCGCAGATAGCGTGACAGTGCTTGCTTCCTTCCACAGCCCGACACTAAGGCCAATCGTCCATGGCTGATACGTATTGGGGTGTTGAGCAAGAGCTGTCTACCACATTATGAGAATTTAATGACCTCTGCAAAGGAGATAGGAATAACTCCCCTGAGGTGTTACATTGCTTTAACACCTATCCTGGATCAGTTGAGAACCAGGCACTGCATCGTGAAAGCAGTAAGTTTTCAAGATTCATTTGGAGAATGGAGGTTTTCCAAGGCTGATTTCTGTAGTGAATCGAAACAAACTATACACTAGATGGGTGTTTCCTTGCAGTGGGAAAAAGCTGATGCTTCAGACTCATGGTTAAAGAAACGCCTTTAATCCCAGCACTTGGGAGGCAGAGGCAGGAGGATTTCTGATTTCGAGGCTAGCATGGTCTACAGAGTGAGTTCCAGGACAGCCAGGGCTACACAGAGAAACCCTGTTTCGAACCACACCCGCCCCCCCAAAAGAAAGAAACAATGTAGAAACAAACCTTGCCCTCTCCCTTCCTTCCATACAGTGATGCATCAGCCTGGGGTTAGAGCAGGCACACCCTAAAAGATGAGCTTACCCTACAAGGCAAGAAACACTGAAATGGCATTGTGTGTGTTTCACAAGAGAGCCCTGCAGGCCAAATCATGTCCCAGCAAGAATGCTGAGCCTGCCCCTGCAAGCTGACTTCTGCTACTGAGTATTCTTTGGGGCTGTATCAGCCTTGGAGTGAGCTATAATTACCAAAGTCTATTTTTAAAACCTACAAGCATACCTTCCTAAAAGAGATGGAGTTTGAGTGCATTTTAAGAAACATCTAGGTTACTCCAAGAGAACACATTCCCTGTAAGAACACTAAGATCTGAAGCAACAGAAGGTTCTGTAAGCCAAGCAATTGTGTCTGTTTTTAGGGAGAGCACAGGCCTTCAAGAAAGCAGGAACATCTGCAGTCTTTGTTTTTTTTATTACCCGCCTCCCTGTCAGGGGAAGTTCCTCCAGGGAGAGTAAGCTGATAAAGAGCTGATAAGGGGCCCAGAACCCAAACCAAACAGCATCTGGCAGAAGCCCTGGGTGGTTCAGGAAAGAACCAAGTTGGGGTTAAACTAGAAAATGAATGAAAACATAAGAGTAACTTGCTTCCTCTGTTTAAAGGAGCCACACTGATCATTAAAGCCTGCATTGGCTATGGGTCATCTCCCCCTTGCTCCCTACACACTGCTAGTCACTACTGTCTCTATCTTAAAGAAGGACATTTGCTTGAGGAAGAAAATGCTTTTTTTTTCAAAGACTACTACTGACTTATAAATCAAGTATTCGGGGCCCTTCCCAGGCAGAGGCAAATGGAGGTTTCCTTCGATGTGTTAAAAGTGCCAATTCCACCTCAATGAAGTGTTTACTTCTCTGATTTTAAATCAGTCTCAGGCCGGGCAGTGGTGGCGCACCTTTAATCCCAGCACTTGGGAGGCAGAGACAGGCGGATTTTTGAGTTCGAGGCCAGCCTGGTCTACAAAGTGACTTCCAGGACAGCCAGGGCTACACAGAGAAACCCTGTCTCGAAAAACCAAAAAAAAAAAAAAAAAAAAAAAAATCAGTCTCAGGTAAACTTCCTTAACAGCCACTTTTCAACTAAGGCCACTCCCCAGAACAAGAGTGAACATGAAACAGCTCCATAGCTAAGATACTGAAGTATCTACTGAAATCATAACTGCTCCTACTTGGCCTGAAAGGACTTTCTCATTTAAAAAAAAAAAAGGTTTGAGTTAGATAAAATGAAACGAATCCACACTGGCAGACTATTTATTTTTATACTTACTTTGCAATGGCTGGCATCAGCTTGCACAGATAACTGAGAAGCCTTATTTTTAAATGAGTCGGAATAGTCTCTTTCTGGTTTGAGCCTGATTTGAGTCACCCCAAACTGCTGCTTCTGAAGTTTGAACTCTAAGGAGACTTTCAAACAGGCACAACCCCTGACCGCTTTAAGACAGACCGCAGCTGTAACCACAGCTCAGGTCCCCAAGGGCTTCCCGGAGGCGGCGGCCACTCACCGTATTCCATGAGGCTCTGGCAGCCATCATCGTAGGAGCCGCTGCCGCCGCCCTCGTCGAAACACCTCCACCAAAGCGAGGATGTCTGAATGTGGTTGCTAGACTGCACCCAGCCGCGGCCGGACAGCGCGATGATGTCGAAGGCGATGGCACTGAGCAGCAGCAGGGGCAGGATCCACCTGCAGCGCTCGCAGGCCAGGCCGCAGCGCAGCATGTCGTCGGTGGCGGCGCGGAGCGGAGGAACGCGGGGCAGGAGAGCGGCGGAGAGTGGTCCTGCGAGCTCGGACACCTCGACTAAAGGAAGAGGCGGCTCCCGCGAAGACGCTGCCCGGGGCTGGCGGCAGGGGAGCGGCGCTCCGGCCACACCTTGATTCCGGTGACTCAGAGCGCACCGCCCCGACCTGCCAGGTCACCCGGGCTGCAGAGCTCAGGCTCGCCCCGGGCTCATCGCCAGAGTGGGCGTGCCTGTGCCTCCAGCCGCCTGCAGTCCCACCAGATGGCTGCCAGCCCAGGGCACACACCTGTGGACACTCCAGCGCCAGCCTGTGCCCTGCCGTAAATTCACTGTGTACACGGTGTGTAAGGAGCATTGCTAAGGCTACACTTGAGCTCCAAGCACCGTGCCTGGGACATCCCAATGGCCTGTGAATAAGTAATGGGCCCTAAAATGTAAGGGCCTGTGGGCTCAAACCTGGGAGCCTCTGTCCCTGACTCCCACAAGCAGATACTGCACTTCCTGTCCGGATCTACCTTTGGACCTTGACTCTTGCTGCCATAGACACGCAAATATTTTGTGCTCCAGTGGTTCAGTCTGGGTGACCAACAGGTTCCAGCAGCTCACTCTAGGCTGCGGAGGCTGTCTCCTAATCTGGGTAGCTTTGGTGTCCATAACTTCAGTTCCCTTTGTCCCAGTTAGTGTGTTCCGAACACATATACCCGGTTAGACCCTTTCTATCTACTTCACACGGTTTTTGTTTTTACAAATAACATCACATGTCAGCATGCACCAGCAACTGAAATCCTCCCCCTCCTAAGTCCTGAGCTAGCTTTTGCCCCTGAGAATCTTCTCCTGTAGCAGGAAGGGTGGGGCCATAGCCAGGAGTGGCACTGAGAGAAACAAATTCTCAGTGCCAGGTGTAATGGTGGCCTGGGATAGATCAACCGGAATATTCACCTTTTACCCTGTACCCCAAAATCTTCTGAAACCTCATGTCATCTTAAAGAATGGAAAACGCTCAATGATATATTTCCTTCTTACACACGAGGCTCCCAGCTGAGGTAGTTACTGAGGCTGCATAGACTAAGAACACTGCAAAGATCTGTCCTAGAGTCCAGAGAATATCACTAGCCAGTCTTCACTTGGAAGAAACCAGTATTTCAGTTCTAAAACCCAGCAGAGGCATATGCTTTGAGCAAGGCTAATCGCCCACAGGACAAGTGTGATGCCAGTGTCCTAAGCTTTAGGACCTAACGACTTTCAAATGTAATGAAAATATTTTAATTGGCTATGTTCTATGTGGGAAAGTCTTATTTTTGCTAATCAAATGAGTTTTCCTTGGTATAATTTTAGACTGTATATAACATGTCCTCACTCTGATGATGCAATTTCCAGAGTTTTGTGGAGTGGAGCTCCTTAATATCAAGTTGAACAAAAAGGTAATTGACTGTTTAGAATCTCTGAAAGAGACTACACTAACTAATTGGTTCTGTTAGCTCAAAGGGGGCTAAGATATAGTTGATTTCTTAAGGTAAAAATAATAAAAGCTAAACTAATTGTTGACTAGAGCCAAGACACCATATGGCTGGCATAAAACACAACATTAGGCAGTTATTACTAGATAATTTCTTATAACCAAATTTCTTATACCTGGAGCTGGGCCTGGTCCTTGCTTATCTGACTCCATAAACTAATGTATAAATGCAATAGGCAACTGGAGGTGAACTTCACAAAAGTCCTTGTGGCATGAGAGACGGAGACCACTTCCTGATAAGACCCTTTTCAATAGTTTAGATCTTGTTTTTTGTTTAACATCATTCCTGATCCCACAATCCGACGTGCTATCCAAAATAAAATATAAAAAAGTTTTCTGTGTAACAAGATGAGTCCAACATATAGCTTCAGAGATTGCTTAATTTAGTTAATCACACCCTATGATGAAAAGGCTAATTTATGAGTTTATGACTTGAAGTTTCAATTACTCAGCCAATGTTAGCAGGGAATGGCAGCTCATGGCTATAATCCCAATACTCAGGAGGTTGAGGCAGGAAGATTACCATAAGCTTAAGTCCAGTAACCTAGGCTTCATAGTTAATTCTGGGTCAGACTCGGCTAGAATGTGAGACCAAACCAATAAATAAACAACTTACTCAAATCAAAAGTAACTGGTCAAAATATTATCCCCACAGACACAATATCATATAGAGGAATCTAGTCTACATGGACTAGCCCCTCCTAAGGATACTCGACAGGCTCTCTCACAGACTCCTCTGCACACAGACCTTGTCATCTGTCACTGACAAGTTCCTTCCCTGTGATGCATAGAGCCTACAAACCAACTGCTAAGCAAAATATCAGGTAACCCAAGTTTTATTTCTTACAGACTGTGTGCTTTCCCTCTAAGGCCTTCTGATTGTGTGTGTGTGTGTGTGTGTGTGTGTGTGTGTGTGTGTGTGTGTGTGTGTGTGTGAAAAGTTATCATTGTACAGTCCAAGCTGGCCTCAAAATCTTGTTCCTCCTGTGTCAGTATTCCAAGTGCTGGGGTCACGGCACTAGCTTTCCCTCTCAGTCTCTCTCCATTCACACAACTTCCCATTATTTCCCTCATTCATATCCTGTTCGTTCCTACTTCATACTTTTCCTACTCAATGATGTAATGGTGAGCATTTCCTTAATTTTCTTTCTTGATTTAACATCTTGGGTGTTGTAAAGAGCAGTCTGGACTGGCAGCACCCCCATCAACTTGGTCACTAAAATTCTGAGGTAATCCTTGATTCTTTAGCTTATATTTTATGGTCCAGTAATTAGAGATGTGCCAGGCAGGACATAATTATATTACCATATTAATCAGAGCAGGTACAATTCCCCACACAAGACTGAGTCTATTAACATTCCCTCACAGAAGGGGAGAGGGACGTTCTATCCTCATCTGAGACAACAGCCACTTCCTCTCCTCTGCCACATCCAGATACATAATTCTGTCCTGGCTGCCTGTGGTCTTTGGAGTACACCAGAAGTTCTATCCCAGGTGCCTGTGGTCTTTGGAATATTCAGGAAATGGAAATCTAAGTAATGGTAGAATCCTATCTACACATCTTTTGGGAGGTCATCCTCCATGACATGGCAGGGGCTTTTCAATGGTCTAACAGTTTGGGCACAGTAGATGAATGCTGTTGTAAGTAACTCATTACCCAGGCTTCATGTAAGTAACTCTTCACCCATGGTGCTGTAAAGTAACCCCTCAGGTACACTTAAATTTCATGTAACTCAATAAACTCATTGGCTCACTAAACTAGATGTGGATAGAATCATTTCTTTAGCTTGCCTTGGGGGTATTATGGTCTTGTCTCTCCAAGAAAAAATAATGCACAGTGCTGCTCACTGGTCCTCCATCATCACAGAGATGAATGTTGTGCTTCCTGAAAGAGATAAGCACATTCCTTCAAGTCTGGTCTCAGCTGCACCTGCGTCCTCACCCATCGTCTTCCCTCGTCTTACACTCTTAAGGACGTTCTCCTCACATATAGGATAGTATTCTTACTTTTGCTCCTGATGTTACTTCTGGAGTGTTTTTCTTACCAGTTCTTTTTTTGTCCACATTGTTCCTTTCTACTGGTAAGTAAAGACTAGTTCAGTCAAGAAACTGTCCCTAGAGCTTGGCTTATTCCTTTTTCCCACTTTGAATCTAAAGCAAGTGCACTCTTCCCTGTGTCCTCTCAGAGGACTTGTTCTATAGAAGTGTGTTATAATAGTCTCTTTGATTCTATATTAGACTCAGAGATCCTTGCAGAAGCTGACTTTGCCCCCACTCATTTTACATCTCCAGGACCCTCTTTCTATTTGAGAGGGCTAAGCAGTGTGTGCTGAATCTGAGTGAACTCATGGGTTGTCCACAGCTACCTATGAGACTTGACTTCTCTAATCTTCAGTGTTAGTCATCTTTTTTTTTTTTTTTTTTTTTTTTTGAACTAGTGGAAGATTAAACTGAAAGGAAATCTATAGCTATAAAATGTTAGAATCAGAAAACAAAAATCTTAGCAATCAAAACTGAGAAAGAATTTAGACAGTAGATGGCAGTAGAACATTGTTTTTAACATAACATTAGCGAGATTCAAAACTGACCAATCTTGAGGAAAAGCTAGTTAATAGCCACACAGTGTTTAAAACCAGTGTCTGGCCAGGCTGGTAGGCAGGCCTGCAGTCCTCATACCAGGAGAATAAAGCAAAAGGGTTGCTATGAGTTTAAGGCCAACCTAGGCTACATAGTGAATTCCTTCCAGCACAGCCTAGGCCATATAATAAGACCTTGTTTAAAAAGAATGGATCCATAAGATAGGTAATAGATAGATAGATTGATAGATTGATATGATAGGTAGATAGTAGATAGATAGATAGATAGATAGATAGATAGATAGACAAATAGACAGATAGATAGATATGATAGGTAGATAAGTAGATAGGCAGATAGATAGATAGATAGATAGATAGATAGATAGATAGATAGATAGATAGATAGATAGATAGATAGATATGATAGGTGGGTGAGTGGGTGAGTGGGTGGATGAATGGATGGATGGACAGATGGACAGACGGATGGATAGACAGACAGGTAGATATAGATCAATGATAGATGGATAGATGATAGATACGATAGCTATAGACACACAGATAAGTGAACAATGATGTTTCTATCTTTAGCTGCTACTGAGGTATTTGTATTAGTTGTAACATGAAGCACTACTTCTAATGAAGGAAACCTTACATACTAATATAAGATGTTGACAACAAGAACTGATTGGGATATCAGGATAGCTCTTCATACGCTCTGCAGTTTTTTTCTTTTGATCTGAAACTGTCCTCCTCTAACTTTCCTTTCTGGAATACTGGTTTGTTATTTGGAAGATCACATTTGTCAGAGGAAAAAAATACATATGAAAACTCACTCTCAATCATTCTTCTCATGTAAAATTACATATGGAAATCTTTCAAAGTGAGTTTTTAGATATACAAAGTTGAAGGTTTTTGTTTAAACATGAAGATAAGCACAACAAAGCATTTAGTTGTTCTTTTGTGGTAATCTCTACGTTTCTTACCCACTTAGGAAACCAGGAGCGACAAAGTATCATACTCAGCAGATCAATCACTTTATAAAGTAATTGCAAACAAGTCAAAGAAAACCACTGTTCTTTTATTCAACATTTTCTCTTTGGGAGTTGTTCTCTGCACCGCAGCTGTGTAGACTGTGGGCCACAACCCCATCTTGAGTCACGTAACTGTGAAGATCACACAAACATGGGCAACAGTGAAAGATTTCTGAGTGTGCAGTGACCTAAAATTAACTTAAAGCCACACGCATAAGGAATCTGAGCTATTCTGGCATCACTCAGCAGTGGTGATGGGTGACTGCGCTGGAGCCATAGTTCTGAATGCCTGACATGTGGACTGTCTGATGTCACTGCACATGGTGTCAATCAACGATGCCTGAAACAGCTGAGCTCAGGTTAGAGAGCACTGCACATGACCAGCTACATTGCTTCACTGCCCACAGCTTTCTGATCTCCTAGCCACATAACAACTTAATTGTGAAAACAAAGATTCTAATTTTTCTGTGTCATCCCTCAATAGATATCTGGGGGTTGTAATGTGTTAGGATGTTCATTTTTTTAAAAATTACTCAGTTTCTGGCTAAAGTTTCACACACAAAAAAGAGAGTTAAATTAATTCTGGCTTTGCATTAAGACAGAACTTCCAATAACTTATTAAATGGACCTAAACATAATTCTACCATTTTGTACTATGTATTTATGCAAAGTTGTGATATCATCTTTGAGGGGTTTTGTTGCAGGAAATATTAAAAAAAGAAAAGAATATCACAAGTTCCCACACTATTCCTTGGTTTTCTCAGTCCCAGCGGACTGGCCAGCCATGCACTGGTGAGCAATGGCCGACCTGCTTTCATCTCGTGGAGCTCTCACTCAGAGCTCCACAATCTCTCCACGCAGTTCACTAGGTTCCCATGGGTGGGTTGCAACCACACCAGCCCCATGCTTCAATACCCCCACGGCCTCTGTGGTGCACATCAGGCAAACCCACACTTTGCCACTGTACCTTTCTCTCTGGAACCCAGATGAGCCACTGTGTGAAGGAAAATGCAACACAAACTTAGCTCAGAAACAATAGTAACTCAATCTCTGGGCACAACAACTAAAGCCTAATCTTGTAAGCCTTATCAAAATCTGATTCCTCTGGTGGCGAATCCTTGCAGATTCTCCATGATACCAGGAGACTCTAATAGCTACATCTTACCTATCTGCTGTCCCCATTCCAAAAGGGCCTTCTCTATCTCCTCTCTTCCCCTATCTGACCCGGAAGTCCCTCCTCCTTGCCCAGTGATTGGGTCCTTTATTCATTAGGGGATTGGGTCACAAGAAGTCACATGAATATGTAACTCACTTTTTGTCTGAAGCCCCTCCCAGGAGGGCGGAATTAGCATCAAAATACAAACAACCCCAGGGCTATCCACAACAGGTTTTAAAATCAAAATATCCACCAACTCTGAAAATGTTGACTATGCCTTGTACCAAGCAATTTATTATTTATTTAGCCAAGATTAAATTCTTCATGTAAAATAGATTAGTGTATCTATCTTATCAATATGCAAATTTCCTTGTCTGCAATAAATGGTAAATTTTATATATAACAAAGAATTATTTTTAAATGACTTTATTATGACTTATCACTAGTAAATATTTGATTTGTATATTTGTTTTATATATCTATGTATACCTTGGGTCGTTTAAATTTTTCTTGGGCAAAAAGCATTGTTAAATGGAAAAACTTGAAAGATCCTTACTCAAAACAATTTTTTGACTTCTAGGAACCTCCATTTTTCTTCCTGCTTTATACAAGCATCTTCCTGGCATCACAGATATGAAACAAAGTAGATTTTACTGGAGCCTGGTCTTACCCTTCTGCCCTGCCCACAGCCTCTTTGAATTGTTTCAACTATTTGTAATCCTCTGATACCCGAAACTGAGAGGTTTATAACCTATCCAGATATCCCTTCTAAGCTTCATCAAATGAAATGAATCACATCTCAAATTTGAAGCATCTAAAACATGGCCTTTTCCCCAAACCAGTGCTTTAATCCTGTCTTCTGCATACAGCTATGTGGTCCTAACATCTAGCAACATGTGGAGGGCTGTCTTCAATGTACTCATCCTACTTTCAGCCTTCAGGAAACCCAGTTGCCCCTGCAAAACTGACTTCAAATCCATGCTGTTCTCCCAAGTTCATTATCTGTTTTAATGCAGTTTCCTCATCTGGACCTTTCTACCCATATCACCTTCCTAACTGACTTTCCAACTTCCACTCTTAATCTCTTAGAGAAGCTGAGAAATTAAAGGCACACACCATCTTCTTCATGAAAACTGAAACAGCTTGGTGTGGTTTTTAGGGGCTGGCTGACCCCTAACCATCTCTGTAAGAAAAACCTGCATGGTTTTGTCTCTTATACAGCTCTTACACTGTTTTACTACTATTCAGTATTCACAAGATAAAGTATCAGTCATCTACTCAAAGATAAACACAATCTGACATCTCTCTTTGGGCTCTTGCTTGCATTTTATATGAATGCATGCAAATACACATGCATAAACACATGTTCTGTATTTTTAAGATAAAATGCTATAACTTTGTTTCCTGGTTTACTAGGTGTGACTAGTTTTACATTTACTGAAACACACTGAAGTAACTTGTTCTTGACTTATCTGCTATGGTGGTTCTCCTTGTTGAGGTCTTTATGTTTCTACACCACACCATTTACAACATTCGCTTCTCCAAGGGGGAAAAAAAAAGGATTCTCATGCACACAGGCACTGTGCCTGGGAGTAGTATAGATATACAAAGACTAGAATAAGTCCACAAGCAACCAATCCATTGGTACTTACGGAGTTGGAGAACTAGGATCACCAAGTGATTTTGATGACAGTCTTTTGTGTTGTCCCAGTTTAGAGCTATGCCTACTGTAAGGGGTGGAGGACACACATCCCTCCCTCATGGCATCGGGAACAATTAGTATTTGTTTAAAATTATCTTCAGGGCTGAGGATATAGTGAAGTGATGCTTATCTTGCAAGCATGAGGACCAGATTTTGATTCCTAGAACCTATGTAAAAACAATAACTCAGTGTGATGATGCACTTGTAACCCCAGTGTTCCAGAGGGCTTGGAACCACAGACTAGCATGCTTGGGGACTTCCAAGTAAGTGCCAGGCTAGAAGGAAAACTTGTCTACAAAATTAAAAAGAATAGATTGGATGGTGCTTTAGCAATGACACCAAAGCTGGCCTCTGGCCTCTGTGCATATGCACACATAAATACACGTGCTCTTGCTATCACAGAAAGTGGGAATGTCAAGCAAATCTTTGAATACAAGTCATACAGTTGAGTGCCCCAAATGATGAGCATCTTATTCCAGGAGTTAATATCTACCTAGCTAACTTTGCTACCCTTCACTTCTCATTTTGGGGATAGAATGCTTGCCCTGGACCTCTGTACTTTGGACATTGTAGTGATTTGAATAGGTCCGGTGCCCTAGACTCATGTGTTTGAATGCTTGACCAATAGGGAATGACACTATTAGGAGGTGTGGTCTTATTGGAGTAGTTTTGACCTTGTTGGAGGAAGTGAGTCACTGTGGAGGCAGGCTTTGAGGACTCCTATGCTCATGCTACACCAGTGTGGTACACAGTTTCTTTCTGCTGCCTGTGGATCAAGATAAAACCCTCAGCTCCCCCAATACCAGGTCTGCCTGCATGCACCCCTGCTTCCAGCCATGAAGATGGATAATGGACTAGACCTCTGAAACTGTAAGCCAGCCCCAATTAAATGTTGTCCTTTATAAGAGTTTCCATTGTCATGATGTCGCTTCACAGCAATAAAACCCTATGACAGACATCAATAACTTCTATTTTACAGAAGGTCACAGGAAGAGTTCACACTGAGTCTCAGAGGAACCAATGGGCAAGGACTTTCAAGCAAATCTGGAACTGCAAAGGCTACAAAGTCCTTTGAAGAGGGACTAAGCAAATTGCACTCTATGAGATGCACAGGAGCCTGTGAGAGCCAAAGCAGGAAGGAGGATTTAGATCTCCAGTGACCTAAGACTTATGTTTTGAAGACTTGGTCCCTACTGCAGTATTGTGCAGAGATGGTGCCTAAAGAGGCTAATCAAGTCCTGGAGACTCCCATCTAGTGATTGGGTGAATCCATTTATGGATTTGTGGCTTGAGATTTCTCAGGAAAGCAGCATTTGTACAAGAGCCAGCCACTCTTGGCTTACTGGCTGCTGTAAGAACACCTTTATCCTAACACTGGTTCCCAGCATGCCATAGAAAGTAGCCACATATGGTCTGGAGCCTCAAACAGCTTAATACATCACAATCTGTTCTAAGTGGACAAACTCAGGCATTGTATCTCACTGACACGAGCTAACCAGTACACCTTCTTCATTTGCATCCTGCCTGGTTATGTGCAGGAGGAAGTTCTCTGGGACATTGGTCCCATGAAGACACCAGTCTGTTCAGTTTCCCATGGTCTTGCAGAACCTGTACAATGGTTAAGTAGATCTGAGATTCCCATAATGACCTTGAGCTTCTGAAAGTGTAAATTGGGTCTTCCTATGACAGCAACACTGGTAGAGTGGCAGACCTACTCTGATTAGCCGAGGAATAAAGCCAAGGAGCAAGGTTTCCTCATGGTCTTGGAAGAGGGATCCATCCTGTCACATGGGACATCTATACTGCTCTCTGTTGCTACATATACTTCTCCCAAGACTCACTGATTGGAAGCCCTTGGAGAGTCTGACTAGCTGAAAGACCCATACCTGTGTCAGGTCTCATAGGACTATCTTGGGAAACCCAAGATCTAAAAAATATAGCATGGTATCTTGGGAATGATAAATCCCTTGCATGATGCAGGTAAGGACTCCAGCAATATAGACATCCAGTCAATGTCATAGACCAGGTACTATGACATGTTCATGCCATCCCCAGGCCAGTGCTTAATTTTTTTTTAATTTTTAAAAATTGATTTAGATTGTAATATAATCATTTCCCCACTTTCTTTCCTCCCTCTATACCCTTCCATACAGACCTTGCTCTTTCTTTTTCTGGGTAGTTACATACATATTGAGCTATGACTATTCTCCTGCCACTTCTGACTCCCAACATGACAAGACTTCCGTAGGCTTCCATGTGTGTCTCTGCAGAAGTGGGACTATTTGACAGCACCTAAGTTCCCATTGGTCATTCTTGGAATTGCTAAGTGTTTATCCTGTCTGAAGATCACAAAAGGTCTACATTCCTTCCTCGTAGCAGCATAGATTTGAGACCCTCAAGAGGCATTTTAATGACTTGGCACTGTTGAAGGGACTTAAATAACCATTTGAAGTCCATTGTCCACAAGCTTTAGAGTTGATCCTCAGCATAACTCTAAAAACCCATTTCCAAAATGGTGACCATATACCCTGATATACAGCCAGGGGAGACACAAAAGTAATTCCATGAAGGCTCTTCCTAAAGATGCACCCTGGCTATGGTAATCATCCCACAACAGCATTGCCTTGTCTGACCTGAGTGGAAGAGAATGCATCTAATCCTGCAGAGACTTGATGTGCTAGGGGAGAGGGGAGTATCCAGGGCTCACCCCCTCAGAGGAGAAGAGGAGGGACTATGTGAGTAAGGGGAGGGGGAGTCAGAAAGGGACAGCAATTGGGATGTTAATTAATTAATTAAAAAGTAATTCCACGGGACCATACTTCATGAACATCACACTTATTAAAATTCTGTGAAAAACACATATGAGACAATCCACTGTGGTGCCCTCTTATTTCCTGCCACTATACAGCCCAGAGGAGAGCAGGATGAGGAATTCCAGGAAGAGCGATTATGTGTGACCGGGGCAGGCATAACAGCTTCTATCTCTAGAATCTTCTAATACCTATCCACAAAAGAGATGCTTGGAAAGGACAACAGGACTGACTGGAGTCCCAGATGACTGGCGTCTGCTCTGACAGGCGTTCCTGCTGACTCCAGGTCTACACCCACTGGAGTCCCAGATGAATGGAGTCCCTGTGGGCTTATGGTCCCCTCTAGCTGGAATCAAAGCTGACTAAAATCCCTCCAACTGTATCCTCACTGACTGTAGGGACCATTCACTGGAGACCCCACAAACTAGAAACCCTCCTGACTAGGACCCATGCTCACTGGAGTCACAGGAATCCTTGCTGAATGGATCTGCCTGTGACTGGACTTCCCACTGACGAGTATTGCTAGTGAGTAGAGTACCCACTGATTGGAGTCTTGTTGACTAGAGTCTGTGCTAACTGAGATGCCATAGACTAGAGCCCCCGCTGGCTATGAGACAGTCAGGTGCACTCATCTTGGCCAGTTGCCAAACCTCTAAGATTGGAGTGGACAGAAAGTGAGAGGAGATAAAGAGAGTTTTACTTCCAACATAGGAGCAATAATTCACACAAAGAAATAAAGAAATAGAACCCAGAAGGAAGAAACCCTAAGACTCTCATTTGCAGCAGGATACAAATCAAGAAAGACTGGGAGAGATATAACCATCAACTCTAGGAGGTCTCCAAAGCCAAGGAAAAACAATCTTCTGTGAAGGGCAGGCCCCAGAAGCAGCAGGTCTAAGAGGGCAGAACTGTAGATAGGTCCCCTCCACAGGAGCCAGTCCCTCGCTGCAGCTGCATGTTGAGTTTTAGTGGAAGGAGCAGGAATGTGTTCCCAGCCTGAGCTGGAGCATCAAGTCTGGGGTGGTCCACTTCTGGAAGATCTTGAGAGTAGCATCAGTCTCCCTCCTTTCTTTGACAAGCAGGCTTATGGCTCTGAAGTCTCCACTCTTCCTCTGATGTCAGGTACCTTGGGTACTAGGTCATCAGACAGAAGCAAGAAGCACTGAGAGGGAGACTGGGAAACATAGACATATCTGCTGATTGGTGGGGCTTCTGCGTGCACTGGGGTGAGGAGAGGCCAATCAGGAAAAAGCTGTAAAATCCAAGGAAGAGAAAGTCAAAGGATCCTTTCACCTCTCTACTTAAGCTATGGGGTATCAAGACCAAATGCTACCTCAAACTGCATGCACTCCAAGATATGATGCCTACTGAACACTGTTGTGATTTAGGTTCTACTAGGCCCCTTCCCCAATCTGAGTATCTGGCCCCACTGAACACATTTCTCTCACTGTCTCTGTTGATAAACACACAGCTATATTTTAAGGCAGACATTACTGTAGTAGATACCCTTCCACTTCCATCACCACTGTATGTACGCTGCTAGGGAACAGATCCTGTTGGATACCTGACTACCACACAACTTACACCCTCAGAGATCTGTCATGTCAGAGGTTCTCAACCAGTGGGTCACAACCCCTTTGGGGGTCACATATTAGATATACTTCAAATCAGATATTTACCTTACAATTCATAACAGCAGCAAAATTAGAGTTATGAAATTATAAAATTATATTAGAGTTATGAAATTATAAAACAAGTTTATGATTGAGGGTCATCACAACTGTATTAAAGGGTCGCAGCATGGGAAAGGTTGAGAACTGCTGTGTCATGTGAAATATTGCCACTTCTGGATTTCTGACCATAACCCCACATACAAGAGACAGGAAGAGAAATCACTGGTTAGTTATCTCTTTGGAAGCTGCTCCAGCTGCACTGGGTAAACTATGTTGTAAAATTTCTATTGTTAGAGAAGACTGAAAACATGCCAAAAATACTGATTTCATGAAAAATTGTATAAATAGTTAACTGTCGTCTGTCACTGGGGTCAGTGGTCCTGTAGGTCCTGTTGCAATGTTTGTTATAACGTCTGGACACTAGGATGCAACATTATCCAGTGGTAAGAATGATCAGACATGTTGTTTGAATCTGAAAGACATTATATTGACTAAAGTACCCAGTCTCAAGGTTTGCTTATCACTGGAATCCATTGACATAAGTGCTCTAGTTTGGGTTTCATTCATCTGAGTTATGGATTGGCCATTTCTTACATGATTCATTCCTAACCCTTAGCAATATTGGGAGGGTGGAAACAACAGATTAAACCCAGGCGGAAGCTCCAGGTTATTTCGGGGATGGCTTTGACAGGAACTGTGAGTCCCTGGTTTATTTTCCTTCTCCTGTTTGCTTTCTGGCCACGAGGTTAAACATACTTCTTCTACCACCATGCCCCTACCATGAGACACTACCTCATCACAATCCCCACGTGACTATGCTAGCGGTAGTAGAAGAATCTCCAAATATTGTGATCCAGAACTAATCATTTCTATTTGGGGTTCAATGATCTCAGGTATTTGTGACTGTGACAGACACTAGCAGAGTGACAGTTCTGAAAGGACAAAGCCACAGCAATAGAGACAGATGTGCAGTTGCCAGGTGTGGGTGGGAAGGATGTGATCAGCAGGAGACTCCACCAGACTTCAGGATCCTCCGTGCCTCTGCCCCGCCCCTCCCCCCAGTGCTAGAGTAATTGGTTTGTGCATCCACAGCAAGCTTAAAAGATCCTGAGTGTGTGAAGAAATGATGATTTGTACTCTTAAGTCTTGTCATACGTTAGCCACTGGTGTGAGAGAAAACCCAAGAAAACCAACTTAAGAGAAACCTCACGTCTATACAGGTTTAAGCATCCTGTTGCAGGGCTTGGTTGTGTTAGGTCTATGGCAGTGATCATGCTGTCAGGAGCACACAGAGAGGAGGTCTGTTCATCTTGTGGCAGTTGTGTCACAGCACAAGAGAGATAATATCATCCTAAAGAGTAAACCTGAATGTTCTCGTCTTCTTCAGAACCCCTTAGTGGACAGTAGCCTCAGGAGTGGCAGGCCTTGGTGGAAGGTTACCTCCCAAACCACAGCAGTGGAGGATGCAGTCTCCAGGTACAGGTGTAGTAGGTGGTTAACTTGATTTCAGCATTGTGACATCCTCAGCAAGAGATGCATCTAAAATGTTCAATATGCCAGACCACAGATTCTTAGCAATACATCTGTCTTAGTTAGGGTTACCATTGCTGAATGAAACACCATGGTCAAAAGACAAACTGGGGACAAAAGGATTTATTTGTCTCACACTTCCACATCAATGTTCATCACCAAAGGAAGTCAAGATAGGAACTTGAGTGGGGACAGGAATCTGGAGGCAGGAGCTGATGCAGGAGGTGTTGCTTACTGGCTTGCTCACACTGGCTTGCTCGGTCTGCTTTCTTATAGAACCCAGAACCACCAGCCCAGGGATGGCATCATCCACCATGGGCTGAACCCTCCTCCACTGGTCACTAATTGAGAAAATGCCTAACAGCTGGATCTCATAGAGTCATTTCCTCAGCTGAGGCTCTTTCTTCTCTGATAACTCTAGCTAGTGTCAAGTTGACACACAAAACCAGGCAGTACAATGGAACCCTCATTGACTTGACACACAAGCACATCACTATTAAGCCACAACCCTTCCTCTCTTATTTGCCCCAAGATCTCACATTAAAACCATAAATATCGCTGAAAAAGCATTTGACAAAATCCAACATCCCTTCATGATGAAAGTCTTGGAAAGATCAGGAATTCAAGGCCCATACCTAAAAATAATAAAAGCAATATACAGCAAACCAATAGCCAACATCAAACTAAATGGAGAGAAACTT
>CM052717.1:36988272-37057799 GCA_028551405.1 Uromys caudimaculatus | reverse complement strand
TATGTATGTATGTATGTATGTATGTATGTTGGGGGCTTGGGGATCAGACCAGCTCCTGTATGGTGGCTCAGTGTCTGAAAGATCTCAGGTGTCTGGGTTAGTTGAGACTGCTGCTCTTCCTATGGGGTCACCCTCCTCCTCAGCTTCTTTCAGCCCTTCCCTAATTCAACCACAGGGTGCCCCCCCACCCCACCCCCGACTTCAGTCTAATGGTTGGGTGTAAGTATCTGCATCTGTCTCAGTCAGCTGCCTGTTGGGCCTCTCAGAGAGCAGGCAGGCTAGGCTCCTGTCTGTAAGCGCGCCACAGCATCAGTAATAGTGTCAGGCCTTGGAGCCTCCTCTTGAGATGGATCCCATTTTGGGCTTTTCACTGGACAGCCTTTTCCTCAGTCTCTTCTCCATTTTTGTCCCTTCAGTTCTTTTAGACAGGAATAATTCTGGGTCAGAATTTTTGACTGTGGGATAGCAACCCCATCCCTTCACTTGATGCCCTGTCTTTCTACTGGAGATGGACTCTACAAGTTCCCTCTCCCCACTGTTGGGAGTCTTGAGAGTCTCTCACCTTGGTACTTTCTAGAGGGTCCTCACACCTCACACCCCACCCCCGAAGAGGTTGCATATTTCTATTCATTCTGCTGGCCCTCAGGGCTTCTCTCCTGTCGCAGCCCCTGTCTTAGTCAGGGTTTCTGCACAAAACATCATGACCAAGAAGCAAGTTGGGGAGAAAAGAGTTTATTCAGCTTATACTTCCACATTGCTGTTCATCACTAAAGGAAGTCAGGGCTGGACTAAGCAGGTCAGGAAGCAGGAGCTGATGTAGAGGCCATGGAGGGATGTAACTTACTGGCTTGCTTCTGGCTTGCTCAGCCTGCTTTCTTATAGAACCCAAGACTACCAGCCCACAGATGGCACCACCCACAAGGGGCCCTCTCTCCTTGATCACTAATTGAGAAAATGCCTTACAGCTGGATCTCATGGAGGCATTTTCTCAACTGAAGTTCCTTTCTCTGTGATAACTCCAGCTTGTGTCAAGTTGACACAAAACCAGCCAGTACATACCCCCATACCTGATCAGGTTCCTCTTTTTCCCTCCCCATCCCCTCTCCCACCCAGTGATTTCTTTCTTCTCCCTCCCGAGTGGGATTAAAGGCCCCTCATTTGAACCTTTCTGCATGTTAACCTTCTTGAGTTCTGTGGATTGTATCCTAGGTATTTTGTACATTTTTTTTTGCTAATATCTTATCAGTGAGTACCTACCATGCATGTCCTTTGGGGTCTGAGTTATGCCACTCAGCATGATATTTTCTAGTTCCATCCATTTGCCTGCAAAACTCATAATGTCCTCGTTCTTAATAGCTGAGTAGTATTCCATTGTGTAAATGAACCACATTTTCTGTATCTATTCTTCTGTTGTGGGACATCTGGGTTGTTTCCAGCTTCTGGCTATCACAAACAGGGCCACTCTGAACATAGTGGAACACATGCCCCTGTGGCATGGTGAGGTATCTTTTGGGTATATTCCCAAGAGTGGTATAGCGAAATAGGTCTTCAGGTAGATCTACTTCCAGTTTTCTGAGGAACCTCCAGATTGATTTCCAGAGTGGTTGTATCAATTTGCAATCCCACCAGCAATGGAGGAGTGTTCCCCTTTCTCCACATCCTTGCCAACATGTGCTGTCACCTGAATTTTTGATCTTCACCATTCTGATTAATGTAAGTTGTAATCTCAGGGTCATTTTGATTTGCATTTTCTTGATCACTAAGGACTTTGAACATTTCTTTAACTGCTTGTCAGTCATTCGACATTCCTCTATTATGAATTCTCAGTTTAGTTCTACATCCATTTTTTTGATTGGGTTGTTTGGTTTTTGGGTGGTGAGCTTCTTGAGTTCTTTATATATTTCGGATACTAGCCCTCTGTCAGATGTAGGGATGGTAAAGATTTTTTTCCCAATCTGTAGGTGGATGATTTGCCCTATTGACTGTGTCCTTTGCCTTACAGAAGCTTTTCAGTTTCATGAGCTCCCATTTATCAATTCTTGGTCTTAGATCATGAGCAGTTGGAGTTCTATTTAGGAAATCCCCCCCATGCCAATGAGTTCAAGGCTCTTTCACATTTTCTCTTCTATTAGATTCCGTGTGTCTGGTTTTATGTTGAGATCCTTGATCCATTTGCACTTGAGCTTTGTGCGAGGTTACAAATATAGATCTATTTTCATTTTCTACATACAGACTGCCTGTTAGAGCAGCACCATTTATTGAAGATGCTTTCTGTTTTCCATTTTATATTTTTGACTTCTTTTTCAAGGATCAAGTGTCCTTAAGTGTGTAGGTTTATTTCTGGGTCTTCAATTCTATTCCATTGATCGACCTATCTGTCTCTGTACCAATAACATGCAGTTTTTATCACTGTTGTTTTGTAGTATAACTTGAGGTCAGGGATAGTGATTCCCCTAGAGGTTCTTTTATTGTTAAGAATTGTTTTCACTATTCTGGGATTTTTGTTTTTCCATAAATTGAGAATTGCTCTTTCCATGATGTCTGTGAAAAATTGTGTTGGAATTTTGATGGGAATTGCATTGAATCTGTAGATTGCTTTTGGTTGGATTACCATTTTTACTATATTAATCCTACCAATCCATGAGCATGGAAGATCTCTACATTTTCTGGGGTCTTCTTCAATTTCTTTCTTGAGAGACATGAAGTTCTTGTCATACAGATTTTTCACATTTGGTTAGAGTCACACCAAGATATTTTACATGATTTGTGACTATTGTGAAGGGTGTTGTTTCCCTATTTTCTTTCTCAGCCCGTTTATCATTTGTATAAAGAAAGGCTACTGATTTGTTTGAGTTAATTTTATATCCAGCCACTTTGCTGAAACTCTTTATCAGCTGAGGAAGGTTTTAGTAGGACTTTTGGAATCACTTGTGTGTCATATCATCTGCAAATAGTGATACCTTGACATCTTCTTTGCCAATTTGTATCCCCTTGATTTCCTTTTGTTGTCGTGTTGCTCTAGCTAGAACTTCGAGTACTATATTGAGTAGAAATGGGGAGAGTGGGCAGTCTTTTCTTGTCCCTGATTTTAGTGGGATTGCTTCAAGTATCTGTCCATTTAATTTGATATAGTCAGCCTGCATTCTTATAGAACCCAGGACCAACATCTGACTGGGCGTTCCTTCATCCATCATTAAGATAATTAAGCATTTTCAAAATTGAAGTTCTCTCTTTCCAAATGACTCTAGCTTGTGACAAGTTGACATAAAGCTAGCCAGCACACAATTGGAAGTGAATAAATATGCATAAAATATGCACAAAAAATGTTTTCCCTTTTTCTTTTGACACAAGTTCTCCTTTTGTTGCATAGGCTTGCGTGGTGCTCCTCGGTTTGCTTGATTCTCTTGCCTCTCAGCCTTCTGAATAGTTGGAAATGTAGATCTTTGTCATACTGCCCAGCTTGTTTTTTAATATATAAATTGAATTTTTATTTCCATATTATAAAATAAAATTGATGCACAATAGAAAAGTCAGAACAGCTTAAAAATCTACACAAAAATATTCATAATTCTTGAGTTAGCCTTTGTTACTACAAACTCATTTTGCCCATTTTCAAAAATGTATAAGCACTATTTTGAGTTAAGACCTCACTGTGTTTGCTATGGTAGTATAGAACTAATAGTTTCACATTGCCTAAGGTTCCACAGTATCTGGAGTTATTTACTGTGTTTTACAGATATTTTATTGTAGAATATTGATAATTTTACATAGTTGCTTAATTTTGTGTGTGTACATGTTTATGTGAGTGCACAGGATTTATAGGTAGATGAGTACATGTATACATGTGGAATCCAGACATCGACATCTAGTCTTCCTCAATCACTCTCTACCTTATTTTTGGAGACAGGGTCTTGTGACCATGTTCTCATCATTAGTTGCACAAGCACCTTTTCAGCAGGGCCATCTCCCCACCCCTTATGTGTTCCTAGTTTATTTTGTTTGTTGGTTGGTTGGTTGGTTTGAGATAGGGAGTCTTTGTGTATCCCTGGCTGTCCTCAGATTTGGTCTGCAGACCAGGCTGGCCTTGAACTTAGAGATATGCCTGCCTCTGCCTCCAGAGTGCTGGGAATAAAGGCCTGAGCCACCACTGCCTAACATCCTCCTAGGTTAAATGAGGGACTTTGTCTGGTGTCACGCCTATCTTTCAAAACAATAAATATAAGTAGCCATTATTTCCTCACTATCTCCTGCATATTGTGAGAGACATTAATCTCTTAGCTGGCAATAAATCTGGTATGTCCAAGAACATTTTGAAAACACGATTATCATTTTGGAGAATTACATGAAATGTGTGGAAATGTGACTAACGCAAAGGAAGCATTTAATTTAGCTGTAAGAGTAAAAACACTTTCCACAGGGAATAGATACTTTTTCTTTTCATTCATTTCCTTTTCATTGTTGTACAAAGAAAGATCTGACCCACCAGTGGATGGACCAGGGTAACAAAGAACATATATAATCCAGCGAGGACCACTACTCTTGAATGTTTATAGGATGAGTTAATTCATGTAGAACCAGAGTTTTCACCCACATGGACACATAATAAATTATCTGTTTTAAATGCCAACATAAAACATAACAATCTATTTTATTAAAAAAATCAGGAGACAGACCTAGGTTTGTATCAAAGGAAAAGGGTTTGCCTGTGTGATAGGCTTAGTATGTATCCCCAGTACCACAAAAATAACTGAAAAAGAAAAAATTCTACAACTCTCCTGTGCTTACCACTCTCAAGTATTTTTGCAATGTTTTAACTTAGCATTATATTTTAAGTAGGCAGACTCGTCAAAAATGGCTGACACAGTTGAGTACTTGGCTCGCTGAAAGGGTGAATAAAAAATAATGGCTCCAATCTATTAATTATCTTATTTAGTGGTATGTAATGTCTACACTCAGGAGGCTGAAGTAGGAGGATCACTATGATTCAAGGCCAGCCTGATCTATATATTAATTTCTATGCTAAGTTTGGGAGAAGGAGCCAGAGAAAAGCTGCCTTTGGTTTTGTTGGGGAGTTTATGATCAGTGCTAGACTGGAGGTTTCTAAAGTCCTGTTTTCTTCTGTGGCACTGTTTTTTGCTAAAGGCCAGAAACTGCATTCTGGAGTTTTACAAAAAAGACCACATTTGGACATCAGTGCGCTTTGGGAAGCAGCGAGAGTTAAACAATTTCTCTGTACTGCTAGATTGTGCCAGGGAAAGGCATAGCTGGACATTAAGAACCACTCCGAGACTGGCTGGCATTAAACCAACACCGAAGTGGTTGTGACAGACTATCAGTGATCTGTGCCTCGCTAAGTTCCCAGACGTGGTGAAAAATACAGGAAGGCTGGGGTCACCAGATGACTGAATTCCAATGAGCTGCACAATCCCAGTCCATTACAGGCACCTCATGCTGTGAATAGGGATGCCCCAGGTGGAAGAGGCTTGCTTGAGAGTATTTAGCTGGGGCTAGGTGCAGGTCAGGGCTGGGCTAGGGGCGGGACTTGGAGGAGTGGGGCGTGACCACAAGACCAGGAGGGATGGGGAGGCAGAGCTGGCATTCTTAGCTGGTGCAAGGTCTGCAAACGTCTACAGATCAGCCAGTGGTGTTAGGTCCTTTGGTCACATGCCACAGGAGCTCGCGCTCTCTTCACCAACGGTCCCACTGGTCTTCGCCAACCGCAGAGCTCAGGCGAGTGCAGTCTCCTCTGTCTCCTACAGCCCAGAGCAGGCTCAGGAGGGTCCTAAACCTGCCTAAATTGCCAGGGCAGCTGTGAGGCAATGCACAGAAGCTCACTGGGTCACAGGGTGACACAGTGGACCCGTGCAGAGCCAAGGAAGCTGCACAGGGACAGCCTGATGATATTGAAAGTTCATATAGATCAGGTGAATGTTTTCACTGTTACCGTTGGTCAACATAGGACTATTCACAGAAACACTGTGGGCATTGGAGTGAATATGCTTAGCTTGGGCAGTGGCTGGTAAATTGTTAGTTTGTACATTTTTGAAAAATGGTTATTTAATAAGTATTTAGTGCTTAGTCTGTACAATGTGAGATGCATGTCCAACTTAGTACTGAGAAAATGTTTGTAGAAAAGTAAATTTACTTGGACAGATTACTACTAAAATTGCTTCTCTTGTGTGTCATGTAGTAATCTTGTGAGGAGGAAAAGTTATTTTGGGTTTTTTTTTTTTTTAAATACACTGTATTATTGGGCTGTTTATATGAAAACCAACCCACAAAGTTGCTTTTGGTGGAGTGTTTTATTTACTAGACAGAACCAGTTTTATAGGCAAAGTTAACAAATACTTGAAGCATTAATAGTAGGTAATAGGAAAATATGTTTTCTTAATGGCCATAGCAGTTATGAAGAAAAGACTATGAATCTTGTCAGAGTTCCTTCCAACTGTGGAGAATCCATCTTACAATAAAACATATATATGAATTATATATGCACACATGTATAGCATATATATATATAAAGTGAATATGTTTCTGTGCGTTTCATAAATGTACTACAAGCTACATACATCCCTAGATATCTTTAAATAAAATCGGCGACCATGCCATACTGTGAATAGATAAATCAAGCGTGTGAGAACATTCTGGGTTAGTTCTTTGCTCTTTCCCATTAAGTGCAGGGTGAGATGTACATCCTCATGTCAATGAATGCATGGGCAACAAAGGCCTGAAGAGATGGGAGCAAGTCACTGGAGGACTGAGACCACGGAAGTAAACTGTGGAACTATCGTGAGTGCACAGACATGTCACTGTCTACTTCCAAACTCTGTGTATCTGTGACTTTTCTATTGCTGTTGTCGGTGACAGTAGACACTTGGCTGATCATAGAGTGGGCTGGGTTCTCAGAATGTGCTAAAGTGCATAGCTTAGGAAGCTCTATTGGAAAGGGGCTCCATCTGTGCAGTAGGGGGAAACCCTCATCAATACTGGGTGAAGACATTTCAGTGTAGCTGCTTCAGGGTCACCCAGGCAACTGCCAGCATCCCCTCACCCATGCTTTGTAAGTTCAAAGCTCAATCAACTCATTCCTCAGTGGTAGAATCCTACTTTGGTTTGACACTGGGGCCTTATAAAAGGGATATTTATGTCTCCTAGGACAGAAATTCTTACAACATAGGCATGCCAGTTCGATAAGTTTGTTGACTAGAAATTTAAATTTTAGCATTTATATGCACTTCTTTTGTCTTGGTCACAAGAACAGTCCCTTGGTTTCTCTCTGTTTTAGCATAAAAGAAACAGATTTTTCCATCTCAAGCATGTGGACTTCTCTGTCAGAGTTGAAGATGGTCTTCATGGAGTCAACTGTACTTGGAAATTGAAAGTGAACCGTTCCTCTTACTGTCCTCTTTGTGAGCACATGTTGCCATATATTTATGACAATAATTCCATCTAATAGTATCCTGCTTGGTTCTTTTCAGTATGATCAGATGTGTGGAGTCACATCCAGTCCCAGGTCATTTATAACTCCTTAAAGTGAACTCCAGTACCCACCAGAAGTCACTGTTCATCTCGCCCTCTCCCCAGATGCTTGGCCATTTTTAAATTGTGACTGGTCATTTTATTTGTGACTTGGAAAAGCTCCTTATATGTTTTTGTTTGGGGTTTTGTTGTTGTTTTGAGTTTCTGTGTTTGTTTTTCCAAACACGGTTTCTCTGTGTAGCCCTGGCTGTCCTATGACTTACTTTGTAGAACAGTTTGGCTTCAAACTCACAGAGATCGGCCTCTCTGCCTCCTGAGTGCTGAGATTAAAGCTATGCATTACCATACCCAACTCTTTATTAATGTTCTTAAAGTCCCTTTCAGAACATTGGATGTGTGTTTAATATATATTTAACCTGTGACTTGTATTTTTATTCTTTTAACAGTGTGTTTCCCACCAGAAGCAGATGTGAAGACCCTTTCACTGAAAACTCCATGTTCTTTGGCTTCAGGAAGGAGCAAAATCAAACTGCAACTGATCTGGAGGCTTCCTTCCTGCTGACTAGCTTTCCTGATGCTGTAATATGCTATGCAGTTTCTGAGAGAGAAAATCATGAAGAGGTTTAAGTCAGTTCTGGACCCTATGTGCTACATGACTGGCCTGCTGAGCAATATGCCACTGGAGTAATAGTTTTATGACCATTAAGGCACTAGCCAGCTGCTTTTGACTGGATTTGAGGTCAGTTCCCCTTGGAATTCACACCAGGTGCTAGAAAGCTCTTGAGTAGCCCTCGGCTGGGGAGCCACTAGGCCCTGCTGTGGAAGGTTCTACTGTTTTGCTAAATGAACATGTTGTACCCAGCAAATTGCCTTCTACATAGTTATGCCTATCTCTACATATTGGTGGTGCTCTCAGCTTTTCCAGTTAGTGGCAGTTATTGCAGCAGAGACTCAGGGTCAACGGGCTAAGAGTTGGTGACTGTTGAAGACTCAGCATTAAATAGGACATCAATATCATCCCAAAGCTCAGGGAACATTGTGGAAGATGGAGTGGAAAAAAATCTAAGAGACAGTAGAGGGAGTGGGAATTGGTGGGACTCTGTCTTCAGGCAACATCGTGTTTCACACACATGAACTCAGAGCAGCACCCGTACAAGTCTGGGTATCTCAACACTGCATCATAGTGTTTATGCCTGTGGAATGATCAAAGAGGCTTGTTAATGAAGAAATTCATGGCTGGCCAAGGTGCTAAGAGCACGTGACTGATCAGTGCTCAGTCTTAAGTGGGACACCTATTTCCCTCTGTCTGAAGCTCAGAGAATGGGGGTTGTAAGCACCAGACAATGGGGGAAGGGCTGTGAAATACAGGGGAACAGCATGACCATGGTTCTCATGAATTCAGAGCAGCTACAGTTACCTGAGCCTATACAAGACAGAGCCTATAAACCTTCATTCTCTTAACAGTATGTTTCCCACCAGAGCCGGATGTGAAGCCCTATTGCTGAGAATTCCACTGCTGTGGTTTTAGGACGTAGAGAAATCAAGGGGAAGTTGGGCTGGCAGCTTTCTCCCTGCTGGCTAGATCTGATAGTGCCAGAGTGCGCTGTGAAGGAAGATCCTGAGGGGAAAAGTCAACACTAAACACTCAGTTCCAGGCCCTCTGCCACGCAACCACCTGCCAAGCGTTGTGCCTACCACCGGGGGAAAAGGGGTAACCTATTCTCTATAATTGATATATCAAAAATGTCGTTTGCTGTTGTGAGATAGACTTTTCCTGAGGATACACAACACACACACATTTATTCACCCCAAAAAGTAAATCCACAACAGACTACCACTTTGGAATGGATGTGAAGCCAGCTCTTCCAGGACTTCATACCTAGTACCATAAAGCTTTTCAGTAGTTCTTCCTAGGGGAGCCCTGATGAGGGAAGATCCCACTATTGTCATGGGTGGGGCTGGGGGTCATGGAGTCCCTCCTAGGGTAGCTAATAGCTATGGTAGGTAGGCTACTAGGAGAAGGAAGTCACTGTCTTTAGTGTTGGACCACTGACAACTCATGGATCCTTTGCATCCATTCTCATGTGAGAAGCCCTCCTTAGACCCAGGGGGCCATGAAACAAAAAAACCCAAAATGTTACTACTGTAGGGAGATGATTGGTGGTGGTAGGAAGAGGACAAGTGGGACAGGTGACAAAAGTGGCCAAAATATCTACATGAATAAAAATTTCCCAGAGCAAATTCATTCAAAACTATTTGGCATTTTAGCATTCTATGATGGGTGCAGTGCTAACTAGACCCAACCCCTCTTTGGGAATTGAAGGTGCTTAGGGATTGCTGTTAGGTCATCATGAAGACCCACTCTTCCTTGAGGATATATTGGCAGTTCATGGGGACAGCAGGGACATGTAGAGAGATCGTTCTTTTTTTTAAATTTTTTTTATTTTTTGATACTTTATTTACATTTCCAATGTTTCCCCCTTTCTAGGTCTCCTCTTTGGAGACCACCTATCCCCTCCCCCTCCCCCACCTCTATGAGGGAATTCCACCTCCCACCCACCCGCCCACCCACTCCCATATTCCCACCTTGACATTCCCCTTTACTGGGGCCTCTCCTCCCCCTGATGGTCAACAAGGCCCTCCTCTGCCACACATGTGGTCCGAACCGTGGGCCCCTCGATGTGTATGAGAGATCGTTCTTTAATGATAGCCACTGTTATGCCCATTCTCCTTTAAGCAACCCTGATTGAACTCATTAGATAAAACACACAAAATATGAAAAAGAGGAGGTCTGGTTGGGAAGAGGAAGGGGATTAATGAGAGTAGGAAGTGGCCCCAAAAGGGTAATTAATGGGAAATGAATATGACAACATATATATTATTTTGTATAATTAATACATGCCCCAAAAATGTGCCTTTTGCTGTTGAATGACACACGTTTCCTAGGGATATGAAACACACACATGCTCACCTCTGAGAGTGAAGCCACAGTAGACCATAGTAGGGATTGCACACAAGTCCAGCTTGATGAACCAATGATTTTTGTTGGGTTTACAGGAGTGTGGTCCACAGGTTATTTACAGGAACGACTTTTTAAAAGCAGTTGTGGGGCTAAAGAGATAACTCAGAGGTTAAGAGCAGTGACTTCTTGTCTATAGAATTCAGGTTTAATTCCCAGCTTCCACAGAACAGTTCTGTAACTACAGTTACAGGGGATCTGATGCCCTCATTTGGCCTCCATATTTGGCACCAAGTATGCATGTAGTGTACAGAAATATATACAGCCAAAACACCCATACACAGTTTTTTAAAAGTGTAGTATCTCTGAAAAGCCCACAACACAGGAAGGCTGCACACGGGAGCTTCTTGCAGGGTTTGCAGGCAGCTGACAGTCCTGAGATCTTTTCTCAGTCTCCTGGCTGGTCAAGAGCTCTTCGCCCAGTAGCTGTTTATACCTTTTGTCAAACCAGGGAGAGGTCTTATAGAATTTTCCAAGTTTCTTCCTTCTTGGACTTGCAGCCTTTTGTTTACTTGGCTCCCGAATGAGCCTTCCTTTCCCCCCTGCAGGGTACGTTTCAAGAGGAAATGACCATACATCATTTGCAGAGCAGGAATTTGCCCCTTTCCCTTGACCTTAGCACACAGGCTGAGAAAATTCCCACATTGTAGTGGCTTCTTGCATAGAACATGACTTAATCGTATTGTATCTAATTCATCGTAAAACCCCGTGGCCAACTTCTATCTTCTAGAAGTTCATAGTTTTTTCATATTTGTTGTTGATCCATGATCTACTGTGCATTGGTTGCACTTGTGATAAATAAGCATGATTTAAAGTCACATGACACCATTTATTTGTATTTCGCGTTGCTAAGGCCCGTCCCCACAATGGTTTCAGTATCTTATTTAACAGTGTACCTATTTAAGGCTCACTGTCCAGCCCCCTGCTTTTCACAATACTTTTGTGTTAATCTAAATATCTTGCAGAAATGCAGTCATTATGGATTTTGCCCCTTTACCACCACTCTATTTGTTCCAAGTTCAATTTCCTCAAGGTTCTTGCAAAAGGTACTGAAGAAGCGTTAGGGCACTTGGGCAAGCATGCACTGATCTGGAAAACAGGAACTCGCCACTTTAAGAGAGGCTCCTCCTTGTTCTGCGCTAGACTTTGCAATCCTTACAAATCGCTAAGGGTGGTCAGGCTGGGACCAATGAGAGGCAGGGAGAAGAGCAACAAAAGGGAGCTTCTAAGAGTTCCACCCAGAGCTGCACCTGGGGGATGTTTTCAATCCCTTGTTGGGATCTCTCCACCTTCCCTCCACCCTCCTGTGGCTTATGCTCTCTCTGTGCGCCTCTTCTTTCCAGGATGTACAATTCTTTGTCAGTCCTACAGAATGAGCTCAGTGCTACCCGAGATGACCACCCTCCCCCGTGAGCCTCATACAGTGCTATGCTTCATTAGTTCCTCCTTTTTTTAAGTCTGAATAATACTCTGTGGTAGAGATATACTACATTTCCCAATCTTCTGTCAGTGATCACTGAGTTGCTTTTACATTGGGGCTGTTGGAAATAATGCTGTATCTGTGGTCATTTAATGATCTTTTCATGTCCTACATTCTTTTGAGACATTCTCAGAAGTAAAATTCCTGGATCATAGGGTATTTCTGTTGTTGGGGTTTTTTGTTTGTTTTTGTTTTTTGTTGTTTTTGTTTTGTTTGGTTGTTTGGTTTGGTTTGTTCTTTCTTGAGACAATTTATGTAGTGCAGGCTGACCTTGAACTTGTGATTGAAGAAGAGTCAGGGAAACTTAGGCCAACCGGAAATACAGGGATAGGCGCCTTTAAGAGGGGCTACTTTTTGTTTCTGGGGTAGTATTAATCCCTCTCCGAACCAGAACATCAGACCTTTTACAAATTGCTAATGGCTGGCAAGGGCAGGACCAATCAGGGAGAAGGGAAAGGGAGTGTAGGGAAGGAGGGCCTGGAGATCCTATAAACTGTCCAGCAGACCCAGACTCCTGGGATGGACCCTCAGCTCTGGGGCTTCCGCCAGTCCCATGACTGCAACTGTCTGCTCTAAAATCCTTTGTGGCTTACTTTCTCTTCTGGCTCCTGCTGTGTTTTTCTGCTTCACTTTCTTAGCAACTGCCACTGTTGCTTCTTTCCAGTAGGATTTTGGACTTGGTTTCCCCAGACATCCAGTCTTTTCTTTACCCCATGGGACAAGCCCTACAGATCCCCTAGGTGAACACTCTTCGTCTGCAAACACTTTTAATCATCTTGCTACAGCTTCCAGAGGGCTGGGATCGATTAGAGATTGTGTTGAAGATCTGGTCTGCACCATTGATCGAGGATTCGTCTCTCTTGTCTATGCCTATAATTTTAAGATTTGACCTTGAAATTGTGCCCCAAGGTCCCTTTATATTCTTTCCTGGATATTTTTCAAAGCTCTTGACATGTATGGTCTAAGTCCTCCTTTTGTCTTTGACTCCTGAAGATATTCTATCTTCTATTTGATCCATTCTACTTGAAAGACTTTCCCAAGAGTTTTCTCTTTGGTTGTTGAGTTGTTCAGTGCTATCTTTATTTCTGCTTGACTTCTCATTATCATTTATCTTTATTGATTTTTGTTTCCAAATCCTGGATTGTCTTCCTCATTTCATTCAGTCTTAAGTTTGCTTTTCCTTGGACATCTCTCAAGCATTTATTCTCTTTAAGTGTGCAGAGATGTCTCTTTGTGTCCTTGAATTCACTGTTGAAATTTATGAATGTTCTTTTAAGTTCTGTGTTCTGGAGTTCATCTAGGTAATTCTCATTAGAGAACATTTTTAAAGGACTGGTGGATTTAGGAGGGCCTGGGCATGTTGTCTTAACCTTTTATATTGTTAATAATATCAAGATCTGGGCATATGGACTTCTTTTGGTTATATATCTGATGTGAAATAGCAGGGTGGGCTGGTGAACATGGTGTGCCACTAGACCTAAACCTGAAGGCTGGAAAAGGTTCAGAAGGGCCTACTAGGTAAGGTCACTGACACTGTGGTTGTGAGGCCCATGGGAAGGTCTGGGGATTAGGGAGGGTGCAGGCAGGGTCAGGAGGACTCACCAAGCTTGGTGGTAGCACATGGTATTGAACCAGGCTCAGTCTGGAGATTGAATATGAATTTGGTATTCTTTGAGATTTTCTTTTTCTTCAGCAAGGGGAGTTTAAATACCAAGGTTGGAATAATACATGGGTGAATTTTACTTTTAATTGTGTAAGAATTGCTTAGAGAGAGCAGTTCCACCCACCTGCCTGTCAGTCACTTTTCACAATGTGCTGCCTAGCACCATGTGGGATCTAATCCAGAATTCCAGGTAATTCTTCCAGCATGCCTATCAACCATTCTACCAACCTGACGTTGTGTTGAGTCAAATCCTAAACTCCAGATAGGGCCCTTCAAAATCATTCAATGCATCTATCAGTCATCATTCACCTGGCATCGTGTGGAGTCTGACTCAGAATTCCAGACACATCTCACAGGCCCACCCTTCCCATGCGTCAGTAACCCTACTAGGTACCACCTAGAGTCTAACCTAAAACCCTAGGTAGGTCCTCCAGATCCACTCCACTTAACTGCCTATCAGTCAGTCACCCTACCCACCAAACTGCCTGTCTCCATGTGGAGTCTGTCCCAGAATCGCAGACAGGTTCCCTAGACCCACCCTACCTGCTCACCTACTATTTATCTTATGCGCCCTACACCCGGAACCTGGACGAGCTGATTTGCCCATTATCAGCATCTCTTCTCGGAGATAGTTTGTGTTGACATTTAGAGCAGGTTGATATTTTCTCCAGAACATGTGCTGAGAGATTTGAATTCTTGCACTATTTTGGATTGAAAGATATGACATTAATTTCTGTCGAGTGGAAATGCTGGTTCTCTCTGGTTCTCTTTGCTGATGAATGCTTTCTACGACCATGAGCTTATTCTATCATAATCAATCTCATGTTTTTAGGTGTTAAATTATTTAGTATCATAAAATAATGAGGGTGCATGGGGATGGTATTGCACTTTAAGACAGGCAATTGGTTTAAACTAGAAACCTATTTTGAGTTTTGAAGCTGAGTGGATCGGGAAAGGGGCAGAAAGAGCTGTTGGGATGTGGCCTAGGTAGGTAGCATCTTTGCAGAAGGCCCTAACTTGGGCTAGGTGATGTGACCCAGGGTGGTTTGGACTGACAGAGGACCCTATTCCCTGGATGGAAAAGCTTAGAAGTGGTGCTCAAGTGCGCATGCTGAGAAGCCATGGATGCTACCCCGGCTCTGCAGGAATTCTTAGGGCCATTGCTGAAGGAGCGATGGGTCAGCTCTAGCCTTGCTCTGAATGTCTTTGCCTGTAGCTTATCAGGAAATAACCTTATCAGAAGTTTGATTCGCTGTCAATGTGGTAAAGCTACTCATTCATGAATATAAAGCCTAGGTTTATGAATAGAAGCACTTTTGTTCATAAGCAGGCAATGTTATTACATTAGTGTATTAGTTTCTCTTTTATTGCTGTGATAAAACACCATGGTCAAGGCAGCTTATTTTGGGGGTTTATGGTTTCAGAGTGTTAGAATCCATAATGGGGGATAACATGGCAGCAGGCGGCAGATATGGTAGCCCGAGCCAGAAGCTTAGAGCTGAGGACTCACATCTCTAACTGCAAGCAGGAAGCAGCGAGGGCAAACGTGAACTGGCACATGGTTTTGAAACCTCAAAGCCTATCACCAGTGACAAACCCTCCTCCAACAAGGCCACATTTGCTAGACTTTTCAGCGTCACTAGCAAGCCAACTGAGAGAACACTTTCATTTAAACCATTATTACAGTTTGTGTTCTTGGATCAGAACCTCTTCCCAAATTTACAAGATTCCTAAAGTTGGGAAGCCAGGCTGTCTGCTAGTTTTCTACCTCTTTCAAACCTTCCTGTGGCTGCTATTCCCTTAATCCCTTAAATTCCCTTAAAATTTCATGCTAGAATGGGCTATGTACCGTATCTCACACAAAACAAAACAAAAGTGTAAGGTACTCAGAATAATAGTGCCCCAAGGAAACAAGACATGACAATAAGTTTGAAAGAGGAAGACATGTTTATAAGGAATACATTCTCTATGTGATTACCAGCTGGAAGTCACTAAGTCTTTTAGATAATGTAGTTATTCATTCTTGCCATGGTCATAAAATACTGGATTGTAGGGAATAGTATACAGCTGACTAGTTTCCTCTGCTGGAAATCAAAGGACAATTGACAATTGACAAACATGCATGTTAAACCTGAGCTAACTTTTGTTTTTATAATAGGGTGGTTGTAGTGTGTAGTTCCATCCACGATAAATACAGCTAGGCACCAGCAGTCTCATCAACCCTGTGGCCAGCTTGCTGCCAAGTCCTTTGCGCTTCCCAGGCCATCCACCTCCTGTAGCTAGCCTGCAGATTAGCCAGTTACTGCCCACTCAGATTCCCTTAGCACCGTAAAATGGTAACACTAGAGACTTATACCAACCAGATTTATAGCAGTAAATCTCCAACCCCAAAATGGCTGCTCCAAGGACACAAAACCCAATTGATATAAATACAAGTTGCACAGTTAGACTGGACAAACGTACCCTACACTGCTCTATTGCCCATCTATGAAATTCCTAGCTACCTGTGGCAGCTTCAGGCCACATGGTCCCAGCTCGTCTTTTTCTTCCTCTTCCATCTTCTTCTGTCCTCCGTCTTCCCCCCCCCTCTCTCCTTTTTCCTCTCCTCTCCTTTTTCCTCTTTCCCCTCTCTAAAACTTTTTCCTCCTCTGCCCAATCACAGGCTCCAGCCTCATCTGACCAATTAAGATTTCACCCGACCTCACCTGAGTACATGCACCCCTCTTGAGGGAGCAAAAGATACAACAATCCACAACGGGAAATAATTGTTTTAAAACTGTTTTACACACACACACACACACACACACACGTACGTTATATATCATGCTGAACTTTAATATAATTATTATCATAGAAGAAATGCTTTGGGTGTGCTGGGGAATGACCCACTGGTGACGTGCTTCTGCCCAAGTGTTAAGACTCTTAGTTTAGATGCTAACATCTCATGTGAAGAGAAGGGGACAGCACATGCCACTGTATGTTCTTACTCTGGTGCTGGAGGGAGGGAATTCCTGAGCTCACTAGCTAGCCAGCCTAGCCTGCCATTAACTCCAAGTTCAATGAGAGACTTAATCTCAAACTGTAGAGTGAAGACATTGAGGATGACACCTGATGTCAACCTCAAACTGCCATGTACGACTGGCCACAAATGTATGTACATATACATATGAACACATGTTCACTACATGCATATAAAAAATTTTATTCTCCACCTTAGATTTGTTATGGTTATAGATGCAATAACTGTTAAAAACATGAGCATTAATATTAAGAAGACACTTCCATACGTATGCTACTTTTCCAAACAGAAAGTTATAATAACACGCACCTATAATTTCCTGAGTCTTTTATGTGCTTTTATTGCACATTGTCCTTACTGGGAATGAACTGTCATATCTTACATACAGACAAGTAGATTGAATCATGAGGAAGCTAAATGACTTTCTCAAGATGATGCAGTCACTGACAGGAGAAAGTCATACTTTTTTGTGTTCTAGTTTTCTGTTGCTGTGATAAAAACAAAATAAAACATGACCAAAAACAACTTGAAGAGGCAAGGGTTTATGTAACCTACAAGCTATAGTCCACCATCAGGGGAAGTTAAGGCACAAACTCAAGCAGGAACTGACACAGAGGCCAGGAAAGAATGTTGCCTATTGACTTGGTTTCCACGCTTACTCATCTTGCTTTCTTACACAACACAGAACCAACATGTACAGGGGTGTCGAGGTGCACCTCATGTCTGCCACATAATGGGATCCCAATATACATTTGACAAATGGCCACAGGAAATCTTGTCTTATGCGTGGGGCTTCCGATAACACCTCTCCTTTTGAAGGGTCTGTTGTTAAAATCCTCATTCTCAGTGTGAACTTCTATTTTTTTCCTCTTGAGACCACGAAGCTTGGTGAAAAGCCTGCTTGCTTTGGATGGAGATGGACTTGTTCTCCCTGAGCTCGTGTTCAGCACTTCTCTGGTTGCCTGAGGAAATTCTGCTGATGTCTCACTTGTTTCTTTGTCAGTGTTTCTGTTCTTTTCTGAACAAACCCTAGACTGTAATGCTGCTGGCTGAATATGGTGCTTAGCACTGAGCCTAATGCACAAGGGTACATTTCAGCAATGAAGAGGGGCTTTTGTCTCCTTCAGACCACAGGTGACATGCCTAGCATAGAGACACTCTGTTGTCTTCACACATGTCTTATGAAGCTGAACGGAAGCTCCCACAGTATGTCTGTTCAAGTCCTGTTGTTCATCATGCTTCTTTTATGATACAATTTTACTTATCCCTGTTACATGCCATGATTAGAATTACTATTATATTGGCCTGCCAACCTTTTAATCAGTCTTGCTTCTTTGAGCTAATATAGAAGTTTTTCATTGTTGTCTCTTGTTTTGTGATGGTCTTCAGTAGATTCTTGAATCAATAGCACTCAGGCCATTGTAAGAAGGGTAAATGTTTCTCAACTTAGCTCTTGGCAATATCAGTGTTTCTGTTTGGGAACATAAAGCAAATTTCTAGGAAGCAAGAGTGGGCTTCTTTGAATGGATTGGGCTTTAATTCTGAAGTACTACACAGGCAGAGAGAAAGACTTTCCAGTGAAGTGTAAGTACTTTGAACACTAGAAAATAAAAGTCATAGGTGTTTTGGTTGTTTATTTTTCTTTTTAGGGCATGACTTTTTACTAACCTTAATCAATGCATCCTGTGCCTATCACACCATAGAGATTCAGCTTTATCAATTTGTTTAGTACTAGTATTTATTTTCCCAGGAAAAAGAAAAAGGGAAATGTCAGTGTGTGTTATAAAATACAAGAAAGAAAGGAAGTGTCCGAATGGACATAATCGAGCATGATGTAAACACCAATAATGAGGTTACCAAGGCCTTGTGATTTTCAGAAGAGAGACGGGAAGATGACAATATATATGTCTCTACCCACTTAATCTTCCTCCCCATGAACTCAAGATCTCTCACAAAGATTTGGTTTCTGGCAGGAACTTGAAGTTACATTTGTCTTGTGTCTTTCTGATTAAACACTTGTCTTGTCACTTAACCTAAGATTTTATACTCTTAGACCAAAGTTCTTAAGTGACGTAAATACCATTCGCCTTTCTCACTCCTATATCTCACTTTCTACATTGGAAGACCACTGAGTAAGGTTGGTATACAGATCTTTGGAAGCTAATCTTCTTTTAAATGAAATTTTTAAATATTGGCAAAGCAATTTCAAGTGCCCAGTAATGCACAGACTGTTCTTATTGCATCAGTATCCCTTCAAGAATCACTTTTGATGTAGTAAATATCATAAGCACCAAATAAAACCACCAAAGTTTTTATGACAGAGCCAGATAATTTAAGCAAGCTAATGTGATCTTTCAAATTATGCAGTTTCCTCTTTGTAGTGAGCTATTTGGACACTTGCCCTAGAGCAATTTTAGGTGTTTATAAACTGGCTCTTCTCCATTCTGAGGAATCCAGTATATACAACCCCTTACCTTACGAAGATCCAAATTGGGGCAGGCCTAGGGGTACAGGCCTGTAATCTTAGATGTTGGGAAGACTTAGACAGGAGGATTGCAAGTTTAAGGCCTATACGAGCTACAGAGTGAGTTGAAGGCTGACCTTAGCAACTTACAAAGATTCTGTCAGAAAACAAAAAGTAAAAAGAAGGCTAGCATATAGCTCATTATGTCATTTTTTTTCAGTAAGTATGAAGCTTGGAGTTTAGCCCTCAACACTGTGTGATGTGTGTGTATGGGTGTGTATCTTAAATAAGTATTTGCTAACTTGGAGAAGCTTGGAATTGTCACTGTAATTAGCAGCACAGGCCCCTGAGGCATGCTTTTGCTGGACCTGTCATGTCAACCCTCAGCATCTAATGGCATGCTACTCTTCCACTGCCTTTAATGGCTACTGAAGATTTGATCCTGCATGAGTCTTCCTTGTAGTTAAGATGGCTGATTCCTTTCACATAGTTTTTGATATTGAATAAAACAGGTTTGTTGTGCGTTTTTTTTTTTTAATAGTCATTATGTAAGCTGCTTCCTAAAATATGTTTGCAAATGGATCTTATTGTGTCAATTCTTTTATTGTTTCCATTGGACTGTCTTCATTTGTTTTTTTTAGCCTTGTTTCATTAGCAGGTGATTTCACCATGAAAGGATGTCTTCCTCCATAGGCTGAGAATCTATGGCTGGGCAAGATTCAACATTCCCAGGTCTCAAGCTTTTGAGTATTTCTGCATTGGCAATTGCAACCAATTCCAATGGATGGATTCTTGTTTGGAAGTTTAGAATTTCAAAGTAGCTGATATTGGCTTAATGTCTTAAGAACTTACAGACAAAGTTAAAACCTGCCCCTCTAACTCATGCTTATTTAGGCTTTTGTGAAATATACTTTTATTTGATTCCAGTGGAGCAAGCATTTTTCTTTTTACCTGACATTATTCCTTGAATGGTCTCATTTCCCTTACCAGAATCCTGTGAAGCAAATAGTCCTGTTCTTACCACCTGGCAGATAAGGAGTATGTGAATCTGAGTTAAGTAACTTGCCCAGTGTTGCACAGCTAGGAAGTAGCAAAGACAGGATTCAAAGTCTTCTGTTCTCTGCTGAATGCTGAATTTGCATTCTTACACAATATAACCAGCTCTTAGTGCTTTTTCTACCTAGCAATATTGTGACTATGTTTGCTTTCCCTTTGTGTTGGCTACTTTTATGTCAACTTGACATAAGCTAGAGTAATTTTGGAAGATGGAACTTCGAATGAGAAAATACCTCCCATCAGACTGTCCTGTGGGCAAGCCTATTGTACATTTGGTACATTTTATTGAGGATTGATATTGGAGGGCTTAGTGTAAAGACTTTTCCAAAGCAAGGTCATCTTGGCTATTTGGAGCCAAGGAATATCACAAGGTCACACCACCAGCTAACAAAGCTCACATAAGAAATTTATTGTGGAGAACAGAATGTTGCAGTCTCTGCACAGGAAGAGAGACAGCAGAGGGCTGGACTGAATGGAAGACTTTTAAAGGGATTTTTGGAGCATGCCAAGTGAGCTAATGGGAAACACTGTTTGGCCATTACAGGAACAGGGATTTCCAAGTCTCAGCGCTTTGGGTCAAACTAGAGGCAGAGTGTTTTTCCTTTGGCCTATGTCTTGGGCTCAGGGTCAAGTCAGGGATGAGGTGGTGTTCTTTTGGTCCATGTGCTTGAGGTTAACTCCAGGTCAGAGTATTCTTACCTTGCCCTGGTCTCAGGGTCAAGTCAGGGTCAAGGGGTTCTTTCCTGGCCCATTTACTCTACATTCCTCTCTGTTTTGTTTACAAAACAATCAGGTTAGGAGAGGGATGATGATATCACTATACAATTTCTTGCTGTCTGGAGGCATTGAAGTCCTTGAGGCAAGCTTGATCTTCACTATTAGGGGTTGTAGGCCTCTGGTCCTATAGTTAGGGGCTAATAATCTATAATAACAACTAATTAATAAATATCTAGTTAGAAATATTTTGGATCTTCTGTTGAAAACCATCTAAATAAGAAGTTTATGAGGCAGAGTGTTAATTAGTAGGATGAGGAAAAGGAGGAGGGAGATTAAGAAGAGCACTATGACTGTCAATGACCCACTGGCCAGAGGCTTTGAGCTGATTCTTACGTATTTTGGAGATCTGTCTGGAGTTGGCAGATTTTGTCTTTTATTATACCCGATTGGTTGACATAGATGCAACATTCCTCCTTGAAAAAGAGGCCAAGGCTACCCTTCTCTGCTGTTAGTAAATCTAATAATCCTTAATGATTTTCTTTAGTGGTTTTCAAGTGGTTTGCATAAGAAACAAGAATTTTTCTTACAGCCACGCAATAACCTCCTTGTCTTGGATAAAGCAATTTGAGTGTTCTGTCATATTGTAGAACTATTTCAGCTAACGAATCCACCTGTTGATAGACTTGGGTCTATTTAGTTTCAACAGTTAGCTTTTTCTGGTATGGTAATAAGCATTACAGGTAGCCATTTTGTCCTTTTTTGCCAGGAAATTTCCTTTTGACTTAAAACTCATCTTTTGTAGAGGATAAAGGGTGATGTGCTCTCTTCTATAACTACTTCCTGCTGAAATTTCATTGTCAGGGTCTTGGAAGGCTGGAATGCTAATCAAAGGCCTGGAGGGGATTTAAGCATCTGGTTCACTGACCCAGTTGAAGAGACAGGTAACAATCACATGAGCTGGACTGGTTCACATCAGCTTTCAACAAGTCCAAGACTCACAGCCATTTGGAACAGTTTGTAGTGCACAGCTGATTCCTAGATGGTGCCTGTCAGCTGAGTGGAAATCTGCTGAGACAGATATAGGCTAGGGACAGAAGTTAAGGTTTGGGAACTTAAAGGAAAATCGTAAATTTGGAAATTTCAGGCATATCAGTCTGATAGTTGAGGGAAGGGAGAGGACCCAAGGCCAAGGGAGAAAGAGATCATACCTTCAAGAATAGGCAAGTAGGAAAAGTTAGACTGTTCTTATCTGGGGTCCATTTGACCTGTAAGAGGTAGATCAAAGTCTTATGACTCCCTGAAGCTTACATGAACTTTTTTGTTTAAAATAAGAGATAGAAGTTTTGTATATATTAGTATTACCCCTGTTTGTAATCTGTACTGAAATCCATACTGTAGAAAAAGCAGCTAACAAGAGTTATCTATAACAAAAGCTTTGGGTTAAAAATCATAGGCATTTTTTTTCTGTCTCAGAGTCATACATATAGATTGGTCAGAGATTTTTTTAGCACAGTGAGAAGCACCTTTAATTATATATACTTAGAAGACAACCAAAGAAAATTTAAAACCTTAAGCTTGTCACTGACAATAGTAGTTAGTGCTTTATCAGCTTATCAGAACTCCATTGATCAATATTAAAACTCTGAACCTTCAAAATAGAGAGTGAAAATAAATCTGAAACATTTTCACTACCTTGGATTACTTTCTTACACCTTTACAATAGGCACATTTACATTCCTTAAAAAAAAAACTAGTTTTTACAATCTCAAACACTGTCTTAGAACTTACTTAAGCTTTCACATTTTCGATCTAACCATTTACCAGAGAGTTACTATTCTCAGTACTTACTACTGAGAGCAATCATTACAAAGTGAGTTCCTTTAAATCCTTTATCTTATTTTGCTCTCCTTTCTATAACACAGTTAGGTGGCCCTCCTAACACAGAACAGAGATTTTAGAGAAAACCTTTAAACAAATTCTTGGATCTCAATTAAAGGGAGTCATAACCCAATTCCAGAGCCAGTTTTCCAGTAAAGTGGAACAGCATAACACAACTGAAATATTATCCACACTCAAAAGACATTGGAATCCCTGCTAAACTGAATCTAGTGACCAGAAATTCCATAGATGAATTCTGAGCCCTGGCCATCAAAGCAGCTCTGGCAAATGGCATTAGCAGTGGAGGCTGGCAGCTGCAAAGAAAACAAAAATAAACCAATAAACACAGAACATAGAAAGCTCACATGCTCAAGAGAGATCAGTCCTTAGAAATAAACATGCAGTCGCTACCAGCATTCATACCTTCAACTGAGCCTCACCTATTTCCATCCTGGCTCCATGTTTGCCACAAGACTTACGGACACACCAGAAAACACAGGCCTGTCTGCACCCACAAAACAGACAGACAAAACTTTCCAAACGACCAGAACCAGGTGAGCAGGTGATATCTTACTTTTTGCACTGGGCAGGAGTGAGTTTTATAGCTGGATGACAAGAGGGGATGATGTTTGGCTATAGAGTAAGTGTCCTATACTTGGAAATGTACCAGGGAAGCCAGGAAAAGAAAAGGTATGTTGAATTGTGTGATTTGGGGGAGAAGAAGGAAGGGAATAGCTGGAGAGCCTGGGGTTAAGTAGGTGGTGAGAACAAAGGAAATAGAGGTTCTCACTTCGGCTAAGAGGTCCTTCCCCAGTAAGGAGAATGGGGCAGGTTGATGCCAGTAAGAAGGAGCAGGTAAGGGGAATACCTCTGAAGACACAACTAGGCGGTGGGGTTTGGTAGGTTGGTAATGCTGTTGCCTACCCTGAGAATAGGAGAACAAGAAGAAGAGGTGGGCTCCTAAAAATTCATCAGGACTGTAGTATACAGAAGGAAAGAGATGGGTTGCCTTGAGATCTTGATGACTGCCTGGGGCTTCCTATCAGAGATGGTGGTAGTCAGGCCAAGGGATCCTAGACCCCCTCAGTCACCCACGGACAGGCCTAAGGTTGACTAGAGGGCAATCTGGGTCTGATGTTCATCTCTCAAGGAACACGGGAGCAGTCGATAGCACAATACCCCTTTTGATGACACCTTGGACATGGTCATGTGGTTTATGAGAGCTTGTGCAGGCCCAAGTCCCAGTGACCTTCCTGACTAAATTTGAAGCAGAGACCCATATTTTCTCAGGCTTTGGGAGGCAAGGAAGCCTTGGCAGTTGCTATGACCAACTGAAATGCCTTAGCCAACATCAGAGATTTTTGTTTTGGGGCTTTTTCATCCCTCCCATGGTACACCTTAAAGGCTACCACTAAGACTTCTGATTGTGGGATCCAAGATTCCCTCTATACATATTTAAGTTTGGCCATAATATCAGGATTTATGAAATCACCACTTCACCTAAACAACATTATTACATGAACATATATCTTCATATTGATTCTGCAGGAAATATGCCCAAGAAACATTAGGCCATGTGATAGAGACAGGAAAGGCATATCAGCAGCAAGAAGAAATCCTAGGGCAAAGTCTCTGGGGTCCATGCCGCTCAGGACACACCCATCATAACCATGTAAAACAGTGGACCATCTCTAGGAACTTTATTTACTTGCCACAGCCTTCCCTGCATGGCTTCTGCAATAAGATGACAATTTAGAGGGTAAGCCACAAAGTCAATTTTAGCATATCATAGTGGTTTGTGCCTATAATCCCAACAATTGGGGAGACTGAGGTAGGAGACCAAGACCAACTAGGCTACATAAAGAGTTTCATATCAGTTCGAGCCACAATATGAGATCGTTATCTCAAGAACAAATAAAATGCCAACTTAAAAGAATTCAAAAGCAGGCAAGATAGCTCAGGGAGTATAGGATCCTGCTACCAAGTCTAATGACCCAAGTTGCATCTCTTAGACCATTAGGATGGAAGGGAAGAATCTATTACCCCAAGTTTTACTCTAATCTCCAAAAGATTACACACACACACACACACACACACACACACACACACACACACACACACGCATAATCAAAAGTATGAAAAAGTGGTCACAATGCTATTTTATCCACTAATTCATTCCTAAATGGAAGAACCTAGTCTAAATCCATTAGTCCCTTCTTAGAGTTCCTACCTTCCTACTCCTCCCAACCTATACATGAGTTTGTATATGTATATATGTACATGCATGTCTGTCCTCTCTCCTCCTCCTCTCTTCTCTCTCTCTCTCTCTCTCTCTCTCTCTCTCTCTCTCTCTCTCTCTCTCTCTCTCTCTCATGTATGCATGGGTGTATTCACACAGAAGGGTAAACTTTATTTAGCATCTGCCATTGAGGAGACCTGTGTCTTCCTACCAGACCACAGGATCCAGACACCAAGAACTGAGCAGAAAATTAGCCTCTGTTCTAGTTTATGCCAGGAGTTTTTCTTGATTACACTCTGCCTTACAGCAGAGTGTCTTAGTGAATCAGAGCTCACTAATATTGTTAGTGTAGCTGACTACCATGTATCCAGATTCCCTGTCACTCTTCTCAGAGATCTGAATTACAGATAAACCACTAAACACACCTAGCATTTTTGTGTGTGTTCATTAATGCAAACTCTGGTCCTCAGACTTACAGGGCAAGCACTTTATCCACTGAGCCATCTCTCTAGGCTGATCCATTCTTTATTGCATTTTGTGGTTCAGTGATTTTAAAAATTGCCAAATATTTCTGCTACCTAGCATTTCTGTCCTCTATTCCTACTGGTCCGATCCTGGTGGCCTCAGCTAACAGATCACTCCCGAGTCTTGTCTTCAACATATTACTAAAATGACACGGTCTGATGGGAACTGGATCATGATGACCCCCTTTTCATGTCTCTTGTGAAACACTTCTCTGTCTATGGTGGAGTCTAGCATTAGCTATCATTCCATGTACATTGGAGCTATGGCAGGACGAAGAGCCCATAGCCTGGTTCTACTCCTGTCTGCTCTGTCCTGTTCCTGTGAAGCTGCCAGGTTTGCCCCTCTACTTATTCCTCTATAGACATTGCAGGGCTGGTGATGTCTGGAGTCTGGACTGTGCTATGCAGAGATGCATGTGTCAAGTGCCCTTGCCCCTCCGCCCTGTATTCCACTTGCTTTAGTCTTCTGTAGCAGTACCCAATTAATGCTACTCAATTGATCCCAGCAGCTGCTGCACATTCCTGCTACCCACCCCAATGCTTTATTCCTGAATCACACATGCGCGCACGCACGCGCACACACACACACACACACACACACACACACACACACACACACACACACACACAGCCTTTATGTTTTGCTATGCCTAAAACAGCTCAATGGCTGGGCCACTTTCTAACCACTACATGGCTTATCCAGCCCCCTTCAATAGTCCTGAGTTATTACTTACTAAAATCTAAATTTTATTTTTGCTGCCCAGTCAGGCAGTCCTCTTGGAGCCACCCCAGCTTGTACATGGTGGCTATGCTCTCTAATCCACACTTTCTTAGGCACAGCATCTCTTCTCCTTCCCCAGCATGGCAGATCTCTCCCTTCCTTCCTCCTTCCTTGGCCCCTTGCCTGGGAATCCTAAAAGTCCCACCTCTTTCTCCCTGCCCAGCCATTGGCCACCGGCAACTTAATTTACCAATCAAAACCAACTGGAGCAGGGTTCCTTCAGTGTCTTACATGCTAACGTGTGGATTCTTGTGCAATTTTGGGGACCCAGATTGATATATTACAAGCAATATTAGACCAAACCCACAATATTCCCCCACTTTTGTCCATTTAAAAAGGCTCTTTTGTCTCTGATATGTGTTGACCATACTTATAACAATTATGTAAATTGTCAAGCATGATATGTACTTATAGCATCCAGTCCATCATATTTGGCAAATTTGATGTTGTTAAATTTGTAAATTTTAATTTACCATCTGAAAACTATTCCTTTCAAATCTAGATCTTTTTTAATGTTAAACAACTTGTTTGATTATGAGACTATAACTAGTCTTCAACCCCATCAGAGACATGAGAATGAATTAAATATTACCTGAATATGTAGGAAGCACAAAAACATAGCTTTCAAAACTTAAGCAATTTGTAGAGACAGCTGGCTGCCTGGACAGTCCTATATATTCCTCATAATGTTGGAGCATATGTCTTCAGCCTTCTGGCCCAGAACCATCTTGAGAGACCTTGAATGAAGCAGCAATTACGAAGAACTACTTACCCTGTCTTGGCAGAGTTAAACTCTCGACTCTCCCACATTTGTACCCTTTCCTGGTCAGTATATTTTTTCTATAGATGAATTAGGGCAATTCTTGCCCAGTGACTACCTTGTTACAATTGAAGCATCTCTATATTGAGGTAATGATGTTTAATATCGTCCTTGAAGTGGGAAGGGGGTACTGTCAGGAGCAGATATGTTTCCTAGTCAAAAGATCTATTAAAAACGAAATTATTTTAAATGTCCTATTTTGGATCTCTGATATATTTGAAGAATATATATATATATATATATATATATATATATATATATATATATATGCTGTTAGTTATTTCTATTTGAATAATATTGAAAACAGTTTATTATAATTAAATCAGAATCTAATATTACCATTACTTTATCATTTGGCCCTTAACTTGCATTACTTAATCTTCCTAAACAATTTATAATAGTAGGTATTAGAAGGACTATTTAAGAGTTAACAAAATTAATTTTAAATTTTGTATCAATATATAAAAATTTATACTAATAAAAACCTTAAACCTGTAACAGTATATAAATTCTCTACTAATGTAAGAAATTATAACTTTAATTTTGTATCAAATATAAAGATTTCTATCAATATAAGATTATAGCTATATAACATTTTTGTTTAAGAATAAATTTAGTAATCCATTCCCATCTATCTACTTACTTATACTATTACTCTATCCTCCTTTTTTCTTTCAAACCCCTTCCCTTTACCTAAGAGAGAAAGGATAGAGAAGAGGAAAGGAAAGACAGAAATCCCCAATCTAAGCTCCCTATTTGGTTTCTTCCCTGTCCAAAATTATGACCATTTCCAAATTATCTCTTAAAATGACAAGCTATTTATAATTTATAAAATAACCCAAAACCAGGGAATAGGGATGATGACTCTCTATGGCTTCTTCCTGCAGAACAGGGGTGATGAGTGTTTGTATACTTTAGTTAATGTTGATGTACTGATATTAGTTGTAAGACACACCAGTAATTCTAATGAATGAGATGCACCATATTGATAGAGTTGTTAATAATGGGAAACTGGATGGCACTCTTTCTGCTCTCTTCAATTAAAAAAAAAAACAACTGAAAAACTATTCCCCCAAAATCTCAGAGATCTAGCTGCTTTTTAAAATGTTTCTTTATTTGGAAAATCACTCCTGTCATAGAATAAGTAGAAAAACTCACTCTTAATCATTTTCTTCATGTAAACTTACATATGAAATCTTTCAAAAATGAGATTTATATATACAAAGTTGAATTGTTTTGCTTAAACATGGAGATAAGCGCAATGATTTTTTCAGTTGCTCTGTTGTGATTATCTCTATGTTCCCTACTCTGTTACAAAACCAGAAACAAAGCATTATCGATAGCAGATAAGTCATCCCCAGGTAATTACTTTAGAAAAAAATCAGAGAAAAAAATTACATAGTTCATATAACTGTGAAGATTACAAAACCAAGGGCATCTGGGACCTAACATTAACTTAAAGGCCAATGTATAATGAATCTGAGCTATTCTGGCAGCTCTCAGCAGTGTTGATGAGCAACTACACTGTAGCCTTGCTTTGACCACATAACATGTGAACTGCATCATATCACTCCATATAGTGCCAACTAACGCTGCTTAAAACCCCTGAGCTCAGGTTGGAGATCATTGTATATTGTAAACTACCACTGCTTTTGACTGTTCAACATTTTTTGCCCTTGTAGAAACAGTGATTTAATTGTGAAAACAGGGGCTTTTAAAAAATACTTTAAAAAATATTAATAATATAATTACATCATTATTTCCTCCTTCCCATTCTTACCTCCAAACCCTCGCAAGAACCCCTTTCTCTTTTAAATTCATATTAACTGTTTCTTTAATTGTTGTTACATATATTATTCCTAAACACATAAGTATAACCTGCTAAGTCTATATAATTACCTGTATGTTTCTTTTTAGGGCTGTCTAATTGGCATTAGATAACTGCTAGGTGTGGTCCTCCCAGGGGAAGACTTTCTCCTGCGCTCAGTATTCCTTAGATGCCTATAGTTCTTTGTGTGGAGTTGAAGCCTCTTGAGAGCTTTCCCCTTCCACATTGGCATGTCTTTTTGTGTCAGTATTGTTGAGGTAAGAAAAGAAAAGGCTTTTGATGATTTTCTGTGTCGTTCCTCAGTATATATTTTGGGTTTGTACTGTGGTAAAATGTTTTTAAAAATTAGATTCAGTTCCTGACTAGAGTTTTATAAAAAGTGGCTAAAGTAATTCTGATGCTTAAATTAATTCTGGCTTGGGACCAGGACACCATTTCTAATAATCCTTAAAATGTCTCCAAACATATGTCTGTCTGCCTTTTCCTACTGTGTATTTATTTGATCTCAACTTGGAGAGGTTTAAAATCAAAATGTCCTTCAACTCTGATATTGTTAGCTATGCCCTACCTTTTCCAATATCAAATATTCAGCCAAGACTAAATTTCTAGTTTGAAGATAGGCAAGCACATCCATCTTACAGGTTACAAAGTTGCCTTGTATTTACTAAATGTTAAAATAATATGTATGCCAAATGATGTATGTATCGACTTCTTTATGAATTATCATCTAGATGTGTTTGATTTATATGCATATTTTATATACCTATACAAATGGGGTGTTGTAAAAACTTGTTGGACAAAAGGAGTATCATATGAAAACTTAGGTCTCTGCTGTTCCTAGCAACCTCCATTGTTGTTTTCTTCTTACCTTTTGTGAACTTCTTTCCTGACATCACAGTTCTAAAACCTAGTGGAGTTCACTGGGACCTGGTACTACCCTTCCATCTTCTGTCCACAACCTCTTTGAATTATCTCAACTATCTGTAATCCTCTGATACTGATAGTAGAAACTTAGAAGTTTGTAACATGACCAGATATCCCTTCTACGCTTCATCAAATGAAATGAATCCCATGTGTCTTATATTTGAAATAGCCAAAACTTATAGCATTCTCCTCTGTCTACTACATACAGATAAATGTTCTTATCATCTAGTATCATGTGAAGAGCTATCTTCAATGTACTCATCCTACAGTCAACCTTCAGAAAATCTACCTGGCACCTGCAAAACCAACTTCAAATCCATGCTGATCTCCCAAGTTCATTATCTCTATTTTAATGTAAGCCATGATCTGTTCTTCACTTGGACCTTTCTACTTATATGACCTTCCTAACTGACTTTCCAACTTCCACTCTTAATCTCTTAGAGCAGCTGAGAAACTAAAGACCCACATCAACTTCTTCACTAAAACTAAAACAGCTTGGTGTGGTTTTCAGGGGCTGGCTGACCCCTGCCTGTCCCTGTAAGAAGAACCTGTATGGCTTTGTCTCTTATACAATAGAAACTCTGATATTGTTTTATTATTGAATATCAAAAGAAAAAATGTTAATAACCTACTCAGAGATAAGCACAGCTAGTGGTCAATATATTTCTTTTTGCCCCTGCTTATACTTTATATAATACATGCAATTGTACATGCACAAACATGTTTATAGATACTTTTAAAAGGTTAAGAGCTAGCTCATTTGGTAATGTTCTTGCTTTGCAAACATGCAGACCTGAATTTAGTTGACAGAACACATGTAAAAACCCAGTGTAGTTGTACATTGTAAACCCTGTGCTGGGGACACAGGGATCTTGACTCTCTCTAGTCTATAAGTCTAGCCTACTGGTGAGCATCAAGTGAGTTCAGACCAGTGAGAAAACTGCCTCAAAAATCAGGAAATAAATAAAATTTTGGATGGTGCTTTAGGAATGGCACCCAACGTTGACTTCTGGCTTCTGCGTATACACACAAACATACCACAAACTTGTACACCACACACATGCACACACACACACACACACACACACACACAGAGAGAGAGAGAGAGAGAGAGAGAGAGAGAGAGAGAGAGAGAGAGAAATAAAATTGCTATGTGCCAACTACTTTCCTAAGCCTTTTCACATACGATAATTTTTCAATTTCTCAAAACTTATTGTGGTATAGAGACTGTTGTGCCCACTCTACTGACACTGTACACTTAATTACCTATTTTCTTCATGTACTTTAAAATATAGATAATACAGCCAGCATGCACAAATGTGTTACCATCAGCGGAACATGGGCCTCCTGCCGATGGCTACATTCTCCAAAGAAAATTGACTGCCCCTTCCCTAGCAGCTAATAGAGCTTCAGCTAGGGGTGGAGCCTCATGAATCTTTCCTCCACACATCCTAGAATGTTGACAGGTTTGATCTTACACAAGTCATGTGCAGACAAACACAGTGGCTATAGGTTCATAAATAAAAGGGCCATGCCATGTTCATAAAACAGCATGCCACTTTTAAGATCATCCCTTTGTCTTTGGGATAAGGGGTTAATAGGGATATCTAGTTTAGGGCTGAGAATTCAGGAACTCTTAGGCTCAGATCTTTGAGTGGTTATAAATCTTTGCCTTAAGCACTGCCCACAGGGAAACGATGTTCTGCATAAGGTTGAGAGCTGCATTGATTTATGAGTATAACATAAATGTTTAAAAGGGAGTTTGACCATGTACCCATTTAGATAGACAGCAGTAGTCAATAAGTGTGGCTTACCCATGCCCCAGTTCACAAAATAATGACTCTGGGACCTTATAATATGAACCACATGCCTAGGCCATAAGCTTGGACTTGTTTTCTGACTATCTCGTAACTTAATTGGCCCATTTTTTCTGAGTGCCACATGGCTGATTACTTCTCTCAGTTTCATGTGTCTGTCTCCTCAGAGTTCAGGGAAAACTTCTTCCTGCAGCTGATCTCTTTAAAGCATCTTCTTTAAAGTACAATTAGATCTCTCTACAACTTCTTGACTTGTAGGATTGTGTGGCATACCCATAATATGCTTTATATTACAATATGAAAAAAGTGTCATTTTACTAGAGACATATGTTGGAGCATTGCCAGTCTTAATTTGTACAAGTATCTCCATGCTTGTCATAACTTTGAATTAATGTGTAATTATAGAACCAGCTTTTTCAGAACTTAAAGCAATTGCCCATTGAAATCCTGAATATGTGTTTATGGTGTGGTGTACATTGATTTTACAAACTCTGCAAAATGAAACACATCCATTTGCCAATTTAAATTTCTTTGGATACCTTTTGGATAACTCCCTGCAGGTAATGGAGTTTTGTTTTACAAAGAAGAGGTAGGACATTTCCTTATAAGTTCCTTGGCTTGTTGCCAAATGATAGAAAAATCTTTCTTTAAACCTTTGCTGTTAACATGGTGGGATTCTGAAGCTTCTAGCACATTTTCTAGTAATAGTTGATCAATTTCATGATTATCTTGTGCTACCTGGGCCTGGTTGACTCATATTGGATCTGATATGTATTATATACAATGAATGATTTCTATTTTTTTATTACTTGTAGTTTAATAAACAGTGAAGTCAATTTGGAATCATCCTGAATTAGTTCAGTATTTTCTATATGCAAAACAACAACTCTTTCTGCATATTGAGAGTCAGTAACTATATTAAGAAGAGATTCTAGAAAATCTAATATCATAAGCATGACATACAGCTCTGACTTTTTGAATCATAAGGGCTCTGAGCCACCTTACTTTTTTCTTTTTTACTTATAACCTGCCTTTCCTGATTTATTTACATCAGTATAGAAAGTAGGAGTTCAAGATATTGTTGCTTCTCTTACTGTATGAAGGAGAATCCAATTAGTTCTTTTTATAAACTAAAGTCATTTATTTTGGGGGTATTTGTTGTTAATTTTTCTCAAAATCATTGCAAGCCCTTTGCCTATGTTTATTTCCTGCCCTTAATGAGGCAGTTTCTGCATTAGTAAATGATACCACAGTATCTGTTAGATCTATTCCTGATAATTGATGAAGTTTCATTTTCCTTTCAGAATCAATTTAGAAACCATTTGTATACAAGTCTTTAATTTCTTTACTCTGTGTGCTAAAAATATCCATTCTAAGACATAATCTTCTTTTGCATAATTCCTGTGGGAGAATGAGTAGAAGACAAAATAACAAAAATAGAAGCCATCTTGGATCCAGGGATCTATATGTGCATCTTGTAATTCCTTTTCTACCAAAGTCAATTCTTTTTCATCATCAGCTAATAATTTTCTCGGACTATTTAAGTTTTTATCACCTTGTAATATTTGAAGTAAAGTACCAGCTCCTGAGTAGTTAATCCATTTATGGGACTTAGCAAATTAATGTCTCCCAACAGTTTTTGAAAATCACTAAGAGTACTCAATTGGTCTTTCCTGATTTGTACCTTCTGTAGTTGAATCTTATAATCTAGATAATCAATAGAATCTCCTATATTTTTAGTAGCAATTTGTAATCTCCAGGAAGATAAATTTCTCTTTATTTCAACAAACATTTTTCCTAAGGTATTTGTATCTGAATCAGCTAGTAAGACATTATTTATATAATGGTACACTATGGATTAAGGAAACTGCTTATGAATTATTTCTAATGGCTGTCATACAAAATATTGTCATAAGGTAGAACTTCAACATTCCTTGTGGCAAGACTCTCCAATGATATCTCTTTATATTAAAAGTAGGTACTGAGAATGCAAACCTTTCCCTACCGTGCTCATGTAAAGGGAGTGTGAAAATGCAATCTTTTAAATTGATCACTATAATAGGCCATGCCTTAGGTAGTAACAGGGAAGTCAATGGGATTCCAGGTTGTAGAGAGCCCAGTGGCTGAATGATTTTATTAATTGCTCTCAGAACTGTCAACATTCTTCATTTGCCATATTTCTTTAATGACAAACACAGGAGAATTCTAAAGGCTGATGAACTCTTCTATATGCTGAGCCTCCAGCTGCTCTTGGACGAGTTGCTGTAGTGCCTGTAACTTTTCTTTCATCATAGGCCATTGTTCTAATCAAACAGGTTTGTCAGTTTGCCACTTTAGTGGTACAGCAGCTGATGATCTATCAGCAGTGACTCCCCCACATAAAGTTGAAAGTTGAAGAGTCTGCTTCTGTTGTTTCCTGCTTAGGGACAGCTTGGACAGTCTGTAACTGTCTTCAATAACATTTTTTTAAAAAATTCTTTCATTAGGAATATCTCATTGTTTACAACCTGTCTCTGAAGTTGGAGGAATTCTAATCTGTGTTTCCCACTGTTCCAATAGATCTCTTCCCCATAGATTTATGGCCATATTAGCTACATATGGCCTTAATTTTTCTGTTTGACCTTCTGGTCCTGTGTATTCAATTCATTTTAGACTTTGGTTTACCTGAGACAATGTCTCAATTCCTAGGAGCTGTCTAGATAGCCATCAAAGTGGCTAAGCTGGAGTCCAGGAATCTCGTGATGTTAAAGTTATGCCTGCTCTAGTGTCTGCTAATCCGCCAATCTCAATTCCATCTAACTGGAATTTTAACTTTGGTCTCTTATCATTTATAGTAGTTTGCCAAAGTATCTGGGTTGTTTGTTTGGTGTGTGTGTGTCTTTAGAATCTCTTGTTTTATCCATAGGAGTGGCTCTATCTATGTTAAATGGTTTTTTTACGTTTTGAGCAGCCCTGATTGTCCTATCAGGTTTTGATTTTGCTAGTCATTTTTCAGAACAATCTTTCCTTGGTGGACAGGAAATGAATGGTTCATGGTTTTTTCATTTGAGCCTTGAGTAAAGCCCCTTAATCAGTTTTCCAACATTAAGGAATTGCCTTGAATATCTCTGGATAAACTACATTCATGAGTCTTATGTCCATTCCTTCAGCATCATCTACATTTCACAGGAAACTTTCTCCATGAATTATTATTATATATGAATTTATCCTTAAGAACTGTTGTCTACAGTACTTTAGGGAATGACCTGGTCTTTCATAATCACAGTAATGGGTACTTTATGGTTTTATATCTCCTGTAATTGATTGTCTAATCATAGCTGAATTGTGAGCATTAGATTCTATATTCACAGTACTCTTAATCCATTCATAAACAGTAGGGATCTATCCCTTAAATGTCTAAGAACCTTTTTGCATTCAGCAGTAGCATTTTCAAGGACTAAAGATCCAATTATTTTTTTATAGCAGTTAAATCTGATATTGCTCTATTCAGAGCTGTAGTTAATTAATCTTTACAGAGTCAGTGAAAGATTCATTTAAAACTCGGGTTATTTTTGTAAATGATTCAGCCCATTCCAGTTGTTCAACCTTGTCCCAGGCATTTAAGGCTATTATATGGCATTGTTCTAGGACAGCATCATCAAGGGTAATCTGTACTCTCAATTCAGAATATGAACCTTTATCTAGTAACTGATCCTTGACAGTATCAATGCCTCTATTCCTATTTTGTTGCACCATGATTGAAGCCTCATTTTTCCACCATGTCAGCCATTGTAATTGAAGGCCAGGTTCTAAGATCGTTGTCATCAAATCTCATTAATCTTTTGGAATTATATGATTTTGCATGACCCAGTTATTAAATAGCCACTTAACATATGGTCATTATTGGTTCCTTAAATCTTTTTAAATCTTGTTTCTCTATTGGTTGCCACCTGAATTCTTGATAACCCTGTGGTTTTTCTCATCTTCTAATTTCCTTATCAAGGCTTGGAAAATCATTTTAAGATTTTTAACAGATACAGTCTGCTTTTTTGGAGTCTTGTTACAAGGTGACGCTGTAGGTTCTGGCCTTCTTTCTTCTGTGTCTATTTTGGTATCTTCCTCAATTTTATTTATATTTTTCTAATTTTCTTCTAAGACATCTCCATTTATCATTTTTCTCCCTTTCTTTTAGCTCTATCATCTTAGTATCTTCACCATTTAATTTATAACATTTTCTAATTTCTTCTTCTAAGGTTTGTCTCTATTTTTCATTGTTCTCTTTTTCTTGTATCTCTAAATCCACCCTCCCCCCCCTTTTTTTGAGAAGGCATAGAAACCATCTTGGCTTCAGGATTAAAATGAGGATTATCAATGTCATAGTAATCATAATTGGTAATGTATCAATTCCAATTAGGTCATGTATCTCTCTTTTGTTTCTACCCTTAAGCCTCTTAAAATTACATTATATAGAGTCCAAAGTTCTGTGTCATTGTGCCTCTCATCTCTATGTCCATTACTTCTTTAAATTTATTACATTCTATCTCTAAGAACTTCATTTTTACCAATTTTAAACTTTTTTCTATGATTATTTATACCCAGGTTCTTTTCTCTATTATTTTTTTCAAACAATACTTCACCAGTTTAGAAGTTTGGGGCTTTTCGGTCCCACCATTGCTCCAAGGAAAATCTGTAGGCTCCTCAGGCCAGCACATGTTTATGGCAGCTAACTCTGCCCCTTTAGCTCAGTCTAACAGGCTACTTTTGCCAGTTTATTAAAGCTCCACTCCCTTCCAGTCAGTCCCTTTCTCTGGGCAATTGTAGACTTTTCCTTCATGGACCTGAATTGGGCCATCTAGCTCTCTCTAGCATACTTTTGACCCTTCTCTGGAACAATGATGTGCTTGGGAGAAGCTGCAGCTACTGTGCCCTTGGGCTCTGGTCTAAGAGAGACAGCAGTGCAGCTCCTGTACCTGCCAGCAGGGTTAGCTCACAGCCTCCTCTTGCACTCTGTTAAAAGGAATTTCCTCCTGCCCAGCTAGGAATGTGCTTGGAAGTGGTTTTGTTCCCTGCCTTCTACCCAAGATTTTTTTCTCAGTTTCTAAGCATGGATTCTAATGTTGGGCATCATTTGTAACTGACATATCCTCCTGCAGCCCAGTTCCTGAAATAACAACTCTAATACTTAATTATATGTGAATAAATGTCAAGCTATAAACTCAGGCTTGTTCTCCAACTAACTCATAACTTAACCCATTTATTCTATTCTATGGGTGCCATATGGCTGGTTACCTCTTCTCAGTTTCATGCATCCATCTCCTCAGAGCTCAGGGAGAACCTCTTCCTGTGCCTGACTAATCCCAGAGTTCTTCTCTTCCTGCCAGAGCTCCAACCTCATATTTCCTGCCTCAACTCATTGGCCAGTCAGCTTTTTTTTTTTTGACAGGTGATGCTTCCACACAATGCACAAGAGATTCTCTCTACATTAGTCTATTTTCTCCAGAGACCTATGATATCCCTAGCTAGGACTTTTGACAAGGTTTACATCTAGACATGTTCTTGACTATTTTCTGTGATTCTCATTTTGGGGATGGAATTCTTACCCTAGGTGACTGTACCTTGGATATCAATAACTTCTATTTTATAGAAAGTCACACAAAGATTTCACACTGAGTCTCAGAGGGGCCAGTGAACAAGGACTTTTAAGCAAATATGGGACTGTAAAGACTACGAAGTTCTTTGAAGAGGGACTAAGCACATTGCACTCTATGAGATGCACAGGAGCCTGTGGGAGCCAAAGCAGGAAGGAGGATTTAGATCTCCAGTGAGATCTAAATGTTTTGAAGACTTGGTTCCTACTGCAGTATTGTGCAGAGATCATGCCTACATGAGATGATCAAGTCCTGGAGACTCCCACCTAGTGACTGGGTGAATCCATTTATGGAGTTGTGGCTTGAGAATTCTCAAGAAAGCAGCATTTGTACAAGAGCCAGCCACTCTTGGCTTACTGGGTGCTGTGAGAAGAGCTTTGTCCTAACACTTGTTCCCAGCATGCTACAGGAAGTAGCCACATATGGTCTGAAGCCACAAACATCACAATTCATTACATCAATACATCACATTCTGTTCTAAGTGGACAAACTCAGGTTTTGTGTCTCAGTGATGAAAGCTGTCTAGAAACCTTCTTCATTCACACCCTGCCCCTCTGTGTGTATAAAGTGCTTTTTGTCAAAGAAACCAATCTGTTCAGTTGCCCATGGTCATGCAGAGCTTGGGCAGCAGTGGAGTAGATCTCGGCTTCCCACATTGTCCTGGAACGTATGTGCTCGTGAATTAGAGCTCCCCAAAACAGCTCAGGCAGAAGAGTTTCTGTGCTCCATTTTGCAGATGGGAAAAAATTAAAGGGCTCTGTGAGCTGTCAAGTAGTACAGGGTTTTGGCAGGATGGTAGAAGTTCCAAGGTTGTTATTTGGTAGGTAGGCTGTTGTGGTGCACAAGATATCAACAGGACCTATCCTGTCAGATGGGGCATCTTTACTTCTCTCTCTTTCCACATTAGCTACTTCCCACCCAAGAATATAGCTGTTTGATTGGCACCTCTTGAATGTTTCAACTTGCTGAAATATTCATATCTGTCGTTGGGCTTCAGAAGGACTATTCTGGGCATGTATCCAAAAAGGAGAAAATGTTATCAGAAGAGTAACATTCTTGCATGATGCAGTTAAGTAGCCAAATAGACTAGTTACTCCTCAGGAATGCTAGAGACCATGCTTACGCCACTCTGCTCTGTGACTTCCAATATACAATTGTCTCCAAAAGTTTGTCAGGCTCTTATACATCTTTCTAAAGAAGTAAAACTGTCTGATAACAATATTCCCAATGATCACTCATGAAATTGCTAACAATGTCCATCATGGTCTGAAAGCTACTCAGGTCTGCTTTTATTTCCTACAGGTAGCTCAGAGCCTGAAATCTTCAGATGCATTTTTAATTACTTGGCACTGTTGGAGGGGCCTAGGTAGACTTCTGCATCCCTTGTCTTCTGCAATTTTAGTTAACTTCCAACATGACTTGTAAGAACCTACTACCAAAATAGTGGCTGCTTTGCAAGGAGGAAGCAGAAGAGAATCTGTATATCTTTCATGAACATCCATCCCACTCAAAAGCCTGTGAGAAATACATGTTCAATGTACCAAGCATGGTCTTCTATATCTCTTAGCACCGTGAAGCACAGAGAAGAGTAGACCAGGGGACACTTAACCCAGGAACAGTGATTTGACATAAACACAGGTGAGCCTGTTTCCAGTAGTTTCAGGTAGGTTTTTGGAGTACCAGATGATTACAGTCATTCAGACTAGAGTCTGCTGACTAGAGTCCCTACTTAATGGAATGCTTAGTCCATACCATAGAGTAGCAGCTGGATGGGATCTTTGTTAATGAGAATCCCAATTGACAGGAGTTCCTGTTTATTGAGATACATGCTGACTAAGCTTCCCATTGATTTGAATCTTCTTTGACTGGAGTTATCTTGCCCAGTGTATGCTCTGTTTCACTCCATATCGACAGGGATTCATTCTGACTGGAGTCTTCATTGATTGTAGTTCTCACTGACTGGTATTTGTGTTGATTTTAGTTCATGCTTACTAGAGTTTCCTCTGGTTATAATCCTCACTGAATGTAGTCCCATTGACCTGGGATTCCTGCTAATTGGGGTCATTCTGATTGGAATCTCTGATGACTGAGAAAGTTGATGTTACTTACCTCAAGCTTTTGTCTTGTTGTCCCTCCAAGAATGGAGTGGACATTAAAGAGTGGAAGTTTATCTGCAGCTCAGGTGCTGCTTTTCAAACAGAACGCTAGAAATTCAAACTGGAAAGTAGAAACTAAGACATTTGGAGCAGCAGGAAGTTGGAAATGTTAAAGCTGTAAGTTCCAGTCCAGCCTCAAAAAGCTAACCAAGAGAAGTCTTTTATGGAGACCAAATCTCAAAATCAGAAGGTCTCCAAGGGTAGAAGAGTAGGCCAGTCCCTACAGTAGGAGTTGGTCCTTCAGCATGTGGCTGCAGATTAAGTGTCAAAGGCTCAGGCAGGAACCTGGCTGCTTCCTCCAGCTGGAGCACTGGGTCTTGATCTGTTTGTGCTAGGTGTTTAGAGGAAATCTGCAGTCTTCCTCCTCCATTTTCTTCCATTAGTGGTCCTATGAGTGTGACTATAGAGTCATCAATCTTCCTTCAAAGTTAGGGAGCCAGAGTCAGGATCCAACTGAGAACGGGGCAGGTGAAACTGACATGTATATAGTTTCAGGAGCTCCTTGCCTTGTGCATATATTGGGAGTAAAGAACAGGGACCAGTCAAGGAAAGGCCTGCCAAACCCGGAGAAGAAAGAAACCACCCAGGACAGAGGGTTGGGGAAGGCTTTTCAGTCAGGTCTGCTGCTCTATCCCCTATCCCTCAGCTGCACTGCAGAGGAAGCTGGAAAAGAAGGCAGGGCATTATGGTCCAATAGCAACTGGGTCCAGTTCCCAGGGTTACTTTTAAAAGTCTCCAGCTGTTGATTCAACTTTGAATTGGGGCCACTATTATCTCTCCCTCTCCTTTCAACATGAATCCCTTGGAGCTAGGGTTATAGATGACTATGAATACCCTATGAAGAACCTCTACCATTTGCTAATTTTCTCTTCCACACTGGAAAGGCCCTGAGTCCTGGAATGAAGAACACATAGTAGCCTCAGTTTCCCACATGTGTACCTGCTTGTTCTGTGTGTCCACATAAAGCTAACCCTAATACAGTAACTTCAGAGTCATGGAGCTCAATATACCATGGCTGATCACTTTAAATACAAGGAGACCCAGGGCTTAGTGACTGTGGTCACCCTGCTCTGCATCACTCTCCAAGCTGGGTCCTCCTGTCTCATTTGTTGACCTTTATTTTTCTCTCCCCATTACTTCCTGTTCCCGCCCCATACAACTCCCTCCTCACTAGGACTTCACCTTTCTCCTTGTCTTACTCCATCCTCATTCTCTGGCAATGTCTTTCTACTCTTTACTTCTAGTTTAATGTTGTTAGGTTCTTCACAAGCAGAATTGTACATTATGATCTATGATACCCATGCTTCTGATTTTACAGGAGCTTTTATTATATAGTAGATAATAGTACATTTTTTAAAACTACTAGCAATAAAATGTGGAAGAAGCAAATATGAAAGAAAAACTCAAATTGGGGGTTTCCAAATATCTCAGAGATGACTCGGGTAGTCCAATTAAGGGAAGTATAACATGATCCAATTAGGGGGTCATACAAATATCCAGCTGAGATCAACTGGAGAAGTCCATAGGAAGCAGCCAGCTTTTTCCTCATGAATGTGCATCCATGGTGGAACTTTGGCTTCTCATTCCCACTGCAGACATTTTTATATCAAAGGATAAACCATGGTGACAACTGTTACAGATCACCATCTAACTGTTCTCAGAGATAGTTTTTACTCTTGAGCTGTTTTGATTTTTCCTTCCTTGATTGTCCCAGAGTTAAGAGGGGGGGCAGCCCAACCTCAGACAAAGGATCTTGGAGGACACTTTGATACAAACATAGCTGGGTCTCAAGTTTATACATTGGGAGTGAGGGGAAATTCGACTTCCAGATCTAGTTTTTCAGTGACCATAAACAGCACGTGACAATTTACTATTGCAATGCATTTATAAATATGCAGTGGGATTTGTCTTCTGAAGTGTTAAATGTGGTGGTGGGTACAACTTAACCACATAGATCAGTGTCTAGATATAACCTCCAAGGTACTTCTCCCTGAGAACGTACATAATTCTGGTTTACCAGTAGACAAGGACATGAGTAAAAGCAGAGAGAAAACCAAATGTCAAGTTATACCTGACTTTCTCCTGTCAGTTGTTCTTATAAATCTCACCTTGCCTACTCATTTCTTGGGGGACACTCTCATTTGACAAATCTGACAAAGATGAGGGTGTGGAGGGTGATATGTAGCAGCACAGTCTTAATAGGCACACCCTAATCTTCCTTCTCCTCCCGTCCAGCCTCTGGGCTGGCCTGAACTAGATTCTGATGTTCCAATGTGTTTGGAGACACTGGAAGGCCTGCTCTGATGAGCTGTAGGAGAAGCTTGTTTCTTCTGTGTGTACCCCACCGCTACTTGGTAAATATGGTTCAGTCATAGAGCTTTTTGTGGGCTCTGCTCAGAATAGGTGTCCTCTCCTGCAGTACAGGGGCATTTGTCTCCCCTCTTTGCTCCTGCTAGTCTTTATCAGTTCATAACATGAATGTTCAAAGGGAGGGTCACTGGCTCTTCTCCTGGGGGTACAGAAAGAAAGTGTCAGGGTCTTCAGCAGAAGCAAATGATGTCACCCCTGAGTTCCTAATCTTTGCTTGGATCTTATAACCATTGTCCTGATGCCTGGTCCCTAAGTAGATGGTACAAGACCATGGTTTCTTTAAGTTTTTATGTGTTAAAGGGTCTTTTACGTCTTGGGTATCAAGCCCATTATCTTTCATGGCTGCCACAATTTCAGAGTCTTGGCAGCTGGTGTCTCCATCACAGTGAATTGTTAAAGCCTCATTGCCTTTCATAGCCATGGATGATGACTCATTCGATTTTGACAGTTGGCTTCTGCTTAGCATTCATTATTAATAATGAGCTAATAATGCATACTTATTAAGTCTTTGGGAAAGTTATATAGGGATGTCATACTGCATTTGCAGAAGTTGTTTCCTAAGCTCTGATAAGGTAGCCCTGCAAATAGGCTAGACACCGGTTATATGTCAACTTTGGGATCATCATAAGGGATGCCCAGAAAGACTTCTGTGGGGAAGGAACAAACTGTAATGTTGCACCAGGCTTGAATCTTGCAACTACATAAGACTTTTTTTTTTTTTTAACCCTTCTGCTCCTATTCCACTAACAAGTTATCAGAACTCAGGTCTCTGTGAGCTGTGTCTTTATCAGGGCAACAGTCTACAGCAACGAGGAACTGTCGGTATGGTTTTTTTTGGCCTCTTTCAGGATGCTGGTCTTCTGGATGTGATAAAATAGTTTTTCTCGCTCAGTCACTTCCATGATTTAAAAGTGTTCTATTTGATTACTTGAATTAAAGAAATAATGTTAGGGTGGTTGACTATCCTCACAGTGACCACCTCTGCAATCGCTGGTTTGGAACCACTTCTCCTGCTTCACCAGAGCTTTCACAGTGACTGATTCACCTGTGAGACGATGGTAGACTAATTTAGCCTTGGCCTGAAATATTTAGGGTAGTGATTATGTCTTCATCAAAGATGATAGGCACAGTGCTGGTCCCTGATGTTGCTTCCTTTCTGCCACTGTACATAGTAGGTAGGAATGCTACTTCAAAAAGAGGAAGTAACAGAAGAAATGAAGACCGATAGCATAAGAAACAACTAAAACCTAGAAAACCAACACTACATTTAAACAAAAACTCAAACCATTAAGTTACAAGTCCAAAAACCAGCTCACAGTCCAGTGAGGTAGAAGGATCCTAGTTCAGAAGTGTTGTGAATGCAAAGTGAAAAAAAAAAAAAACGTGAAAAGGAAAAACTGAAATGGAAAAGGATAGACATGAAAGAAATGGTACACTCCAAAATAATGTAAAAATCATTAAAATTAAAAAACCCAAACTCCAAACCAAACAGCATCTAAATAAAAAGCCAAAACATCAAATCCAAAACCACACAGACACCACACAAAGCTTAACAAAGCCAGAAAGAATAATACAACAGACACAACCAGGAAATGAAAACAAAATTCAGCCCAACCAAACAAAACCAATGTTAGAAAATCAAACCTAACTAAATGCCAAATTGTAGTAAACTCCATAGAATCTAGAACATTACTAGAGGCAAACAAATTTATTACAAGGAAAAAAGAAGACTGAAAGAAAGTAAAAGAAATACCAAAATATAATCTTTAAAAATTTAAACAAAAATCTCAAACAAAAATGAAAAAAATATCTACAAAGACCAAAATTTAAAGAGGAATCGGTAACCTATTAAGCAAATAAACATGTAGGAGTAAATGAAAACATAAATTCAGTAAACCATAAAATTGGGGGGGGGGCTAGAGACTGGGGAAATTGCTCAGTCCACAGAGTACCTTCATTGCAAGTATGAGGCAGTGAATTACAGTAAAAGAATACCAATCTCAGTGAAAGTTAAGCCAACAGATGTGCATCCCTGGGCTCGTTAGATGGCTAGCCTAATCCACTTAGACACTATAGGCCAGCAAGAGACTCTGCTTGAGCAAAGTGGCCGGCGTACCTGAACTAAGTCAGCTGACATTGTACTCTTGGCTCCACCAGCAAGCCTCCTTTGAGTTCAAATTGGAAATTGCTTGAAATTCAAATGGTGGCAGCTATGAGTGAGCTATGAGGTAAAGTTCTTTCTTTTTATAAGAAAGATGTCCTGGGTATTGGCATCCCTGAGGGGCTTTCACTGTTTTTCTGAAACCTACATGGCTATTGGAGGTCTGTCTTGCTCTTACTTAGGGCTCTCAAGAGAGGTTGAATGTTCTGCCTCAAAAGTTGCCATCATATGTGAGACAGGTTGATGGTGGCAGGAACAGGATTTCCCTTAACTGGACTGTGGAGTGGATGACAGTTCTGACATTGCAGATCCCTCACCCACACATATCCCTTCCCCTAGCCCTGGCTTCTCAGAGGCACTGCTGTGTGTGACAAGCTCTCCGATGGCCTCACAGGGGACACTGGGCATTTACCTTAGAGCAAATGCTATAAACAAGCTGCCCCTTCTTTCATGGTTGCTAGTGAGTCAGAAGAGGTTCCAAGTACCCATACTCATGTCTGTTAACTCTGTAGAGGGCACTCTGGAGAGGAAGCCAAGATCTAGAAGGTTTTCCAAAGTTTTGTCTACAAAAGGGTGGTCATCAGCAATGGCTCCCCAAGACTATGCCCTTACATACTAGGATCTCTTGGGCCCAAGGATCTTAAAAAGGAGCACCTAGTGTGTGTCTATATGTACTGTTTAAACTTCTGCACAGAGATCCAATCTGTACTCGACGAGTAGAAAGTTTCCTCCTCTGTGAGCATACCCTGGCCTCGGTTGAGAGTTAGATGGGCCGGTTTCTTCCTGAGTGAAGAGAGGTGCATGAAGATTACTGTGATGAATAATACTTCTGGGGACTTTAGGAAAGCTCCCACAACCAATAGATAGTTGCTTTCGGAGTAGTAGATCCTAGTGGTCAAGAGTATCCTTACAGAGGTTCACTGGTTGTGCCATAGATCCTGCTACCCTGGTGATCTTTGGGACTATGAGCACTTTTGTTCTCAGATAACCCCTTCCCTATCATCAATGGCTCTAGGCCTCTCTCAATGAAGATGTGTGTTCTCTGTATAAAGACTGCCCTATGTTTTTTATAAGGTTTACTTGGAAAGTTAGCAGGCCCCATAATTTAACAGTATGCACACATGTAATTTTAATCTATTGAGTATGTGCTTTGAATTCAGCTTTCTCTTGTTAAGGTGCTATTACATAGCACTATCTTCTAAGCCAAACAACTGCCAAGGATTGCTACGCCAAATTTCAAAGGATCATCACAGCTAGACTTGTTGATTATTGACTTGTTAATGTTATTATGTCTCAGAAAATGCCTGGATATTTTTCCATGATGAAAAAGAAAGTTGGAAAGCTTAAGCAAATTATACGGGTCTGAGCAAGTTATATAAGGTATGTAAATGGTCAGAATTCAATACATTGATGTCGAAGCTCTGCTTAAATCAATGGAGTTATGATCTATTCTCCCTAACAATTACAAAGACTGTCTAAGAACAAAAATGTTCATTTAATCAAAATGTATTTGAGCATTTGGTTGTCAGTGGCATCCTGGGTGTTCAATAACCATACTTGGAGACCATAGTAATGTGGTCAGAGGGATTAAAAAGGAGAATATATTCCTCCTTGCCCTCCAAGGTCAAGTAGGTCTGACAGGCATCTCTCACAAAGTGTTCTTTAGCTGTGAGGAACCACCTTTTCTGTTGTTCAGGGAGTCCAATGGAGACTCCGCCCTATGTGCTCTAACCACTATCCAGTCTACAAAGAGAAGGGTCCTACAGGACTCTCCATGGATCTCTCCTCCATGTTTCCAAGTAAAGCCATGGCAAACATGGCCTTAGAATTATCCTCTCATAGAATGAGCGCAGTTGTAAAAGGAAGGTTAGATGCTCTCAAGCTCAAGTAACCCCCAAGGACCATATCTTTATCTGGCCTTGACAAAAAATAAATAAGAGTTGATTTTGTCCACCTGTATGGTCTTAAATACCCAGCATTAAAGTATAACCAAAAAATAAAATAAAATGATTGTTATATTTCTTGAACAGTTTAAGGGACCATACTCCCTAGACATTAGGTTTAAAACCATATGATATGTTGTTTAAACAACCATTTCTCATTAGTGATTTTCTTCTTGATAAGAAAAATGCTGCCCAGATATAAAATGTCATGACCTTGGCTCAACTCAGTGCCGCATTACCTACCTGCAACTAAGAGAGATTTATTTTTAACTATCATTTGATTCTTAGGTTAAATTGATTTTTCTTTCTCCCCCCCCCCCCCCAACCTTAGAAGCCTTGTGAAAAAGACCTCACTGTGATTCTGGTCATCCCAACAGCTACCAAAGTGTCTGAAAGCAGATCCTGGGTTCATCACTCTCCAGGCCAGCCTTTGATCAGTTGCTACTATGTGGAACTTTTCTGAAAGCAGTCACCTATTTTGTTTGTAATGCAGTAGCCTCTAGTATTCTCCTCTCTCCTCCTTCAGCCCTTCTACTCTACAAATAGCCCTTTACATGAAGCCTCAGATATATACTGCCTGTCAAAATAAGACTGGTTCCAGAAGCCTGCCTCGCGGGAGTTCCCTCTCTCTTGGACTGACATTCCCCTGGACTACGCCCCCACCCAGCATGAAGCAGCTAGAGCGGTCATCACCCCCTTTCCTGACAATAATTGGTGTCGATCTCTGAGATGGGGAGTGAAGGCAGGTTAGATGGACATAGGTAGACTAGGAAAGTGACAGCAGGCTTCCTGACATAAGGCTTCTTATTCCCAAAAGACATTGTGAGACAAGGTGTGGGAGCCGAAACTACAGGGGAAGGGAGGACATAGGGGCCTATAAAATACCTAAGCCTCAAGCCTTTTAGAGGAATTCTAGCCTTAGGTATCACCTATCCTAAAGGAATAAAGCTGTTACTTTTACCATCTCCATGGCTTCTGTCTTTCCTAGTATTCAATTCTTTGTTCATGCTAGGGAACAGTTCAGCCATCTCCTAATTATGTAAATCATGTATATGGCCCACAATGCTTCACAGAAAATTTCTAGAAGTGGATTAGGTTTGAAGGGCTGTGACATTTATTTGTCACAAATTGCAATGCTAGCCTGGCTAAATCACTCAATTTTTAAACCACTGGTTGAGAAACTTGCACGCGCACGCACACACACACACACACACACATGTATATATATACACATATATATATACCAACAAACAGTAGTTGAGGGGTAGTGTATGGCAGAGGCAGAAGCAGCGAAAGAGAATGAATGAATGAATGAATGAATGAATGAAAGAATATAGGTGATCAGAGAATCCCAGGAAAGTATGCAGAATATAAAAAAAAAAAATAAGCAAATCTATTATAGAAAGGGATGTGTGCTTATAGTCCGCATAATTTTAGAAGTCGCTCTGTAAGACAAGAAGTGCATATAATCGCTGTACTCTCTGATCAACAAACTTGTCCTCAAGAAGAAAACATTAAGAACATTAAGCTGCTATGTCTGTGCTGTGAGAATCCTTTTCCCAGAGAGCCACAAACAGCAACTACCCCTTCCCTATAAGGCTCCAATGACAACCAAAAGAAGATTCCACAGTAGTTCACACTGAGGAATTTATTGGGTTTTGCTTATGCAGGATGGGTAAAGGGATGCTGGCAGGAGCCTGGGTGACCCTGAAACAGCTACACTGAAATGTCTCCACCCAGCATGGATGAGGGTTTCCCCCTACTACACAGATGGAGCCCCTTTCCAATAGACCTTCCCCACGCTACACATTCTAGCACACCCTGACAACCCAGCCCGTAAGGCCAGGGGCAACAAGGACAGAACTGCACACGAGACAACTGAGGAATGGCTGGAAAGTCAGGTGAGGGTCTGATGATTTGCCACCTCATCTTTCCATGTGGAAACATCAAGTCTCAACAAGTCCAATTCTGACAGACCACTAAGAGTAAATGTAACGTGTGTGACGAAGATGGTGGCTGTTTTGTTTGAAAGCGTGTGTTCTACAATGGCCTGAATATTGTACTGTAGAAAAGTCAGTACACTGGAGGCAGACGATGGGAGTCTTCTCACTGATGGAGCATAAGGCAGCTATGCTAATGACTAAGCCATGAATGCCTCTCACTGTTGGAGTGCAAGGTACAAATTAAGGGGAATATGTTTAAATGATCTGTGTAGTGATGCATACAAATTAAAGACAACATGAATTCATTGATAGACTGGTCATAAAAAGAAACAGTTATATATAGGTATACTATACACACATGTATTTTGTTGCTTGGTCAGCTGCCAGGGCCTAATCAAAATAGCATGTATAACATGAGGTCCTGGTTTCAAATAACCTCTCAAAAAGGGAGCAGGGCTTGTTGAAATAGCTACTTTGGGAACAAGAAATATATAGAATGAGCCTAGAGCACCTTGTACCACAGTGAGAAGGGGAAGGAGAGGGAGAGAGAGAGAGAGAGAGAGAGAGAGAGAGAGAGAGAGAGAGAGAGAGATCTATGTCAGATCCTCCAAATAGCCAAAGCTTGAACTATGAGGAAGGTAATAAACCAGGATTGAATAATAACCTAACCTATACAATTCGACTGGATATTTTATCTGAGCTCAAATTGTTATGATTAAATAAGAGGGAAGAAAGAGATGATATTTGTATAGAATAGTTAAATAATTCATGGGACCTTTGGTCCCAAAGACAACTTCTTGTTTGAAATATTTGCTGCAGAGTTCCAGAGTATAGTACAGAAAAAGGGAGGGGGGGAGAGAAACTGAGTAACGTCACCTCAGCCAGGTGACTACAATAACATCACAGTGAATGCACCACCCATCTGCAATGAAAATGACAATCTGGGAGACAGCCACCATACAGAGGAGCCTATGGGACCTGAAAGTGAGGTGCAGGGCACGGGCAGGATGAGGTACTAAAGTGATGAAGGGCATATGGGAAAGTCAAGGATCAGAACAAAGCATGGTGGGTAATAAGGGGTAGATGTAGCTTCACGAATCCAGGTATATGTGGCACATTAAGAAGCTCAAAATAGAAACATAGGTAAGAGATGTGAAATTCTGTCTATTCAATTTTCTATAGGCCAGAAATAATTCTAAAATAAAATTCTTAGCAAAAAGGGGGGAGCAAGTGCTAGTACAACAAGCAAGTGTTAGCTACGGCTAACATCACAGTGAATACACCACCCATATGATGCTTTAGAACGGGTTGAGGAAATAAGGACACAAGCTATAGGCTGTTTGTAGGGATTAGGATTTGCTACTATCAGCAATGCCCATTCTTTTACAGAGTGTGGTTGCTTTTACACTGCACTGATGGGGCAGTTACCCCCAGAGACCATGCAGCTGCAAAGTTAAAATGTTTATCATCAAGTTGCTGACAGATAAGGATGGACAACAGAAATGAACATCACAACATGGGCTACAAAGAGGAGCTCATGTTAGTAATAACACAACCTGGGAACTTCATACATGACTGTCCATGTCTACCCTGGGTAGAGGCAGATCCTTCCTTGACACTTCGAAGCAGCTTCTTTCTCCTTCAGCACCCATGCAGGACTTAATAGCATTTCCTTAAATACACCTGAGCTCAGGAGGAAAAGGTAGAACAGCAGTGAATGTTGTTTTCACACTGCCCCAAAGATGCTATGAACTTATCTTCAGTGTTCATGTTTCACTGGTATGTGTTTATGCTGAGAAGTCTCTTCCCAAAAGATGCTGTGAATACCTCCTGTGAAAGCAGGCTGGAGATCTCCCAGACCCACGAGTAGCATCAGTCCATTCAACTAATAATGCCACAACTGAAGCCATCAACGAGTTTCATGACAACCAAAGTCAGCTCGACGTGATGGCAAAGATGTGAGCTATTTATAGATGTTTGCCCCCAGTTTGGAGGCATCACCGAGTGCCATGTGACAGTCACAGTTGTTCATGGCACACCTGAGCTCAATCCACACCTGAGGTCAATCCTGAGGACTGAATACCATCACACCAGGAAGGGCAGAGAACAATATTGAGTCTAGATCCCTGAAAGCATCAATAAGTTACTAAGGGCACTGTGTGAAGTAATAGATCCTGTCATCTTCAAGTACATGATATATAAACATTTGGCATAATTCTAATCTAGTAAAAAAAAAAAAACATTTGAATTCGATTTTTGACAAGTTAAGAAACCAGAGCTATAACAGTGTTAACGTTACTTGTATTGCACTTTTAATATTTAAACTATATTCTAAATAGGACTGGTCCTCATCATTCGGAAGAGTTATGCAGAAGAAATGACTCTTTCTCTCTCTTCAGGAATGGAAAGTTACAAATGGAAATGCTCACTGGAATGAACAAGGAAACAGATCATGACAAAGGATCCTTCCTGTGCAAAAGTCAGGCAAAAGTTATCCTGAAGAAGCAGCAGAGCAGACACACCCAGGTCCTGAGCAAAGTACATTCATGTGCATGCATGACATCTTCACTGCAGCCTTTTGAGATGGGAGCAGGTACCTTTCATTCTGTAATGATCAAAACCATAGGAGGGAGCTTAAATAACGTGCCAAATCAGACAGTGAACGTTGGAATTGGCATTGCACAAAGATGTGCACACAGCTTTATGTGTGTGTGTCCCTGATGCAATGTGCTGCTGGTCTTACGGGATCTCACCCTCTACAATCAGTCGCTGCATATATCTGCAAGGCGCCCCGGTCTCCAGAAACCCAACCAACAAAGGAAAGAATTCAGCTCCTACCAGTTGAATTCAGTTGCCATTCAACATGTCACTTACACGAAGGAGAATCACTGAGTGGTATGTGGTACTCACAGCTGTTCACTGCTCCCCTGAGGTCAATCCTGAGGTACTGTTTATAAGGGCAAAAGGTCATTCTCCATCTTGCTGTCATCCACTCAAATGACCTGAGAAGTTCAGATAAATGAAGGTACCTGACTTTTCTCAATCAGGTTTCCCTGCTGATCCTGGCAACAGGAAAAGTACAAAGCTGTTCCCATTTGTCCCACAAGTGATTCTCAATTCAGAGGTCAACATCCACATCAAACACCAGCCAATGCCACGATGGAGAGGTGCTGATACACAGTATGACGGAGGTTGGTGATACATAGTGCTAGCCACCTAGCTGGCAAGTAAGATTCTCTAACAAAAAAATCATCTAAATGTTTTCTTTAATATTAATGGATGGATAAATAACTTTTCTTTCCATGCACATGTGACAAATAGGCCTAGAGGGAAATGAACAGTGTTTGTCATTTTATGATAGCATCAAAAAACTAAAGTACCTGTGAATGGACTTCACCAAGCAGGTGAAAGCTACAGGAAACTGAAATCATAGTAGACAATAAATTGTAAGATACCAAAGTAGGAGGACATTTTCACAGGATCACAGAGTCATGACCGTTGAGACATCACCACTACTCAGTGTAAGCAGTAGATTGATGTGCTCCTAGCCAACTCCCAGTCAAGAGCATGCACAAACAAAATACATGACCCTCGGATCCCTAGGGGATGGGCTCAGAAGAGGAAAAATGATGCTTTACAAAAAGCTAAATTGGAGAAAATATTTTCTTGCTTGAAAACTCACTTCAAGGCTACACCTAGAAACACTTGAAATTCTGCCTAGATAGCAGCAAATTCTTACTTCAGTCATCTACTCCATTCAGCATTTTCTCTTTTACTTATCTTATTTGGATAAAAAAAAAAAAAAAATCTGACTGGTAGCTCAACTCCATTACACAGTAATAGAGTCTCAACAGTCGGCGAATGTCAGCAGTGGCCCAAATGTTACTTCTGCTTCGTTAAGCAGCACACATGAAGAATGTTAGAGACATAAGACAGCTCATAGGCAGAAGCTAAAGGAGACTATCCATGTGCAGCTTCTGTGGTCTGTGTTCTTCCTAGCTTGGCCCGCTGCTTTATGGCAAACTCCACTGGTGTCCTACATATACTATGAGGTATCAGGCCCTGCTGTACTCTGCAGTCCTTGAGAGGTACTACCCAAGCGGCCAATGCTCCCCTATACTTCTAGTCATCAGATTATGTGGGGCTTCAACAGCAGGGGTGAGACATGGAGAGTAAGTTCTGAGACATGGAATGGTGGCCCTGGGAAAGGGGCTCAAGCAGGGCTTGATAACTAGCTGTCTATGTTAGTTGGCTACACTGATGAGAAGAGGTCCAGTAGTGTCGGACGCCCCTCATATGTGGGACAGCAGTTGAGAGGTGGGTTAGCTAGAAGATCTGATGCCTAAGCAAATAGAGAGCAGGGCCTGAATCTAGCAGTGAAGGGGGAGGGGATAATGCATCTAACAGATCCTGATCCTTAACACTTTATGAGGGAAGGAGAGTGGTCCAGGAACACCCGATATTTTGCATTGTTTTTGTGGTGGTAGCATGAGGAGTGGAATCCCTCATAACCTGAGTGCTAGGAGGGTAATCAAGTATCTCTCAGGAACTGAACCCTATGAGCATATTTGGGGTGTTGGTCAGTTCTCCTGCAGGACCAAGTCCCTAGCATTGCATGTAATGTAGGGAAAAGGTAGTGTCCAGTAGGGTATGATAATTAGCACTGGGTATGGATTGAGGCACACTGTGTTTTCTGGCAAGTCCCGAAACAGCAGAGTTTTGACAGTCAGTGAGAGGGCTGGAAGAATGTGTCCTGCAGGGCTGGTTCGCTAGCATGATATTTGGAGCAGAAGGAGGGCTTCAGTAAGATCTGATTCATTACAGGGTATGTATGGCTCTAGAGGAATGTCCAGCAGAGTCTATAAGTTAAATAGCATCAAACCCTGTTATCTATAAGTTTATATGTACTAGGAGTGTATCCAGCAGTGTTGATGCCTTTTCGTGTGTTGGGGTTTCTACCTACAAGCATACAAATGCTGGACATACTCGTTCCTGTTGCTGTCCACGTACGCTGCTAGTTTTCACACAATGTTGGGAAACCCACTTCTACCATTCCATATTGACCAAAACCCACAGGAATAATGGTGAGGTGTCAAGGGGGAGAACTGGAAATGAGAAACTATAGAAGACAGAAACTAGGACCAGGAATTTTGCATAAGCCAAACAAATTGATACAGCATCTTCTATATATTTGTGGGGTGACATGTATGTATAGGGGGGGTAAGACAAAGTCAGCAAAAAATTAAATCACAGAATGTTGACAAAGATAACACAAAGTACTTCACACAGCTGCCTTAGGATTGATAACCACAGTCCTGCAGGGAGAAAGCCAGATTCCCAGAGTCTGAAACTATAACTCATCCGAGGCCCTGGCTCCAACCCCAGTCTGAACCTTGCCAAGTCTGTCCCTGGGCAAAGATACAGAACTCATGTTCTCTGTGTCCTTTCATCAGGTATTCTGAGAAAATTTTGTATCACTCTGAGTTCCCAATAGGTCTCCAGATTTTATTTTTAAGGCCAAATGAGTTATTCCTGTCAAAATGTTTAAGGGGTTCTGAAATCCCTTGAACCAAGAAATGCCTACTAATCTTGTCAAAATGTGTGATTCATACAAGTAGTCCAGTACTACTGAGTATAATACTGAGTGAGTGCTGAAGGATGTTGGATAAATCCTCAAAGCTTGTATAGTAGATCTAAACTAACATTCCCATGATTCCATACTCCCTGTAAGTCATTTGTAACTTTATCTAGTTTTCATAGAGGAGTTACACAGACATATCTAACGCCAGCATGACGCTGCAAAGTTAACCGATGGTTGCTTACATTGTACTCCTAGGTACAGCATCACAACTTCTAAAGCATTTAACTTACCTTTTAGCTTTTTATCTATACGTTTTGAGTGACCAAAGCTACAGAGATTTTTTTTATAAGCAAATTGATTAACGAAATGGGCAGTTTTTACTTGTTGAGTAACTTCCATTATAGAAGCAGATGCTATAGCAGTGATCACTGTAAAAAAAAAAAATGCTAGTTAAAATCTGACCTATAAATCTCCATTGACTAGTAAGAACTTGATGTAGTTCAAGGGGAACCTGTTGACCAATGTCACCATAACACATACCATTAAGAAGCACAGGGACAATAACAAAGGAAGGCTGTCAAAGCAAGAAAAAAAACAGAGGAGAACTTTACACAATCATAGACGATATGATTGAAATGGGTAATTTTGAAGTGTGCCCCACTCTCTTGAATAGATGTACTTCCAGTCAGTAACATATATGGAGGGTTAACACAATGAGTCCAAACATAAAAGAATGTCTATATAATAGTTGCACTTTTTTTTTTTTTTAAAGTTCCACAGATGACTACATTGTACAGGGTTGAGGCTAACAGCTAAAGGTCTGGTTGAGCCTCTCCTTCTGGAGACATTGCAACAAGCCAATGCAGGAATCCTAGAAAGTGATCTTCACCCACACAAGGTGGTTGCCCAAAACAAGTTGGCCAACACCTCTGGTCATCCACTCATAGACAGAGTTCTTTTAGAATCATGGAGCACACCATGCTAGGAAAAATTCCATTCTGAAATCAGGGCACTGGATTCTCACTGCAGACTGGAAAACGTCCATCAAACAGGGTAACCTATAGGTAACTAGAGACTAGAAAAACACAAGTGATTAATGAATAATGATGTTTGAAAATTCGTACAGCTGACTCCTCCCAGATCTCAAAGTCATAGGCATTACAGGTCTCTTGGATGAGAAGAATCCATTGACCCACCAATAACAAGCAAATAGGAATAGTTGTTGAAAACACAGAAGAGCTAAAGAGCAGTATACTACACCACATATGAAACATCAGGTGATTAGTTATACCAGTCTGATATTTCTGACTAGTATGTCATATTTAAAGTAGACAGATATTTTAAAATAAGGTTATTAAATAATCCTTTATAGTTTTGTAATTGTTGATCTTAGACCTTAGAAAATTTAATATCCTTTATATACCCACTTTACTGACACTTTTTGCCCAAATAATCTTCTTTTCTGCTGGCCTACTACTCCCCTACATCTGGCCTACATACCCCACCCCATAACCCTACATACACTGCTGTGTCAGGTCCCACCAGTTGATATCCAGTAGTCTATATGGAATGGTGAGTGACCAGCAGGGATTTACATGGATGCTTAAATTTTTCTCATCCTTAATTTTAATATGGATTCTTAAATGCTTTAACCTCCCATCTAGCCCACCACCCATCAGTGGTAGTGGAAAAGAAAGGTTATTAGGATACAGGGGAAATGTATTTGTTTAGACATTGTTCTTTGGAGCAAATCCCTTCTTCATTGTCAGGAAATCAACAGTTCATTTCACAGTAGTCAGCAGCAGCAGCTCAATCTACTCGCAAACACTTCATGAATATACCAGCAGTCCAGTTCAGTAGTGCTGGGATAGCAAACACAAGTCAGCAGTGATGGAATGAACTAGCAGAAACAGCCAGACCTCAGCTGGATCATCAAGAGTCAGCAGGAGTGACCAAGACCACCAGGGATGCCAGTGGAAGTTCTCTGTGTGCCTCTCTCAATGAAGTGAAGACCATCGAAGACTCAAGACCAAAAAGCATTGCAAACCTCCCGTCACTGTCCGTTCAGTCCTATTTATACTCCCTCCAAACATCATGTGGCCTCCACAGGTCTTGCATCGGCACACTGCGTCTGTCTTAGCAAAACTCCCTGTAAGTCTGTATCAGCTGACATCTTTCTGCCACTTGGCCCAAGTCTGAGGAAGTGACAAGAAGCCACCAGAACACCACCAGAAGTTTTTGGGTGCATTTCTTTCTATGGAGTTATGACAAATGGAGCTCAGCTAGGCAATATAAGCAAACCAATACATGCGTGTCATTAGCAAAGACTCCTTGATCGTGCATCCTTTCAAATGTTTGCTTTAGCAAAGCATCTTTTCACCTGTGTCTGCTTTATCATCCAACACAGCTGACTTTCCAAAGAAACCATAACTTCCCACTTCATTTATAGCTATAAGTTTATGTGGGCTCTTTAGACGCAGTTCATTTGACATGGTCCACCAAATACTGTATGTGGTTGGCTGTAGAGGAGGATGCTGGGAGCAGTCTGCTTCTGAGAAGTTTACATGTGCTGGGCGTGGCCTCTCCCATTGTCATTTTCCATAGCCTGATTGTTTTCCTGCTATGCTGGATGCCATCTTACATGACCTCATATCAACACCATACCACCACCCACCCTATCACAGACACTGCTAGACATCAGGTTGTGCTGAAGATGTAATACTCGTGAGGCTTATGAAACAGACATTTCTATGTTTCAAGTTCAGTTAAGATACCGCTATTTGATCCCACAATATTAAGTATAGGTCGCTGCAAGACAACCCAAAAAGACTGTCATATAACATACCTGATTTTTATCAAGCCCGTGGTGCAGTCCCACTAGACACACACACACACACACACACACACACACACACACACACACACCACTTTTATTGTAGGTGCACAAAAAGTACTATGTATCAGGTACCAGTTGGCCACTGCCCTCTACCCCACACAAAGTGCCACGAGTTAGGCCATAAAATATACTACCACACCGACGACACCTAGCGTACCCTGCTTTCACAGCCCTAATCCACATCCTATCTCTCTGATCCCCCACCCCACACACACACACACACACACACACACACACACTGCTAGATATCAGATAATACACAGACATGCTAAAGGAGCTGGCCAGCTTTCCCAAAGCCCGCATGGTATCAGGACAACCTCCGCAGCTCCACAGACACTGTAACAAATCAGGTCTTGTCGGAGCACACCCAGCCATATTTTGTGCTAGGTATCCAGCAATGCTGTGTACATCCTACCTCCATTGCTCCCACAAACACTGGTATTATTCACACCCTGCTAGACATAGACCCAAGCAATATACTTACTGCTGTGAATCAGGCCATACTGGACCACTTGACCCCCACAATCCCAAATACACTTTTCACATCATACCCTGTTGGCACAGCCCTGACACTTGCCTAAAACATTACTAATGTCCCTGCCCTAACTTCACATGCACCTCTAAATCTCAGGTCTTATTAAAGTCACCCCTGCTACACATTCCATGTCCCTCACACAGTGCTCTAGCATTAGTGACTACTCACCAGTCACATATATTACCTTAAACGTGACTAGGTATCAGGCCTTGTAAGGCAGCAACCAAACCACACCCCACATAAACGTCTAGGTCCCAGCCTCTTTAGGAATCCTCTCCTTTCCTTCATAAAGTATTCTACATTGCATCAGGTATTGCTAGACTCACTCTCCACTCTCATGGCTTCCCAGCCTACAGCACAACTTTGCAGGCTGTAATGATCATGCCTATTTGCACAGAAAAACTTCTAGGTATCAATTTAACTGTATGATAGTCTAAATATCTGCCCCACATGTACTGCTAGGTATCTGACGCTGTGCCCCTTCATGCCTCATCTATTTGCTCAAGAGAAAACCTTGCAACACCCCATCATCCAACCAAAATGCACCACATACATGGCTAAGCATCAGCCCAAGTTGTATACCACTTTCCAACTACTATGAGACATCAAGTCTTGCTGCTCACCCCAGACTGACTGCTACATACTTGGACAGCCTCACACTTGCCACTAAACACATGCACACGCACACACACACACACACACACACACACACACACACACACACACACACACACACACAGAGCAAGCTATCAGTACTATGGAAGAGTGGACAAATGGAGCCTAGCAGAAGCAATCAAGCCAAGACCTATCCATTTACTTTGCTCTACTCTCTACTGTGTATGTAATAATACTAATTGAGGTTCCTGACTTGACTTTCCCACAATAGTGGACTATAACCTGGAATTGTAGGCTCAAATAAACTTACTTATCCTCCATGTTGCTTTTTGTCAGGGTATGTGTGGGGTACTATTTATTTGACTTAAATATCCCCATAACAGTCCACCATTGAAGGAAGTCAGAGCAGGAATTCAGAGACAGGAACCATGGAGAAACACTACTTGCTGGTTTGCTTCCTTCTTTCTCTCTCTCTTCCTTCCTTCCTTCCTTCCTTCCTTCCTTCCTTCCTTCCTTCCTTCCTTTCTTTTTCTTTCTTTCTTTCTTTCTTTCTTTCTTTCTTTCTTTCTTTCTTTCTTTCTTTCTTTCTTTCTTTCTTTCTTTCTTCATTCCTTTCTCTACTTTCTCTCTCTCTTTCATTTTCACTTTACACTCCACTCACCGCCCCCATTCCTGGTCACCCCCTCCCACAATCCTTCCCCCATCCTCTTTTCCCTCTTCTGAGAGGGTGGGACCCGCTGGGTATCTAACCCCAACCTTGTCTGGGATGACACTAGGACACCAATCAATGCCTGGCTCCTCTACACTGCTAGGAATCTCCATGTGCCCTTTAATAGTAGGGGTGGTGGGGTATTTAGCAGTTCTGCTACCTAGCTGTATATGTGGATGGTACTCTGGGTACACTGTGTTCCACTTTAAGTTCTAAAAGCCTAAATGTTGCACTGCAGAGCCCACCTGAATCAGAATCTTTGAAGGCCTTTCAGTTCGTGTGAATTCGCACAACTATGGTCTGTGCATGTCCTATTATGACTTCATGAGGGTTCATTGTGAGAGTCCACCCAGCAGATATAAGGGTGAGGCCTGCCCTGGATCTCTGCGGGTATAGAAAGGCAGTGTGGAGTTTTACCTGTGCGAGTTACTTATGTCTAGTGAGACTGTGTGAGGTTTTGAGTTTCTGATTGTTTGATTTGTGGTGTGTGTGTGTGTGTGTGTGTGTGTGTGTGTGTGTGTGTGTGTGTGTGAATGTGTGTATGTGTGTATGAGAGAGACAGAGAGAGACAGAGAGACAGAGACAGAGAGAGAGAGACTGTGTGGGGTGAGAGTAAGGTGTGAGGGTGAGACTGTGTGTAGGTGTAGTTGTGTGTGCTGTATGTGTGTATACCTGCTTGTGTATGTGTGTATCTGTGTGAATTCATCTACAAGCTTATAGATTGTACTGGGAAAGGCCAGAGCTAAACCAGTGGCGTACCAAAGGTATGTTGATAACCTTAATTTCTGAAGCAGAGTCATTCACTGGCCTGTTTTTGCCACATAGGCTAGACTCTTGGCCAAGGAGCCTCTGGGATCTGCCTGTGTGTTAAGATTAAAACTAGTGACATTAGGCCTGTTTTGTTTGAGTGGGTCTTTGTTTTATTTTTGTGGTGGGCAGTGGTACTTTGCTTTTAATTCAGGACTTCATGTTTGCAGAGCAGGTTCTACATTGAATGAGACATCTTTCTAACTCATGAACATTTGGTTTGCTATTTTCAGATTTACTTCTTTGTTTTTCTTTTTCTATTCTTAATTTACTTCTGCTTTTATTTTTCTTGGATGTTTAATGTGTTTGGGGGCCTTTTTGGTTTTTTACTTTTATCTGACTTGGATTTTCATTATAAATTTCAAATTTTAAATAATTTTTAATTGTTTTTTTTTTTTCATTTTAGGTTTATTTAATCTTTTCCTTTTCAAAAAAAGTATTGAGTACTGGTAGTGTTCTTGACCTCTAGAGTATGAGTAATTGGATGTGGCGAGTTCTGGTTTCTAATTCTTTTTATTTCTCTGGTTTGCTTTTTACTTTTGCTTCTCTGCTTCAATTAATGAGTTTTATGTGCTTCTGTTTTTTTTTTGTTTTGTTTTGTTTTTGATTTCTTGAGGGGTTCTGGTTTTGCTTTGATTTCTTTGGTATTTTAATTAGTTTGTCTGGTTTGGGGTATTGGTTTTAAATTTTTGTGTTATTTTGTCTGTTTTTCTCAATCATTTCTTTCTTCTTCCATTCATTTTCTTTCCTATTCCCTAGTTCTCATCTCAGTTTTATCAGATATCCTCCAGAATATTACTAAACTGTAGCCTTTCTATTTTACTACATTGTGAGCTAGATCTTGGTTTGGGAATCAAGGTTGGGTTTCTCTGCATGTGTCATCAGTGGTCTAGGTTAAAGTTTCTAATTTTTGTGTTTTTCACTTTGTCCTTTGTGTTTACTTTTGATCCCTCTGATTTTGTCACTTTCATCCCTCTTGTCTCTATAAATTTCTTTATACCTCCATTCCTTTCTCACCAGCACCTCATTTCCTTTGGCAGTAGCATTGCTTCCAGCCATGTACTCTGATATTGAGGAGGAGTCATCTGAGGCCAGCACTGTGATCAGCATGTTCAGTGAGGAGGTGTTCACTAGGCAGTATACTGTCCTGAAGACCTTGGGCCAGGGTGGCACCACTGAAGTGAGGCTATGCTCGCATCGCCTCACAGGTGCCCAAGTTGCCGTCAAAGTTCTGGTAAAGCGTGAGAGGTGGTGGGAGTCAATGACGTCAGAAGTCGAAATCATGAAGATGCTGAGCCACCCTAATATTGTTTCCCTTCTGCAAGTGATAGAAACAGAACAGAACATTTATCTAGTTATGGAAGTGGCCCAGGGAGAACATCTACTTAATCGAGTCCGGGAGGCTGGATACCTGAAAGAAAATGAAGCTAGAGGCATATTTGTTCAGTTGCTCAGTGCCATAGGCTACTTTCATGGTAAAGGCATTGTTCATAGAGACCTAAAGCCTGATAATATCATAGTGGATGAACATGGAAATGTCAAAATTATTGACTTTGGGCTAGGTGCCAGATTCATGCCTGGGCAAAAACTGAAAAGACTGTGTGGGGCCTTCCAGTTCATTCCTCCAGAAATTTTCCTAGGCCTCCCTTATGATGGCACAAAAGTAGACATATGGGCCTTGGGGGTTCTTTTGTACTATATGGTGACAGGGTTTGTTCCATTTGCAGCGACCACCTTGTCAGGACTTAGTAAAAAAGTTCTGCAAGGGAGGTATGAGATTCCTTATCATCTCTCTAAAAGCTTAAGGAGCATGATTAGCCTGTTATTGACAGTAAGTGCAAGGCAGAGGCCAACTGCACAAGACCTCCTAAGTCATCAATGGCTTCAGGAAGGGGGAAAGACTTTTACAGTTCATTCCAATGAAGACACCAGCTTTCCAGACCCTGACATAATGGTGGCCATGCAAAATATTGGCTTTCATGTGCAGGACATTAGAGAATCATTAAAACGCAAAAGTTTTGATGAAACTATGGCTTCATACCACCTACTGAGAGTCCAGGCATGTCAGAATGATGGCAGTTATGTCCAAACAAAGTTAATGAATCCAGGGGTGACACCTTTCCCTTCGGCAGCAGACCCTGACACTTTCCCTCTGCCTCCCAGGAGAAGGGCCAGTGAACCTTCCCTTAAGATATTAGTCTCATCTTCTGAACAACATTATCTAAGACAAAGTGGGGGGACAAATGCCCATGTTCTACCCAAAAAGACACCCACTATTGGCAAAGGTCACAAACGCTCCATGACTGCCCCTTGTATTTACTTACGACGAAACACTGTGGCGGGTGTAGAAGATACCAGCTTTTCCACTAGCTCCCACACAGAAAAGGCCTTAAGTGGCACAGAAAGAAGTGGGACTTCAACTTCAAGCTCTCTGCAGCCTAGGGGCTGGGCAAAATGGAAGAAGAGGATTGAAGCATGCATCCGGACATTGTGTTGCTGCATGTCACCTCACAAAAAGTGTCCAAGGAAGGTGTGCCCCCAAATGTGAGAAGACACCATAAGATGACAAGAAGTACAAGGCATGGTTCAGGTACATTTTTATATTTGCTTTATCTATGTTTTTAGTAATGTCTTGCATAGAGACAGTTCATGATTAGGTTCTTAAAGTACAGTGAGTTATATCTAGTTATATCTAGATAGTGTGGGATGTGGGTGCCCATACAATTAAACACAAGTACAATACTTTCTTATTCCAAGAGTATAGAACCAGGACAAATTCACAATCAAATCAAATCAAATCAAAACCAAAACCCACCAGTATAAATCAGTTCCTGTGTCTCAGCTCAGTGTCTCAAGCACAGGACTCGGGATCTTCTGGACTACAAAGGGTCTTGGGCCACTCCTCCTCTGGGTTTCTTTTGTCTACAACCCACACATCTTGTCTTGTCATGTCAGGTAGAATCTTTCCACACCTATCATTGATATGGGTGATCATCACATAGTCTCAGCATCTCCAGTGTGCTTAGGTCTGACTGTAAGGAGGCTACACCTTCAACAATGTAATCTCCTGGCCTCTCACAGCACCAAGCTGTTCTCTATATACCCTTTGACCCTTCAGCTTTCAGGCAACCCAAACCAGTACCACCTGGGAAATTCTTACACATTATCAAGTTTGGCTTCCAGCATGAGAAGCAGCCTTTGCCACCACTAAACCAGAGCTTCTCTTGAGATATATCAAGGAATTGTTTTTGAGAAGATTTTAGCTCTGTGATGCCTCTGTCTTCTTAATCATAGCCAATGTCTCAGCCAAAGCTGAGTTGCATCAATTGTCCTGGCTCATCAAGGTTTCCCTTTAATGTTCTGTCTCTTCTTAATCAAAGCTGATTCTTTGGACCCCCCATTGTTCAATATCCAGAGATTACCAAATCAAATACAGTGCAAACTACAATGGTGATACTATGTAAAGTGCCTGGGCACTCCAATTCAATCATTAATCAATAAAATGGCCCACAAACTTGCCCACAGGCAATCTGATAAAGGAAATTTTTTCAGCAGTTTCCCTGTTCCAGATGATTGTAGCTCATGTCATTCTAACAAAAATCTAACCAGATCACCTCTGAAGTGTAGTCCCCCTAAAATTCAGAACCAAGCATATTTGTGTCACACTGTCTTACAAGACACCGTGTTTGAGGTTGGGATGGTCCTTTAATGCCTAGAACAGGGAGATAATAAGAGCAAAACAACCCAAGGGTAAAATTATCATCTCTGAATACAGCTAGAAGGTCCATTTCCACCTCCCACAGGCTTGACTACTGTTTTTTCCCAGGATATAAAAATGCGTATGGTGGGAATGGGAAGCCAGAATTTTCACCAGTGAAACTCATTCAAGTGAAAGGTGAATTGGATTCCAACATGGCTGCCTGAGAGGTTGTTCCCACAGCACTTTAGCTTCATGTTTGTGTGCCTCCTGATTTGACACTATTACATTTGATTATTCTCTCAATTAGGCTACCCTAGTCATCTGAGGTAGGTGTTTGTAAACCCCAAATTTAAGATATTTTTCCTGTCTGTTCTTCTTTATGCCCATCTTTCTTAGTAGATTCAAAACTCTCATTCACAACTGAAAGCACAGCAATTGCAGATCCTTATCCAGACTGTGCAAAACTGTCTTGCTGGTAGAGACTCTACTAGGTTGAACTCGAATTATAGAGTAGAACAATGTTTAGACAGAGTGAGAAGGGAGGAAGATAGGAATGATGAAGGTGAGGTCCTGGGTGTGATGGAGATGAGTTTAGTGCCGGAAACAAGGACAGAAGTGAGAGGAGGGGGCAAAGAATCAAGTTTCAGAGGAACCAGCCTGGAGATCAGTGCAGAGCAGTCAGTGTGATCAAGGTCACTAAGTGTCCCAGTCTTGTACCTTGCATTTACAGTGGCAGCCAGAAGACACTGAGATCCATGATCCTATGATCGTTGTGTTGTCATTCCTTATGAACACAGAGATACAGAAAAAAAAGCGTGGGAAACTGCCTGAGCGAGCTTCTCTTTCCTGGCCTAGAAGGCTTCTTTGGCTAGGAAGGAGGTAAAAAACTGGTGGGTTTCCCATGGGAGGATTTGTGTCATCTGAAAGTCTCTCAAGGAATCCTAGTTGATGAGGACTAGGAAGCTAGCAGCAGGTGGAGATAGGCAGAGGTAACAACAAAAGGAACAAACGCCCTGGCTACCAGACCAGGATGCAGGCAAATCCTCAGATGCAATCTCTGCACAGTCCCCTACTCCTCCCTCCCGGCTTCCTCTTCCACCGAGAAGACAGGCACAGAAGCAGCAGAGCAGTGACCTGCTTGAAACCACCCCACATGCTCTTGCCGTGCCTTTGACTTTCTCTTCTTTGGATTTTACAGCTTTTTCCTGATTAGCCTCTCCTCACCTCAGTGCACGCAGAAGCCCCACCAATCAGCAGATATGTCTATGTTTCCCAGTCTCCCTCTCAGTGCTTCTTGCTTCTGTCTGATGACCTAGTACCCAAGGTACCTGACATCAGAGGAAGAGTGGAGACTTCAGAGCCATAAGCCTGCTTGTCAAAGAAAGGAGGGAGACTGATGCTACTCTCAAGATCTTCCAGAAGTGGACCACCCCAGACTTGATGCTCCAGCTCAGGCTGGGAGCACATTCCTGCTCCTTCCACTAAAACTCAACATGCAGCTGCAGTGAGGGACTGGCTCCTGTGGAGGGGACCTATCTACAGTTCTGCCCTCTTAGACCCGCTGCTTCTGGGACCTGCCCTTCACAGAGGACTGTTTTTCCTTGGCTTTGGAGACCTCCTAGAGTTGATGGTTATATCTCTCCCAGTCTTTCTTGACTAGTATTCTACCATCAACGAGAGTCTTGGGGTTTCTATTTTGGGGGTTCTATTTACATATTTAGTTGTCTGAATTATTGTTCCCATGTTGGAAGTAAAACTCCCTGTTTTTGTCTCCCTTCCCTGTCTGTCCTCACTGTCTGTCCACTCCAACCTTAGAGGTAAGTTAACTGCCTAAGATGAGTAGAACTGTCTCATAGGCAGCAGAGAGTCCAATCAGTTGCATCTCAGCACAGACTCTAGTCAACAGAGGTTCCAATCAGTGGGTACTCCACCTGCTAGGGATACCAGTCAGTGAAAAGTCCAGTCACAGGCAGTTCCATTCAACAAGGATTCCTGTGACTCCAGTCATAGTCAGTAGTGTTTCTAGTTTGTGGGGTCCGTCAGAGATTAAGTCAGTGAGGATACCAGTTATAGGGATTTTAGTCAGCTTTGATTCCAGCTAGAGGAGACTACAAGCCCACAGGGACTCCATTCATCTGGGACTCCAGTGGGTATAGACCTGGAGTCAGCAGGAACGCCTGTCAGAGCAGACGCCAGTCATCTGGGACTCCAGTCAGTCCTATTGTCCTTTCCAAGCATCTCTTTTGTGGATAGGTATTAGAAGTTTCTAGAGATAGAAGCTGTTATGCCTGCCCTGGTCACACATAATTGCTCTTCCTGGAATTCCTCATCCTGCTCTCCTTTGGGCTGTATGGTGGCGGAAAATAAGAGGGCACCACAGTGGATTGTCTCATATGTCTTTTTCACAGAATTTTAATGGCTAATAAATAATAATAATAAATAAATAATAATAAATAATGTTCATGAATTATGGCCCCAGGGACATTCTTTAGCACCCACCTCCCTAGGAGAGAAACAAGCTAGGCATTCACCATTTTTATGGTAGTTTGTTGTTATGCTGTGAGTTCAGGAAAGGGACTTCAAAGAGTTATTAAGGCCACTTTCACTGTGCCATGCCATTAAATGTGCTTTGAGAGGCATCAGGCTCTAAGCTGCCTTAAGGGGGAAATATAAGGCCCTGTGTGGCCTTCAAACATGGGTGAACCATGTTAGCAATTTGTAGATTAAGCAGTGGGGTCTTTCGGTGTTGTTAGACAGTTATTTCTGCAGAGATATGCATGGCAGCCTACTGTCCTATAGACAACACTATGGAGTCAGAAGTGGCACTAGTGTGGTCCCCCATACTAAGGCATCTAGGTTGCTGAATTCTTAACCTGCATCTTGCAATGCGTTCACTGTTCCTCTGCTGAAATGCTCCCCTTTTTGAATTCATGGTTGGGCTAAGACAGTCCCTGGGAGGTTAGACATGGGTATGGCACCTTCAGACAGCCAGAGTGTCTAAGGGATTCAGTCTGCGATCTAGATAGCCCAGGTGGGACTAGGACAAATATAAATGGCAATAGGAGCGTAGCTGCCCTGTGTTTCAGGGTGGGCCCTCTGGTTCAGGGCTGTAGTCTGTAAAACTGTCAAAATGCCCTGTCACATTGGCCACATGTGACAGCTTTATGCTGGCAACAAGTTGGGGATAAAACTGCTAACTTCATAACAACAAACAAGCAAAATATGGTTGGTTTTAATATCAGTGACCTTTTCCTGAGACGCTGCAAGCCTATAAATGGATTATTCATTGAGTCATGAGATTGGAGTACTCATAATCTGGTCACACAAGGCCTCAATTTTGAACATGCTACACTGGTGACCAAGCTTTAGACACATGAAACTGAGGACACCGAACATACAAATTGTCACATTCCATCTCTGGCCTACAAGCTCTTGACCATGTCACAATGCAAAACACAGTTAAAGCATCTTTGCTAGAGAGCCCATAATCTTAATAGTTCTAGAATGATTTTAAATCTATGTCTGTGGGCTACTCTGAGACTCAGTACAAGCTCTTCTCTATGATTCTCTAATATAAGTTATAGAATTTCATGATCCAGTGGCCTGGAGGAAGCATTAAATTCCAAAAGTGAGGACCAGAAGACGGCAATAAAGAATTAGAACAAAGGAATAGCAAAGGCAGGCAGTGAGGTGTTCAGTCCTGTAGTGCTAAGTCCATCATTATTTGAGGGTTTCTATCGCTGTGACAAACACATGAGCAAATGCAACTCGGGGAAGAAAGGTTTATTTCAGCTTCCAGTTTCACATCATAATCCATCACTGAAGGAAGCTGGGCAGGAACTCAAACAGGGCATTCCTGGGAGTAGGACCTGCTTGCTCTCAATGGCTTTCTCAACCGGCTTTCTTACAGCAACCAGGACTACCTGGCCAGGGGTAGCCCCGCCCATAACGAGGACCCTTCCTACATCAATCATCAATCAAAGGGATGCATTACAGGTTTGTTCACAGGCCAATCTTGTGGGAGCATTTTCTCAGTTGAGATTCTCTCTCCCCAAAAATAGTTCTAGCTGGTGACAAATAGACCTAAAGTTAGCCAGATCATCCAGGGTACTTGATGGGTAACAGTATGCAAAGGGCTGCCAGATTCCTATTTTCCAAGATATCACTGATCAAGGTGAATACAGCTTCTTTCCTTCCAATAGCAACTACTAATGTTAAATCTCTGATCACACATTATATATCACAGAAAATGTATATGTTTTATGCATGTATATAAATACATATCACAGACCATATATACATATGAATCATATCCATATACATCATCTACATTTACACACACTCCTATATACATACAGACTACATAAACCAAGGAGTTGGAAGCTCAGGCTGAGAGGCTCATGGGATATAATACTCCCAGCATAAAAATAATATAATAATGGGATGGAAAAGCAAGCCAGGCCACTTAGAGGTCACAGGTTTGCAAGTGTCACTGTGTATCTAAATTTAGTCACCATTCTTTTAATCAGATTGTGGTGAACTTTATCTTTTCTTACCAGTTTTGGGTTGAAGTCCATCTTGTCCAATGTCAGAACAGTAACACCTGCAGGTTTCTGGTTATTTTGCTTGGAAGGCCTTTTTTGTTAAACCTTTCACACTGAGGTAGTGTCTGTCTTTTGTGGTGAGGTCCATTCTTTGAAGGTAACAAAGAGATGGTTCTTGCAGGTCTATTTAATTTGCTGGTCTGTATCTTTTGACGGATGGCCTTTGCTACTTTCAACACACTTCCTTTGTTCTGCATATTTTATGTTTTAATCATAATATGAAACATCCTTTTCCTGGTCTTGTCTGATTGGTGTCCTAAGTGCCTCTTGAATCTGGATTGGCATTTCATTTCCTAACTCTGGGGATCCTTTAGAAAAAAAGAAAATAAAAAACTATGCTTTTAGAATAAACTTTTTCCTATTCTCCCAGCCCTATCCCCTCTGTTCCTTTGCAGACAATGTGTAGATTTGTTTTGTTCTACATGTCTTAAAATCCCCACTGGGGCTTTCTTACTACTCTGGCTTTGTCGGATTGTTCTAATTCCTTCATCTGTCTTTAAACTGAGATACTCTGTCCTTTCCTTGATCCATTCAATTGCAGATACTTTTCACAGAAATGAATAAAAATCGACTTACTGTGTTTTATTTCTGTCTCTTTATATTTCTTTCTTCAGTCTTTTTCTTTGCTGAATTCCTCTTTTGTATCACATCAAATCACAGTTTTCCTTATTTCCTTCAGCCATTTGGTTGTGGTTTTGATACTTGTCATCATTATTTTGAATGTTTTAGAACTTCATCTAATTCACTATCTCTAGATGCCATTACTGTCTGGCTAATAGTGTTTGAATAAGCTTGTTTTGTTTTTTCATGGTTTTCCTTTTTTATATTATAGCATTGAGATTTTTGCCTCTGGTGTTATTTTATTGCTTGGTTTAATGTTTGGCCAGCATTATGGTTTGTTTATGCTCAGCCCAGGGAGTGGCACTATTAGAAGGTGTGGCCCTGTTAGAGTAGGTGTGTCACTGTGGGTGTGGGCTGTAAGACCTTCTCCTGGCTGCCTGGAGGCCAGTATTCTGCTAGTCGCCTTCAGATGAAGATGTAGAACTCTCAGCTCTGCCTGTACCATTCCTACCTAGATGCTGCCCTGATCCCACCTTGATGATAATGGACTGAAGCTCTGAACCAGCAAGCCAGCCCAATTGAATGTTGTCCTTATAAGATTGTCTTGGTCATGGAGTCTGTTCACAGCAGTAAAACAGACAGCTACATTCTTTAATTAAAGTCTTTGTTATATTCAAATTGGACCTGTATGTCTAGAGTTCAGTGTGTACTTCAGAAAATAAACAGTTCCTCAGCCAAGGCACCCAAGTCTTATGTAAACTCTATATTTTTCCTTGAATTGGAAATTGACTTTGAATACAACCGCGGCTTCCAGAAATTACCACTATGCAAACATTGTACTAGCCAGTTTCCAATAACTGCCCACTTTTGATTTCAGTACCACATCTAGAGTGGGCTATACTCAAATTTCAGTTAATAAGATTGGAAGTGGGAGGGAGGAGGGGGGTGGGGATAAGAAGTATTCAATAGTTTTTATTCAGAAAAAAATCATGATAAAGCAGCCAAGAGGACAAACTGAGATACTGCCAGAGTCCTCTGCTTTTAGACTGTGAAAACTCTAGAAAGTTATAATTAAAAATTAGAAAGAAAGGGGGAAAGGATGAGAGACAGAGGAAAATATAGTAATTTTAAAAAAACACACTCCTGCCTTTGCCCAGGACCGTGGCCGGTGCTCTGGAGCTCTTAGTTTAGATACAAGATTGGCTGACCCCAGCCCTGCTCACGGCTTGCCCCGGAGCAGCTGCACTCCACTGGCTCACTCTCCGCTTCTCTTTTGTTCCTCCTGGCTTAGCTTCACCAAGCTGCCATCCCTGACCCAACTTCTCTCTCTACCCACTTTTGCTCCTCAGGTGAAAAACACTCAGCCTTATTACTTTAGACTTGCCAGCTAGCACAATTGCTGGGCACAGAATCTCCTGCCCCAAACTTACTAGTTAGCCTGTTATCAGCTAGCCAACCTCCTTTGCTATCCACCGTTGGCAGAGGTCCCTGGTTCCAGTTTCTCTGAGATCTTACATGATTTTTCATGCTTCTCATTCCTAAACCTGGCTGAAAAAGCTCCTTCTTTTTTCCTGCGTCTCCTTTTCCTCCTGGGACCCGAAGTCTCACCTG
>CM052717.1:36976608-36988172 GCA_028551405.1 Uromys caudimaculatus | reverse complement strand
TTTCCAGAGTGGTTGTACCAGCTTGCAATCCCACCAGCAATGGAGGAGTGTTCCTCTTTCTCCACATGCTCGCCAGCATCTGCTGTCACCTGAGTTTTTGATCTTAGCCATTCTGACTGGTGTGAGGTGGAATCTCAGAGTTGTTTTGATTTGCATTTCCCTGATGACTAGGGATATTGAACATTTCTTTAGGTGCTTCTCAGCTCTACTTCACAGTAACCGTTGGACTGAGTGTGAGGTCTCAGATGGAGGAGTTGGAGAAGGGACTGAAGGAGCTGAGGGAGTTTGCAACCCCATGGAGGGAGCAGCAGTGTCAACTGGCCTGACCCCCTGGTGCTCCTGGAGACTGGACCACCAACCAAAGAATACACATGGAGGGACCCATGGTTCGGACCACATATGTGGCAGAGGAGAGCGTTGTTGGACATCAGGGGGAGGAGAGGCCGGCCTGAGGGTGTTAGAGGCCCCAGTATAGGGGAATGCCAAGGTAGGAAGACGAAAGTGGGTAGGCAGGTGGGTGGGTGGGGGAATACCCTCATAGAGGCAGGGGGAGGGAGGAGGGGATAGGGGGTTTCCAAAGTGGAGACCTGGAAAGGTGGAAACATTTGAAATGTAAGCAAAGTATCAAAAAATAAAAAAATAAAATAAAAAAAAAACACAATTAGGGAACTAGACTTTAGTATTAGCACCTCCTCCTACAGGAAAACATAGGATTAAGGGGTGGGAGATGAGAATGTCTTTAAGCATACTGTATAGAGAAACATAAACAACAGTCATCAAACTTAACTAGGCACTGTACAAGTAACACTAAAGCCATCAAAAGACATATATGCAAGAGGGGAAGTAATGGAAAATGAGAAACTTTTTTAAAAAAATACATAGTTTAAAGGTAAAAGTCTCAGTTCTCTCTGCCTCTAACCGGCGTCATGCAGTGCCCTTCCACCAGCCTCTGTTTTAATCATGCAGTGATTTTCTTGTCTCACAGTTCTATGAGGCATGTAGTTATTGCCCCTATATTACAGAGAAAGAAGACTTAGGTTGAAGAAAACTGAATTTCTTTTCTTAGATGTACAGCAAGTAACTGGCCAAACATGGCCTCGAGCTCAGACACTTATGGAGTCTGCATAAGTAACTCTCATTTTTACTATGCATAATCTAAATTTATTATAGAACATCTGAAATTTGTAGAAAATACCTATATTTTAAGACTTAGCTTATCTTCTCAAGCCAATTCTGTGCAAGTATGAATATTTCCTCTCCCCCCCCCCCCAGCATAAAGATTATTGTACTATACCTGATGGTTTTTATACTGCAGGGTCATTTCATCCTGGAAAATTTCCAATAAATATTCAGCTAAGACCTAAATGTATAATTATATCCTTAAAAAGCACTCCTTAAATATACTTTCAAAAATGGAGAAGATAAGAAAACACAGCTCAGGCAGAGCTGAGTTGTATTAAAATTGCATAGATTTTCTTCTTGAGCCAACTGAGAGAACTTTTTAGGGAACTTTTTGCGTTTAAAATCCACATCTTGAGCCAGAAGAATTAGCTCAGGGAAGTATGCTTGCCTAGTAGGGCAAGGCTGTGGGATCAACTCCCTCCCCAATATCTCTAATTAATAAAATAATTGAAAGCAGATAATCAAATCTACACTTTACACTCTGTTTCTGATGCTAAGTTTTATAATATTAACATTTTGTAAATGTGATGGCACCTCTTGGTGAGTCTTCTGCCTACAATTGACTCACATGTAAGGCTACCACAGTTCCTTTCAGAGACTCTTGTCTCTGGCCTCTGCACAGATCTCTGCCTAACTGTCCAGATGGATCTTAAATGTCTTCAGTGAAGGTCTGAAATGCTCTGTACTTTGACAGTACCCACTTCATCTCTCAGATTCTGTATATTTTGATCTCAGCAAACAGAATTCCAAACAGTCAACTGGCCTGCCATTTGGCCAAAGGTAAAAGATATGAGTAGGCCTACCATTATGAATACAGTGAGACATCTGGCATCTCTAGTAGGAAAAACAGCAGCCAGTCACAGTGTGCTAAGGGGCTCAATCTGCCCTTCTATCACCATCTGACAAGTGAATTGGGAGGCTTGCTAACCTGTTAATGTCCATTAGAGTACAGAGAAAGCCACTTGGCTCTTAGAACTCGTAGAATATTAAAGATTAATCCAAAGGTATCTAGGTCTTCTTGATAAATGTCCTGCTTCCTTGAGCTGGAGGCAGCCTGGCAGGATGCTGCTTTTTCTGTCCATGATTACATTGTTGGTACTGTTGTCATTCCACACACTCAAATTGAAGGGCTCAGCTTAACATTACAAACTCCATTTTGCTTTCAGACTCCATTTTATAATTAACTTGCCCTCTGAAAGGACCCAGCTACTTGAAAAACCCCAACTTGTTCCAGAAGCCATGTAACATGTATCCTGGTAACAATCACAATTCCCCTGGGCAAATAGCCACTCCACTCCCAGCAACAATCAGTTCTTAAGGGGAAAGTGCCTAATGTCTAAAGTATATTGATTAAGCTACCAAGCTGAAATCATTATTAGCCAATAGAAGTGCACCAAGCAAATGCCGACCAATCATGTAACTGCCAAGTCGGAAAGTCCTTCACCCTGCTACCATGACAAAAGGCACGGCTGTTATCAGCTCAGCATCTTCCATACCTTCCACTGTGTTGGAGAGGTTGGGGATCCAAACCCGAGCTTGAATAAAGACTCTGCTTTTACATATGAGTTGGACTCTTGGTGGTCTCTGGTGGTCTGTGAGGACCATGTGATCGGAGCATAACACAAGTGATTTAACTGAAGCAAAAGCTCCGAGTCTTTGTCTCATTTTGCTGTGCACACACATGTACATGCAATAGGTAAAATGCATAGAAATGCTTTTGCCTCAGCAGACTAGTGCTGACATTTTTTTTTAATTTGAGAAGTGTAATGCATTTATGAATACCTCATTTCTTACATTTACAGAGACATTCATTAGTGACAGAGTCCCACTGGGCCTAAGAAAAACACTGAAATCTCACATGACAAAGCACATACAATATACATGGTTAATTTATTATGAGAAGAAAGATCTACATTTTACTTTAGAAAGATTTCAAAGTGTTGTTTTATATTAACTTTCTGAGTTATTCTATCTTTTTATTAGTTAGAATTACAGTAACTAGGAAGAACTAAAGATGCTACTTTTGTTTCCTCTGAGTTTATAGTCCAGTTTGAAGGACAGCTTTTAGAGAAGTGATTCTCAACCTTTCTAATACTGCAATCCTCTGATATAGTTTCTCATGTTGCGGTGACCCCCAACCATAAAATTATTTCTGTTGCTACTTCATAACTATAATTTTGCTATTGTTATGAATTGCAATGTAAATACTTATACAGGATATCTGATATGTGACCCCTATAAAAGGGTCTTTGGATGCCCAAAGGGATCAAAATCCATAAGTTGAGAACCTCTGTTTTAGAAAGATACACATGAAAATAAATAGTTTATAGTTAGGTATAGGTACTTTGAGATACAGTTTTGCTATAGAGCCCAGGTTGACCGGAATAGCCTATGCAACACAGACTGGCCTCTAACTCACAATATTGTTTCTCAGGAACTTAAGTGCTGGGATTACACATTTGTACCACCCATGTTATGGAGTGTTTGTGTTTGTGTATTTGGTAGCGTTTCAAGGTAAGCCTACCAGCGACCTCTACATGGACATTCTCAGAGCTGAGAAAAAAGTCTTTTTCCCAGCAGGCAGCTGCATAGTGAACTTCTCCACACCATGGAGCCCTGAGCCTTATAGCCCTTTGTCTTTTATGCACAAAAATCACATCTTGGTTGTTACATTTTAGTTAGCAAGAAGCAGAACTACAAAAGCCAAAAAGCAGGTTAGCGCATTTAGAACTTTCCTGGAACTGTGGACTAGTAGTTTGACAGGTTAGATCTTTGCCCCCATTTTGGCACGTGTTGTGGAACACATGCTAAGTTTTAAGGTCAGAATGCTGTCTCTAATATGGCCTGAGTTGTGTTTAGGGCTTGCTGCCTGTTGCAGCGGAGATGTGCCATGAGTCTATTACAGGAGAGTGGGGAAGAGAATAAGTGCAAGGCAGGTGCTGTGGACTGAACTCTTTGTCCACCCTCTGAAAAGAATACGCACGTTAAAACGTGATCCCCAATACATGCATGGTATCCAGGTGGGGCCTCTGGAGTTGACTAGGACATGAAAATAGAGCCCTTCTTAGGTTGTTTAGGACTCATTGGATTTTAAGAAAAGAGATGTGCATACCCTCCCCACCCCATCTCTTCCTCCTCTGTGTGAAGATATAGCCATTTTTACATATGTAAGAGTAAACACTGGGTTTTCCAGATGTTTGATCTTGGGATTGTCAGCTTTCAAAACTGTGAGAAATAAGTGTTTGATATTTTGTTCACGCTTTCTTGGCTTGTGGTTCTTTGATAGAACACCCTAAGCTGACTTAGAATTGTTCTATTTCCTACTATTATACAACAAATCCCCATCCACTTGGCAACTTAAAAATAATACCATTAGTAGTCTGCAAATCGGTAAGTCTAAAATCCAGATAGCTTTGGACTGCTACTTGAATTAGTCTCCCTTTAGGGTCTCAGAAGGCTGAAGGTACAGAATTTTCTCAAAACAATAAATTGTTCCAGTAGTTAACAATGTTTATCCAACTTCAAAAGTATGAGATGTAAAATAAATGTATTTATGATTTTAATGTAACTTACAGTTTAACATCTGAGTATGACCTTTCGCTTCTTGGCTGGGATGAGAAACGGAGGAGGCTGAGTCCTACAGTCTCCCCAACAGATCCCACCCAATAGACCCCACTCCCTAAAGGCTTCATAAACCTCACCTCTCTACTATACGTCCTAAAACCTACACCATCACCACAGTGCCTCACAGGGCTTTAACACATGAACTTTTAAGGGACAATTAAGTACCCAAAATATAGTTATCTTTATATCTCATCCTGTTTCTAGTGTGCGCATCAAGTGTTGCCAAGAATACAGACTCAATGAATTGGTAAAAGGAATGACAGGGTTTAAGAAAGCGGTTGTACACACTGTTGTTGTCTATTATAGCAAAGGAATACACATCAAAGCCAGCAACAGGCAAAAGTGTGCAGAGGTGCAGGAGAGGCCAGACACATGCTCCTTGATGCCCTTTGCAAAACAGTCATACAAACACATGCTTCATTCTCCTAGCAGTGTATGACAACACATGCAAACTGTTGCCAAACTGGGAGACTCATCCAAGCTATGGTGCCCAAGGTTGTTGAAGTCCACTCCTACGGGAGTGCAATGCCCACGAGGCTTTTATCTGCTCAGTCTCCAGTGCCCCCTACAGGTAAAAATATGTCTATAGCAGGGCCCAAAGTCTCAAGCATCAAAGCACTTTCAGGACGCTAAGTGCTCAGAGATGGTCAGAGCGAAACCTCCAGAAAATAGTAGATGTGAGAAACTTGAGCATGTTGAATAACCCTTCACTGTGCAGTCCACAATCACACTGCATATTTACTCTTCACGGTCTCTGGCCTTTGAAGGTGCTTCTATGAAATCCTAAGACCTTGTTTGTGTCTCCAGTGAGTCCACAGCCAATAGTCATTTATTGAATGAGTAAATAAATAGAACTTTGAGTAACATTTGCATTAGGCTTCTGTGGCCCTGTTGCCTTGGCTTCCTATAGTTTGTTTTTTTAAAATTTATCATGGGTAAGCATTTAGAGCTTGGAAGAGGTTATAAAACAGCATTTTAATAGAGTTCAGGCCTCTAAAGTGAAATCCCGATTAGCATAAAGTTCCAAGCACTCCTTCGAGCAGTTTTTAAATTTCATAATTATTTGACTTGGCATGGAAATTCTATCTAAATATGTCAGAAATTGAAGAATAATTTTGGCATCATAATGAATCTCACTTTATTGCAAAGCTTGCCTTTCTCAAATTATACTAATAATTCTACTTCAATGCTTCCTGAAACATTTACGAGTTCCTTTAACTTACATTTCTGTAGTGTCCTAATCTTTTGAACTTCCTAATGTGGAAATATCTTTTTATCTAATGTCATAATTTCTTACAATATATTCTAGCAGGAGGAGAAAACTTTGATAAATGATATGTCTCTAATTCAGAACAATTTTGCCTTTAGGGGGTGATAGGGAATATTTAGTGATTATATTACCTAATGCTTAACTTGTGCCATCTGCTCTGGCCACTAATTATAAGTGACAGGGGAATAGCTCGCAAATACACAGCAGATCAAAATGATTTAAAATCCCTATAAGCTTCTTTAATTTTAAAATATGCTCCCAGGAAGGCATTATTATTCATGATTCAGACACAAATTATGAAATAAACTGGTCATACACAGCAGAATAATTTGTTTCTTGAGTTAAAGATGTCCTGAAGCCACTGTGGTGCAGGGGGATAGCTTCATTGAGAAGCGAGCAGTATAATCAGCAGATCTCCTCAGAAAGGGGATCATTTAAGGAATGGTGACTTCGGCAACAGTGGAAATGGTGTTGTGATGGTTTGTCTATGCTCAGCCCAGGCAGTGGCACTATTAGAGGGTGTGGCCCTGTTGGAGTAGGTGTGGCCCTGTTGAAGTAGGTGTGGCCTAATGTTGGAGTAGGTGTGTCACAGTGGGTGTGGGCTATAAGACTCTCATCCTGGATGACTGGAAGCCAGTATTCTGCTAGCAGCCTTCATTCAGATGAAGATGTAGAACTCTCAGCTACTTCTGCACCTTATCTGCCTGGATGCTGCCATGTTCCCACCTCAATGATAATGAACTGAACTCTGAACCTGTAAGCCAGCCCCAATTAAATGTTGTCCTTGTAAGAATTGCCTTGGTTGTAGTGTCTATTCACAATAGTAAAATCCTAAGACAGAAGTTGGCACCAGGGACTGGGGTATTGCTGTGATAGGGCTGTCCATGCTTTTGTTTGGAAGAATGTGGATTTGGGGACTTTGGATTTGGAAAGCAGTGGAATGCTTTAAATGGGGTTTAATGGGCCATCTTAGTAGAGACATAGAAGACTTTGTTGCTGAGAGCGATTTGAATTGTACAGACCTGACCCAAGAGGTTTCAGAAGAGTAGAATTTCAGTATGTGGCATAGATTGTTTTTGTGGTATTTTGGTAAAGAATGTGGCTGCTTTTTGGCCTTGTCTGAACAGTCTGCCTGAGACTAAGGTGAAGAGACTCAGATTAATTGCATTGACAAAAGAAGTCTCAGACATGCCCAGCAGAGACTTTGTTTTCTGGTTAAGCCTATGAAGAGCATGTTAATTAAATGTAGCAAGCTGAGAAAGAAAAAGTATAAAATATATGGTTCAAATATTAAAGGGAGCCCAGGAAGTGAAATGGAGCTGAATCCTGTGTTCAAGGAGATGACAAATTAAGGGAGTGGGACTTTGGGCCAAGATCCTACCCAGCTAAGTTTAGATCCAGGCCTGGTTGTGCACATCTTCAATTCTAGGAGATAAAGCCAAGCAGATCTCTGAGTTCAAGGCCAGCCTGAAACAGAGTAAGTTCTATGTGAAGAAAAGCTTAAATCCAGGATGATGCTGCACAACCTTAATCCCAGGAGACAGGCATGCAAATCTGAGTTCAAGAGCAGTCTACAGAGCAAGTCCAGGACAGCCAAGCTTAGGCAGTGAAGGAGCTGGAAAAGAGGAAGCTAGTGATGTAATAGAACAAGGGGGCCATGTTCTAGCTCCTGCAAGCAGCAGAGCTCAGCAGCTTCAGCCATGTGTCTCTGGCTTTAGAGTCAAGAGGAGAAGGAGACTACTGGGACAATTGATAGCTGGAGCTAAGAAATTCATGGTGATTAAGAGGAGACCAGTGTCACTGAGGTAAAATCTGGGAAGTGTTTTCTGAGAGCACAAAGATGCTGCGTTCCAGAGATAGCCAAGGTTGTACATTGCGCTGCAGTTGTACTTGGTAATATGTAAGAGTCACCCAGGTGGTCCTGAAGGCATGAAGGAGTCATGAAGAGCAGCTGACACTGTGAGAGCCATGGAAGGCCACTGGTGAAGGTCCAGCCTCAGATGCAGTTCGTGGCTCAGGACTGAAGGGGTCATGCAAAGGAGTTGAGGCTTGGCACTGTGAAGAGACCCTATGAGAGGCTATTGGTGACGCCTAGTGGCAATGGAAGACCCCAGAGTGTTGGAGATGCCAGTACCATGGGATGATCACCAAGAACAGCAGCGGCAGTGGAAAGAATCAACCTGAGCTTAGAGTGCTACAGAGGGCAGAGCCTTTGGACAAGCCCAGAAGATCATGCGTGGATTCCAGGCATCGAAACAAGAAGCTGTAACACTGAAGTTGCCTTGGAGACCCGAAGTTGTTCAAGGTGCCAGAGCTATAGGCTATCTGCTGAGGAAAGTTGCTAACAAGGAGTGGAAGCAGCCCAAGAGAAAGAAGTTTGTTGCAGTCAACAAAGATGAAACAGGAGCTAGAGATCTGAAGACTGCTTTGACATCAGACATGGAGATGCAGAATTTGGAGTTTGACCAGCTGGTTTCCTATCTTGCTTTGGGGATTACAGTTTTAAGTGATTGGATGAATGTCAGCAGAGACTTTGAACTTTGGACTTTTAACAATATTGAGCCTGCTATAGACTATGGGAACTTTGAAGTTGGACTAAATGTATTTTGCATTATGCTATGCTTAGGTATGGTCTCCATAGACTCATATGTTTGAACAAGCATATGGCAGTCAGGGAGTGGAATGTGATGGTTTGTATATATTTGGCCCAGGGTGTGGCACTATTAGAAGGTGTGGTCCTATTAGATTAGGTGTGGGTGTGGGCTTTAAGACCCTCATCCAGGCTGCTTGAAAGCCAGCTAGCAGCCTTCAGATGAAGATACAGAACTCTCAGTTCCTCCTGTGCAGTGCTTGCCTGGATGCTGCCATGTTCCCATCTTGACGATACTAGACGGAACCTCTGAACCTATAAGCCAGCCCCAATTAAATGTTGTCCTTTATAAGACTTGCCTTGGTCACAGTGTCAGGTCACAGCAATAAAACCCTAACTAAGACAGGTGTCAACTGTATTTCCTTTGTGCAAGTTCATGTTCTGAGACGTAAGAGACAAAGAGTGTGGTGAGATGAGCAAGCTCTGCAGACGTGCATTATCAGAATAGGCATTAATAGACCATAATGTAGACGATGGACTCGAGATGCAACGAGAGCCACAGTCTCAGCGCAATCATGCCGTGCCTGCTTCAGCAGAGAACCATCTTTTATTTTTTGATAAATCATCGCTTTGCCCTGGGAAGTCACGTACTAGTATGGCAGATTCTGTGCCACACTGCTCTTTGCTAGTCCCCGAAATCCTTGAATTCTTACTAGAGTTCAGGTCTCTGAGCTCCATGCCTCCAGAATGGTTTCTACGGAGCATGTGGTGATGGTGGGGGAAAATAAAATGTATTGTTTAAGTGGTATGCCAGGACAACAGGATGCTTTCTGGGCAAAGCAGATCGTGTGCTTATAATCAGCTTGGGTGGGTGGGTATTCACCAAGAACTCTACCCAGTTCTTGTATTGAGAAGGACCCTTCCTGAGAAAGCAATGTTCCCTCCATCCCTGAGGACCTGCACCACATTGACTAGAAAAAGTTTAGACTGGGAAGCAGGCATGTGTGCTTAACAAAGAAAGACCTTTCAGATACAGTGACAAAACACCCTTGTTGCCTAGAACTAAGAACTATGGGGCGAAAGAATTTTCAAAATGAATTCCCGTCTTGGTATTTTATCATGGCAACAGAAAACAAGTAAAGCCACAGACAGAAAGCAAAATAAAGGTTGATCAGTGAAGGAAGCTCACGTGTGCTGCAATGTTTGGCTCCCCCGCATACTGTAATTCCATGACCCAGATGGATCACCTAAGGACCTACAAGTCTAGAATACATGGAGGTGAGGAAAATGTGTTCAACAGAAGGGCAGATGCCAAAAGAAAGAGACATTCACAGAGTGTTGAGCCTCAACAGACCCTTTTCCTAAAAGTAGCAACCATTTAAGTCATTATTTTGCTGTGTGGAGAAGGAAGGGATTAGAGGGAAACTCGTGGGGTATTTTAATCTAGCAACATGGCTTCTCTGGCAAGGGATCACATCCAAAGACCTAGATCTGACCTAGACCTAGATCTAGAATAAAGACATGCCGCACCGTTACTTTCTCTATTTGGAATACAGACATGCCTTTAGTACAAATCTTTAAAGTAAAATTAGTTTGTAGAAAGAAGCAGCCATGTTTGAAAGTGATGTCTCATTGAAGGGCAGACAAAGTAACAAATCTGAGAAAAATTTGACAGAATGAGTCTGAGATAGGATACACCCAACTCTCATGAGAACAGCACAGGAGAGAGAAGCTATTTAAGCACAGCTCAGGGAGAGAGTCAATCTGTTCTGTTCAGTCAGTTGAGTTCAGTACAGTTGAGTTGAATCAGTCAGTAGGTAGTCAGTGAATTGAGTACAGTGCAGTGGAACTGAGTTCCTTTGTGAGTTCATGCAGTTTAGTGAAGGTCAGCAGAGGCAGTTGAAGTCACAGAAAAAGGAGCCAGAAGATTAGAACAAATTGCCAGAGTTAATTTAAGTCTAAGCAGAGTAATTCAGTGAGAAGCTGAGAGAAGCCAGATTGAACTAGCCATCTTGGAAAGGAATTTGAGCCAGAACAGCTGAGGTGAACCAGTCAGAGTTCAGAAGTAATTAGTAAAGATGAGCTTATTCAGCAGTAAGCCTCCAACATGACAATTACATATGGCAAATAAAAGTTACTTTTACAGAAACTGAGCACATTCCACCTATTTCTCCTTTTGGAGAGAGCTGTAGAAATCCTTCTTCTTCCATGGTAATAAAAGGAAGTGAGAATGTACAACTTCCTCCCTTACAACTTATTCATTCTTTCATTCATTCAAACGGTATTTACAAATCTTCTGCTTCACTTCACGTCAAGTTCAGCTCAGCCAGCAGAGGCAATGTAGAAAGGATATTAGTTACTCTTGCATTTCTATGACCAAAGTACAACAGAACGAGTTAAGGAAGAGTTTATTTAGTTCACAGGTTCAGAAGTTTCAGTCCTTGGTGGTGTAATGGTCCAAAAATCGCTGAAGGAAGACCCAGACTCAGATAGTATGCAAAGAGCATTTATTCTGCAGAAACAACCAGCATTCAGGAGCCAATCATTCTTTGAAATGATGACAAAGGTGTTCAGACCATCTTAAAGGAAATTAGGGGAATTTTCTAGAAGGATTAGATAATCCAAACTTTCATTGATGGGTGCTAGGGGATCACAGGGATTGGCTTCTGACTCCCTTGTGCCAGGTGGTCAGTGGTCTGCATTCCTGTCATGAACATTTAACCACAGGGCTGTCCAGCACAGATGGCCCATCCTGAGATAAGATATTTTCCCATTCTGTGGTTATCCCCAGGCTGTTCTTTGGGAGGAAGTTTTTGACTTTGTTCCTGGTTTATGGTCTGTTCCTCTAGCTGGTGCCTTATGCCCTAGTTCCTGGGACTTTTGGTCTGTCTGTTCCTG
>CM052717.1:36907866-36976108 GCA_028551405.1 Uromys caudimaculatus | reverse complement strand
CGGTCCTCCTGGAGTTCGGACCACCAACCAAAGAATACACATTGACGGAATTATGGTTTGGACCACATATGTGGCAGAGGACGACCTCGATGGCCATCAGGGAGAGACGAAAGGCCCTTGGGCCTGAGGATGTTAGAGGCCTCAGTAAAGGGGAATATCAAGGCGGGAAAATGGGGATGGGTGGACGGGGGGTGGGGGTGGGGGGGGTGGGAGGTGGAATTCCCTCCTAGAGGCGGGTTGGGGAGGGGATGGGGGGTATACAAAGAGGAGACTCAGAAAAGGGGAAACATTGGAAATGTATATAAAGTATCAAAAATAAAAAAGGAGAAAAAAAAAAAAGTTCTGAGAGCATAAAAAAAAAAAAAAAAAAAGAATCATCTCACCAACTCTAGGATCCATATTTTTAAAACTCCGTATAAATATGGAAAAACATTAAAGAGGCCATTTCACTGACTAACATTCTCCGAGTTCAGAAAGTTGACATTTCATTGCAGAGATAGCTTGGTCATCAGTATATCACATATATGGATCACTTCCCAACAAAACAATTTAGAATATGTTCCTTTTTTCAGAGTAGGCTCTTGCCAAAGTCTCCAGAGTCCATGGTGTGCTCTCTAACTAGCCTCTACCCTATTAACTACCTATGTTTGGGAGAAATGTCTATTTCACAGTTGATGTTCAAGGTCTCCCAGATGTTTTAGTTGGCTCTAAGGCTTGATAATCTGTGTGTTCAAAGAGCTAACAGTTCCAATGAAAATACTTAAAATACTTCAAAATTATAAGAGATGAAAATACCCCTGTCCCATGAATTCTTGACTTAATAATAATACTTGTGAGTATTCAGTGCCATTGGGCCACCGAGTCCTCTGCTGTCATTGATATCTGTGGACCTTCTGTGCTGCCATGGTAATCCCAACCATTGCTCTGAAAACTACCAGGAGACCTGGCTGGCCCTCTCTAGCTTCTTTCCCTTTGTTTTGGCATGCCTTCAGCCAAAAATGACTCTACTACATTCTTCTTTATTTCCCAAAGCTCCAGGAGTCCAGGGGCCTTGGTATTTAAAAGTCTGGGCTTAAGACTCAAGATGAGTGTAGGGTTGGAGACACCAGGGATCTCTTTCTGGTGACACTAAGAAAATACTCATAAATATTACAACTATTGGATGGTGCATTAATTGGTGTTTCCCTGAGGAACAGAACCAATAAAATGTATGTATGTATAAATGTATATATAAAAATTATATATGCTGGTTTGGAATGGGGACGGCCTGTAGGTAAGATGTAGCTACTAGAGTCTCCTGGTATGGGTGGTTCCACAAGGATTTGACACCAAAGGAATCAGACTTTGATAAGGTTTACAAGATTAGGTTTTAGTTGTTGTGCCCAGAGATTGAGTTACTATTGTTTCTGAGCTAAGTTTATCTTGTGTTTTCCTTCACATGGCAGCTCGTCTGGGTTCCAGAGAGAAAGGTACAGCAGCAAAGTGTGGGTTTGCCTGATGTGTACCACAGAGGCCATGGGGATATTGAAGCATGGGACTGGCGTGGTAGTGACCTGCCAATGGGAACCTAGTGAGCTGGGTGGAGAGATTGTGTAGCTCTGACTCAGACATCTTCTCACTCCACATGGCAGCATGGGTGTCAGAATAAAAGTAGCAACTCTGGAAAAAAATTATATATGCTATATTAATACATTATACACATTAATATATATTGATATACACACATATGGGGGTATAAAATGGGATACCATTTGGGTAATCCCACAATGGTTGCATTCACACTAAAGAAGCCAAGAACCCACCAGGCAGTGGTGGCAGATGCCTTTAATCCCAGCACTTGGGAGGCAGAGGCAGGAGGATTTTTGAGTTCAAGGCCAGCCTGGTCTACAGAGTGAGTTCCAGGACAGCCAGAGCTATACAGAGAAACCCTGTCTCAAAACCCACCCCCCCAAAAAGCCAAGAACCCAAGCATCTCAATATATGAAACTCAGTGTCTCAGCAGTTCTAGTCTGATGCTGAAGGCCTGAAGGGTTCCTAAGAGAGTCCTGGTTTTGATATCAGCAAAGGATGGTGGCAGTGGCAGCAGCACCAGTGTAGATGAACTTGCCAGCACCATGTGAAAGAAGCAGAAGAAAAGCAACACTCTCCCACTTAGGCCTGTTTTTATTAGACCGCCAGCTGGAGATGATGCCTTAGGTGTTTCTCGAGCATCAAATAATCTAATTAAGAAAATCTCTGACGGCATGCCCTCAGTTTATCTTTTAGTGGAGTCCAGCCAAGTTGACAACCAAGACTAACCATTACAGGTGGGTTAAATAAGATTTCATACATTGCCTGGGAATGGTAGTCATCCTTTACCATACTCACAGGCATGGACTAAACAAAATAATTTTGGAAGCTGCTGTTTACCTGTAAGTAAACATTTTTAGATATAGGAACTTGAGTTTCTATTTGATAAAATATTAAATGCATGTTTTATCCGTTCAATGGTGAGGGGGAAGGGAACATTTTTTTTCTAACATTTTCATGACTCACCCAAGGGGCAATACCACCAAAAGGCAAATGGAATTTTCTTCTTGGCTTGTGGGGATCCCTTCTACTTGGACATTTGTGTTTCTTAGTTTCTGAGGCATGCAGTTATTGCTTGAGAAACTATGTGTGTATTATACATACACACATACAGATATATATATATATATTCTTCCTAAATCAAACTGTGAGCCATAGAGGAGACATCTCTGTCCTTTTCATTCCTAAGTTTCTAAGTTTCCTCGGAAGTGTCTTCAGGGCTCACTAACGTTACTCTGCAGCATGAATTTTCCTGTGTGAAATTTTTACAACAATGCCCCCAGAGAAGACACCAGGATAATAAAATAATCAGGATATTTTCATTTCTTTTGTTCCAGGGACCAAAGTTTCTCCTCCTACGACCAGGCCAAGTGTCGGCCTCCATCCTCAGCACCTGCTTTGACATGCTCCACCCCCCAAGTACACAGCACCATAAGTGCTCACACCTCTCCATACACCAGGGACTGTGCAGTCTAGGATTACCCATGGCAGCAGCATCACTGACCCACCCAGCAGGGCAGGATACTGAGTAATTCAGATGAACAAATGTGTATGGCTGCTTCTAGCTCCCCTTCCTGGGACTCCCTGACTTCTATACCCAGGCTCAGGGCAGAAACACTGTGGTGAGAAAGGTCAGTTCAACTGCGTGGTTCTTGGAGCCTTTCCCACAGCCAAGAATTTGCGGGCAAAATATGATTCCTTTACCTCCACCCCCAAGAACATTTCATTTTATTTTATTTTATTTTATTTTATTTTATTTTATTTTATTTTATTTTTTATCAATATATATTTTTTGTTTTCAGATTTTATTTTTATTTTATTTATATAAGTACACTGTAGCTATCATCTTCAGACACACCAGAAGAGGGCATCAGATCCCATTACAGATGGTTGTGAGCCACCATGTGGTTGCTGGGAATTGAACTCAGGACCTCTGGAAGAGCAGTCAGTGCTCTTAACTGCTGAGCCATCTCTCCAGCCCCCCAAGAACATTTTAAATAGCTTAAATAAGTAAATAGAAAATTAAGGCTTAAACACCAGACAATAGGAGCATACTGTAGAGAATAGCAGACATCTGGAGTGATGCCACTGTTAACTCACTTGTTCTTAAGAATTTTAATTGAATAATCATGGTGTACCAGGCATCATGTGGCAGTAGATATGTAGCAAAATACACATGGGCCTTCCCTTTTGGTTCCAGAAAAGAAAACTAGGCACGGTAGGAAAATAGGAAGAGAGCAAACAAAGTAGTTTTTGAGAACTCAAGAAAAGGGACTGGCTGCCGGGGAAAGAGTGGGGTGTGTGTGTGTGTCTGTGTGTGTGTGTGTGTGTGTGTGTGTGTGTGTGTGTGTGAATACAGGCACATGTATACCACAACCCACCCACTGAGGTCAGGGACAACTTCTGGGAGACATTCTTACCAGCTACCTTATTGAGCCAGGGTCTTTCTTCATTCGGCTTCTTCTCTGTACATTACAGGACTGCCTGCCCACAGGTTCTCGCCAATCCTCTTGTCTCCTATCTTACTATAGGAATGCTGGAATTAGCAGTTGGCTTTTCCTGTGTATTCTGGGGTCTGAACTTGGGCTGTCAGGCTTGCTCTGCTAGACCTTTTACCTGCTGAGCCATCTCCCTGGTCCTAGATTTCTTAATTTTACTGCAATAAATTTTCATTATTTTTGTTCTAATTCATGAGTCTGAAAAAAAGTCCTTCTTCTGAGCTCACAGAAAGATAGTTTCCTCTACATCTGTTGTCTTTTCAAAGCCATTACAGAGCTGAAGTTTTGCTTTCACTTTTTATTTTTCAGGTGTAATATAGGGATCCATTTTAATATATATGTTCATTCATGTTAGTTTTGCTAATTAAAGGATAAAATAGGTTGAATGGGGTAATGCATGCCTGTAAACCCAGTACTAGGGAAGGATAGGCAGTTTAAGGCTAGCCTGGTCCACATAGATACAGACCATCAGCGTTATATAGTAAGAACTTGTCTTTAAAAGGGGAAAGAAAGACTGTTAAAAGAAAAGAAAAATTGATCAAATGGCACCTTTCCCTGCTGACCCATGGCAACTCTTTCTTCTAGGAGCTTTCCACTTATTGTTGGGGTATGTCTGCAGGTTCTAAATCCTGCGGCCTGGATCTGCTGGTATATCCTGACTAGATCCATTCCTATATATGATTAAATCTGTTTCTCAAGGATTGAGCTATGTTCCACCTGTAGCCTTAACTACAAGCGGTTCTGTACTGCCTGTTCCAGGAAATGGCAAGGATGCCTTTGTTTCAAAGGTTGTTATGACCACCTTGCATCCATATCCTTGCTTCAGGATGGTGTTATGACTACCTTGTTATGTATGTTCTCCTGTAACCCTGCCTATTTGTCTGCCAACCCCCTCCCATTTGACAACCTCCTACTCAGGAATTATAAAAACCCTCATCTTACCCTGTCCAAGGCTGATTTCTTGACTCCCCCGCCTATAGGGAGTGACAGTCTATGTACACAAATAAAAAAGCTTGTTCTAATTAATCTATGGGATTAACAGGAACAAGAAGGATGTACTTCTTTAGAAATGGATTTGCTTTACTTGACCTTTTGCAAATAAATTTTGTTTGCTTGTTTTTTGTTGTTGTTTTGGGATTTTGAAGGGTTGTTGCTGTTGTTGTTGTTGTTGTTGTTGATAGAATCCCACTGTGTAACCCTAGTTGGTCTTGACTCAAGATATAGACCAGCCTTGCCTTGAAGTCAAGAAGATCTACTTGCCTCTGCCTCCCATGTGCTGGGATTAAAGGTGTGCACTACAATGCCTGGTTTTCAAGTCAATTTCAAGTTTGTGTTCAGTATAAAAGCCTGTTTGAAATTTCATTAGAATTGGGTTTGCTTTTTATCCAATATTTTATATGTAAATATATAAATGGTTTGTGCCTCTTTATAAACATACCTTTCCTATATGTTCTTCAATAAAGACTTACAGTATCCTGCACAAATAATACATTTTCTGCTTATTCCTTTATATTATCTTTAACTATTATACTGTCTGGTTTTGTGTCAACTTGACACAAGCTGGAGTTATCACAGAGAAAGGAAGGAGTTTCAGTTGAGAAAATGCCTCCATGAGATCCAGCTGTAAGGCATTTTCTCAATTAGTGATCAAAGGGGGAGGGCCCCTTTTGGGTGGTACCATCTGTGGGCTAGTAGTCTTGGGTTCTATAAGAAAGCCAGCTGAGCAAGTCAGGAGAAGCAAGCCAGTAAGCAGCATTCCTCCATGGCCTCTGCATCAGCTCCTGTTTCCTGTCCTGCTTGAATTCCAGTTCTGACTTCCTTTGGTGATGAATAGCAATGTGGAAATGTAAGCTGAATAAACCCTTTCCTCCCCAACTTGCTTCTTGGTCATGATGTTTGTACAGGAATAGAAACCCTCACTAAAACAACTATTAATTTTTGCTAATGAATAAAAAGCTATCATTGCATATTAATGCAAGATAACTAGGAATCTTGCTAAGCATTAATTCTGACAATTAGTCGGTATAGTCTTTGAACTGCCTGTGTAGATAATTACATCATCTTTTATTAATAACTGCTCCATTTATTTCTTTCCTAGTTCTAGTTCCTCTTTCTCCCTATCTCTCTGTCTCTCTGTCTCTCTCTCTCTGTCTCTCTGTCTCTCTCTCTCTCTCTCTCTCTCTCTCAATTGGTTTGCCATGCTGGCTAGGATTTTTAACTGGTGTGCCAGTGAACAGACATGACAATGAGTTTTCTTGTCACAGATCTGTGTTCTCTCCCACTTTCTGATACTTTGTTTAGAATCCGAGTGCTAAGTGAGCACATTTGCTTGCCCAGGTTTGAGTTACAGCTGCTATGTACTATTATTTAAGACTCTTCCTCTCTCTGAGGAATGTTTCTCATATCAGGTTATTCGGATGTGGCCAATGACGTGTACCCTACAATCGTTTTCACAAGTTCTTTGTACACTGTGAGATTCTCCTTAATCACCCTCATCACGCAAGTAATCCTGTGTCTGTAGGGGATTTTATTCTCTTCTAAATGAAGCTCTAATGACACCCTTCTCTTTACTGTAATATATCATAATTGGGGTTCCTACTGGCTCCATCATCAAAGGAAACGATCATTGCTAGCCACAGACTCTTTAAGAAGATAAAACTTGGGGATGACCTTGAATTTTTGATCCCCCTGCCTCCACCTGAGGAAGTCAGACTGGGGTCACAGGTGTGTGCCACTGTGCCTCGATTATGAGGCCTTTGAGACTGAACTCAGGCTTTGGCAGCCTAAGAATTTCATTGAGTATCTTGAATTCAGAAATAAGAGTGGTGGTAGTATTTAACTTCTTTAAGGAAACCTCTACTTTTGTTTTATTCTGAAATTGGAACTGTGGCTAAGATTGCTGATCACCAGACATTTCCTCCCTCTACCCTAGCAACAGAAGTATGGCTGGACCCTACAAGGCTCCAATAAACTGACCATGTCAGTAGGTACAGCCCTATAACTGTCTCTACCAACTTCTGGTGGAAAAGAGTTTCCTGCAGTTCATGCCTCTAAGGCCTTGGTTCCTCTACACTGTCCTTCGCATCTATGGCCTGGGACACAGTGTGCCTAGGCCCCATCTCTGGGTCACACCAGTGAGAACAACTTCTTATGGAATGGCGGAGCAGTAGGATGTAAGGTGTATGATCCTGAGATGGTCAGCGGTCGCATCAACCCGTACCACCATCCAAGGATGTCATTTAACCAAGAAATAAACGCAGACTTCTACGGTTTTGTATCCACTAAAGCATCTAAGCATTTTCATGTAACCAACATATAAATGTAATATAGAAAGTGAAAAGACTGATTGCTACCAAGAAAGTATGAGTTATGTTATATGAATTTAGGAATGGGATCCATACTTTTATATTTTGAGAAGCAATCTTTCTGGCTTACATTTTGTAAGTGGTATTTCACTAAAAGCTTGGCATTCAGAACTCATTCTGAGTTTTAAAAAAATGTTGGCTTTTTTTTTTTTTTTTTAATTTACTGACTTTGTAGTCACAGGAGAAGAGTAACACATATTTCAAGATGCTAAGTATACTATTAGAAACTGTTAGAAAATTCCTTTTAAGTAATCACATGAAGAGAACAATACTGGTGAAGAGATTTGGAATGAATAAAACCAAAGATATTAATTACAAGTCTCGATTTCAAATTTAATAATTTCCAAAACACACACACCAGTTTAAGCTTCAGTGGGTGTTCTTGATATCAATATTTGTATGAACCTCAGCTGTAAAGAAGTAAAGCTTCGAGCCAGGCACTGGTGGCGCACACCTTTAATCCCAGCACTTGGGAGGCAGAGACAGGCGGATTTCTGAGTTCGAGGCCAGTCTTGTCTACAGAGTGAGTTCCAGGACAGCCAGGGCTATACAGAGAAACCCTGTCTCAAAAAACCAAAAAAAAAAAAAAAAAAAAAAAAAAAAAAAGAAGTAAATCTTCAAAGATGAGACAAAAGGTTTTAAAGGTAGACTACCATGGTTGTGCATTCAACAGAGCTTTATGCTACCAGCCCAGAGGAACTTAGGAACAGGCCCGTGTGCCAACTACAATGAATAAAATGATATTTAATAGCAATTCCACCATGGAATGTTGTTGATAAATAAAACTTTAGCTGGGTGTGGTAACACATTCCTATAATTTCAGCACTCTGGAAGCTTAGTCAGGAGCATCCTGAATTCAAGAGAAGCCTGTGCCATATCCCGGCTCAAACACAACCAAAATCAAACCGTTTTGTATGTGAACTTTAACCTACTTCTACTTGTGTGCCTGTGTATACCTGATAGCAATGCGAAGTAAGCTTATACTGCTAGCTGTGGATCAAAGATAAAAATCCGTATTTCCTGCACAGTCACCCCTGTTGAGAGGGTTGCTTACACATGTGGTTCCACCTGGTATTAAGTCACCAGGACAGCACTGCCCACTCCATGTTCCTGCTTATTTATTTAACCCTCACCTGTGTTATATCTGCCCTCTCTGTGACTATTGATGTTTCTATTTGCTACTGTTACAATTTTGAACCACCATTTAAAAAGTACCCTGGTTCTTTATAAAAGTTAAGGCATTTGATGAAAAGCAAATCACACTGTAAGCCTCACTGAAGATTATCACTGTTACATATGTATATATTGTATCCATCTTAAGATGTATATACAGTCTCTATCAAATATTTAAAGTATACAAAGTATATAAAATATAATATTTGGGTCAAGTAGTGTACAGAATTGCATAATATTTCACAGTTAACTTATTTATCTTCTAAACTGGAAACCTGTTTTTAATCTCACCCAGTATTCCTCTCTCACATTGTTCTCCAAAACTTTGGAATATGCTGTTTTATGGATACAATATGAACTACCTCTCCATCTCTCTGTTGTTGGACATATGTATAGTTTTAAATTAATTTATAATTCAAAGACACATGGAGCCGGGCAGTGGTGGTGCACACTTTTAATCCCAGCACTTGGGAGGCAGAGGCAGGTGGATTTCTGAGTTCGAGGCCAGCCTGGTCTACAGAGTGAGCTCCAGGACAGCAGGGTTACATAGAGAAATCCTGTCTCGAAAAACCAAAAAAGAAAAAAAAAAAAAGACACATGGAAATCTTTGTCAGAAAAACCTTATATTTTCATTATCACACCCTTTGGATGAATTGCCAGAAGAGGGATTGCTGGTCTGGAACCATATGTGTTGTACACAACCTGGTTCCCTTCAGGAATGCAGGGCCACATTAGTCAGGCCCACCAGCATCCCCAGTGCACGGGAGGCTCTGCTGCCAATTTTTCACTCACAATAGCATTTTGAAACAAATGTGGCCATAACCTTCCCAGACAGCACTATTTAAATACAGGAGGTGTGGCCATAACCTTCCCAGACAGCACTATTTAAATACAGGAGACTATAGCAGACATTTCTCATTCAAGTCACCACATGTCCATGTGAATTTGTAAATGAAACTTTTAATTAATAAAAATTAGCCACTCACTTAAAAGTTTGTGCTGTTCTACTTGACTTTTGCATATATATGAATAACTGTATTTATCCTATAAATTATTATTTATAGAATTATTAGATGCCTGTTTTGCTTTTAGAGAATATACCCATACTACCACCTTTTAACAATTTGGTAAGTCTTTTTAACAACACTATTCAAACTTTATATCACTGGCATTATTAGAATCACTTTCCTGGTTTGTACCGTAAGTATTCTCTTTTTAATTATAAAGCTAATGCAACTTTAAAATAGGCTCAACATATAAATCTACATAAAATTAAAGGCTAGGTTTCTCTCCTTTTAATCCACCTGAGTGTAACTTGCTATTGTATTAGTGACTTTTCTGTTGCTGTGACAAAATACCATGGCCAAAAGTAACTCCAGGAAGAAAGGGTTTACTTTGGCTTCCATTTCTAGCCGGCTAGAGTCCATCTTGGCAGGGAAGAGAGGGCAACAGCAGAGAAGGCATGGGAAGCAAGAGCAGCAAGCTGGCAAATCGCCTTCCATCTGCACACAGGAAACATAGAAAGAGAGAAGAGCAAGTGGGACCAGGCTATAAAACCACAAAGCCCTACACCCCTAGTGCCATAGTTCTCCGGCAAGGTTCCACCCTCTCAAGGTACCATAACTTTCCCAGGCAACACTACCAACTAGGGACCAAGTATTCAAGTACAGCAGCCTGTAGGGGACATTTCCCATTCACACCATCACATCTGCATTTTAATTTGTGAATGGAACTTTCGACTTAAAGGTCAAATCATGAAATTTATTGAATTTCCCCCATTTCTGCCATAACTGGTTTTGCAAAATTTCAACATATTGAGAAGTACATTCATTTAACTTTTCTTCTTAACCTTATATGGTTTAATTCTTACATCTAACTCCTCAAACTATCAGTAATTCATTTTGATGCATGGTATAATTCTGATGAATACATTATTCCAAATTAATACGATGGTTAAATATGAGGTTTTGCGGGTTGCTTTTGAGCACTAGAAACTTTTCTTCAAAAGATGGCGCCATTGGATGTATGGGTGGTGGACAGCAGGGCCCTTGGGAACTGGCACTCTGAAGGAACAGAGAGCAGTCAACACTCTCTCCCCTTTGGACACTTTCCTGTGACATTCCTTTCCTGGCTGCCTTTCACTCCTGGGATTTCTCCCAGCTCCCAACCTCTCCCTTGTACTTAATCCTCTGCCCCTTATCTTAGGTCCTGCAGCTTCCTCTCCAGCCTCTGGCCTCTGACAGTAACTACTCACCATATTGAATGGCTTTATTTTTTTTTTCTTTTATTGGATATTTTATTTATTTACATTTCAAATGTTATCCCCTTTCCTGGTTTCCCCTCTGAAAACCCCCTATCCCCTTCCCCTCCCCCTGCTTCTATGAGGGTGCTCCCCCACCCACCCACAAGTGCCTCCCCGTCCTGGCATTCCCCTACACTGGGGCATTGAGTCTTCACAGAACCAAGGGCCTCTCCTTAAATTGATGTCCATCTGACAACGCCATTGCTTCATATGTGACTGGAGCTATGGGTTCCTCCATGTGTACTCTTTGGTTGGTGGTTTAGTCCCTGGGAACTCTATGGAGTCTAGTTGGTTGATATTGCTCTTCCTATGGGGTTGCAAACCCCTTCAGCTCATTCAGTCCTTTTTCTAACTCTTCCATGCTCAGTCCAATGGTTGGTTGCTAGCATCTGCCTCTGTATTTGTCAGGCTCTGGCAAAGCCTCTCAGGAGACAGCTATATCAGGCTCCTGTCAGCAAGCACTTCTTGGCATCACACAATAGTGTCTGGGTTTGGTGTCTGTATATGGGATGGATCCCCAGGTGGGGCAGTCTCTGGATGGCCTTCCTTCAGTCTCTTCTCCACACTTTGTCTCCATATTTGCTCCTGTGAGTATTTTGTTCCCCTTTCTAAGAAGGACTGAACACTTTGGTCTTCCTTCTTCTTGAGCTTCATGTGGTCTGTGAATTGTATTTTGGGTATTCCTAGCTTTTGGGCTAATATCCATTTATCAGTGAGTGCATAGCATGTGTGTTCTTTTGTGACTGTGTTACCTTACTCAGGATGATATTTTCTAGTTCCATCCATTTGCCTGCGAATTTCATGAAGTCATTGTTTTTAATAGCTGAGTAGTATTCCATTGTGTGAATGTACCACATTTTCTGTATCTATTCCTCTGATGAGAGACATCTGGGTTGTTTCCAGCTTCTGGCTACTACAAATATGGCTGCTATGAACAGAGTGGAGCATGTGTCCTTATTTCATGTTGGAGCATCTTCTGGGTATATGCCCAGGAGTGGTATAGCTGGGTCCTCAGGCAGTACTATGTCCAGTTTTCTGAGGAACCACCAGACTGATTTCCAGAATGGTTGTACCAGCTTGCAATCCCACCAGCAATGGAGGAGTGTTCCCCTTTCTCCACATGCTCGCCAGCATCTGCTGTCACCTGAGTTTTTTATCTTAGCCATTCTGAATTGTGTGGGATGGAATCTCAGGGTTGTTTTGATTTGCATTTCCCTGAGGACTAAGGCTGTTGAGCATTTCTTTAGGTGCTTCTCAGCCCTTTGATATTCCTCAGTTGAGAATTCTTTGTTTAGCTCGGTACTCCATTTTTTAATAGGGTTATTTGAAAATCATCTCTTCCATCCCAGATGTTTACTGGGAGCTCTCGCCCAAAGGTAAAATACCCTACAGATGTGTCATTATCTTTTCAATCAGACCATGCTAAATCTGAGCTTGTATAGGCACTTTCTTCCAAGCCCTTCCTCCACCTCATCTTTACCTTACCAATGGGGCTTACGTCTTCCAGTTTCCTAAAGAAAGCCTGAATGCTTCCCGCATGCTGCTGTCCTCTATCCAGTCATCAACCCCTTTCTCAATGTCTCCCCAACATCTCTCTTCCCACCTACCTAAAGCCCAGTTTATTCCAAGGTCAATGTGAAACCTGCTTACATTCCCCCAGGCCATCACCCTCTCTGCAGACAGATATATTTCTAATATACTACAAATATATTTCTAATAAAAACAGAATTTGTGCTGGGTGGTGGTGGCACGCACCTTGAACCCCAGCACTCAGGAAGCAGAGGCAGGTGGATCTCTATAAATTCAGTCAGCCTTTCTACAGAGCAAGTTACAAGACAGCCAGAGCTACTTAGTGAGACTATGACTTGAAAAAACAGACAAAACAATACAAAGAACCAAAATTGGCTTCTAACCCCGCCCTCACTACCTGTCAGGGCTCTCAGACAAGGTTGTTGCCTTCCTTCAGGCCTCTTTCCGCAACAGCTGGCAGAAGGAAGCACTGGAAGTCACTCAAATAGACTCCGCCTTCCCAGTTTAGTGCTGGCTTCCCAGGGGGCAGGCTTTTTCTGCCTATCAAAACCCAGCAGGCCTCAACTGTCACTGCCGGTGTGTCCCTTCAGAGGTAAACAACTCAGCCAGTGCAAGAGAGGTAAAGAAAGGAAGGGAAGAGATTCTTATTTTGTTTTATTATTATTATTATTACTATTATTATCATTATTATTTATTTTGACAATCTCTTGTACCTCAAGCCCGCCTCAAACTGACGGTATAGACAAAGATGACCTTGAAATTCTAATTTTCCTATATTCACCTGCTGGTACCGAAGGTTTAAAAAAAACTTTGGCTTCAGGCTGTGTGGAATACAATTCTTGTTGGCTGGGAAGTAATTTCCTTGCTTATATACTGGGCCATTAATTTCTAACATACAGGGCAGTCCCACAGGTTGACTACTGGTCTATTTATAGATTTTAGGATGTCAATTAAATCTATTGATTTTTTTTTTTTTTCAATTTCTGCCTTAGCTGGTTTGGTAGAGATCTCAATGTACTAAGGGAAGTGTATTCATTTTAATCTTCTTCTAAACCTTTTCTGGTTTCATTTTCACATCCAATTCTCTAATTATTAGAGAGAACTGTATTAGAGACTAATGTATGAGTCTGTCTTGTAAGCTCCCAGCAGGCAGACATATGACGTAGTTCTCGCTGGACGTCTTCAGCCTTACACAGGGAGGGGACCAGCTGTTTACTATTTACTATTTATTACTATCTGCCCCCTAGTGTAGTAGGTCTCGGATATGCCGGGATACGCCGGCCCAGCAGGTGATTGGCACAAGCGACCAGGCCCCTCCCTGCCCTCTGCCCGCGGATCTCGGTGAATTCCCTAGGGCAGAGTCTGGCCCGCAGCCAGCCGCAGATCCCCACCTTTGGATGAAGCCTGGTACCCCAGGTCCTCTTAGGCGCTAGGTAGGCAGCCGGGGCCTCCCGGGTTCCCCTGCTGGTGAGCACACCTGACCCGGCGGGCGTGGCAACAGGCGTGGCGGCGGGGCTGACGTGGCCCGTGGCGTGGAGCGGGCGTGATTCATCAGCGGCCGCCGAGAGCGATGGGGACGAGTGCCGAGGCCTCCTAGGCGCGTCCCCTGCGCGATCTCGGGGTCGGTGGCCAGGCTGTGGGAAGGCCAAGATGGAAGAGATCCTGAGGAAGCTGCAGAGAGACGCGTCCGGGAGCAAATACAAAGCCATCAAAGAGAGCTGCACCTGGGCCCTGGGTAAGTGAGGGCGATGCGCGGGAGCTGAAGGGGGTGCGCGGGGACACCTGCTCCCGGACCTCGGGCTCCTCGCGGGCCCTAGGCAGGAGGGACTGTCACCGAGTATGGGTTATGGATGTTGCCTCGGAGAATTAATGCAGGGTATGAAAATCTTGGCTCAGCGTGTGCATCCAGCTGTCTCCATCTGGTCCCCTTACCGCTTCCCAAACCTCTATGGGAACCGTTGCCTTTGGCGTGAGGCAACCCCATTCCTGGTCCCTAGAGCCCATTTTCATAGGTTCCCCATAGCCAAGTTAGAACCTCCAGCTTGTGTGAAATCAGGGCCCTGGTTTCCAGGGGTATGGAAGAAAAAAGGAAGTTAATTAAAGCAACAGCCCTCTTCTCAAACACTGGTGAGTGAAACCAGGAAGGAAGGCGTGTTTAATTTTGCTGATAGAGGCCACCTTGCTAAATATTCACTTTTATGGCTATTGTGCATGGAAAATATCAGTCTGGATGAGCTGTGTTACTCCTGCAGTTCGGTTGTTGACTTGCCCTCAGACAGGTGGGCTTTTAGTTGTGTGAGCTGTGCTAAAATTGAGATTAGTTCCTGGTAGCAAATGAGCATTTCCCATCATGTAGGCTGCAGTCCTCCTCAACATCAGAAAATAAACGGAGTGACATATCCATTAGGCAAGACCAAGGCACTGAGAATGGGGTGGACTGAACTGCACTAGGCAGACAGCTCTGTGAGCCCCTTGCTTTACCAGAGCCTGCGTGTTACACCTCGGTAACCAGCTAATTAAAAAAACAGAACCCCTTCCCTTGAAATAGAAACCAATTGGCGCTTGTCATGATTCGGTGCTGTGTGCAACCTGGAAAAAAAGACACAGAAATGGCATTAGTTGGCGGTCCACTAAAGGCAGAATTCTGATAGTGTTTTAGGTCATACTGTTCTGACGGAAGGTCTTAATTCACGTGTTTGTGTGCACATGTCTGTCTGTGTGTCTGTGTGTAGACAATTGTAGCAGGACCAGCCTTTGTTTAATCTCTGCATATCCCTAAATTGTCTCAACTATTGTCCGGGGAGTTTATCTTGTAGGTAGAACGAGTGCTTGGCCATTTTGGTTTAATGTTAAATGAAAAATGGACTAGCTGTCTGAGAAGCAGTGAGGCTCTTAAAGCTGCAGTAAGGTTTCATGGTGGCCATTATCATTTACTGTTCAGCAGTGATTCCAAGCTGGATTCCCGAATGCCTCCCTAATGAAGGGTCACAGATGGCTGGGTAACATAATAAGGCAGGCCCGGCTGTGCATGAAATATACCATTCCTAGTATTCCTTATTAGTTTGCCGTAAATGAAACGGATTGAGGTAAACACAGATGTGAGGAGTAATCCAGTGTTTTTTAATATGTTGGACATTCGATAGTCAACATCTTGTGTTTAAACCACGGTTGTTGAATTTAGGCCCTTGAAGCTACTAGGGAAGCCCAGAGCTGAGGACAGGTAGATTTTCTGGGTCAAGTTCAGAATTCACCTTGACTGTAAGAATAGATGAGGTCCTGTTTGCTGTTCAGTGATTACTCTGTAATTAGCAGAGACGAGATAAAGCTGTGACAGATAAATAGTGCTGTGGAACATTCCTGGGTGAATGGAACCACCACAGCTGGAAAACCGGGCAAAGCAGAGGGTCTGAATATGAGGGGAGAAGGGAGGGAGACTGAGTAGATTTTACTTAAAGATCTTAAAGATCTTTCAGTTCTCTTATTTTTCTTCTATTATTTTGATCATACATTTCAGACACTCCCTGTAGTGAAAAACAGTTTGTTGAAGGAGAGTGGGGATGCAATATAAACAAAGGCTTAGGAAAGAGGTTTTTGCTGTTTTTCTACTTCCCTCCATTTCCCTCAGCCTTTGTCAAGGCTCAGCCCTCGAATTTTTAAATAGAGTTAACATTTACATGTCTAAGAATGTACTTAAGAATCTAGTGCAGCTGCCCCAACAAGAGCTCCAGGGGCCTGGTGGCAGTTAGCTGTGGCACTTGGTGGCTGCTGCCAGGCTCCTGATGCTCTTCTGTCTGGAATTCCTTTCCAGATGCTTCAAGGCCTTCCAGGAAGCTTTCACAGCCTGCCTCAGTGGAATCATTTACTCTGCTGGCTTAGAGCCCTGCCCTCCAGACTCTCTTAGAGCACTTAGGACTTTAGAGTTGGCTCGGGCATACCTGTAAGGGAAGGATAATTGAGAAATGTCTTCAGTACAGGGACAAGGCAGGTTAGAGCTGACCCCCACCCCACAATTTACTCGCTCCACCCGTGAAATGTTCACCAGGAGAATAGTGGGGTTTGAGCTGATGTGAAATTATACAGTTTTAAAGACCTTGACTTGATCTTTGTGAATTGTCTGACACGCTCTACAAGGATTTTGGGTGTCCATAAACTTAGACCATCTTACCCCCTACTTAGACTGCGTTAGGAGAGGAGAGTAAGGTATTCATGGGGAAAGCATGGTGTTGGAATTAGTTTTAGCTGTGAGTTAGACATAATCCTAGAGTTACCTGAGAAGAAGGGGCCTCGACTGAAGAATTGCCTAGATCAGATTGGCCTGTGACTATGTTCGTGAGGCATTTCCTAATTGCTAATTGCTAGTGGAGGGTCCAGACCACTATGTGGGACCTAGGTAGGTGGGACATGGGCTGTATAAGAAAGGTAGCTGAATGTGAGCCTGCAAGAACCTAAAGAGCAGCTTTCCCTTGTGGTGTTTCTTCAAGCTCTTGCTCCTTCAATGGTAGTCTGTAGGCTGTAGCCTGAAATAAACCCCTCCCTCTCCAAGCTGCTTTTGGTCATGGTGTTTATCATAGCCACAGAGATTATACTAGGACACACAGTCATCTTTCTTTAGAATATGATGGGGCAGTAGTCATCTCAAGAGAGAAAGATCATCTCTATACTAATAAGGTAAGCCAGATAAGGTTTTTGTTTTTGCTTTTGGGTTTTTTTTTGGGTGGGGGGAGTGAGACAAACTTTCTAGAAGCTGATGTAATCGCAGCTATGTTACAGCAAGACAGGACATTATGTGGCTGCTCAGACATTAAAAACAAACCAACAAAAACCAGCTAGGACCATCATGGCTAACCTAGTTCTTTGTTAACTGCCCTTTACTTCATGGTAATGACACGTCTATATCATTGGTATGGCAGAATTGTTTGTTTCAATCTCAAAATTCCAGCTAAGGACAGACCATGATAGTAAAGGCTATTCTGCAGGACAGTCAGACCCTCTTCTCATGTATGAAGAATCCTCCCCTTATTAAAGTCCACCTATAAGTTCAGCTACCTAAAAGGGAAAGGTTGTAACTCAGAATCCTTCACTCTCTGTCTGCATAAAGGTTCTCCCAAGTTCCTTAGCTTGTGTCATCTTTACATTCTTTCTCTGATGGTGATGTTAACCTGGAAATACTAATTAAAAGTTTCTGCTACTTCTGAGACCTCCTCCACTTTCATCAACGGCCACACCTAGATCATCTAAGGCATAGTTCTAAACCTGTGGATTGAGACCACCAAAGGCCCATCAAAACCCACAGATATTTACCATACAATTCATAACAATAGCAAAATTGTAATTATGAAGTAGCTACAAAAATAGTTTTATGGTTGAGAGTCACCACAACACAAGGAACTGTGTTAAAGAGTCGCAGCGTTAGGAAGGTTGAGAACCACTGAACTAAGGTGGGAAGAGATATATACCACTTGCAACATCTCAAGAGAAAGGAGCCATCCCTTCCTTATCCCACCTTTGGAAAGACTGGTCATCACCACATTTAGACCATATGGCTCTTCATCACACCCATGTGGTCCTTGGTCCTTGGATTCTCTATGTGTCCTGAGTCATAACTGGATCAGACTTATACTATGAGACAGTTGAGTACCAGGGTTTCCTCAGAGCAAATGTAGAGTGTGGCTGAGAAAGCAATATTTAATATTGACCAATTAAATAAAACTCAGCAGAGGGGTGGCCCCTGTGAGCACAAGCACAGGGTGTTTACAGCCTCCGTGCTTTCCGCATCTATATTTGAGAACACACTTTTAATTTATAAATATACTCTTACTAACCCTTGTGGTTTCAGATATTACTCATCCTTAATTTGTAAGAGTTACGTGTTATTTTTAGAATATTGGAAAACATTAGAATAGTATAAAAGGTGAATATTGTCTTACCACCCAGTGGTCACACTACATTACATTTAAAAGTTACCCCTTTTGCAAAGGGATCATACTTCACATTTATTTTAAAAGGTCAGAATTTTTAAAAATGCATTTATCTTTTAAATATTTACTTTATTTATATGGGGTGGGTGCAAAAGCCTGCATGTAGAGGTCAGACCTACTATGTGGGTTCTGGGAATTGAACTCACATTGTCAGGCTTGGTGGTAAGTGCATTTACCCACTAAATCATTTTACTAGCTCCTTTAGTACATTTTTTTTTTTTTAATTCTGCTTTATCACAATACCTTTAAAAATCAGTGGTTTTGTTAGTTGCAGAATAAGTAGCAAGGACTAAGTATGCATTTTATCTTATTCTGTGCTATTGAGACTCTTGTTTGCCACTGATGTGCTCTGAGTAAAAAAGCATTCGTTGGTTGGGATGAGCACATGAAAGCCTGCAAGAACAGGGTTTTCCTTCAGAACTAAGAACTCCCAAGGATGGGACTGCACTGAAAATAACAAAGAGTGGCTGGGACTTAGGTCTTGGGAAGCAGCATGCCCTCATTTTTAAATTATGTTGACCATTTTACTTATAACAGAGGACTGATGAGGTATACATTTGAGATACAAAGGAAAAAGGAAATGGAATTCGAGGTGGAAACTCCCACTAGGTGAAGGCCCATCTTCCTCACTGCCATCTCTTCACCCGCTGCCCTTCCAGCTCCAGGTTTTCCCATAGGCAGCTTTCCACTGTCAGACTTCTTAGCGTGCCTGTAGGGAGTGCGCCCTTCCCTTCGCTTTCTACTGTTCTGCCCATTCTGATCTAACTCAACTTCTACCAGAGACACCAGACACCACTGGGTGCTGGCTTTGCCTTGCTGCCACTGCCACTTCCTGTGACACTATGGTTCTTGAGCTACATGGTGTCAACAGGAATTGAACTTGTCCATTCCCACATCCTTGGTTCCTCACATCTCAGGCCCAGCATAATGAATTATGTCAATATCTCTTCTTGGGTGGCACAAAAGTGCTTGAAGTTAGCAAGACCCAAAGTGATCCTGTGAATTTCCTACCTCATCCTCGAACCTAGCTCACTTCCCTGTGATGTTTCTAGGTATTCAGTTAGTACTGTCACTTGTCCAGTTGCTTAAACCTAAAACAGAGGGTTATCCTGGATGCTTCTGTAGTTTGTTGTCTAACCTGCTCTAAGTTCTGCTTCTGTTTACGTCTTAGCTGTATCTCCAGCATGTCTATGTCTCTTTACCTCTATTGCCTACTCAATGGCCAACATTTCTTTCCAGCCACCCCTGGCCTGTGGCAGCTTCCTGTGTTCTCCTTCCTTGTTGCTTCTAGACTTTTTCAGGCTACTGTTCAAGCAGTACCACCTGGGAAACCTAATTTGCTCATTCCATGCCAGGTGAAAGGGCTGAAGAGCACCTGTTAGTGTGCGGTGGTGCCCTCTGTGTTCTGCTAAGTCTCATGTGGCCTGCCTCTACCTGTCTGAGAACCTCATCCTGCACCACCTTTCCTCTGACACTCTGAATTTCAACCATATTGACCTTTTCACTGAGTGACATAAGCTATCCTCCCTGTTTCTCCATTACCTCAACAAATTCATAGTTAGCACCTACAGCATGCCAGGAGCCATTCTCAGTGCACTTACCATAGTGAATAAAACAGACGTAAGATCCAATTTGCTGTTCATGGACTATTGCAAAGATGACAGCAAATGATCAAGATAAGTAAAAAAATTATTACAAATCAGGTAGCAACAAAACCTAGTGGAATCATAAAGTAGTACCTGAGACCGAAGGAAAATGGAGTTACCATCTCAGTAGATTGTTTAGGGGAAGCTGTCTTGAAAGGGAGATTGTGAGGAAGGCCAGCGTCTGGTGACTTAGGGAAGTGCAGCGATGGCAGGGCCTATTTATCTACCATGTTGAGTAGAGAATGCACATAGGGGCTGAGGCAGTGGTAAAGCGAAGGCTGCTGTAGTCACCAGCTGTAAGAAGGTGAGAACTAGGCCAGTGCCCTCAGGAAGCAGTGACAGTATTTGAGATGCCATGAGTATTTTCTTTTTTCAATCATTTTATTATATTTGTATTCATGTGTTTTGTGTAGGGCCCCAGGGATCAATTATAAGTCATCAGGGTTGGTGGCAAATACTTTTATCTGGTGCTGAGCTACCTCATTGGCCTTAATTTAAAACATTTAAGCCTTCCTCGAGTCTATTTGCAGGTATGTTTTTTGGTTCTGAGTTAGGATTTCACTCTGTTGTCCAGGATGGTCTCTAACTCTTAGGTCTAAGGGATCCTGCTGGCTCTGTGTCCCCGGTATCAGGAACTACACAGGCGTGCACTACATGTTGAACTAAGTGTTTATGTCTTTTGAATTCATTACGCTCTCTTCTTAGAAAACCTTCTTCTTACCTAATTTGCAGTCCTGTTCAGTTTTAGTACTTCCTAGAGGGAGCGCTGATACCTGTCTATAGAAGAGCCATCTGATGCACCCTTTGACTGATACCCAAATTTTCCCTCCTGGCGTTTGCCACAGTTTGAAACTAGAGTGTATGCTCTCTGAATTGTCTGACAAACTATTCTCACTACTGGGTCTTCAACCCATTACATGGCCTGAAATTCAGTGAGTCTGTCAAGGAGACAGGAGCAGTCACTGACATCTAAGGACAATATCAGGCTTTAGATAACAGTAATTTCATTAGCTCTTCCTAAGAATCTTATGGTGCAGATGTCAGTCACCTCCCTTTACAGGTGGGGAAACTGGGTGCATGTCAGTGGTTGAGCAATTGCCCTGGCTCAATCTTAGGGGAGAGAGAGACAGAGAGAGAGAGAGAAAGGCAATAGATAGATAGACAGAGAGACAGATAGAGAGGCAGACAGACAGACAGAGAGACAGACAGAGAGACAGACAGACAGATAGATAGATAGGTGGATAGAGATGAGGGATGAGAAGCTTGGACCTGGGTGACTTGTTCCATCCCACAGAATAGTACGGAGCCAGAGAGAGAAGGTGGTTTTCTCTGATCTCTTGTTGGTGTTTCTGTGGTATTTCTCCTTTCAGTGCTACTCTGTCCTATATTCTGGAGCAGCACTTGGAAGAGACCACTCTTCATATTTCAGGGCCTGGCTTCTTTGTTCTTTCAGCAATTGAATTCTACCCTTGTTCTGCTTACCTGGAATAGGGGTCTCTGCTCATGGCAACTGTGTTGCCGGTTGCCGCCCCCCCTGCACCCACCTCTACTCTTTTGTTAAAGGTGGTGCTGAGGATTGAACCCAGAGTCTTTCAAGTTGGGCAAGCCCTCTCGCACAGTGATTTCCCTAGTCTCTTTCCTCTTTCTTCTGGCTCACTCAGCATTGGTAGATCAGGCAGTGTTCAACCCTGAGCTGAAGATAAATCCCTGTCTCTGGAAAGAACACAATGCTTGCTTATCTGGTGTCATTTCTCCTTGACTAGCAGCACTGACTTGCCCTCAGCACTGCTCCCTGTCACACTAATTGCTGGGCTGTGCTAACCTGTGTGACCCTTTGAGCTACCCCCAGAACCTGCATTTCATGGCTCATTTTCTTGTCAACCTGTTCCAGCCTTAGCTCTGACCTCAGTCCTCCTCTTTCCCTACTGGGCCTCATGTCTGAGGCACCACTGACCCTGCTCAGCTTGACTTCCTGTTTTGCTGATGAGTCACCTTTCTCACATCCAGGATTTTTGCTCCATTGGCTACAGTAGGCCTAATTCTGCCCTGCTGGGTCCTATTAGTACTGAATCTAAGGGACATATTTGGTTTCTTGTTCTCTCTGATCTCTTAGTGGGATGGAGGGGCTTGTCTGTCCTCTCCCAAGGGAAGTAGTTCAAATGGACAAAGCTTGTTGACTCTAAATGGCGAAGCCGATCACCTGGAGATCTGAAGTAGAATGGTTTTAGACGGGACATAATAATTAGCTTTTTATTGTCTGTACAATTCGAGTCAATAGTAGTGTGATTTATCCACAAACCATGGTGAAGTATTGAGTATCTGGTTAATCATGAGATCTGAGGATGAGCCCACTTGAGATGTGATTAAATAGATGGTCCAATCTACCATGTCACAAACGTGTGTTTTTAACATAGAAGTCTCTACAACGTGTAAGTCTGGAGCAGGTATGATAGAAACACAATTCTTTTTTTTTGGCCCGGGGAAAATGGCTTCATTACATGGCAGGACCACAACAGTACTTAGGAATTAGCACTGGGGCCCTTCTTCTTGCCAAAGGTGGGTACAACATTGACAAAGCGTCGTACTGCATTCGCCTCTTGGCCTGGCCTGTCTTCTTCTTTTCCTGTTTGGCCACCTTGGGAGTTTGACTTCTCACTTTTCCAGCACAAGCCAGGGAACCATGAACTTTACCTCCCAGCGTGCGACCAGCTACTTCCAGAGTGGTCAGGGCCTCTACACCACACTGGCCTAGGGTGGCCTCATCCTCCAGCGGTGAGCCTGCCAGAAGCATGACTTGATCTTCGGGGGCAGTGCCTTCCAGTGAGGCCACATGAGCTTTGATCTGGGCAATGGTCTCCTGGCTGGTCACCTTGAGGGTGTGTAGTTCCTGGGTGTGAACAAAGAGCTCCATGTTGGCTACTAACCCGTGGACGCTGCTGCTGCTACCACGTAGATGGAGTCAAGAAAGCAGAAACACAGTTCTTGTTCAATCTACTTGAATGGAAATTCCCAATAAATCACTGTGTCCTGATTATGTAGCAAAGACACTCTATAAACAAATGTAACTTCAATATTTTTCATAATACTAAGAGAAAACCCAGAAAGGGCAAAAGTGCTTTAATGATCACCACATGTCCTATAAGGTGCCTTGTGAACTTGAAAGCCTTTACATGTATGAGTTTATTTCCTGAGAGATTACAATGCTTCAACCAAACAGCTCTTGTTTCTGTGATGGGAGAATGGAGCATCTTGGTCCATGGTAGGTAGACTGAATTAGCATTCTAGCTTAGGTTAGGGATTTAGTTGTCCAGTCCTTGCCACTAACAGGAAAATGTGGCCTACATTTTAATCACCTCTTTCCCAATAATGAAGCGAGGTCCATTGTGGGGAAAGAATTTTAAAATAAAGATGACTGAGAAGTGGGTAGTTTCTATTTTCCAAGGGGGAACAAAAACCACTGGTGACTTCAGAGAGTATAGAGATTTTAGTATTTAGATATCATAGTCTTTGAATATCTACTTGTAATTCCATGATCTTCTTTTACAGAAACCCTAGGTGGCCTGGACACTGTTGTGAAGATTCCTCCCCACTTGTTGAGGTAAGAGATGGTAACTGTAATGCAGCAGGAACAAAACTCGCCTTCTATGGTTTCCTAAAGGCTGGATCACCTTGTTGGTTTATAGCATTTCAAGTGCTGTATAGTTTTTAATCTTGTGTTGTTGATTTATTTGGTGTGGATGAAGTGGGATATTTCATGAAGGGAGCAAGATGGGACTTGGTTCATTTCCGACTGTGTGTGAAGTGAATGAATGAAGTCAGTGATACTAAGATGGTCAGTGAGTGGAAGGATGTAAGCAGGCAAGAAGAGACATGACCAAAGCTAATATGAGAGAGTAGACATGGAACAAAGCCTTCCAGTGAAGCACAGATAACAGTAATGTTCTCTGGGAAATGCAGTCAGCCCTGCCAGCTGGAGTGGGTTTCCTTGTTCTCCCCAGCCTTGGCAGGACTGAAGTCACCTGCAGCAGCTCTGAGACACAGCTTATTCTGTACCTGCCTCTCCACTTCCCGTGCACATTTCCCTCTTTCTCCTTATTTTGAGATAAATGTATGTCCTGTGTAGAAAATGGGAAAGAACAAAAGGAGAAAGAAGACTATTTTCACAACCACACACCTATTGATAATGACTAAAGCCAGTTTAATAGATTTTCTCAAGTCCTTTTCACATACATATAAAACATAGAAATGGCTGTGAATTTTTTCTTACAATTTAGTTTTCTGCTTGTTTTTTTAACATAATACTATATGAAACATATTTTCTAATTCCAGTATGTTCTTTAAAGTACTTCATTTTTAATCACATGGCTGTAGTCTAATTTATTTAGCAGTTTTTCTATTATTAAAGCACTTGATTATTTCTAAGTGTTCCTGTGATATTATGAGAAGTGAACTTACAATCGCTTATAGAGTATATTTTCTACATCGTCAGGACACCATGACTTATTGGGAATTTCCATTCAAGTGGATTGAACAGGATTCAATCCTGTTCTTCAATTTCTCTTCAAAGCAATGTATTGCTTCTCCTATCATAAGTGCTCCAGAGTTAAATGTTGTAGGGACTCCCACGTTAATCAAAGTTGTACAAAGCTTACAAAGTGACAGAATGGTGCCAACACAATGACTAGCAGGGAGCTGTCCCAAGAGGCCATGTAAGAACTACAAAGGCATGCTAATTTTGCGAGTTCATTTCCTGTTTTCTAACTCCTGTATATATACCGTTTCTTGAACTTGATTTGATCCATGTTAACTTGGTCATTGCGGATTCCCTCCTTTCCCTGTTACTTTCCTGCTTGATAGAGAAAACCAAAGCTGGTACCATCCTGGTCTGCTCTGGTGAGTTTCCTAGGGTGTGAAACCATCATACCACCACAAAGAACTGTGAAAATGCCAGTCTGTGGGTACAGGAAATGATAAGAACCAAGAAACACATCTTTGCACAATTTGGTTAATTTTTACTTCTTGGCTGTCAGCAAACTTGAGACCTAATCCAGCTATAAGATGATAAATGAAAATATCTCTTGATAAGTTACCTTCATTTCATGTAAACACATACAGACAGGGTTCTTATTGTTTACATCCATAAAATTACACTGATCTAAAACTGATGTCATGCCAGACTTTATCACAAACAGTAGGTAATACCCATCCATAGATAAATGGACTAATTGACGATATCAACAAACCCTATCCATTCCATTAGAAAACATTTCCAATAAAATTGTTTTTTCCATGTTAACAATATTAACATTCTTATAAATAATGGTCATTGTTCTTTGGATCGATCTTGTACATTAATAATGATAGCTCAAACTGAAAGGAAATTGAACACTTTTAAGCCCTATAGTCCCAGGACGTTTTTAAAAACATCATTTTATGCATACTTTGTTACAAAAAGCATAATATGGAGATTCATAAAAGCCTTTCAAGCATTAACTCATATTGTATTTAGAAAAAATTCTTTCTGTGTGTGAAGTAGACTGGAAATGTGAGTTCAAGGAGAAAGGGAGAACAATGGAGTATTTTGTTGTTGTTAAGGATGAATTTGTTCTCTTATTTTCAGTGGTTTAAAGTAGTTTTCAGGTTGCTGTAGTGTACAGAGTTCTTTAGATACATCTACAAGATAGTATGTTTTAAATGAAATTTTAAATAATCCCAATATGCCACAACTATAGCTTTCATAACTAAAATTATACTGGAAAAATATTAATTTTAAAATACATGGAAGCAAAATCTTAATATTTTTCTTAATAACCATTAAAAAAAATCATCTTGACCACTGTTCTGAAGGTTGTTTTTCAAACCAAAGCATTATTCAATCTGAAAACGAGGCTTCTGTGCTTCTGAGTCTGTGGTAGCAGCTCAGCCTTCAGGGTGCGAACAGCAGATAGCAATGGCCGTAGAATAGGAGTCTAGTCTGCCCTGTCCACAGACAGCTGGGGAGCCTCTGAGATACCTCAGTGGATAAGGACACCTGACTGAGGACCTGAATTGTATCTCCAAGGATCCACATGTGGAAGGAGAGAACAAGCTTCACAGTTGTCCTGTGACCTTCACCCATGCATGAAACACACATATGTGTACACACACACACACACACACCACCACCACCAACAACAACCAAATTGTAATAAAAGCTAATTGATATTTTTGTCATGTGTTACGGGGGAGCACATGAGTTGGAGACAATACCATTTCATTGGTGCTAAGGTCATGTGTTTGGTTCTCCTTTGTCTATGGGTGACTTAACCCAGAATCATTATTATTAGGAGTCTAATTGAACGTGTTTATCCTGTGACAGAGAGCGGCACTCCGTTGTATATAGCAGACTCTGCAATACTGTACTTTATGTGCACAGCAAAGGCCACCAAACATTGTACAGTGCACTGAACCATATGAACAAGACATGTCAGATTGCTCATGTCAGAGACTTTTTATTCTGGAAGGGGAGAATGAGGACAAATGTGGAAACACTGTTACATAGGTTGAATTTATTACAGGCTTTCATACTTGTATAAGGAGGCTTCAGGCGCCTGTGAGTCACAGTAGTGGAGCCTTTCAAAGCCTCTTATAGAACACAGGAGGAAGCCATGATTACAGCAAGGGTGAACTTTGGCATCAACAGCAGTGTGAATAACTTATGTTGTGTTTTTACTAGGGAAGCGATACGATGAGCTGTAACAGAGGCTCATTAACTCTGATTCCATTCTTCTTTAGTGTGTAGCTTGATGGATCTGCTAGGAACTCTCATGTTGCCTTTTTGCTGTTGTTTTACTTTTATTGACTGATTAATGACTGGTTTTTGAGACAGCATCTCTAAAAACTTGTTTTGGATGGGGTTATGGGGAATCATTCAAATGCTGAACACTTTTGCTATGCTCAGCTTTTGTTTTTATTTCTCAACTGATTGCTTTCATATTAAATATATGAACATTCTAATAAATAATTACAAATATGGCTTTGATCGTTTGTGCATATTAGTAATGACAGCTCAAATCAGAAGCATACTGAACCCTTGAGAGACCTCCCCCACTTGAGCAATTGCTTTTAAAGACTTCTCATACAAGCCTGAGTACACATTAGTATGCTGGGTTTAAGTGATTGGTGAATGCATAGTACATTTTTTGGAAGTTAAGGAGTCATCAGGAGACATTGCCTATGCAGGAAGAACAATGAACATATCCTCTGGACTATCTCCCAAATTTGTTAGTAGGGGATCATTTTCATCTTCTTGCTATTAGTCGTACTTTTGACCTTGGCGATGAGAATTCAGAGTCCCTGACTTGCCATGTGGTGTCTGCAGTCTCCTCCACTTTGTGCCCCACTACCCTCTTCTTGAACTCAAGGTCCTACCTGTGTTTGGGGAAGATTGAATAAAACCTATCAACTAAGATTCGATTGCAGTATCCCTTTATTCAAGAGGCTGTCCACAGTGCACGTTGTGCTCTAGGTTAGGGTCACCAGCTCTAGGTCTTCCTTGTTTTACGAATAGGTAGGTTGTTTCCTATCAGGAACTGCATAAAATACTTCTGACCGGGTCATACTGCCACTCATAGTCACTGATTCTATTGTAGCTTGCAGTGAGAATTTTGACTTCTTTTAAAACACAGAAATATTTTATGAATGTGTTTTCATTTTTAAACCCAGGTGTGGGATATAGGGCTGCTTCAGATTATCCCAGCAGCTGACTATGATTTGCCCCATGCTCTAGCAGGGGCATGATTTTGACAGGTACAGATAGTTTCTGTGGATGTATGACATTTGGAATTCTGGGAACTCTTCAGAGGTTATATAAATGCTAAGACCCTGAGAGTTGGGGAGCTATTGGTGGGTTGTTGGTTGGTTGCTGTTGGTTTATTAAGTAGTCATGTGCAAAGAAGAAACAACAAGAAGAACATAGATATATATCCTGATGGCAAGATCAAACTTGACCCAAGGAACTTGAAGTCCCAATCAGCAGGAAGTAGTCTAATGATAACGATGCCCCCTTTTACCTCTCTTCTTTTTTCTCTCCTATTTAGTGTTAGGAGTTCAAAGGGTGGAGAAAAAAGAACCCACAAGGTAGCCAAATGCCTGGCTACACTGGGATCTACTTTTTTGACCCAATTATTAAAAAGACCTGAAAGTTACTACTGAAGCTGCCATTAGTTTGGTCATATCACAGACTTTCAGGACTAGTGGTAGCCTTAACTAGAAGGGAATACCTAGCTTAAGCCCCCTTGAGGTAGCATGTCTTCACCAATGTTTAGCTTCTTGCAAATCACTGTCGCTCTTTTCTGGTGACACACAACTGCTTGACAGACCACAACCAACAGCAACCAACCAACAACCCACCAACAGTTTCCCAACTCTCGGGGCCTTAGCATTTATATACCCTCTGAAGACTCCACAGAATTCCAAATGTCACATACTAACAAGTTCTTATGAGGGCTTGGCTATTCAGATACGTGAATATTTAGATACGTTGTCTTATCTGAAAATTCGCAGACTTTACACTTTCTCCTCTTCATCTGTTCAAAGGGCAGGGACTCATGCCTGAAACATGGGCCTTTTGTTAGGATTTTATTTGTTATTTGTAATGGTTGCTTCTCTCAGATGGGTCTTTATCTGTAGGCCACTCTCTGGGGTTGTTCTTGTCAGAGAGACTTTCCTAGTGTCCTCTACCCCTTAGTGCTCTGTCTGTTCATCTGGCCAGTCTCTCTTCTTTCAGTGGATTGCAGACCTCATATTTGGGTAGCTGTGAATTTGAACACTCTAACTGGCATGGCTATGTGTGAATCTACACAGCTATCTAAATAAGCCTAGATACCTCAGGACTGTAGTACATTGGTGGATCTGGCTGGTTTTCAGACTTCCAATCCTATCTTGCTTGTCAGATTGCCACAGAGATTCTCTTCTTTGAGATCAGACCAAGTTATACAGTTAGATCCTGTCTTTAAAGGAGTTTTTAAATCATAATTTTTGGGTTAATCTTGATATTAAAGTGGAATATTAAAATTTAGTTTCCTGAGATGTTAGTGATCCCTTAGATTATGCCTAAGGCTAGTGTGATGGTTTTCACCTCCTCTAGGTCTGATCCTACACTCATGCTACCAGGAAGATTCCACAGCTACTAGGTGTCCCCTTTCTTGGTTAACCTTCTACATATTTATATATTTACATATTTAGTAAAACTTCCTGTCCCTTGTAGTGTTTTTAGGCACTTCCCAGTTTTTACTCCATTTATATTTTAGAGCCACTCCTAAGTTGAGATAAAGCATTCTTGCCATGGGTGGTCATGATGGTTTGAATAGGTTTGGTCCCCCTAGATTCATATGTTTGAATCCTTGGCCATAAGGAGTGACACTATTAAGAGGTGTAGCCTTACTGGAGGAAGTGTGACCTTGTTGGAAAAAGTACATCACTGTGTAGGTGGGCTTTGAGGTCTCCTATTCTCAGGCTCTGCCCAGTGTGGAATCTTGTCTCCTCCTGGATGCCTGAAGAACACAGTCTCCTGGCTTCCTTTGGATCAAGATGTAGAACTCGCAGCTCCTCCAGCACCATATCTGCCTGGATGCTGCCATGCTTCCTGTTATAATGATAATAGACTAAGCCTCTGAAACTGTTTTCAGCCAGCCCCAATTATTTTTTTCTTTTATAAAAGTTGCCTTGGTCATGGTATCTCTTCATATCAATGAAACCCTAAGACAATGATCTATATTTTATATACCAAAGCTGAGATTTGAACAACTGGTCTAGAAGTGCTTGGTTTACAGTCCTTTGTAATATCCCCTTTGTATGAGGATCTGAAGTAGTGGCACATATTCAGGCTGCTCTCTTCAGCAATACCAGTTGTACATTGCATACAGCCTTTCATTATTATTTTGTTGTCCTTGAAGATTGTTGAGGTCTCTCTTCACCCTGGCAGATAGAAATGTCCCCTTCCTTCCGAGCCTCATTATACTCTTGGTGTGATTCTGCCATGGAGCTTATCTACAACATTATAATTTATTTAGGGTTCAGTGATCAGATCCTATGCTCATCTATTTTTGTGTCCCCCAGTTTAGTGCCTAGTGAACATTTAGGGGATGAAATGGCCTCTCCAAATTTCTCCTTATTCATTCCAGGGACTATGTGTTTCATCCCCTAGATTCTTTTTTAAAAATATTTTGGGGAAATCTCCAATAGAATCAAATCTCAGCTCTGGTAATGGACCTTTTAATATCTTCCTGACTTGCATTTCTCAAAGAATAGTTTCAGAAACCTAATATCCAACTCATTGACCCCTCTTGCCTTCTACTTGATCCAAGAAAGCCCTGATCAATGGAATGTGTCTTAGTGGTGGGGTGGGAGTGGTAGTTGTCAGGACCCTGATCCATATTTCATGCCAGAGAATGCTGATTATAAACTCTGCAGTTCTTAATTGGTTTCAAAGAGAAATTCTTGGCCTCCTGAAATTTTTTTAAATTTTATTATTGGATTATAAATCTAATACTTCTAGACCAGTTGTTCTGGCCTCAGCAGCTTTGGAATACGAAACTCAGGGCATCTCTGGCAGGTGCATCTTATTTCAATTTATGAGTGGCTCTAGAATAGAAGTGGAAGAGGGGGGGACAAGGACTGCAAAGTGCCTAACCTGATCCCCAACATGAATTCCATGTGTAGTATTTCTGATTTTAAAGAAGAATAAAAGACCTTGACTCCTATTCTATTAAAACACAAAAGTGTCTTTTCCTTACAGTCCAAGGTACTTACAATGTATTGGTCTAGCTGAGATGAGACTGTCAAGAAAATCCTCAAGCTGTTCTGTTAAAGGGCAGCCATTGGTAGCAGCCCTCTGGTTGGCATTATGCAGTACCCCATTGAGGAAAATGGAGCCATTTCTCCAGCCTTAGCTGAGCCGCCATTTTACTTTCCTTTTCCATGATTCTTTGGAACAAACATTAGCTTAGTTACTTTCTCCTGCCAGGTTTACTACTAAAAGGACTCTGTAGCCTTTCTTCGTGATTGTCCTTGCGTGTCTTCCACACGACTACTTCCTGCACCCTTCTGCTTTAGTGTGCCTATTAGGTTCCAACGTGCCCTGCAGCTCATATGCTCACATACGCATTCCTCCTTATATTGTCTTAGGAACCTATTGGTCTTTCATGCAGGTGAAAGAAAATGTATTTGTCAGCATTTGTGCTTGGAAAGACCCATCCATCATAGCTCTCCTTTCTGTGTACTGTTTCCTTTTAATTGCTTTTGTGCTAGGTTGACCTATTTCATTTTAATCCTATACTTTGAGACCTGGAGTAACTGCTGCATGGTTTATGACATATTTTGTTTAGTGTTATTTTTTGTTTTGATTGGGAACACCTACCTGCTTCAACTGGGAAGGACCATGACTTAAAATGGCAACAGCAATCTCTGCAGCTACTGTGGGGAGGCGGTTCTGGTCCCATCAGTGTAGTTCCTGCCTCTCCCTCTTCCCTTTTCTTCTTGTATTTGTGTATTCGTGACAGTCAGAAGGCAACCTCAGGTGTTGTTTCCCATCTTCCACCTTGTTTGTGACAGTGTCTCTTGTTTTGCTACTGAGTTTGACAGAGTAGCTGGTCCACAAACTTCTGGGAATTCCACACCTTGCTGTAGGAATGGCTGAAATCAGAGATAAGTGAAACCACTCCTGACTCTCTGTAAGCTCTGTGGGTCTGGACTCAGGTCATCAGGCATGCTTTCATAGCAAGATACTTTACCCATTGAGCCACCTTCCCAGCCCCATGTCCCTGTCTGTCTTTTAAGATTTATTTATTTATTTATTTTATGTGAGTATATCACTGTCTTTTAGACACACCAGAAGAGAGCATCAGATCCCATTACATATGGTTGTGAGCCACCATGTGGTTGCTGGGAATTGAACTCAGGACCTCTGGAAGAGCAGTCAGTGCTCTTAACCTCTGAGCCATCTCTCCAGCCCCCCTGCCTGTCTTATGTAGTGAACAGGTGCTCATTGACTCTTGTAGAGCAGAGGAAGCAAAGGATGAAGTGTAGGATCCCAGGCCAGGCCACCAGCTCAGATAACTAAAGAGTAAATATTAGCATACGTGCAAGGCTGGTGCTTCTACAAGACTCCAGCACTATTCCAGGTAGAGTACAGGCAGCTGCACTTCTGGATAGAAAGAAGTTCATTGCTTGCTACCCACTTCCTTTCTTCACTGCCACAACTGACTTCTCTTTGTAGAGTCACACAAATATAAATGTGGTTGGACTTTATTGAGCCCAGCTCTGTTGAATTTTGCTGGCTTTTTACCAGGAAGAAAATATATAATAGGAACTTTAAGAACTATTGATTGTTCTAAGCCTGGCTGATTTTCTGTTTTGGGAGAAATATTGGTCTTAGTATGTGGGGGGACATTGTCTGCTTTGCTGGAGAACAGTAGGAAGCTTTTCAATAAAATCTTGTTATGAAACATTCTAGCACCCCCAAAGCAATTTGTGCTAAATAGGTGAGTAAAATGACATCTCAGTGTTGGGTACAAATGACTCCCATGCAAGGAGAAAGCTCCATGCATTCAGAGTGGTCTTTAGCCATGTTGAAGCTCAAACCTGAATCAGATCTGACTGCTTCTTTTCCTTTCCTACCTCTTTGGAAGATAGGGTATTCCTGTCACTTTTGACTTAACTTGTGTGACAACACTTTCTAATCTATAGGCAGCTTCTTCCCTGCATATCGGTCAGTGGCAAATCGGTCCTGATGGTTTTTACATTCTATTCCCTTCGATAAGCAAAACTGCAATTAGCCTCAATTCTAAGCTTTGGCTCATAGCCCAACCTCAAAGTGCTTTTTAAAGCGATGCAGTCTTCACTAGTCGAAGCAATAAAATAGTGAAGAAGTGCAGATACCACCTAAGCTAAGATGGAGGAATTTTCAGCCTTGGCGGGTATTTTAGGTCAGCGCGTTCTAGGTGGGAAGCCATGGTGCCCATCCTTTCTTTATAACAAATGTTTGATGCTTTCACAACACTTTGTTGTAAAGGGACGCCATCTTAGAAGGAAATATAACCTCCCATCCAAAAAAAAAAAAATGTGGTGTTTTATTTCTTTACCCTTTTCATGTCACTTGAATAGAATAAGATTTATGCTGTGTCAGTTCTTCTATGAGCATTTTTCATAACTAATTGTATAGGTAATTTAGAACAACATCCTTGATTTAATTTCAAAGTGTCCCTCTGAGAAATTGTTTTTATTCATAGAGGTGGGTTCTAATGTGGGTGACACTGAGTCCATCAGTTCCATGTTGCCTGTGGCTCAGGGAGTACTCTTTTGGGCATAGTCTTTTGTAGATACCTGTTACAAAGACTAGAATTATGCTTTGTTTCCTGGGAAATTTTTATTAAACATTTTATTTTTATATTCTTATATTTTGTTTTACTGCATATTTAGATATAGATGAAATGTGTGCATGTATAGGTGTGTGTGTATGTGCTCTGATACATGTGTGTGCTTCTGCAGGTATCTGTATCAGTCTCAGTGTCTTAGTGGTATCGTGTAGTTACACAAAGCCTTAATGTCTTTTTTCAAGGTGAGTTCAATGCATTTGATGCCAATCTCACTTTGCCTATCTTAGAATCTGAGACTGTATTAAAATGTTATTTCTTAATATGCTCAGTAAGTCACATTTTCCCATCTAAGTATGGGGCATCTTAGCACACAAGCTCCCAGTTTTAAAACTTAGTTATCATTTTGGAGACCGTTTTAGGTGCTATGAATGCTAGCCTCCCTGGCCCCATGAGGTAGTTCAAACTCTGAGGTTACGTGAGCCATCAAGCTGAAATGGGAAAGGAGGCTCATGAGCCCACCCAGAGCCGACTCAGGGCAGCTAGACTCCAAAAGTCCCCTTGCTAAGGACTGCATGGTTTAACATAGAGGCCCATCTGTCTATCTACTCCCTTCTTCCCCTCTCCTTCCCCTCTCTTTATGGAAGAACTGAGATCTAGAGAACTTAATTTCATATGGAAAATTATTTGATGATAAAGCTCCATCCCTGATTTTTTTTCCTTGGAAAATGTACTATTTTGCTACCACTAATGAGCACAATGTAATGTTCCGATGCGGAAATACGCATGTTCAAAACTTGCATCAAGACAAATTTCAGTGCAATTTTTAAGGAGCCAGAGTTTGAAAGAATGTCCTGTATTCAGACCAAGACCAAAGGTAGACTCTTTCTCTTCAGATAACAGAAGAATCCCTAAGATGAAGGAGACTCTGATCTGGAATTGATGTGAATACCCACTGGGAAAGCCTGAGAATTTGTGTAAATAAATAGGTAACCCTGACTTCTCCAGGCTTCTGCTGCCTTGACCCTGGGAAAAGCAATTCAAAGGGATGCACCAGGGGGGTTAAGATGGGTGGAGCTGTAGACTTAGTGAGGGAAGACTTAAGGTAGGCTCATTGTTAGGCCATAGCTGAGAAATGCATCTAGAATATATTAGGAGCTAGAGCAAACTTAGTTTTTCAATCAAATGAAATCCAGAGGAAATCATTATGTTTAAAAGATTTTTTTCCCCTCTGAAACTGTAACTTCTCAGTTGCTTGCTTTCTCTTGTAAATCCAATTTTGTTGTTTTTTGTTTTTTGTTTTTTGTTTTTCTATATTTACCAGCTGGGAGAAAACTCTCCAAACACAAAGGGGTTTTTGTATGCAGATCTCAGAGGCAGCTGTGGGGAATACACCAGGAAACTGTGTGTAGTGTGCGCTGGTGTCACAGAGGTGCAGCCAGAATGGCAAGGCAGAGGATGGGGTCTGAGTATAGAGGCTCCCATCACCAAGCACTAGAGAAAGCTGCCAGATTTACCACCAGATTTTTAGTTAACCCCTAAAAGCGACCTAGCTGTGGAACATAAGATTAGTAACATAATATTTGTTGGAAATGTAAAGGGAAGCCTTGGTGGGTTTCAGACAGTGGAATATACAGATGTAACTGGAAGTTGATGGGATATCTGGCTTCTGGGCTGTAATCTGTAACCCATACAAAAGTTTTCCTTGACAAATTGCTTTTGGCCAGTGTTTTATCATAACAATGGAAAGCAAATGAGAGTATCTCCATGTCACAATAAAAAATATGTATGTGTGCTCTAGAAACCCGCAGCTGCAGGTTGGACACTCCTTGCTTTAATGTATGACCCAAGACATTTTATCCATCTAGGGTGCCTCAGGAACTAAAAAGTTGGATACCCATGGAAGAATGTGGCAGCCAAATCTTAATGGTCTGCTTCCAGTTACTTTTTTATTTCTTCTGTGGGATAAGGAATTGGTTCTAGAGTAAATGTTTAGCACTTCTGCTCAAACAGGAGAAGCACTGAGCCATCTCTGGCATACATGAGGTATAAATCTTAGATGTAGCATATTGATATTCTCTCCTTCACCCTAGGCATGTGGACGAATACACACATACATGCCCACATTTGAGACAGACTTGTCCCACCTACATGAATAACCTATTGACTTGTGTTCTCTCCCACTTAAATCCAATATTCACCTCCTTCTGGTCATACACAATACGACCCACAATACTGAAAGCTGCCAGTTACAATGTGTTATTCTTTAGTGGGACTCGTACCAGTAACATCACGTGTTGTATTGTTCAACTTCACAATGGGTACAATGATTACTCATATCTGTGTTTTAATGAGAACTCTGAAGCCTGGGCAGGAAAATTCATCAGCTTGAGATCTTGCAACTAAAACACAGTGTACTTTCAAATACAAGTGTGACTGTGGTTGCATTCTGTGTCCTCAACATGTATTTGTTGATTACCTGCCATTTAGATATGTTATAATGGGAGCCTCTGTTCCTACTTATCTCTTCATCTTTCATCTTTGGAAAATCTACTGGAGCATGCGTATATGTGGCAAAAATGTTTGTTTTTCTTTATAAATGGGGCCTGGTTGAAGTATTTAAGTTGCAAATCCATTCTGCTGTATAATAGAAAGCCTAGTGGTTCCAATAAAATGATACTTACTTAACTCATGTGACTGGCAGACTACAGGTAGGCTCTCAGCACTGGTAGTGTCCTGACCCATTGGCTTATCATTATATTTCCTTCTTTATACCACAGTCGGCTACTGATGTTCCAGATAACATATCTGTATCTAAGACAGAAAGTAGACGAAAAAATAAAAGGCAGAATGGTAATCCCAAACAAACAGACCTAGTTCTTTCAAGAAGGAAGAAGTATTTCCAGAGATGAAGAGAAATCTGGAAACGCAGGACTGTTGGGAAGCTGTGGGCCAGTTATTTGCTAGGCTGTTAGAATCAACTCATTAAGGATGAGTCACTAAGTCGTGATGGCCTACTAGTCACATTTCTGAAAGCAGAGGAAGTTATCCCCAGTGTACAAGTAAGGTGACTTGAACTATGAACTAAGATTCATAGGGAATCCAAGGGTGTGAGCCAGGACCAGTGGCGGAATGATGTCCCATTCCCATGGGTTCCCATTCCCTGTGTGTGCCTCAGTTTGCTTCCAAAGTTCTTTCCTATCTCAGTGCTCACTATAGAAATTCAGTAAGGAGCCAAGTCATATGCCAGGGTTGTATCCTGTGGGTTTTTTGTTTGTTTGTTTGTTTTGTTTTGTTTTTGTTATTGGTTTTTTTTTTGTTTTTTTGGCCAGGACTACATCATGGATCTCCTAGAGTTGGACTGAAGTCCTTTTTATCAGAGCCCACCACTTTCTATAGTGCTCTGGCTCTCCTTAGATCCTCCACCTTAAACACAACCAGGAGACTCCTTGCTGGAAACTCCTGGCTTCTGGGTGGATGCAAGCTGCTTAGCAACTCAACAGAAGAAAGCTCTGGTTTTCCAGGGACAATCTAGTAATTCTAGCCTAATCATGACATTGGGTCCTTCTGTGTCCCTGGGGAGGGAAGCATTACCCAGTGGTTATGAGGAGTAGCAATGAGTGAATGCCCCAGGCACTTGAACATGATTGTTTTCCAAGGTCATCTCAACTGTGTTTATGTCCATCACCATCAGGGTGAGGAACAAGACCTGCATGTGTCTACACATGAACTCATACGTACTTGTACAATCACACACAAACACAGAATATTGGCTATATTTGTTTTTCTTCAAACAGAAGTCTAACAGACCAATGCATGTAGTCGCATAACGTTGGGTACCATTGTGAGTGTGGCAAATCAACATATTGCTTGTTATACAGTACCTTTGGAGTGCTTGTGTCTAAGGCAAAAATATCCAACATTGAATTTCTAATGAGAACGTCTTGTCTTGAAATCAAATAGTGCTGGACCTGAGTCGGCTGTTTCTGGCAAGTCTTCCGCTGACTTTACAGGCCAAAAGAAGGAAGTACAGTGTGTGGTATGTTTAAATCAGGCAGCTAATAAGGAGCTAAACCAACCCTTTGGGTCCACCCCACCACCTATCTTTAAAATGGGTTACTATACAGAATCTACAGGGTTAGCCAAGATTTGGAATCCCCAAACATATTTTTGTATAAAGTTACAGTTTATGGAAAAAGAAAGTTTTACATCATTTGTCTCTGATGTTTCTTGCCAAAATAAATTATTTGGTGGGATTTACCTCTCTAATGATGGCTGAAAGAGTTTCAATGTTTGGAGAAAGAAATAAGAACTTTTAATAGAGGACAGCAGCCATAACTTCAAAATGTTAAAAGGTCCCTGTGGTCTATGTTGACTTTAAGTTATTAGAAATTAACAGAATACATATATAAATGATACACAGATGCATATATAAACAGAATACATATATTAAAACAGAAGTACTGTTGTTGGGGGATGAACTAAGGATGTTCTTACTATAAAAAGTGAAAAATCCTGGAAACTGTAATTGATACCCAGTCTCATGTTGCTTGGACAATGTGGAAGTCCCCACTGTACAAATAAGACTGGAGTTGGCAGGATAATTTGCCCAAGGTTGATAAAATCTAAACACTACCCTTGACTACCAAATGTGAAAGCCACATCCCTTATAAATAGTGACCTTTAATATCTGGTTTGTTCCTTTATAAGACTATAGAATGAAAACTGGGGTTTATAGTATATAATCCTTCATAGCATGTTTGTGTGTGTGTATATATATATATATACACACACACAGACACACACACACACACACACACACACACACACACACACACAAACACATATGGAAAACATTTCCTAATGTTGTTAATGTTCTTTAACAACATTTTAAAGGCGATTAAAAATTCCATCAAGTTCATGTACCAATGGATGGGGACAGTCTGTTGTGTTGCTGTGACCATAGTAACCAGGAGAACGACTTAAAGAGGAATTATGCATTTGTCCCACAGCTGCTCAGACTTCAGTCCGTGGCTGCCCTGTGTGCTTATGCAGAACAGCAACGTAGGGAAAGCATGTGGCAGATGACATTCTCCCCACAATTCCTTGTTGCCTGCAGAAAGCAAGGCCCACTCCCGATGACTACTTCCCCCATTAGGCTCCCCACCTTCTAAAGTTTCTAGAACCCCCAGAACATTGCCATTCACTTGGGGACCAAGTTCCTAATACATAGGACTCTGGTGTACACTTCACACCCAAATCATAATACAGCCTTTAAGTGCAGCGTGACACTGTGGTATTAATAAGGCCATTTACTTGCTTGGCAGCAGATTTCACAAGGACATTCATTGTTTTTTGATTACAAGCCAAAGAGGATGAATGTGTTCCCTCAATAGTAATCTGACCCTTCTCCTGTATGACAAGCTTCCATATCCTATGCATACCCTGGAGTTGAGGAGGCAGTAACCCTTCCAGGAGGGTCCCTAGGAACGCAACGAGGTTAAGCAGAAACGTTCAGGAGAGCAGAACTTGTGGAGATGGATGAGTGACTACATTGAGAGGACAGTTTTAAAGTGCCAAGCCTATGTTTGATGAATGGTTGCTAGCCTTGAACAGTACAGTTCCTCTCCACTTTAGGGCTAAAACTTGAGGAAGTATTCTTGGCCTTTCCACATGTTCAAACTATCCTGACACTTAGCTTTTATATGTGAGGGTAAATTTAATGGTTCCATACTGAAACGTTCATAGTTGTAGATAAAAGTCAACGAAAGAGTGACAGATATAGACTTCTATTTTCTGGCCTCATGTGCCTGCTCATTTTACATGGGAGTGTGCTATTCAGATGACAGCATTCTAGATTGCCCCCATCTTAGAATTGGAGACTATTGCATTGTCCGTCATAGTAGGCTGGTCTGGGGATAGGATAGACTAATTTAACAGAGTATATATGTTTATTATATTGGTTAACTCCTAGGAGTACCTGTGTTTGTATTGTAGATGCCTTTGCCCCCAGGTTAGCATGTATTCCCTTGAGACTATGTTGCTATGCAAAGGGTGAAGACACTTCTGTTATATGGTCTTTATATTCTGATCTGGACTCTTCCACTTACTAGCTTTGCCTGTGGATATGTGACCCATGTCTTTATCTATGACATTGACCTGATAATGTTGATTGTCCAAGCTCTGGTGAGAATGAAATGACATGATGCTAAAAGACTGCCTCTGATGCACTGGGTATGTTACTTTTTTCCTTCCCATGCCTCTGCTGCTATAGCAGGGACCCAGGTATTACTGTTTTGCCAACTTTGACAGCAAGATCATGCTTCTGTCAGGGCCTTGTGTTTTACAGCACATACTTAGGTTGCTAGGCTATGTTATTACCTTGCCTCGAGCCTGTTGGCTCATTGATAACAGAGACAATTACCTATCAATCTTCCTAGTGCTGTAAGTAGGTATAGTTAAGAGGTAGGTATGCCATCCCACTGTCTGTACCAAGTGGGCACTCAGTGACTGGATACTAGCACTAAGTGGGCGTGGGTTAGGGCAGCTCTCCTGGTGTCTTCCTGATGATCACAGATTCCTTTTGAATTCCTTATTGACACCTTGTTTTTGTTCACTCACTTTCTGGAGAGATTTTCTCAGAACCCCATCCTTTTCTTTTATTCTATACCTTGTTCTTAGAAATTTCATCTAAAACTTCAGCTACCACTTCTAGACAGATAATTCTAAGATTATCCCGAGTTCCACACTATCAACAGTTAGATGCCCCCCAAAAACCTTGAACTCAGTTTGCAGTTGCAGGTCCTATACTTCCCATGTGCTCCTCCAAACTGTGCTACAGGAGATCGACTCTGCCCCATTATGCCATCCGTAGGTCCCATCTCCTTCCTCCATTCTTTAGGCAAGCATTGAACGTAACATACATTCAGTGTGGGCCCATATAGCAGAGTCCAGTCCTTCCTCATGCTTTTGCATGATAAGCATTTGTAATTGTGTTAGTCATTATACTCTAATGTCTTAGTGTCATGGGGCCCGCTCTGAGGTTATAAGACAGTGACTCCATTCTTGCTTTCTTCATTTCCAACCAAATGTCCCCCCAAACCGTCCTTTTCTATTCTCAGTACACGAGGCCTCAGAATTCCCTGCTTAGGCTATGTATGCCTCTTCCAGAAATCACATTTGAGCTTCTGATCTAGCTGTCCTTCAGAGGGCATGCAGTACCATAGCTGTTTGTGTTCCTGGGTGCAAGAGCTGTACACGAGCAGTTATTTGTGGGGTTTGAGCACCGAAGGGTTTGTATCTGTAGCCATGAGACCTCATGAGGGACAGAGCAGATCAAATAGTAGGAAGATAAAAGGCTGGACTAGGGGATGTGAGGAGTATTGTGAACGTTAGAATGACCTTGGGCATCAGTTAAGAATCTGACTAATACAGATTAACTGTTACAACACTTCTTCAGGCAAAATTAGTTACATTACCAAAGGCTGTCTTCAACACCACAGGGTTACCTGAGGAGAGCTGAGTGTGGAGTCAGTGATTGGGAACTGACTGGTACTAATAGCAGCCAACGTGGGAGGAGGGTGCTGCTAATGGCAGCTAGTGACTAGAGAAAAGAAACGGGGAAAATCACACATACGCACATACACACTGACTGGATGCAGCAAGACAAGTTCCAATAACTTCATTCTCTCTCTCTCTCTCTCTCTCTCTCTCTCTCTCTCTCTCTCTCTCTCTCTCTCTCACACACACACACACACACACACACACACATACACACAGTGGGTTGGGAGGATGGAGCAAAGCTCCAACAAACAGGCTCCAATCAACTTTATATTTTCTCTCTGCCTTTTTATACCTTAAGACAAAGTTCTCCATGTAAGAAAAAGATTACCTCATAAACACAAGTTTCATAACCTCTAAAAGCAATCACTACAAAAACATATTCTTCAAAACAGATTAACAGCATAACACAAGAGGAAATTACAACAGGATTATTGATTATATATTCTTCTTTTGAAATTCATACCTAACTAAATATGTCCCATCTTTCTCTCCACAAGTTCAGCATAACTCCAAAGCAGTAATTCTTTTATCACTGATTAACACAGTTGAAGCAAGTCAGTCTATAGTAGCAAGTTTTTTCTATGCTTAGCTGTTGATAATTTGTATTTACAAAGAAAGAGATCATCATCTTTCTTACGTCTCATTTTTGAAGTCTTGCTCAGCTAAACCGACTAATCATCTATTCTCTGTTCTTTCAGTGACCGTGTTCCCTTAGGGTAGCCTGACACCCAGGATGCTGGCCTTGATCTCTCAAGCACCATCCTGCCCCAGTCTCCCAAGCTACTGGGACTACAGGCATGTGCCAGCATGCCCGGCCCTATTCTCTGTTCTTATATTCACAGAATTATTTACTTTTTGTTCATAACTTTTCATGGCACACACTGAAACCTTTGGCCACAGCCCTAGATCACAAGATCCAGGAACTCAGACCAACCTCGAAGGACTGTTTTCTTTGATCACTAACTTGTCCCAAGCCTATTTTTCTCTTCCAAGTACAATTACATGCTCACAACACTCACTGTGCTCCTTCTCTAACCTATGCAGCCCTCACTACAAGGGATGGGCCCCATTTTATTCTTAATTCTAACTTTATTATATCTTAAACCATATCCTTAAACTTTTATCAATTATCCTAACTTCCTAAAACTATAAATCTAATCAGGAAATCTATATAATTAATTCATCTAAACAATATTATTTTATGAAATCTTCATATTGATTTACAGGAAAATTGCACGGTCAAGTGGGCTGTCCCCCAAGAAGCTCACTTGCCCGTTGCAGCTCCTCCTGCGTGGTATCCACCATTGCATATTTTTTATTTTGTGTGTGCTAAGTGTTTGCATGGGTACTGGAGTGGATACATGTATACGTGTGTGTGTGTGTGTGTGTGTGTGTGTGTGTGTGTGTGTGTGTGTGTGTGTGTTAGAGAGAAAGAAACAGGAAGAGAGAGAAAGGTGTGAGAGAGTGCATGTATGAAAGGCACAGGTCAGCGTGGTGATGTCTTCCTTGCTGCCTCTCCATCTTGTATTTTGAGAGCAGATATCTCATGGAACCTAAAGCTTGTCAACTTGGCTTGGCTAACTGGCCAGACATCATCCTGTCTGAGCCGTTTTGTCTCAGGCACTGGAGTTACAGATGTATGCCACTGTACCCCACTTTTACGTGGATACTGCAGACCTGAATTGAGGTCCTCACGCTTGCACAGTGCTTTACTAACTCATCTCTGTAGCCCTTCATTTCATATTTTAGGTGAAGAAAATAAGGACTTGAGTAGGCGAGAGCCTGAACGTGACCCTGACTGCTTTTATTCTGATTTCCCCCATCATATTCTGCTTGTGTCTATTCTCTACATTGTAAACAAAGCTCCACTTTGTAGACGACATCTGAGATCGTATTATCCCCTTGACTGAAGATCTCCTATTAGCTCCTCATTTTTGGCTGGCCCGTAGCCAGTCTCCCTGGCATGGCGTGTGAGACCTTATAAACCCTGGCTCACATTCACCTTGTCAAAGTCTTGTTCTCACCAACTTCCCCATCTCCTCTCAGTAGGACATTAACCTATGTGTGAACCTACTCTGATACCTTTGTCTTTCTTCTCTTCTTTCCATGGCTGACCAAGGCTCATTCTGTCCCCTCCATTTCAAGGCCAAACAAATGTCTCCATTTTTTTTTTCCAGGATCTGTTCCAATGTAGTGACTATAAAATACAGATTTGCCTTGACCATATGTTTGCATGTTATCAATAGTCTGTCACCTCCCTAGTCTGAGAGTTTTATGTTTTATACCTAATATTTCATGTACTACCTAGATATATATAGTAGACTAAATCAAAGTTTATTAAAGAAGTTGTCTATGTTACTAAAAATCTTATTTCTTGTGTATAGATTATTAGTTGTTTAGGAATACCAATTTTAATACAATTATGATGACCTAGTAATAGGCTTGTTTTATGAGACACTTTAATGTTATAACTGAAACTGTCTCCTGAAGTTTTTTTTTACTGTTATTGTTGTATGTCTGTGTGTGTACATGTTCATGCTGTATGTGTGTGTGTGTGTGTGTGTGTGTGTGTGTGTGTAAATATGTTTATGTGTGGATGTGCCAGATGTTTGTGTGTCTAACTCAATCACTTTTCCACCTTATTATTTGAGATTGTAGCTCTCACTGACCCTGTAGCACACCAATTGTCTAGACTGCCTGGCCAGCAAACTCCAGGCACCCTCCTGTCTTTGTCTCCCCTGTGCTGAGAATACAAGCACATATCCCTGTACCTGGCTTTTTACATGGATGGTGGGGATCTGGACAGTCAGATGTTTTCACAACATGGACCTTACCAACTGAGCCCTTTTCCCAGTCACCTGTCTCTGTCCCCCTTAAATAGAGCCAGGGCAGAATCCAGTGTCTTCCACATGCTAGGCTGGTGTCTACCAGTTTACTCCATACTTACGTTCGTTCACTTTGAGACAAAGTCTTTCCCAATTTGCCCAGGCTGATCTTGAACTCACTTTGTAGACCTGGCAGGCCTTGAAGTTGCACTCTGCCTGCCTCCAGCTACTCAGTAGTCAGCATTCTAGGCTATACCACTGGGCCAACTTCTTGTTTTATGACTTTTCTTAAAGAGGCCTAGGGCATATTAAGCATAGGCACTACCCACAAATACTAGAAATTTCTTACTTGACAGAGGTCTTGCTTCACATTTAGCCTACAATTCTGCTGTTAGCACATTTACTTTGCAAAAGTTCTGTTAATTGTGTGTGTGTATTATTGTGAGTTTTGACAGGCTACTATGTCGTTAATAGGGCCTAAAATCAATGTTTCTCCAAGGTGATTTTTTTTTTTTTTTTTTTTTGGTTCTGTTTTTGAGCAGAACAGGCCTGTCCTTGGTTGGGTAGACTTCTCTGAAAGACATTTATGCCATAGAGTTGCTGTTTTCAAAAAGTAGCTACATATTTAAACAATGTTATCAGCATACAAAAAGATGCTAATGCTAATGGTTTCTCTTCTTGTCTAAGATTTGCTTATTGAGGCTAGAAGTCTCTCCTGTGCATTGCTTCAGCTCTCTACTTCGTGGCAGAGGGATGCTGAGCTCCTGCTGAAATCCTGGCAAAGCCCTGACTCTTTGTTGCCAACTGGAGTGTTACATCATGAAAAAAGTCATTAACTAACAAAATGCATGTGCTGCCATAAACTAGTGAGGACAGAGCAGTTTCTGTAGGCATGTTTCATGCTGTTAGCATTTTCATGTGAAGCCTGCATGCTTGATTGTAGGGGGATGTGTTCTAGAAGGGAACATGACTATATTTAATACATTTCATTTACATTAGAAATACGACTAACAAATGGATATTGGGTTCACAAGCAATCCTAGTTTGAGTCAAGAAGGCATTCGGAGAAAGACAAAATTCAGTAAGCCTTTGGAAAATGACGAGGAGGTTTTGTTTTAAGAGGAGAGAAAGAGGAAGTTGGTCCAAGGCTGCAGCACAGCTTTTGATGGAGTGAGAAGACAGGAGAGATGAAGTGAGCACAGCAGGAGTGCAGGAGGACCTAGACTTTAGCCAGGCTAGAAATGGGTGTGGTGTTCAGGGGTCTAGGAAAAACCATGGAAGGGAGGGTGGAGAGAGTGTTTGCTGTGCAGGGGAGGGCTAATGAACGCCATTGTTCTCTGTTCTAAAGTGGTAAGCAGCCTTCCAGATCTAGGAGTTCTGCATCTGTGGCTCCAGCCAAGCTAGGATTGAAAGTGTGATAAAAGCCATACAGGCATTTTTCTCCTGCCATTATTCCCCAAACAACACATTTTAGCAACCATTAACACTGTAGTCACAATGTATTAGATATTATAAGTTATCTGTAGATGGTTTAACTACACAGGTGGTATACATAGGTCATATATAGATACTGTGCCATTTTATCCAAGAGATTGAAACATCTTGGAATATTTCCCCTTAGTTTTCAAAATATAACCATATTTAATTCTTGAAATCTTTAAAATGTAGAACAGCTAAATGTCATCTCAGCTATTGGAAGCCCAAAATAGGAAGATAAAAATTATCATGTAAACGTAATTTTGGAGGGTTTTCTACACTCCCTTATTCCAGAATAATTGACACAGAGACCTTGTATTTATTAATATGCTGCAAGCACTAAGCTGAGCTCTTCTAACCTGGCTTTGTTGGCCTGGGCTACATCCCAGATACATGCCCCATTACTTGCCATCTGAGTCTTGCCCTGGCTAACTCTGATCCATGTGTGTCCTCATGGCTGCTCTCTCAACATGACAACATGTTGAGATCCTCCTGGTCCTTCTCTTCTTCTCTTTTTCATGTGTGTGTGTGTGTGTGTGTGTGTGTGTGTGTGTGTGTGTGTGTGTGTGTATGTAGAAGTCAGAGGAAAACTTGAGGGAACCAGTTCTTTCCTTCTGTCATGTGGGTTCTGGGGATCAAACTCAGGTTGGCAGGCCAGGTGGTAAGCACCATTACCTGGAGAGCTATCTGGCTTGTTCATGGACATTTCTTCACAACAATAGAAACCTAAGCCTAAAGAATGCAGACTGGCCAGGAGCAAGCCCTACGTCACGTCTAGTTGCAGATTTTCTTTCTTCTTGATTCCTTCAGCATCAACTGGAAGCAATATTTGTCCTTGTTCATTGATTTGTCATGGGAGTCCTTAAATGACATACTAAGCCATTTAATGTATCTGGCACATGAAAGATTTTAATAACTGTTGCAACTGACATTCCCCTTTGTCTCAAATACCCTTTGATTGAAAGTGGCAAATACCTGGCCCAAAGAAAAAGACCAGTATATGGCCAGCGCTTGGGCTGTGTTCCCTGAGGTGAGACATCCACTGTCCCTGGCCTGCTTAATGCATTTGCTTATTTACACAGGCACCCCTTAGATGGCCTTGTTAACACTTCTCAGGTATTTTACCTTCAGCAATGTTTGGAAGGTGTGCCTACTCTTATTCTTAAATGGGAACAACACCTACTCTCCTTTTGTTCTATGCTCAGTGCCAAATCAGAACCTAGTGTTACACTAATGCTCAATATTTGTCAAAAATGGATTATGGAATAGTCATCCTTAGAAATAATACAGACATCATGTCAGCTGTTGTCCCCAGATATAAAAATAGTTTCTCTATCTGATTATATACAGTTTATATCTTATGATAGAGATAGTAATATTGATAATGATAGATTTCAAGTGAAAATACCAAGCTGTACTCTATCATTAATTTTCTTCCAAAGTTATTAAAAATTGACTCTCCCTTATCAATTATCTTCTTTACTCATGTTTCATGCTTTTCAAATATTGAAAGAACAGAATTTTAGAATAGAAGAGACAAATCTATTGTTCTTTCATAACACTGTAGCAAAATATTATTGTGTTTATGTTGATTTCTACTTTGTTTGAAGATATTTTCAAAGTTAAATGCTAATTGCGAAGGGAATAGAAGGGAAAAATCTAACATTGCAAAAATTTTAGATGGTTGACATGCTTGCTTTATCATATGCTATGGTGTTTTGAGTGAGAACAGACCTTGAAAGCCTCATATATTTTAATGCTTAATATTGGTCGGTGGAACTGTTTGGGAAGGGTTAAGAGGTGTGGCCTTGTTGGAGGAGGTGTGTCACTGGGGTTGGGCTTTGAGGTTTCAAAAGCCCACAGCATTCCCAGTTTGCTTTCTCTGCCTCAAGTTTGTGGATTAGAATATCAACTCTCAACTACTACTCCGGTGAGTGTCATGCTTGCCTGGTACTGTGCTCCTCACAGTGCTGGTCAGGGAATCACCCTCTGAAACCATAAATCCCTAGTAAACCTTAGTCAGAACATCAGCCATATAGAACATGTAGACTTTGTAAATTCCAGGCAGAAATTTCTTCATACCCGGTGTGTGTGGAAGTAAGTTCTCCTATACCTTTTTGAGCTGAACAAAGGAAAGAAATGTCATAGGGAACATTTTACAAGGATCCAGGTCTGGTGACAACAGGAAACATTCTCTTCCGAGTATGAAAGTATCTGCTATAGTTACTAAATAAGGTTTGATACAGAAAGTATTTATGAAAAGAAAAAGAAAAAACCATCTCCCTGTGGAAATGCCCATTGTCAACCTGAACTAAGTAAGTTCTTTCTTAAGCAGAAGCTGAATCCATTTCCAGTGCTAGATATTCTTATATTCTTGCTCTTTTTATGTACACATAAGGATTTTATAAGATAATGATAGATAATACAACCTTAAATACTGAGGTAAAATATGAGCACAACCATTTATTTAGGATTTCTGTGCTAGATTGAATCATCTGAAATTGCCAACATTCAACCTTTTCTGACTTAGGAGAAATGACAATTTCATATGCTTAACTTAGTAACTGCAATAGGCTTGCTAAATAATCTTGCAAGCCTGTGGAAGAAAATGGATCATGTTGATCCAAGTTATATCCCTAAGGCCGAATAGCTTCTTACAGGTGAATCTAATTTTCATTTTAATATAAAGGAAAAGGAATGACACTGACAAAAACAATTTCAATAAAATATAAATGAGAATAGAAATAAAATGAAAATGTTTTAACTGTACTCCAGAGAACGTAAGTTAAAGGAACCAATTTAGTTCAAATTGGCTCTGTGGAATTGACTCAGGCAAAAGTTTCACCAGTGGAAATTCATCAGTGTTGGTACAAACTGCTTGAAGTATCTGTATTTATAAGCACGAAGACAGCATCATGAGTCTCACAACAGGAGGCTGAAAAACCTCTACTCAAATTAGGGAAGATCAGAGCTTCTGGGACTGGTGGCGGCTGTGTCTTAAACTCAGTAGGAACATCCAAGGAATGGGATGTTTTTCACTTACAAACAGCTCGTAACTTTTCCTAATGTCATAAAGTAAAACACATGAACTACCACTCAAAAATAAAGGCGCATGGCCTGGGCTATGCCTGTCTCCATTTCTTCCAGCATGGTGATCATTTGCATTGCTGTTTTTTAAAAATTGTTTGGGAGTGTCAGACATGAGTATATTCTATTATGATCAAGTCTAGCCCAGCTCTCGTCCCTTTTTATGCCTTCCCTAATTCCACTTTTCTCTCCCGACCTCTTGCTCTCACAGCCTTTCTCCCTTCTATTCCTTGATGACCCCTGAGCCTCATTTAGAACTGAGCTCTCCACGGTCCCTTGTTCTTTGTACAGGGTTCAATCAGGTGTCTTTGTATTAATCACCATCTATTGAAAAAAGAAGCTGAGAGGCTGAGAGAAGCACGAGAGCTTAGGAGGCAGTTTAATATTGTGTTTGGTTAGCTTAAGAAAAATAGGATGTTCTCCCCTGGGCCATGGGTCCTTGGCCCAGTTAGCTTCATTTTTTTTTTTTCTTCACAATTAAATCTTGTCTTAGTCTGTTGTTGTTTTTGTTTTGTTTTGCTTGTTTGTTTTCTCGATATGACAGAATACTTGCAAGGGGCCATTTATTTAAAAAGATATTTGTTTGATCTTACCATTGAGTCTGGCATCTTCTTGCCTCTGGTGATAATGCTTTGCTACTTCCATCTTGGGAGAACATGGCAATAACAAACAACTCATCTGCTTTCAAGAAATCCATAACTTAGACCTGAGAGAGAATTAGTCTCCTCAGGATGGCTCTGTCCCAGTGACTGAATACTTCTACCCAGCCTCTGCTCACAACATTGCTGCTCTGGGGACCAGACTCCAGCATGAATTTCGGTGGCAACAAGCCATGTTCAAAGCATAGTACATCCGTACTTTCAATTTGTACAATTTCAAGTTGTAATCTAATGTGAATTTTGGCTTTGTAATTAATTTTTATGTATTATAATCTAGGTCGATATGAAGTGGTATAGCATAGCATATTATCTGTAAAAGCTACCAATTTCAACAGGAGATGTCGTATGATCATATAGCTCATATCAGAGTCCTAGCATCGTGGAGTGTAAGCATGCATTATAAGTGTTAAGAGCCCTGTCGATGCTCCCCACCCAGAGCATCAAAGAGGAATCACCTCAAACCTTGAAGAGCATGTGGTTTCCCTGGAACATCTTATTTCTTCTCGTGTTAGCAGATAATTATTAGCAAGTTGTAACTCTCTCCCACTCTCTCCCATTCTTTTTAAATTTGCCTTTGTCCTCTGTTGCCTTCCAGCTCAATTAAGCCGGTCTGTGATCTATGACAGAGCAGTTAAGGAGACTTGGGTCAGTCTTCTTGACATGACCAGACACCGTGTCAGAGGATAATGTCTTAGGCATGGGACTAGCATACTGCTAATTATTTTTCAAGGAATAATAGCATGTCAGGACATGAAACTGGAGCCTGCTGCCTTCAGTTAATTAGGCAAGAATGAATTTGCATGTGCCTGTGCATAAAAAGTGGCCAATAAATGTAAATGAATGTTGATTTTCCTATGCCTTTTTTCCCAATGAGGCATCTATAAAGATCAAAAGATGATTTATCTGTGCTCTGAAAGTTCAGGGGAACTGAGTGTGTGCCATGTTGCATCTTCATTATAAATTTCATCCTCAGCCCCAATTAACAGGCCTGTCACACACTCTCATTAAACTCACTTCACAAAAGGAAGGCAGGGGAGGAAATCAGATGTGCCCCATGAGTTCTGTTGATTTCTGCATGCATTCCTTTCCAGATGAAGAAGTATGAGATAGAGACTACTGAAGAACTGTGGAATAAGAGGGCTTAAGGGGCCTTAGATGTAAGGACAATCAGCCATCCCCCTGAATTTGTGCCCAGAGATTTGGTGTAGAATCTTGTCAGAGGCTGCCTAGCAGAATCCTAAGCCCAGCCAAGCTAGCAGAGCAGTCCTTGCCTCAGCATAGACCCTTAACTTTCTACTATATTGGGCAAAGTTCTTCCCTTTCAGTGCAGTGACTTGAGATCCCTGTGGAACCAGTCGGAGAGCAGAGCCCATGAGTCTCCTGGGAAATAATACATTCCTTCCTATTGTGGTTTGAATGAGATGTCTCCCATACTCTTGGATATTTGAATATTTGGTCCCCAGTCACTAGTGCTGTTCATGGGAGCTTAGTAGGTACGGCCTTGTTGGTGGAGGTGGGTCATTAAGGGTAGTTTTGAGGTCTAAAACTCTCCCACCACCCCTAGTTCACTCTTCTTTCTGTTTGTGTTCCCTCAGCTTTTAGCTTCCAGCTCCAGTTGCCATGGCAACTGGCAACCATTGCCCCGCCCCCACCAATGGTGGTGGTGTACTCTTACTTCTATGGAACTCTAAGCCCCAAGTAAACCCTTCCTTCTGTAAGTTGCCCTGGTCATGGTATTTTATCACAGCAATCAGAAAGTAACCAATACAGCTTGTCTGGAAGAAAGTGTTTTACCAGATTCAGTTATTTGTTTATTTTTTAATAATGTATATATTGAGGGTCTTCCTTAGTTATTCTCCAATTTATTTCCTGAAACAGGGTCTCTTGTTAATTCATGGTTTGCCAAACTCAGTGTCCAAGTGAATTTTGACTGTCAGCTGACACAGCCTCGAGTTCTGAGAGGGAGTATCCATTCTCAAATGCTCAGATCAGATTGACCTTGGACATGTCGTGGGGATTATCTTGTTAATTTGTGTAAGAGGCCTATTTTAGGGATTTTACTGCTGTGATAAAATGCTAATAACATTAGCTACTTGGGGAGGAAAGGGCTTATTTCACTTACACATCCATATCACAGTCCATCATTAAAAGAAGTCAGGTTTGAGCTCAAGGCAGGAACTGATACAGAGGCCATGGAGGAATGCTGCTTACTTGCTTTTTCCTCACGGCCTGCTCAGCTGGCTTTCCTATAGTTCCAAGGACACCATCCCTGAGGTAACACTGCCCATAGTGAGCTGGACCCACATCAATCAAGAAAATGCACCACAGGTGTGCCCAAGGGCCAGTTTATTGAAGGTATTTTCTCAACTGGAAGTTTCCTCTTCCTAAATGAGAGCTGACTTGTGTCATGTAAACATAAAATCAGCCAGTACAAGGCCTTAGCCCACTGGGGTAGTAATATGCCCTGGGTCAGAGGTTCTAGGGTATATCAAACAAGTTGGCTAAGGGGCTAGAGAGATGGCTCCGAGTCTAAGAGCATTTGATGCTATTGTAGAGGACTTAGGAGTTCACTCCCAGCACCTACATCAGGCAACTCATAGTCACCTATAACTCAAGTTTCATGAGGTGGGACACCCTCTTCTGGCCTCTGCAAGCATCTGCACACACATGGTACATGTATATACACTCAAGCACACACATATATACACATAAAAATAACTCTTTGGAGGGAGGAGGGGAGGTGGAAAGCACATGAGCACTAGCTTTCCCCCATGGGTTCTGTTCTTACTTGAGCGCCTGCCTTGACTTAGGTCAGTGATAGACTATAGTCTGTAAGCTTAGATAAGCCTTTTCTTCCCTCAAGCTGCTTCAGGTTAGGGTGCTTTACCACATAAGTAGAATGAAGGTAGAACACTTGATTACTTTAGCTAGTCAGTTTGTCCTTGGATCTTCTGTCTCTGTATTCTAAGTGGATTATGGGTGGCTGACATAGCACCTAGCTTTTATGTGGTCTCTGAACACTGGCTTCGTGCTTGTGTGGCAAATGCATTCTCCACTCAGCCATGTATCTGTCTCCCCAGCCTCTAAGCAATATTTTGAATTGGCCTGTTTTCATTGTACATGGTGCTAGATCTCACAAGGACATTTTATTTGTGTGTTTAATGTGCTTTGAACATACAATTCTCCTCTGCCCTCCCTTTTTGTCCAGGATTTTTTTCATATCCATGACCTAAAAACGGTTGAGAAATAGCTGTTATAGATTTGCTCTACACTTCTAATATAAAATGAGGTTAGGAAGAATTTGTTTTAGGATGTCAGGTAGAGTTAGATTTGAATTATCTCCAACACACATGGATTGAGTGGACTTGGGCAGGCTGCAAGGCTTCCCTGAACTCAAGCGTTCTCTAATGTGACCTGAGGATAGATAGGCTTATTTTAAAGTTGTAGTTATAAATAAAACTAAATATGGAAATAGTACATGCTAAGAACAATTATCTTCTTCTAGTTCATTCTGAATACGAATAAACAAAGGCACCTGCTTTGCCCTGTTCTTTGTCAGCTTATGCCCAGATTGGTATACAGTGCCTGGCACATTGTAGGCACCAAATGTTGGTTCAATGGATGGACAAGATAGCTTGGTTGAGTGCCCAGTGATGCTTTGCCAACAATGATATTTCTCCCAAAGCACTTATTTCCTAATAGAGATTCTGGCCCTGTCTTTGGTTTTGTTAATGCTCTTCTAAGGCAAATTAGCTCCATGTCCTGTGAAAATCCTCTGGACACACGAGAAGGCTAAATCTGCTTAGCCCGTGTTCTCAGGTCTAATTTGTGTCAGAGCTTGGCAGACCAGTATGTTGGTCAGATCTGGCCCCTTATCTGGTTTTGTAAATACAGGTTTATTGGAAAATGGCCATGTTTATTGATTTGCTTATTGTCTATGGCTGCTTTTATATCTGGCAGAGTTGAGCAATTCTAATGGAGACCATGCGAAACGTATAGCTCATATTACCCATCTGTGTATGAAAACTTCTGCTCTATGGTCCATGCACACCTCACTTCAACTCTATAGGATTGGTTTTTATTCTATTTTATTTTAGATAGAGTCTCACTTACTACAACATTTGATCTGGCCTGGTACTCGCCCTGTAGACTAAGCTGGCCTCAAGCTTGTAACAATACTCTTGCCTCAACCTCTTAAGTTCTGGGATTACAAGTATAAACCATTGTTCCCATCTCAGTATTGGCTTTAAGATTGGCCTTTTTAGTGGAAGGGTGGCTAAGACTTAACAAAATTATGATTTGTTTTGTGTCTGAATGATCCCATAGCCCACAGCCTTCACAGTGACTGATACCTTCCAACCCAACGCAAACTTAGTTGGAACAATCTCACACTACCAGGCCTGCCTTCATAATAGCATGAAGAACAAACTAGTAAAGTGCTTCAGAGTCATGATACAGCCTGGCACTCCTGGAATTTGTCAGCAACCTAGTTCAAATTAGTCATGGGGTAGAGTAAGGACTGTAGGGGTTCCTTATGCAGATAGAGGGGTGGTGGTGATTTTTCAGTTGTGTATGAACAGAGTATTGCTTCCCAAGGGATATTTACAAAAGAATGCCTACTATTGCTGGATTTGGCATTCATGCTTGCCTTGATCTATAATATGTAATGCATGTGCAATATCAGCCTGCAACTACCTGATAGATTTCTCCTGCTTCAGGCTCTTCACCTGTGAGGGGTTTGGATTTACTGGGTGGCTTCTTGGTGCTGTGTCTCACTGTCAGATCTGACTCCCAATTGGAGATGAAGGTTCTGATGGAGATTTGATTGTTCAGGGCTTGCAAGTGAGGTCCAGGGTTGCTTCTGCTGTTACACGATCACACCCTGGATCCTTCTCCCCCCTCTGTTTTCACTTCTCCAGGCTTATGAACTGATTGTAATAGACAAAAGAAGCAAAATTGGAAGCCTCATCTCTTCCTCTGTAAGTTCAACAGGGCTTTTGCCTTGTCACTGAGAAGGGCAGACAATACTGATAACAACGACAAAGTTACAACCACCCATCTGGAGTACCATATTTGGGCATTTCATCTCTGCCAAAGGATGTGCCTACTGTAAACTGACAGCACTATACATTGGTCATCATGTAGAAATGGCCGTTGGGTCATTGAGTTGGCAAGGCGAGAGGTGAAAAGGATTAGGCACCAAGTGCTCTTCCTGCTGGCCTGTTGTCAGCTGCCTTCACAGGAAGTGTCAGTCAGTGGGGAGCTGCTGGATGATTCCACAGGAAGACTGCAGAGCTGTGAGGTGGACAGGAAGAAATCAAGGCTAGAGTCAACTTTCCATTTCATTGTATTCTCTAACAGTGACCTTTATTCCTCCACAAATGTAACTCTAGACTCTAGCCCTGCGGCTCGCTCTCTTGTCTATCTAGCTTCTGCTGAAAATACAAATAGATTGTTTTTGTTGTTTTAAGCTTTAGGCCGTCTAAATAGCGCTCCATCTTTCATGTATATTTGTGTCTTTCATTGACCAAAGCTGTTGATGTGTGGTTATATTTCTGCCATGAGAATATGTATTTTCTGGACTTGATAGAGACAATAGACTATTATGAGTGACTATTATATTCTTTGTGTTGGGGAAAAATTGGAAAATTAAGAGAATTTTAATTTATATGGATAAAGAATGTAAGTAGTGATGCAGTGACTTCCTAGGTAGGAAGAAGGTTCAGAGTGGGACATAGAAATTTATATAAATGCTGCTCCCTATAGCTGCTCATACTTGGTGTACTGGCTATGAGCAATGCATTAATCTGGGGAAGGGGAAAGTGTGTTCATAGACCCCTCTGTATGGTACTTGGCATACTATAGACTCATTAGAAAAATTGTATCTGTTTTTCCTACAGCCACATTAAGAGGGCAAGCTCCTGATGTATTGTCATTTCTGCACAGCTTTGTTGATCTTTATTTAAGTCATGTGTAATTTCATGATGGATTCTAGTTTTTTGTGTGATGGCAGTGGGGGCTTAGGATGGTGGTGGTGGTGGGTTTGGGGTGGTGGTGGTGGGTTTGGGGTGGGAGTGGTGATGGTGATGGGGGGGAGTGAGGTGGGAGGGGTTATGCATAAAGTTTGCAGTGCCCGGCTGCCCGGCTTGCTGAGCTCACATGTTGTACTTGTTCCTGTGTCTGCCAGGGAGAAATGCTTGCTGCCTCTCCAGTTGGCTTTGGAATCAAAGAACGTGAAGCTGGCCCAACATGCTTTGGCAGGAATGCAGGTATGACTTTACCTGGATGCAGTCATGTGACAGAAGGTGACAGATCACTTTGGCTTTGAAAGAGCAAATCATTAGCATGTAAATGACTTCCGTTGAAAATTTAGATTGGATTAAGATTATAGTCACAGAAGGGGCAAGATCTTATAGCCTCCAGAATTTCTCTGGACACAGCATTACTTGGTCAATGTAGTCAATCAAGCATTGAGTCATAGGGATCAGCTAAGCCCATATAGGGATGAACTTTGTTCATAGACTCCAACTTTTTTTGAAAGTTAGGGGTCCCCAAAAAAAGAGACCTGTAGAAGTTCATATCAGTTTGGATCTCATCTGTATCCCACATCTGTGATTTTGTGTAATCAGGATTGATAGTAAATTGAGAAGATTTTATGATTTTTTTTCTATCAATTTCTCTTATTAAATTTTTACACTATTATATATTATACATTGAGCAGACTCCCCCATATCCCCTGGCCTCCCATGAGCCCCTATGTTTCCCTAGACAGTTCCCTTCTATTTTCATGCCATGAATCCATACATGATTTTTTAAAAATCTATATGACACTTGCTAACCAAAATGAGAGAAGATATGCTTGTTTTTCTGAGACTGACTGATGATCTTCATGGTATCTATTTTCCTGCACGTGGCAGGACATTATAATTGGAGCATATTCCCCATGCTTGGTAATGAGGTTTCAGGAAGATAGTTCATGCAAGACTATCATATACTTTGATAGTATTCACCCTACGCTCTCCTCCTCTGTCTCCCTGTCCTGAATCTGTGTCCATTCTTCTCCTAGACATCTTCCCTTGTACTGACACACACACACACACACGCGTATATATATATATATATGCGCATATATATATATGATTTTATGTATCTCTGTAAAATACAGGCTCCAGAAAAAAAAGAGAGAAGCATCCTATTTGTCTTTCTGAATATGACTTATTTTGCTTTTTTTATTCTATAATTAGATTGGTGAACAGATTAATATATTTTGTTTCTAGAACAAAACTGGGGAAAGCAATCCTAATCCTAAAAGTCAAACTGCTTGAGAGTTTGTGTTTTAAACCAAACAGAATGGCTGCAATCCCAGGCACAACAGGGCGATGGTCATATAAGCACACTGATTTTATAAGGCATTTGGTCTCTAAGACCCAGTGAGGTTCAAGCCTACAGAGGCATTTGTCCTTGTGGGCAGTTCTCAAGGTTTTTTGGGTCAGAGAGGCCTGGCTGCCTTCCAAGAGTGGAGCCATGTTCAAGAGCCAGGAATTATCTCCCATTGGCCCCAGTATATTGGAAGCAGATAAACTATTTTAACATACAAAAGCACAGGAAATTTCAAAACATCTTCTTTAATGTTCTTCAACGGCTTTTGGTTTCTAGAATTAAGTCATCTGTAGAAATAAATAAGAGTTTGCTTTGAACTGTTGCATTTTTCCATTTTCTCTAGTATCATTTATATTTCCCACTTTTTTCTTTTCCAATTTTGCAACAAAGTTGCAGTTCCATGTTTTCAATGACTTGTTTATTCCTGTTAGTGATTAATGGCCTAGTCTTCCTTTTATGAGTCTGTCCCTTGGTCCCTATGTCCTGGTAAGTTTAGGCACAAATACAGAGCTTCCAAGCCTTTCTCACTGTAAGACAGCTTCTATATAAACTTCCAACTTTAGACTGCTCTCGGAGATACTATAGGGTTTTAAACAGATTCCTGCTGCACCTAAGTTACCATGGAAAAGAACAAATTAGGCCAAGAATAAATAAATATAAAATCCAATACTGAGTCTCAGTGGGAAAAATTACCTATTGCACTGGTTCAGAATTGGGGAGAACAACTTAATTGCAACCCTTGTGAGTGAGAATTGGGGTTTCAGGGTGAGACAGCATAGAGTATACCTTGATTGCCTGCTAGGTTCTGACTTGAGAATGTAACTCAAGCTGCGTATCACTCTCTAGTGTCAGACCATTCCAAAAGCTTTTGGCTCATTCCCAGGGCACACTCTTTATGGCTTTTGGATGCCTCATCTACGTAGCTCTTGAGAAGCATGAGAGAGTGGAGTTGTAGACTCATAAGTATAGAATTTGTAGAAAAATAAGCATTGTCCTTAGTAGCAAAAGACTAATCCACAAGTTCCCCTGATGTCCTCATGCAAGTGAATGCCTTCATTTTCTAGTGGGATATATATTAAGGGTTTTTGAATTCAGGAATAATTTCTGGAACATATATATCTGAAAAAAATGAACTTATGCTCTCAAGACCTTTTCCTTTTATGTTACAAAGCTTATATTCAGAAAGGGTATGCCTGTGAATGACTGTTTTGTGGGGTTGGGTTCCTCTAAGCACACCCAGTCTTTAGCCCCACTACCTTAATAACCTAGATGGCCAGCACATAGCATTTTACTGGCTGAAATATAGAGCAAATTATCTCGTATTTGAAAGATACTTTTTTTCCAAAACCCATTTTCTGAAGTATTATGCAGGTTTCCTTTTAATGGTACACAGCATGAGTGTACCATTAAAAGGTACAGCCTGATGACCTCCAGCTAGACACTCTGCAGAAAGAAACAAGAGCATCAGACATAATTAGATACAACAGGAAAAGGCTGCAATCACAGCCTTGTGTCACTTTACAGAAGCTCCTGTCAGAAGACAGATTTGTATCCATGGAGACAGACTCTGATGAGAAGCAGCTGCTCAATCAGCTCCTGAATGCAGTGAAAGTGACACCTTCACTCAATGAGGACCTTCAGGTGGAAGTAATGAAGGTCAGTTTGACATGGGAACAATTGTGCATCACTGGGAAAGGAGCACATTGTGACCCACGCCAGCACTTACCATCTCAAAACTGCCTTTTTATTGTGACTACACAGTTTGGTATAGTCATCTTATTTTTATTATCCTGGCTGTAGTCTTCCAAAATCATCTTGATTGTTTAAGAGTGACAAGATTAAGTTTCAACACGTAAGGCCTCTGCCCTGATCTGGTATACCAAGTGTTTGGAGTTTCTGCCTGGGACCAATCTGATCACTCTGGGTATTGTGCCTACCTGTATATACCACACCAGAGCAAAGACCTAAGCATGTTTTACATAGACCAAGACTTATCATGTCTAGTTTGGCAAGAGGAAAGCCACCCTTCAGAAGCATATCAGAATTATGATTTATTTTAATTTTCAAATTATATCAGCCAGACATGAAGAGGTAGCTCAACAGGGAAAGTGTTTGCTAGGGCAAGCATTAGGACCCAAGTTCGGATCTCTACCACCCACATGAAAGACAAGTAAGGTATCATTCATCTATAACTCAAACACCAGTGATAGGAAAGAGACAGGCAAATCCCATGAGCTTCCTGGGCAGTCAGTGCTAGCCAAAATGACGAGTTTCTGGTTCAGTGAGAGAACCTGTTCAAAAAATAAGGTAGAAAGAAATAGAGGTTAACTTCTGACCTCTACATGCATATGTACAGCAGAGTACACTCATGTCCTTGCCTCCCACACATGTGCAGATGTGCACAACACCCACACACCCACACACACACCCACACACACACCCACACACACACCCTTGCCTGCACCCATACACATACACATTATATCACTCATATCTCCTTCTCTTTATTACCACCTCCCTTTAGGGATGGTGTGATGGTTTGAATATGCTTGGCCTACTATTGGCACTATTAGAAGGTGTGGCCTTGTTGAAGTCGGTGTAGACGTGTTGGAGGAAGTAGTGTATCACTGTGGGGGTGGGCAATGAGATCCTCCTTGTAGCTGCCTGGAAGCCAGGCTCCTCCTGTTTGCCTTTGTAACAAGACATAAAACTCTCAGCAACTCCAGTGCCATGTCTGACTGGATGCTGCCATGCTTCCTGCCATGATGATAATGGACTGAACCTCTGAACCTAAGCCAACCCCAATTAAATGTTGTCCCAATATGAATTGCCTTGGTCATGGTGTCTCTTCATAGCAATGAAACCTTAACTAAGACAGATGGTATCTCTCCTTTCCATTCTTAAGTCTGAAAAATTACCAAAATCAAGAATCCCTCATAATGGTTGGCATATGTCATGATCTGTAACTAAATGTTGGTTAGGAAAAGGTGGATTTTGCCCAAGAACAACACTGTGCTCACAGAAGCACAGCATAAACTAACAAGATAGCTTTTAATACAGTCTTCTCTTTTCCTGCCTAAAGGAACATTTGTAGAGTAATATTTGAGAGCAGTCAGTGTCAAGAAGTGGTTGCTTTTTCCTAAGCATGCACTATAAGGATTTGTCTTAGACAAAGCATTTCAGTTGTTAGGTTTCAGTTTCTCCACTAGAAGAGACTGACTTCAGTACTGCCCTGGCTTGACCTAACTATGTTGGTGGGTAGTTTAGGTACTGATCAAAAACTCAGACTCTGAGGTATACTTCCCTGGCTTGACCCTCCTTCTTGTAGTCATAGCAAGCCATCCCAAGACAGAGCTCTTTACTGTTCTTTGTCTTGACTTCTGTTCTTTGATTTTTGTTTGTTTGTTTGTTTGTTTCTGGGCTACAGAGTTTCTCTGTTTTGCATTGGTTATCCTGGAACTTGTTCTATAGAACAAGCTAGCCTTGAACTCAGGGACTTTCTCTTCTTTAATACTAGTACCGACCCAATAAAATTATTCTAAGGATGCAACAAGGCAATAGTTTATAAAAACTTGACACACTAGCTGCCACAGAGCAAGCTCTTTGAGAAGTTCTGTGTTCCTGCTGCTGCCACCGCTTCCTGCTGAACAGGCACCTCTGTGGGAGGTCTAGGAATAGGCACTTTTCTCTAGTGTCCCAAGTGAGTCAGAACCTGATGGCTGCTTTTTATGGTCTAGTTTATGCTTAACCTTTTTCCTTCTGTAGCATGCCAGTTTTGCCTTATTCTTTGATATACTTCGGCAGCTATATGCCATCTACTCAGATAAACCAGGCCGTGACCACTCCTACATCTGTTTTACTTCTCCATTCCCTCTGGGCCGCTCTTTGTGTGTATATGTATTTCTGTGTATGTGTTAAGGGTTTCTGAATTCAGGAATAGTGTATACATGTGGAAGCTAGAGACTGGCATCAGATGTCTTCCTTGTTTCCCACCTTGTGTTTTAAGACAAGGTCTCTCACTGAACTTGGAGCTTGCCAATTTGGCTAGATTTTCAGGCCAGTGAGTTCCAGGGAACCTCCTGGAGCTTGAACTGAGATTACAGATACATGATGCCCACATCGGGCTTTTAACATGGGTGCTGGGGATATGAATTCAAATCATCATACTGTCATGGTGGCAAGTACTTTACCTACTGAGCAGTCTTCCCAGCCCATCTCTGTGCCACTCTTGAACTAGAGACAAGGCCTTGTGTTTGGGACTTCCAAGTGTAGTATGAGGGTCTCCTACTTCTGAGATATCATATGAGATTAGAATAATATTTTTATCTCCTCTTTGTGTACACAGGAAATTTCAAAACAATTTTGCATTAGTTTTCAGAAATCTATCCTCTTTATCTTATGATGACCCAATCAAACAACCTGTAAATAAGTCCTTGTTTTGCTAATATTGCTACTGCTTCAAAATACATTCATTCACCTATTCTCCCAAAAATTATACTGACAAGAAAATAGAGAGAATTAGTTGGGCTCTAGGAGGAAAGACTGGATCCCCATTACATTGGAAGAATGTGTTAATTTAGTTCTTGTTTTTCTATGTAACTCATTTTCATCAGAAATTATTTAGGTAAGATATTTGTATGAATGTTTTATAGGTACAGATTTGGTTTATTTTGAGGCAGGATCCCACTCTAGCCTTGGCTAACACGGAACTCAGTATGTAACCCAGGCTTGCCTCAAACTCAGATGACTTTCTTTCAGATTCACCCTTCCAAGTGCTAGGATTACAGGTACTCACCACCACGCCTGGTCCAGAAAAATCTTTTACAATGAAACATAATAAACATTTTTAAATGTGTGTCTAGACTTACTACTCAGGAGAGATACTTTTTTATTATGTCTGTTCATAGTACATTTCTACAAAACACCCTACTGATACCCACAGAACATGCGTTCCTTTCTGAGTTCTGAGTCTCATTAATAAAAGAATTTAGAAGTGGACTCAGAAAGAAGCCCTAGTATAATTTCATTAGACTTTAAAATGAAACCATTGCAGGTGAGCTGTGGTCTTAGCAGCTGTTGGGAAGAGGGAGGTATAGGTGAAAGGCAGATAGAAGACTGTGCCTTTTAGAGTGGGGGTCCAAGAAAGCCAGCCTGTTCAGTGATGGAGATTGACCACCAACTGGGTCAAATGACCAAAGGGGAGGAAGCGTCAGCGAAAGAATTAGAATTAGAAAGCTGAGAGTCTCAGGAAAAACAGACTTAGGCTTTTGGCAAGTATCCAAAAGAATACTTTTTTGAGTTAGAGCTCTCTTAAAAGTGGTGCGGCTCGGCTGTGCTGCAGGTAGACCCGTAAGCAGCTGCACTGAGAGTGGGGATTTTGCAGAGTATTAGGACAGTATCTCACTAAGGGCGTAATTATTCCTGCTATCTCTTTAGCACATCTTCCAGTAAATCAGATTTCCTCTGGGCAGTCTCTTGGGCAGGTTAGTGACAGGCACAGTCAGAATAATTCTTAAGGGAGAACTAGTAATTGGGGGGAAACAGAATGCCATGTCTTACTCAGGGCCAGAGGTAGAACTCAGATTCCATTCTTTTGTTCAGGAACAAGTAGCTTTCCCTTAATGGGTCTTGAGGAATCCTTGATAGCTCCACTAATTCATATGGCATTTTAAATCCTAAGGAGAGGCAGTTATGGTATTTACTTTTCTCATTTAAATGGGACAGAGGGTGAGGGTGGGCAGCAGATATTCAATGGCCTGCTAATTTCCTATATACTTTTTTTTTAAGTTTCTATCATGGATTTTATTTATATACTTGCTGTTAGTATGTATAAGCATGGAAAACTGAACCAGATCACACCCCTAAGAATGTGTAACCAGAGTATTTCATTCCTGGAAAGAAGTATAATAGTTTCTCTTTTAGAGATTTTCAAAAGAGCAAGCAGACATTACCTGCTAATGAAAGCCAGGACTGCAGGCATATAGCAGCTCATCTCGTGTAGAAAGATTACAGACTTGCAGTCAAAGGTTAAAACAAATCAATGATGCGTGGTTCTAGGGAACTGAATAGGAATGACAGATCACTTAGTATGGGAGCTGTGCCACACAGTCTTACTGTTTAACAGGAGGCAGAGAGAAAGCAATTTTGATTTATTGATATGGCCATGGAATCCAATTAAACATTTGATTACTTGAACAAATAAGGTATCAAGACTATAGAGAATCAGAAAAGAAGGTTTCTCTAAAGATAGATTACCCATGGAATGGATTCATAGATGGCAGGAGACTATGTAATTTAGGCTAAATGTGTGTCTGCTCTGGTAACATTTTCCCTTGCTATGTGCCATTTCTGTAAATGCCATACAGATTGTGAAGGAGCCATAGGCATAACTAATGCTGTCTCTGACTGGAGTAGTTAGGACTTCCTTCTTTGTAATGGAAAACCTTGAGTGAGGTTATTAGCTGATACAGCTGGTTTAACCTTCAAAGACTTGGAGGAATTCTGACTGGCCTCTGAAGCCAAAGAGAAAGACACGGACATCCTATCTAGGAGTGCAGGCTTTGGTGATAAGAAAGGATAGGACACATGACCCTCAAAAGCCATTTTGAGAATTCTATTATTGAATGTATCACTTTATGTACATGTGTAGATAATAAAGATGAATGCTGCTGGGTAATTATAATTTTCAAAGGAGAAATGACAAGGGCTGCTTATTTAAAATGTATTATGTGTCAGACACTTAGCAAGTACTTTACATTCATACCAAGGTCAAACAGCAGTAAAATAACAGAGTCAGTACTGAACTGTAATTCAGCCTGAGGGAATATCTGTTCTTTTAAACAGTAGAGTCCCTTATCTGCTAAGTCTCCCCTGACAGTTCTGCAGGTGGTAGACATTACTGTTCCCATTATGTAGATAGTTGAAGAGAAACTTTAAGACACCAGTTACAAAGGTGGAAAGCTAGCAGTTGCTGAGACTCTTGTGTTTTCAGTACCCCCCTGGAGTAATAATCTGTCCTCGCTCACTCTGTGAGATTCAAATTGGACTTGGTAATCTTGTTAATCAAGTTCCAATAATACCACAGAAAAGGTGTCATGTCCACCCTCTGACAATAGCACAATAAAATGTCATGTAGTTTTTATAAACATTGGGTATTTTCAATGGCCTGGTGTAGCCGTCCAGCAGCCATGGATGAACTGGGTTACCTGGCACACACATTTATACAATACTAATTATATTTTCCTTCTTTCTCTTTTACCCTTTGAAAGATGATTATAAAGAAGAAACTGACATGAAAAAGTCCATAACTGTAATTTTTTTCTTTAAATAGTTTATTCATTCTTTGTGAGATGTGGTTTCCATATTATCTCTTAATTTCTTTTCATAAGTATCACCATATCTAGATGCTGTGCCATTTGAACACATTTTAGAACTACTCTAACCTAATGTTTTAAAACTCTACCACTATGATCAGAAGTTAAACACACATGTAAGCTCTCAATGTTTACTGTGAATGTCCTAGAATTCTGAGTTCTTTGTGTGTGTGCCTGTGTGTGTGTGTGTGTGTGTGTGTGTGTGTGTGTGTGTGTGCATATGAGTGTGCACCAGGCACAATGCTGGACTCGGATGGTCCTATGGTGTGAAGAAAATGAAACCAGAGTCATGTAAAAACATAGTCTTTGGAGGTTAAATATTAAGGCAGAAATCAATAAAATAGAAAAGAACACCCAGACCATAATAAACACAATGACAACAGAGTCCAAGTACTAGAAGAAATATTTATCAAAGGGCCCGAGAGAGGGCAGGTGAAAAGGACATGAGTGGAGTTCTTCTGAAGAAGTAGTTTTTAAAGAGGAAACTATCTAAAAGGCATGAGCCAGCACATGATAACCAAGACAACCATACCCAAAGGGAAACAAAAGAAGACAAAGGACTATGGTTCACTTCAACTAAAACAAGGAAGAACTTTGCTTTCCCATAAATTATGGGCACATCTGTTAGAAACCCTCATTTCTTGGCATTGTTTGTTTTATACTCCACAATGGCTCCACAGGCCTAGCCATCCAGTGCCATAGTTAAGAAGTAGTGAAGGAGAAGGAAGAAGAAAACATTTCTCCTTTCATAAGATGGATTAGAACTTGGTCACAGGCCACTAGACAGTGGGCTTGAAAATGTAGTCTTCACTCTGAACAGCCATGTGCCAGAATTCTATTCTTGACAAAGGTTAACTGGAGATAGCTGGCCGTCAGCCAAGACACTCATCACATGAAAATCTTGTCTGGTTTGTTTTCCCCCAGGGTTTTTCTCTCTGCTACCTCGCGGTCTGTTCTTGTTGCACTTTTCTCAGAGGGAAGGGGTAAAGATGTATTCAGTTGTGAATGAGGTTAGCTAGAGCCCTATAATAGCCTGTTCAGGGAAAATGCACACTGAAAATCTCTCCAACTAATGATTCCTAAACTCTGATTCAGGCATGGATAGAAATTTCACTAGTTAGTAAGTAAAAACTAAGGACAGACTAAGTGTTTTTTATGCCTTTGGTGCCTAGCAGAGCAGCTGGCTTGTGCTCACTAATTGCCTATTGACTTGGTTATTAACTGATAGAGATGAGAAGGAAACAGATGGTATTTTTTTAGTGGTCCACCCGAATAAACAACAAATGGGACAGACCAAATCGTAATTACAGGTGAGAATATGGCTTCGAAAAATGAAAATATTTTTAGATTTGTATTTTAGAATCAAAGTAGCCTATATTATCAGATCATCTCTGTAATTAAACTGGCATGATTCAATTTACTGTGGGGCTTAACCAGTCACTGGATCAGGAGGACTCTTTTAGCCTTTTAGGTTTTCTGGAAAGGTTATGTACATGGGCTGGGATCCTCATATATATTTCTAATTCCTAAAGTACAAACTTGTATTTACTGGATTACAGCTGCCTCACTTAAAAAGATAGTTTTGTAGATTATTATGTATAAATTGCCCTAATTATCAGGTCCACTTGATAGACTGCAGAATTATTCCTTACCTAAATCACTGGGCTTTTTTTTTTTTTCTCCTAGATAGAATTCATGATTTGGATGTTTTTAAAGAGATTTGTAATTATTAAATGGTTTACAGAGAATCAGAATGGTTCTATCCCTTTGATAGCTACCCTGAGAAGCTTGCCTGGGACATATTCAGATCAATACTAAAATTATCAAAAGCCCCAAAGCTTATAGAGGCAGAGATTATCTGAGGTAGTAGCCCCATCCTGAGGAGGGTCCCAGCAGGAAGGCAAAAGGACAGGAGTAAATATGTCAGTGCAGTTTGATTTTTTAAAATCCAGCTGAGAGATTAAGTCGCAATGAGCTTACAAAACTGTGTGTGTGCATGTGTGTATGTACCTTAAGGAACTTTTAAAATTCAACAGTTTTTCAACTTGTGCTGGTTTGCTCACTCTATCGGCTGGCTTTCTTTCAGCGACAAACTGAGAACATCAGCTTTCTCGGGACCATGGTCGTCTGGTTCTGGTGCTTTTTAGCCTCTTGCGGAGCAGAACATCATAGTGGGTAACACATGGGAGAGCAAAGCTGAGTGTACCTCATGGTGTCAGAGAGAGAGAGAGAGAGAGAGAGAGAGAGAGACAGACAGACAGACAGACAGAGACAGAGAACAATGGGGTAAGGTCTCCTTTACCTGCATTCCTCCAGTGACCTAAGGTCCTCCGTTCTTCTCCACCCCCTAAAAGTTTCTCTAAAGCCCAGTGAGTACTTATAGACTGATTCCCAAGCCTTGAACATATGAACCTTTGGGAGACATTTGATCTCCCAGTCATGCATAGCCTTTCACATTGTAACACAAAGTTAGCATCTATAAACTTCATGCTTAAGAGCCACACAATTGAGAATAAAAATAATAATAATCCCCAAACCCTTATAAAGTTTTAAGTAAGCTTATAGTTTTGCATTGGGCTGGATTCATGGCTGTCACAGGCTACATGTGACATGACATAGCACTTGAAAAGTAATTTTTTTATCAATGTGTATCAACTATGTGAGTTAAAAGCAAAGCATTCAAAGGCTTGTAGTGTAGTAGGAAAGAGATGAATAGGCACACAATTACCATAATTCAGCCTTTGTGGTTCAACCAGTGGGGTTGGAAATCCAAGTGAGAGTGTAGAACCAAATATGACTGCATTCTTGTCCTTATTTCCTAAATAATATAGTATAACAATTATTTATATATTATTTATGTTGAATCAGACATTACATGTAATCTAGAGATGATCTGAAATTTCTGAGGGTTGTGGATAGATTATATGCAAATACTATACCACTTTGTATAAACAACTTGATGACTCAGGCTTTGACATCTGTGGGAGGCTCTGGAATTGATATTTCTTGACTACTAAGGGACAACTATATTCATCTGTGATGCTTGGAAGGTGAAATTAAGAGTTAAAACATAGAAAAATGTAGTGTCTAAAGATGGATTTGTGAGACTACTAGTTAGAAGTCATAGTTATAAGGAATTAAGGGGGAATAGGAATAGAAGCAATTTGTTTAGTTGCTGAAGCGAATCAGTAATCTTATCATAATTAATATTTATGTACTTTCCAGGAACATCACCAGCATAGTATTTCCTAAAATTTGGTAATCAGGGCCTGGGTAACTAATATCAATAACTTATTACAAGTACAACAAATAAAGGCTATATATAAACCTGGAGCATAACCACAAACTATGAAGTAGTCTGAAATAATTTGCAAGTTGGATATCTAAGCGCTTTACCCAAATCTGCGTTGACTATAAACAATTCTAAATATCTCAGAATAGCCATTTCTTAGAACCAGGGCAAGTTGATCTAGGAAGGAAATGCCTAATTGCTTGCAACACAGGTTAAGACTAGTGAATTTTTATATCATGAGATGAAATGGCCTGATTGGGATTATAGCTCAGCCACCGATTTCTGTCTGCATTTCAGGATCTGAGCTGGTGGGCTGCTCCCAACTATCTCTCCAGTAGATGTGGAGTGTGAGTAATCCAGGAACAGTAGTTCTCATCGGGGGGAGGGGTCAGTTTTGTCTCTAGGGAAACATTTGTACATGTCTGGGAGATATTTTGATGATCACAGTTGGTGAGGAAGAAGGTGCCACTGTCATCTATTGGATAGATACCCAGTGTGATTGTTTGTATATGCTCGACCCAAGGAGTGACACTATTTGGAGGTGTGGCCTTGTTAGAGTAGATGTGTCACTGTGGGCCTGGGCTTTAAGACCCTCATCCTAACTTGCTAGAAGCCAGTATTCTCCTAGCAGCCTTCAGATGAAGATGTAGAACGCTCAGCTCCTCCTGCACCACGCCTGCCTGGGCGCTGCCATGCTCCTGCCTTGATGATAATGGACTGAACTTCTGAACCTGTAAGCCAGCCCCAATTAAACATTGTCCTTTATAAGACTTGCATTTGTCTGTTCACAGTAGTAAAACCCTAACTAAGACACCCAGGATGCTGTGAATTACCCACAATGCACAGGATTCTTACCTCAAAGAATTACTCCAGTCCATATTGTTCACAGTGCTGCGACTGAGCAAACATGATAGTCATAGGCAAAGATAATTATCTTTGACCATCTACATTTTAAGCTTAAAAAAAATGAAATGCCCTCTGAAATTCTGAATGCCTTTTTTGAGATTCCTTCTTTCTGAAGGCAATTTTACCATTTCACAGTCTCTAAAAGATGAAAGCTGCTTTGTTGTTTTTGCATGGACCACGTGGAAAGACAGTGCCTCCTAAGGGACATCACTGAGTTTTCAATTCTTAAAGATAGGAAGTGTTTCTTTTTTTTTTTTTTTTTTTTTTT
>CM052717.1:36889849-36907366 GCA_028551405.1 Uromys caudimaculatus | reverse complement strand
TGGCTATTATAAATATGGCTGCTATGAACATAGTGGAGCATGTATCTTTGTTACATGTTGGGGCATCTTCTGGGTATATACCCAGGAGAGGTATAGCTGGGTCCTCAGGTAGTATTATGTCCATTTTTCTGAGGGTCCGCCATAATGACATGAGACATGGGAGGCCTCATGATTAAGACCCAGTGTGTTCTCCACACAATAAACTGCCTTATTAATGTGCCCTTACTTCCTCGAGGGTTGGTTTTTTTGTTTTTGTTTTTGTTTTTTTTTTTCAGTTTTCAGCTTGTTGTTTTTACTTTTTCTAGACAGTTCAGAGAATCAGTGAATACTAGTAGTTAGACACTGGTGCGCAAAGCCTGTCTTCTCCAGCATTTCCAGGGCTGGGACTGGGTAGAAGATTCCCAGTTTTCTATGTACCCAGTACTCTGAGTGTACTGGGCTGCTCTGGTGCAAAGATTTCCTGGCATGTACAGAAATGAGTTTCCTATATTTATTTTCTCTGAAGCTTTTTCTTTGAACACTGCCAATTTATTATTCTCACTGCCTCCCACCACCACCCCATAGTTGCCTGATTCTCAGACCTGGTGCCTAAATGAAGCTATTGCTCCTGAAAATTGTGTCAGATTTTACATTCTTTCAAAATCTACTCTTTGTTACCTTACATGAATGCATGGGAAGCTAGGAAGCAGAAAACAAATCAGCAGCCCTTTAGATAATGTTAATAGTTAACCAGTTCAGGCAAATATTTGTCTCCAGCATCTTATAAGGTGTTAGCCATTGCCAGTCTTCATTGCCAATATTCTCAAAACCACAAGTCCAGCTGGAGCAAGAGACCAAAGACCACCACTGCCACCTCTCCCCATTATCTCCTTAGGCTTCCTTCTCTCTGTTGGACACACGGTGTGAAAAGAGAAGTAGAGGAGGCAGTGCAGTGAGGCTAAATATGTAATCGAGAGCACATCCGACGGGTACACAGTGAGCAGCAAAGCCTGAGCAAAGAATATAAATGGAAAACCAAGCCCGTCAGTTATGAGATGGGTACACGTTCAAGATGTAACAGAGGCCCTGTGAAGGAAGGTCGGAGGGGGAAGGGGACCTTCAGGTGGTGACACTTGAGTTGAAGGCTGAACAATGAGACCCACGGAAGTCCATGAAAAGGAGCCTCACAGAAACCAGATAGGATAAGCCAAAGACAGAGGCTACAGGCTACACACTAGGCTTGTGCATTATGGATGCACAGAAGATTGAAACTCCTTTCAAACAAGCACTGAAAGGACTCCTTTGTCCTTGCCCTTCTTTGCCTACCAAGCCCAGCTTCACAGATGGCCATTATAGGACATCCATGTCATCCATATCTCATAAGGTCAAGGAACATTTTTTTTTTCTGGCCACAGTGACACAGAACCACTTTTTATCTGGAGTCAACTATATAGATTTAAAAAAAAAACTGGAGTGAAAACCCACAAGTAACTTATCTAATCTGGTGACACCACTGGCAAAAAAAGAAAAGAAAAGAAAAGAAAAAGAAAGAAAGAAAAAAGAAAAGAAAAACAGAAAATCTTTCTTTACTTATGTAAAGTTTGTTCTCTCAGAAGAAGAGGTTGTCCCCCCCCACACCACAGCAGCTTGAAATGACTGAGAAATGGTTCTTTCTATACCAGGCAATTATGCCATTAGTTTTTGGTGTGGTGGTTAGGTACATATTCTGTATTGTGTGTATGTTTGGGCTTCTGTGTTCTTTCGTGAATGGAACTAGATAAGGAAAGTCCCAGAGGTTGTCTCTGGCAGACCACACAGCAGGTAGGCACAGCTGTTGGATGTAGGGGCAAGCAACAGGCTTCAGCACTTTCCTCTCTGTTCTCCAGCAAGAAAAGTCAGAAGCCAAGGACAGGTGAGAGTCTGGATTTCTACCTGCAAAGATAGGTGTGATTCTTTAATGCCAGGGGCTCTTATTGATTGGTTCTTTAATAGCTCTGTTAGTAGAAAGAATAATATTTAATATGTCTTAAAGACCTTCTGAATGTCATCAACCATTTATTTATATATCTTAGGGAAGAAAGGGAATCCAGGACCAGGAAATAAGAAAATGCCATGCACCATACTGAGGGCAGTTTTAGGAGAGAGAAGAGTAGCATAAGAACTGTGGTTTTGGGAAGGGTAAGACCAGACAGTCACAGTGGCATTTCAGTCTAGGCACAGAAGATGAAGAAGGTGCAGGCAGGGTTGCACAGTGGTGTAGCACATGGGGTTAAATTGTTTAAGATCAAATCTCAGCTCAGTTATCCATGTCATCCAAAGCATCCTTTTTTATCATTCTGAGGTTCAGCTTTCTTATCAGTAAGACAGGAGCAGTCATTATAACATGTATTTAAACTTAGCTGAAGTAATTCGTGAGACATAACTACCCTTTCCTGGCCTGGTCATTTTTCCCGATTCTTAGTATCAGTTTTGACTTGCACTATTGTCGGACAGACAACCTGGGACTGTGGAGAGATGCTGCTGATTGCCAGTCTTGTGTTGTTCTCCTCTGGTTCTGGTTCTCCTGTTCTGGTTGTAGCAGGGACCACTGTGTTTTGATGTGTCACTCTGTCTGGACAGACTTGCCAGGTCTTTTTCTGACTTTCAAGAACCCTTTACTCACGTGGACCACAGCAGCGGTTTCACAGCCGTTCTGTTTAAAGTGCACCCTCTGTGTCCACTAATTAGAGATCAGTGGTGAGACAAAAATTCTGACCTGTACTGTGACACACATGTTCTTGTGCTGATATACATGAAAACTCATGTATAAACATTGCACACACACACACACACACACACACATATAGATACACACAGAGACAGATACCATTCATGGAGGAGGGAGGATAGTTTAAAGCAAAGGTATCATGAACGTAGGACTACACAGAAAGTCTGTGATAATCGTCTTGGTTGGTGTTATGTTGCTGTGAAGAGACACCATGACCAAGGCAGCTCTTATAGAGCATTTAATTGGGAGTTTGTTTACAGTTTCAGAGGGTTAGTCCGTAATCATCCTGGCAGAAAGCAGACAAGCATGGTGTTGAAGCAGTAGCTGAGAGCCTTATATCCTGATCCACAGGCAGCAGAGGGGTATGGGGAAGGGAAGGAAAGGGGAGAGGGAGGGAGAAGGAAAGAAAGAAAGCTTGTATTCTAGGGCCTGGGGTGTGGGCTTTTGAAACCTCAAAGCCCCCTCTCACCCTCATGACACTCCTCCCCCAACAGAGACATGCCTAGTCCAATAAGGACACACTTTCTCATCCTTTGAAACAGTTCTTCAACTGCAAACTAAGTATGCAACTATATGAACCTATCAGGGTCATTCTCACACAAGCCACCATACAAACATACTTCTATATTTTAATCCTGTCTCTCCCGTCTTCCCTCACCTCTTGCTGGGTCTAGGTTTTACTGTGCATCACCTACACCCCGACATTTGACATGAATGGAAGCGCCGTACTGAAGATTGCAGAGGTGAGTATCATCTGTTTGTGTCTGATGCTCACTGCTGCTTTCCCTCTGAGTAAGGGGAGTACTTGACTAGATCTGAGTAGCAGCAGAGAGACTCTCTGATTACTTTTCTGCTGACTGTGGGGAGTTTCTGCTGGTTTACTTTGTGGGAAACATGTTGTGTGGCTGGCTGGCCTTATTCCTGATGTCATGGGTCGCAGGGCTCTGCATGCTTAGGTTTACTTCACTTGAGTAGTTGCAAAGCATTTTCTATTTAAAAATAATCAAGTCTGAGATTTATAAAAGTGTTTGTTGATTCAATTCTATCTGCCTCACAAGCCCTGAGAAATGCATCTCGGAACTATCACTAAAAAGGCCCCTCTTTCCCATTATGCTATACTGGAGTCACATGTTCCTTTCACCACATTCTAAAATGTATCCAGCAGAAAACCTGGCTCCTTGAATGTCTGGCATGTGCCTTAGCTTCTGGAAACACCATCCTTTCAGAGATGTACTTTACCTAAAATAGTTTTCCTTTTGTTCCTTGAAAAGAATATTTTTAATATTTATTTGTTCCAGTAGGAGTACATGTTCAGACCACAAAGTGGTGATGCTATTCCATATTCTGAAATCATGGAGAAGCATTCTACCACTGAGCTATATTTCCAGTTCAGACCATGTGGAAAATGTCCAGGGCTATCAAAAGAGAAGCTGCAATTTACTAGTTGGCCCCCAGTACACCATGAAGCAGCTTTCAATCATGGATCTATAGAGATGGGCAAACACTTTTCTTTGGGATATTTATGTGTCTCAGTGTATATAAGCAATGAAATAGCATCGTTACCAGAATTGTTTTCAACTGCATTTTAAGAGACATAGTGAGAGGTCTTATTATTTGGGAGTTCATTTGTTCATTTGTTACAGGACAGTGAAGTTTCTAAAGTTAGCAAGTGTAGAGGAATGTTAATTGAGCATCATGGCTACTCTAACAAGGGATCACATCCAGATACCTGCTCTGTGATCTAGCAGAAATGCAGGCATGCCCTGAGCATACAACTTTTGGCCCAAATGATGGCATCTAATTAAGGGGTAGCCGAAGTGATGAATCAGAGAAAGATTTGACAGAATATGTCAGAGATAGGATACCCCCAACTCTCAGGAGAACAGACAGGAAAGAGAGATTACTTAGAAAGCAGTGCAGAGAGAGTCAGTTCACTTTGGAGAGTTTAGTTAAGTGCAGTTGAGTTTGTGCAGTTTTGTTTAGTTCTGTTTGTTCACGTAGTCAGTGAAGTCCATGAAGTTCAGTTTGTGGAGTTCAGAGGCAGTTTTTCCAAGCAGAGCAATACAGTCAGAAGCTGAGAGAACCCAATTTGAATCAGTCACTTTGGAGAGGAGTTTGAGTCATAACAGCTGAGTTGAACTAGCCAGCCAGAGTTCAGAAAGATCTAAGGTGAGTTTATTCAGCAATATCAGAGGCTGAAACACTCTAGGCCTAGGTTAAGAGATGAAGCCTAGAAGCTGAAGCCGTCAAGGTCTGGGCTGCAGAAGATTAGATTGTAGAAGCTTCCAGACCTAGGCCTAGAGATAGCTACATAAAAAATGCTCTGGGCTCAACCTAAGCTGTGTATTTGTAAAGCTTAGATATGGTTTTCATCTCATCTCATCATCTGAGGAAATAAAAGCAATATTTACAAGCAAAAAGATGTATTAGTATTCAGGAGATTATCAGCTGTTTGCCAGCCGAAGGAAGATAGAAAAGTGAATCTTGTCAGTGGAACCCAGGAAGGGAGCAACAGGAGCCATAGTACCTTTGAGAAGGGAAGACAGCAGGATAGCTCCATGATATCCCAGGGAAGAGGAGGCCACCTTACCCATCTTCATGGAAATCAGGTGAGAGTTTCTGAAAGTCAGAAAAAGACTCAGCAGACATGTGGAGATAGAGTGATTCGTTAAACTCAGGCCCCTGCCAAAATCAGAAAAGAAGAAACAACCATCAGAAAAAAAGGTTAGACTAAGACTGGTGTAAAGGTATAAAGGTCCAGAAGCTTAGGGGTAAGTGAATGTGCTAGGAGCCTCCCTTTGGGTGTGGATCCTGCCTCTCCCACCCCAGAGGGTTCCTTAACCTTCTCACTCTCTGGCCCTTGTGTTTCACAATTACCTCATTTCTTAGCATGGATGTTCCAGTTAGACTCAATACCCACTTCTACACAAATGGTCGTTAGAATAAATCCAGTCCCATAGTATACAATGATCACCATTATCTTCTTAAAATTTTTAGGGAAGCAACTTAGGAAAAATAAAACAAGCTCCATAAGTCACATAAAACTCCTCTGGTAGAAAGGAATCCAGTTGTTCTTTGCCTTCTCATTGTGATAGACACTGATGGCACTTACTCTGAAACTTGTTGATCAGGAAGTAAGATGTGTACATAAGTATGAAAAATGAGGCTATTTCCTGGAGGCACTGTTGAAACTATAAAAGGATCATTAAGCTTTTAAAATGTAAATATAAAGGCAACTTTGACTTGTGGCGAACACAAATTTGCTTAGTTAACCTCTAGTAGGAAAGTTTTCCACAAGCATACCTTCTGTGTTATAAGAGGAATTTTTTTAAAAGATCACCAAATTTGTTAAATGACCAATTACAAAATAAGCAAACATTATTAACTATTCAGTTTCAAAAACTGTCATTACTAGACCTCCACACTGGTACATAGTCCTGATGGGTCAAGGTTCATCTATAGGCTGCTCTTAGCATTATGCACAGGTTAGGAGACATGTTGAGTTTCCCAAAGATAGTCACTCTCCTCATATAGAGGAAGGCTGAGGGTATAGAAATTGCCAAGGTCTTCAATGAAGGCAAAGGTCAAATCATAACCAAAGGCAATCTAAGGCTGATTTGAAGATGGTTAATGACAGTGTCCCATTGGAGAGATTTGAGAACTGTGTACAAGCCTGCTGAAGATTCTTCTACAGAATTTTTCAGTGACCAAAACCTTGGCTATTCTCCTCTATTTGATGGTTTGATCTTATATTCCTAGAAACGTCTAGTATCACCCCCCCCACCAACCCCCAGCAAGCTTGTTGGGCTGGAGAAAATGTTTTAGAATCATTGTTGTTGGGTTTTGATTTTTTAACATTCTTATTTCAGGGACTTCTCTTTTTTTACTCCTTCTAAGCACCCATCTGTCTTTTCCAAAACACTGATTAATAAAAGCTATCAGTCATCAAGTTCCTAGAGTGGGGCTCTATATCTTCATTGTCCTTTACCCTCTACTACACTCTGGCTAAATAAAGAACCACAAACCAAGTAAAGTTAATTTCCTTGCCCCAGATTCTACAGCTTGCTAGAAAACCTAGACCTTTTTAATCTTGTAATCGTGTGCTACTGTTGACCACTCTGCTGTGTTGCTCTCAGGGTTCCATCAGTGTTGGAAAAGGATGGAGCTTTCCTGGGGCACTTACTTAGATAATCTAGACATGCTGTTTTGGGTTGTTTGTTTGTTTGGTTGGTTGGTTTTTGTTTTGTTTTTTTTAAAACAGAATATGAAGGTTTATTTCCAAAAAGATTACATTTTTTTTTAACCAGAATACACAGATGCACTTAATGTAAGAATACCTTCTGCAAAAATAGGTTACATAATACTCCAAAATGCAAGGAACAATCTTATTCTCTAAAAATTAGACAGCAGGCGTTTGAAGCTCAAATAGCCTTCAAAATGGAGGCAGCAAACACTGGTGACACCATAGAGCTACGCTGCAAATGAACCATTACCACTCAGCTGCAAACCACTCATGTTCACACAGCGCCAAACAGAACAGCCTGGTGCCAATGCTTTCAAATGGGTCTCAGTGCTGCAAGGAAAAGTTGAATAGTACACAAAACTATGAAAAGTTTCAACAGAACCATTTAAACAAAACTGAGAAAAGAAATCATGTTAAAAAGAAAAACAACAGTCAGCTAGAACTCTCCAGGTCCTCCTAGTAAGCAGTCAGGGAAAGTTCACAGGAGATCTCAATAAATTATCTTGAAGTCACAGCAGGAAACTTTCATTGAAATCCCCGTGGAGGTCCACTCTTAAATGGCTTAAACCCAGAGCTGCTTCCTCTTGGCATGGAGTTGCCACTCATCTGTACAATCCTGTTAACTGGGGATGCAGTGCTTGAGTGTTGGGTGATCATGCCTGCTCCTGCCCGGCCATCACCCATTCGTCTTGTGTCATGGTAGCTAGGCCCCTGAGAGGGTGGGCCATGCCACTCTTTCCTTGGTCCACTTGTGTCCCGTCCATGACGTTCCATAACATAGACATGCTGTTTTTACAGATGAAATTAAGTATGGATGCATTTAATTTTTTGTGACCATATATTCCATGACCGTTGGCAATATGCAGGTCTGCTACCTCAAACAAGTTGAGACCACAGTTGAGGAAATGTAAGGAGTGTTGTTGTTGTTATGTCCTGAAACCCTTTGCTCTCTTCCCTGAATACCATCTCTGTAGTGGTTCTGGTTTGAATCCTGGCCTATCTGCTCATGTATTACTTACTGTTAGATGGACTTTGAGAAAGCTTGTCTTTCATTGCAAGGGATTTTCACCTCCTTGTTTATCTCTGATTTGATGGTTCCAAGTGGAATTACTTGTAGACAGAAGATGAAGAGAATAATGAGAACCATTCATTTGGGAATCCTTCATGGGTATCTTAAGCCATTTTCATCTGTGTATGCTCCTCTTCCCCCACTTTCCTTCCCTTCCTTCCTACTCCTTCCTCCCCCACCCGTGTGTGTGTGTGTGTGAGTGTGTGTGTGTGTGTGTGTGTGTGTGTGTGTGTGTGTTTGAGTGTTTGAACCAATTTGATGAGGTGCCTCTTTTTTTCTCCCAATAACTTATTTTTATTCACTGATCACAACCCCCTCCCCTGTCTTCCCAGTTCCACCCTAACAAATCCTTTCCCCATTGCACCCTCCCCTTATCCTTAAAGAAGGAGAGTCCCCCCCCTTGAATACCACCCCACCCTGGGACATCTAATCCTAGCAGGACTAGACATATCCTCTTCCATTAAGGCCCAACCAGGCAATCAAGGTAGGGGAAGGGGATCCAATGACAGGGAACAGAGACCCAAGACAGCCCCCATTCCACTTGTTAGGGAACCCACATGAAGACCAAGCTGCACATTTGCTACAAATGTGTAAGGGGTCTAGGTCCAGCTCCTGGATGTTCACTGGTTGGTGGCCCAGGCTCGGTGAGCCCCCATGAACCCAGATTAGTTGACTCTGTAGGTCTTCTTGTGGTGTCCTTGACCCTTCTAGCTTGCTCACTTCTATCACCCTCTCTTCCACAAAACTCCCCAAGCTTTGCCTCATGTTTGGCTATGGGTCTCTGCATCTGCTTCCATCCACTGCTGGATGAAGCCTCTCAGGGGACAGCTATGCTGTGTTCCTGTCTGCAAGCACAGCAGAGTATCATTAATAGTGTCGGGGGTTGGCTCTCTCACACAGGATGGGTCTCAAGCTGAGGCTGTCATTGGTTGGTTCTTCCCTCACTCTCTGCTTCATCTTTAGCCCTGCACATCTTGTAGGCAAGACAGATTTTGGGTTGAAGGTTTTGTGGGTGGATTGATGTCCTCCTCCTTCCTCTGGAAGTCCTGCCTGGCTACAGGAGGTAACCACTTCAGTCTCTATATACCCCTCTGGCAGTAATCTCATCTAGGGTCACCCCCATAGACTCCTCATATCCTCCTGGATCCCAGGCCTCCAGCTAGTCACCAGAGATTCCCTCCTCCCACCGCTCAATTTCCATTCTCACTCCCAGCCCTCTCCCACCCCCCAACACCTGATTGCCATTCCCATTGTTCCGCTCCACACCTCCTCTTCTACCCACTTCCCTCTCTCCATCCAACCCCCAATGACTATTTAGTTTCCCGTTGAGTGAGATCATTGCATCCTCCCTTGGACCTGCTTATTACCTAGTTTCTTTGGGTCTGTGGATTGTAGCATGGTTGTCCTGTACTAATGTCCACTTATAAGTGAGAACATACTATGCATGTCTTTCTGGCTCTGGGCTACCTCACTCAGGATGATAGTCTCAAGTTCCACCCATTTGCCTGCAAAATTTATGATGTTTTTGTTTTTAATAGCTGAGTAAGTATTTCATTGTGTAGTTGCACTGTAAGACTCTGGGGAGCCTTAGCTTACTGGAGCCCCCCTTCCCCCCCAGTGAACACCATGGAGTCAGGGATCAATGCAAAAAGCAAGAGGAATTTATTGTTCCAGCATGCTGGGGTCTCCCTGCACACAAAGGAGGGAGAGAGGAGAGAATGACCAGGCTAGGTGAATTTTTATACAGTTTTTAGAGCAGCAGCCATTAGGCACAATGTGATTGTCAGAACAATGTGACTTTTTAAACTGATTGGTCTTTAGGGAATGAGGTGGCAAAGACTTCTCTTGTCTGTAGCTGGCCAACGTTTGGTTCGCCCTGTGGAATGTGTCTAATGGAATGTGTCTACAGTGCTCTGATCCTCCCCCACCCGCAGGTGGACAATGGCCTGTGTAAACCCCTCCCCCTTTTAGGAATGTAATTAGCCTCTCCCTTCTGGAGCAGAGGGGTGCCTAAGTGTTCCATGACCTTTCTCTTCCAGGAGGGGAGGGATCTGGTGGAATTTTCCAAAGGTCCTGAACTGACCTCTTCAGTACTACCTTTTCTTTATCCATTCTTCAGTTGAGGGGCATTTAGGTTGTTTCCAGTTTCTGGCTATTATGAATAAAGCTGCTATGAACATAGTTGAGCAAGTGTCCCTGTGGTAGAGTGGGGCATCTTTTAGATATATTCCCAGGAGTGGTATAGTTGGGTCTTGAGGTAGAAGTATTTCCAGTTTTCTGAGAATCTGCTGGATCGATTTCCAAAGTGGTGGTATAAGTTTGTATATACCTTTTTGCTACAGGTGTTAGGAAGGAGGTCTCTTTCAGAAACAGTAAAAAATGGCCTGACAACTGATCCATCACCATGATCATTATCATTCGGCTTAGGTTCACAGTGATAATCAAAACGCTGTGAACAACAAGTATTTACAATCTTCTCTATACAGGGGACATTGCTGTCTAACAATTTAATCCTGCACCATCACTATAACTTATTTTATTTTTAGTCTCATTTATTTTTTAACTAGAAATACAGTTACTCTTCTCTGCATAGAACTATGATTCAGTAACATACATACTAACTTTTTATTTTGGTGCAGAAATGTCATTAACTCCATTCATACAGGACAAAGAAAGTTGCATTTATAGCTCACTGAAATGAAAGTTCTGTGTATTTTACAATACAAATCAATTTTCTCTTGAAGCATCTGCTTTAAAATTTGTGCTTCTTTTGGCCAAAATATGCTACTGTGTACCTCAGTGCTACTTCATGTAGTGATTCAGTGCTACATTTTACCTGTTACTGTTATTTTCACCTTAGCCAATGACATAAAGAATCTATGGTTTGTGCTTGCTTGTACACTTGCGTTTTCTGGCTCTTTTTCTCCTTTGACAGCTTGTTTTGCATCATTAGCGTCTATGATTTTGCCATCAGTTGTGATTAGCAGTCATAAAATTGAATGCCCACACATGCATGGAATGCTCAAAATGTTTATTATGGCTCTCCTCACTGCCCTGTGTCTTCCTGCGTCCCCTGGTGACTGGGGGCCTGTGGCTTTTTGCAAGGTGTTTCCATTGGTCTGTCATGCTTCTGTTCAGGGACAGACTTGAGGCTTTTTAAGTGCTAAATGACAGATGCAAAGAGAATGCTACCGTAGAATGATCCTGGGAAAGGGAAGAAACCACAGCTCCTTTACATAAACTCAGCCTGCCTTTGGACTTGGCATTCTCTTGACTTCTTTTTTTTTACCCAGTGTGCTCATTTTACTTCTGCCATGTAGCAAAAGAAGTTAAGCATTTATGCAATTTAAAAAAAAATCTCTGGTGTTGAGTACAGTGTTTAAGTCTTAAAATATAAACCTTATTTTCACTAACTAGTTTAACAACTTTTCACTACAGAAAGCTTAAGAAACTTTTTAAAAAACATTTTTGGCCACGCCATGCATAAATACAACTTATTGTGACTATCTTCACCATTACCCACTCATTACCCTCTCAGAATAGCTGATAAATTATTTCACTCTAAGCACCTAAATCTAGAGGTGTCAGAAAGAGATAATACTGTCAATATTTAACAACATGTCTATTTGTCATATTTACTATTATATTCCAATATTTGGCAAAATAAGCATCTTAAATTAATGTGTTCATTGTTTCCCTTAATAAAATGCATGTTGTCATAAGTTATGGCCAGTGTTATCCCTGAAATGTTAATAAGTAAAAACAGGCATTCACACTCAAAAAGATACATTTAATATTTGCAAAGTTCTTCTCTGTTTACAACATTGTTCTATATAAAGTTAGATTTTCCACAGATGCTTTCATTCACAGGTTTCAAGGGGCCCATATAATGTCTTAAGGGTGGTTGGCTAGGGTATATGACTCAGAGTTCAGGAGAACTTATTTTAAGTATTATTGCTAAGCTGCTCTTTCAAGCAGTGCTTTAACGGACTTAGAGTCCTCCTTGAGGGTTGGAGAGATGGCTCAGCCATTAAAGGCTAGGCTCTCAATCAAAAATATAAGAGTCCTCTTTGAATATATGTGAAATCTTATCTTAAACATTAAAAGTTACAAAGATTTCCCAAAAATGTAAGATATGAAGAAAACTATTTAAAACCATTAAATTATGAAATACAAATGGTATTCGCATGTCTAACTAGACCATAGAAAAATTGGCTTCATCAAAATGCAACACTGTACTCAATTACAAGTAATTTAGAATATTATAGTTATTTCATCACATCTCAAAGGAGACCAAGACCAAGGCACCGTCCTAAAAGCTCATAGAAACTACTATATATGTAAATCCATTATAATCTATGATTATTTGAAGAAATGGGCACATACTTTAATATTAGCACTCAGGAAGCAAGTCAGAGCTTTTTGAGTTTAAGGCCAGCCTGTTCTACATATTGAGTTCTAGACTGGCCAAGACTACATAATGAGACCTGCCTCAAAACAAACAAACAAAACAAAATTGTTTTTTTTTTTTTTTTTTAAATAGGAATCCTATCTAGAAGGAATCCATCTAAACCAATATCCGAATCCAATGTTAAGTTTCAGATGTCTCTTATGAAATATTAAACAATCCGTAGGTTATGAATTAAACTTTAAAAAATATTTATTTTGTAGAGCTAAGGTTTGTAGTAAATGAAAGAGCTCTATTTGCCCAACATCTATAAAGCCTGGGTTCCATCCCAACACTGAAAAATAATAATAAAAACCATGTGCTTTTGGTTAATTGTATTAAAAGACAATTATAGTATGGCTCGCCAAGAAACTCCCATACCTTGAGCAGTAGCAGCCACAAATGTTAAAATATTCTTTCCCCCCCCCCCATCAGACATTGGTCATCAAATTAGAATTAGATTTTCCATTTTTTTTAGAGCCCTTTGGAAGCTGTTTCTAAAAAAATAATTTTAGTGTTTTTGATTCTTTTCATTTTTCTGTTTCCCTCTTCATTGAAGGACAGATGCCTTATGGAGAGAGAGAGAGAAAGAGAGAAAGGGAAATGTAAGCAGGCATCCATTGCTAGGCCCACCCTTGTAGCTTCAAGAATGAGAGATCATGAACCCTTGAAAGCCATTGCATGGCATTCAGAGGCATTATAAAAATAATAGATTACCTCCCTGCTCCAAATCAGGATTTTTCCATAACTAGCCACCAACAAGCCTTTTTAGATTCAACTAGACATTCAGACTCATGGATCTCAGAATGTCTTGACTGGCATGTTTACTCAACAGAACTTTCTGCTTGTAGAGAAGCCCGAGCCTGTGGCTTCCCACCCAGTATTCTGAGTTGAATCACAGATCCCCAAGGCAGGGACACATTTTTTCTACCTTTATCATTGTTCAGAGAACACGGCAACAGTTAACTCACATTCAAACTCATTATAGCCTTGAGATTTCCTGTGCTATTACAAAACAAATGGACCTTTCTCCAGCCACCTGAGTTTCTTAGAATTATTTGTTTCACATAACCCCCACAGATGTATATTCCCCTGTGAAGCTTAGAAACTCGAGATGGCGAGAGTAGTAACAATCGGGGAAAGATTTCCATTAATGTTTAAAAACAAATTTTCAGAGATTTTAAATATGGCAAGATATTATATATATATATATATTTCAGAGTCTAGCCAACTTTCCATTTCAGAAGGATTTGGAGGCAGGATCAGGATGACCCTGAGTTCAACGTCAGTCTCAGTTATAAGAAAGCAAGAGCTTGTTTAAAACTCTAAAGTGCCACTATCCTCTCTGGCTGATGCCAAGAACTGTCTGTGGTAAATGGATGTCTAGAGTGTGTGCTTTGTTTGCTATTGTTTCTTTACCAGGTGTGCATTGAGACATACACATGCAGCTGTCACCAGCGCAGTATCAACACTGCCGTGCGCGCAACTCTCAGTCAGATGTTGGGGGACCTGACTTTACAGTTACGGCAGAGACAGGAGAACACGGTGAGCTTATCGTGCTGCAAGTCTGACACGGGTGTGGTTATGACACTTAAGTCCCTGCATGCCATATGTCCCAGGCCCGCAGCCTCTCCTACCATGGCTACTTCCCATTGAAATACTGGGAAAGTTTTTATTGAAACGTTCATTTATATAAATTTAAATATATAGAAATTTGCTTATTTTGCCCCAAAGTATGGAGCAAGCACCCTTATGGATTTTGTAATAAAATATAATAAAATTTTGATCATTGTTTTAAATTTTTACTTTTCTTTCTTAAAATCAGTTTTTGAAACTTTTTCAATTGAATATTTTTGTTAAAAATATTATGTAGGAGACTAGAGAAATGGCTCAACAGTTAGGAACAATGGTTACTCTTCCAGAGGACCTGGCTCTAATTCCCAGCACCTACATGGCAGCTCACAACTGTCTATAACTCCAGTACCTGGGGATCCATTGACTTTTGGCCTCTTAAGTACCTGGTACATATTTGCTGAACAAATATGCATGCAAGCAAAACACCCACATTCCTAAAATAATTTTAAAATTTAAAAACATATTACAGTAGTAAACTCATAAAATGAAGAAAAACAAGTAGCTGCTTACTGCATGCTTTGAGTTTGGATGTGATCTCTTGTATTAACTAAAGTAACAGGAAGATGCCCCCCCCCCCCCCGCTGGGGCCTACAAGGTAAAGATGAGTATCTTAACCTCAAAGCCCACCAGAACTTTTGCTCTACACTGGCACAGTTTGTCTAACGTGAGCCTCCAGGGAATTGAAATGCAGCTTTTTGTGTGTGTTCTCCCAGGAGTGTGAATAAGAGATGAGTAGTGTTTTGCTTTGACTTTAAAATTGCCTCTGTAATAATAACTCATTAAATTTCCCATAAAATCCAACAGAGAGCTCTGAGATGATGCTCATTATTTTTAAGGGTAGAAAATCTCAGTTGGAGTTGGAAATAGTGCAAACATTAATTTTGCAGAGATGGGGTTTTCAGCTATTTCAGATATTTCTCATTTTTTACTTCAGTAGTTTTCTAATTTTTGAGAAAACCATGGACTTGGCAGGAACCTTACAGATAGTCAAGTTAAAGTTTTTTGCCTTCCTTATTTTGCAGATGAGATGAAAAATTAAACTCTAAAGTTAATGAGCTATCCATGAAGGAAACAAAATTAAGCCCTTGAGCTCTGACTCCCAGACTGCATTCTCCACCCACATGTGCTCTGGAAGCCAGTGCAAGCAAGCAGCAAGAATTTAGAAAAACAATTTTTTTTTCCTTTTGTATTTGCTGTTCCCAAAACCCAAGTTTCTGATAAAAAATTGTTAATCCAAGATATCACTGTTATATTAGCTAACCCCTTGTTGAAAATGATCTCATTTATACTATGATTTTGGATATGATGAGTATAGAAATATTAACTCAAAAGAATGTATAGATAGAAAACATATTAGGAAAAGAGAAATTAAAGATGTTAAAAATTCTAAAATAATGTCATAGTTCATCCTTGCTAACTAGTAACACAGTTGAATATTCTAATATTAATAATGCCTAATATTAAATAAAACATTTAAATGCAATATTTTAAACTCCCAATTATTTTTGGAACTGTAAGTACAGGACAGTCATAGTAACATTGGAGGCAAGGATCTTCTGTACCTGTGATGGCACGTGCCGTATAGCCTACTAGTATAGTAGGCTAAGTCATTTTGGGTTTTGTGTATATAATTTATGTCACACAATGACAAACGTCATGTAGCAGCGACATTCTCAGTATCCCTATCATTAAATGGTACATAACTATTTTAGGTGTCAACTCCTGTCCCTCAGCCTTCTAGTGCTGAGGCTGCCATCCGAATGGTGGTAGGTGCAGCTGAGGAGGTCTGGTTGTATACTGCAGTGGTTGTATGTCTCCAGTCTGAGTGGTATGTGACCAGTCAGCCTGCTGGTCCTGCTCGTCACTGACTATCTAGACTCACCCCAGTCAAAGGCAGGATCCAAACTCCAGGGGAAAACTGTTCTCTATGACTTCCTTTCTCTTACTCAGGTATCTCTTTAGAGATTGATTGCCTATCCCAGAAAAAAATGAAAAAATGGTAACATTTGAAGCATTTGTGATGTCTTATAGAAGGATCTGTCTGTTTTTCCACCTAAAAATTAGATATTTTTTTTCAGGAGCTTTTAAAGAAAGTGCCTATCAAAATGATGAGCTTAACTCTAAGGAAGTTATGTGGTCTCCTGGAGGGCATTCAGGATTACCTGGGAAGAATGTGTCTATCCATCACGGGAAAGACTTCCTCCTCGGCCAACTCAGAATGAGGAAGGTCTCGATGCAGCAGAAAGACAATATATAATGGGGAATGCAAAGGCATTAGAATATAGAACAGTTTCTACATAACGTCTGCAGCCTCTACCCCTTCCCCAGACAAATCACAGTTCTGATCTTGTATTCTTGGAAACACTGAGTTATCATTTCACTTTATTACTGAATTATTGAAATGACCAAATCCATTGCTGAATTGTAAGCTGCTGATTTTTCAAAGTGAAATTGCCATGTATAAATATTTGGTGACTGGGCTATAGACATACCTCTAGCTTTAAATGTAATTGTGACGCTTTCTCTTAGCAGTTATTTTGGAGACACTGATATAAAATCTCACAAAATCTGTTGTGGAAGTAGCTGAATTTACAAATTTTGAATACTGAACAGTAGACATATGCACCTGTAGTGAGTCTTTAAAATGCAGCACTGTGGCGTGATTTAGGTGCCCGGTAGCTAATTGGCATGGCAAAGCCCCCTTACCAACTAAATCTTGCTACTGAGAGGTATCACCTGTTTTTCCTAGGTCATAGCTCTGCTCAAATAGTTCTGGATCTACCTAGCAATTGCCAAGAGAGGCTGCTTGACAGTTTCAAGTTAATATGCTCTCCCATTAAACTGGAAGGTAGTGCTCTGAGCTTTGTTCATCTTTGAGCCTGTATTTCAAAATGCAGCAAGGATGATGATTCTTATGACAGAGCCTAGATCTGTTAGGGCCAAACATAGTGTATCCTGTCACCTTGAGATGAATTACTGTCTATGTCTTCAAGTACACACTGCTCCAAGTTATAACCCAGCAATGAATGTACATGATGGGGCTTAAAATTCTAAGAATAGTTGAATAGTTTATTTTGGAGATGGGCACACTCATAGTCTTTCTCATTGAGGGCAATGAAATGTTTCTAGAATGCTTGGGTGAGACGTATGCATCCTGAGAGCTCAGGGTGCCATTTTGATTCCTAGAACTTTGCATTGTCTAAGAGTCAGGAATTTTTTTACCCAAACCTTCTAATTGTTTCTGTGTGTCTTCTTCACTAGATAATTGAAAACCCAGATGCCCCACAGGAATTCAGGAGTCAAGGTATTGGGATTAGATTTTACTAGACCTTTTAAAATGGGTGGGGTGTAAGAACACCTACTTAGTGCATGGAACT
>CM052717.1:36870432-36889749 GCA_028551405.1 Uromys caudimaculatus | reverse complement strand
CCTCCAGTCCCCTCCCCTCCTCTCCCTTCCTTCCTCCCTTCCTTCCTTCCTTCCTTCCTTCCTTCCTTCCTTCCTTCCTTCCTTCCTTCCTTCCTTCCTTTCTTTCTTCCTTCCTTTTCCCCTTCCTGTTCATTATTCATGGATTCAAGTTTAATTGCTAAGATGAGATTTGCGGAGAGAGTTATAGAAACCTGAGTGACATGTAATGTGTTCTTCTAGAATAATTTTTTTTTTTTTTAATTTTACCATACAGCTTTGCATTAACTGTGGAAGAACTTTACTTACAATGAAAAACAACCTTATGTTTTTCTCCGTGGGCTGTATTTTGTGTGTTTTACATTAAAAAGGGTGCCTCCATTCTATTCTTCTCCTCCCTGATTGTTCTGATGGCCTAAAAGAGGCCTCACCTCTAAAAATCATCAAAACTCATCTAAACCACAGGATGGGAAGGACATTAAGGGACACCCCAATGACCCACCCTTTTCTAATGCTTAGCACCTCCTCTGTTTTGAAGGCTTAACGGTAGAGGCCCTTTGTGATGACGTTGTCTCTGTGCTCGCAGTTCTGTGTGAGAAGCTACAAGCCTCCATAAAGTAAGTCCCCTTCTGTCCTGGCTGGTATCCAACAGTGGTTCAGTTTGAAACAGCTTCTACCTACAGCATCATTGAAGTTATATCGTATCTATCTGGACAGTAGTTCCTTCCCACCTGTTGTAAATGTCCCTTGTATTTCCTCAGATGAAGGGATGAGATGAGAGCCAAACCAAGAGTGGTTTGTTCTCTGTTCTAACCATCCCTAGGCCTAGGCCTGGAGACTTCTAGCCTCCGTACAATCTAATCTTCCCAGACAACTGATTCAGTCTGGTTTTTCTCTCAGCTTCCGACTGCATTGCTCTGCTTGGCCTCATACTAACCTTGGCAAAATGTTCTAATCTTCTGGCTCCTTCGCATCCTGTCTTTACCCCCGTCTAGCTTGTTTTCTCTGTAACCTGTCTTCATAAAACTGCCATGCACACACACCACACACCACCCTTTTTTCTGTCCCACTGCTCTTATGTAGCTTCTCTTCCTCTGCTATTCACATGTGAGATGAGCATGTCCCATCATTCTGTCAAGCCTTTCTCTGATCTGTCACTTTGCCCCTCAATTAGACATCGGTTTCAAATACAACTGCTTTCTTCTACAAACTAATCTTCCCTTCATTGTTAGGGATTAAAGGCATGTCCTAACAGCTCGTCTCTATTCTTGCCAGATCACACTATAATCCAGGGCATGTCTGCATTCTTTAGATGTGATCCTTTGCCAGACTGGCACCATGATAGGTTGTGCATAGTCTTGGGTTTTTGATGAAATTCCCCTGGTCACAGTCCTACCTCTGTAATTTGTTTGCTTGTGGTCTCTGCCAGTAATTTCAGTACCCCAAGGTGAAGGGGTGGAGTTGCTGAAGAAGTTAGAGCGTTAGTCAAATGCTTAGAGTAGCGGAGGCAGCTTGTATGCCTCTGTCGACATCCAGTGTTCATTTCGTCCTTCTTAGGAACTGCTCATGTTTGTATGGTCTCTTCTGATTTGACTTCCTTAATTTCTTCTTTTTTATTAGCCTAACCAGACATTTCCTGTCTTTTAAGTAGCTTTTTTTTTCTATGAAATTCTATGAAACAGGCATTATCTCTCCTTACAATCATTTTCAGCACGGGACCCCAGGTGCCTCCCAGGGCTTAGGCTCAGTAAGGGCATGTGATTGCGATATACTCAGTCTCTGGAGGATTCTGAAAGTATAGTGAGGTATTCGGCATAATTCACAGGCCTTAGAGATGCACTATTATTAGATTTCTGTATTAGACAAGCTGAGTTACATGGTCCCTCTTCAGCTCAAGGGTTTTTCAGAGAATAATTGGGCTTAGCGTGTGTGTGATTCATTCTTAGTCTGTCTTCTGTCACTCTATCCCAATCTCCCTCTCTAAGTCTGTCAGACAGGAGTCTGTACCAAAGGAGGCATGGAATCAATAAGGCCAGCTAGGGTGGCCATATTGAGTTTCTAATTCTACTCCACTTCTTATATAAGTGTTTGCTTCCTTCTCGTATTTTTCAGATTAAATTCAAATCTGACCCAAAAGTGACCAAGCCAGCTCAGTCAGTCAGCAGGCTCTCCAGGGAGGGAGGGAGGATTTAAAAGAAAAAGACAATTAGACAAGACTATAACATGACTCCAGCTAGTGCTGAGGCTGAAGCGGGTTTAGTTTTCCCTCAGTCTGCTTTTTACCATTTTAATTACATGCAAACAATAGGGTCAGTTCTAGATTAAGGAACAAACAAGGCAATAAACAAAGTCCCATGATCACTGTTTCTAGGGACTTATCAGGATGACCCACATATCTGAGCCTACTGCCCTGTCCTAGCCCAAAGTCAAATTCTTGCCTGAAGTCTACTTCTTTGTTCTAGCCCACAATCAGATTCCTGCCTGGGCTTGCTTACTTAGTGTCCTGGCTCAATGTCAAACTCCTGCCAAGCTTCTAGAAGTGGCCTCAAAAGCTCTCTACACCAAAGGTATCAAACATTTACAGGAAAAACAAAACTAAAACCCAATACTGAGAACTACAGAGATTCTGAAAATGCTGCTGATTATCTTCCCAGGTACCCTCCCTGTCTGGGTGACTGCTTAGCCTATATGGCCCAGCTTACAATTGCTGAGAATTGTTCTGCTTGGATTGTATACCTGGGAAGAACTCAGCAATGAGCAGGCAATGAGACAGCCAGCAGATAATCTGCCAACTATGAAATGCTCTAATAAAGACCAGGAAGAGTAGTTCCCAGCCCTTCTAAGTAAGCAGCGTACCTCCCACCCCTATATTTTAGAAAACTTAGCTAGGTTCTAGGTTCCTTCCCACTCCGTGCATCCAAGTATTTGCCTTTTTGCAAATACACAAGCCTGAAAGGCTCCCACACTGTGCACACGTTCAGCAGTCTCTAAGTGAGGAACATGTGTGAAGATCTTTTGATTTTCAATGACTCCATTTAATAGCAAGATCATAAGTACCCAATTTCCAGACTGCTGCCATCCACATTTAAGCTGTTATGCAATCTCAAAGGAGACTCCCAAGGCCAGTTTATTTGGCAATACATTCCTGTCACTGATGCTGAACCTGGGTCCTGCAGGGTCCCAGCAGGCTTTGCAGTTATTCACAATAATCCCAACTCCTCAACATTTCCATCCTATACAATATCTGATGACTTCAGAAATTGAGAATCTTTATTTTCTATGTTTACTTTAGTTGTGTAATGCTAGACTACCAGTTTGAGAAAGAGACGTTTTTGCATTGGAACGTTGAATCGTCTTTTAAATGAGCCCAGCTCATAGTCAGAGTGATTAACCTGGGACACAAGGAAAATGATCCTTCCAGAATTGACTCTTGAATGGAACTTGTGATCGACAGTGTGGCTCTGCTGTCCAGCCCTCTCCAGTCTATCCAAGCAAAATCATTGCCTGGACAAATAGCACAGTATCTGGGTCCCAGGCTCATCTGGCATCTGGATTTCATATAGCTCAGACTAGCCCTGAACCTTTTTACTGCTGAAAATGACCTTGAACTCCAGATCTTCCTGCCTCTGCTCCCCGAGTGCTGGGATTACAGACATGCACCCCATTGTACTCGACTTCCAGCTCCACTCTTTTGCAGACATCCTCACATCCTGTGCTTCACCCCCAAACTTTCCAGATCCTCATATCCTGTGCTTCACCCCCAAACCTTCCAGTCCAAACTGTTCCCTCCTCTGCCTTCCTTTCCCACACTCTTTCCACAATTCCACGCCGGACATCTTGGACTTCAGGACTCTACAAAGGCAGCGTGTCCTATCAAATTCCTCCTAGGGCCTTTCTGAAGGGGTGCTTCTGTTATGTAGTATCATGGAAACTCACATTCAGTGCTTCATTTACAGCACTTGACATCAGCACTTAATCTATGTGCCTCTCTCTCTCTTCCCACCATGAAGCGTGTGCTATTTTCAGAGCAGTGCAGAGGCAGATGAAGATTGTGGGCAGGAAAGACTAGAAATATGAAGCTCTTACTTGTCCAGCAAAAGATGCCTGTTTCTTGCCCTTCTTATTCTTCTGATTAAGTAGTAATCATCAGCTTCCTTTTGCCAAATGGTAATGATTTCTGTGCCAACTCAGTCTTTCTACCCCTCTCTGCCATCCTCAGAGAGTGTATACAGATAAAAGCAGTATTCTCTTTTCAGAGTGTTGACATTAATCAAGTAGGATGACGGGAAAAGCTTTTTTAGTCTGTGGGTCAGTGAACTTTTTCTGTAAAGTTTCGTGATGGGGTTTTTAAATTTTAGCTTTATAACCCCTTTAAAACTTAAACCCAGCTTTAAATTCACAGAGTTTGGCCTCTGAGCTGTAGTTTACCAGCCAGTTTTAGAGTCTGGAGTGGTCTGAGGTGGTGTTATAGTGCTGTCCCCGTCTCTGTCTTAGCCTGCCTTGTCTTGCAGCGGCACATCAAGTCAGTTTGGCAGAAGTGTGGACTTCTAGCCTCCGGGGCTCTTTGAGCAGCTTCCTTTTCCCTCTTCCTAGTTTTGTGCATTCTAGTAACTTACTTTCACAGCCTGGCTTTCCCCTCTCCACCTCCAGGATTAGAGAGTTATTTAACTGTTGAGAACAATGAGCTTCTTTTCTAATATTTATTTTAAATTAGGAAAAAACAGGAGTAACTGACTATTATTTTTATTGGTAGATATCTCCTTTTATGGATAGCCATACTCCATAAGAGATTCTTGCATTATTTCTCTTTAGAATATGTGTACTTCAAGCAAATGTGTCTTTGAAACTTAACTTTTCTCCATTCTCATGCGTCTCACCACAAACTGGAAATTTAGCACCCTTTGGTGACACTGAGAGGAAACACAGGAATGTGTTTCCTATAGAGTTGTCTATTTCCTTATTAGACTTTTAAGACAACCCATAATGAGAACTATCAATATATATATGTTGATAACATATATATGAGGATGGAGAGATGACTCAGCAGTTAAAAGCTCTGACTGCTCATCCAGAGGACCCAGGTTTGATTCCCAGCACCTACATGGTGGCTAACAAATGTCTATAACACTTATTACACACAATGTCCACTTCCAGGGGATCCAATACTGTCCTCTTGCCTTTAAGGGCACAGAGTATGCATGTGGTACACAGACATACATGCAAACAAAATAGCCATATACATAAATTAAAAATTTTACAACATTTTTCCTCAATAATAAAGAGAAACATGAATCAGTAAAATATTAGCTAATGAGATAATATGGTGGGCTAGAGGTGTTATTAAAGTGCTTACTTAGCCTGTATGAGGCCCTGGGTTTAAGTCCCAGCACAAAGAAGAAAGAAAAGATGGTGTTGGGGAGAGATAGGGAAAGAAAAGATGATATAACTGGTTTCTTAGAAAGTTAAGCCACCAGTGATAATTAGCATTTCTGGCATATATTGGGTTTGGCTAACCTGTCACCATCTGTCCACATTTGTAACTGTAGACAATGTAATATTCTGATATAAGATGTGGATATGATAAGCTGTGTGTGAGGGGCATAAAAAATGGCCATTCTGTTTCACACTCAGTTGTTTTACAAATAATAATAAATATTTCTCCAAAGTAAAGTATATCAGTCTCCCCAAATTAGTCTAAGTCTATCACTTTGCTAGGGCTGCCATAATGGGATACCAAAGGCTGTGTGCCTTGAACAGGGGAGTTGTTATCTCCCAAATGTTCTGGAAGCTGACATGTTCAAGGTCAGGTGGTTCTTCTGAGCCATCAAAAACTCTGGTCCACTCCTCCATCCTTCCTCCCCACTTGCTTAGTGGAGACCCTTCTCCCTACGTCTCTTCACACAGTCTTCCCTCTATACATGTTTTGGTACCTACAGTTCTTCTTTCTGAGGGCTCTTCTGTTATATTGGCTTAGGGCCCGTATTAATACAAACACTTTAACTTTGCTCCAGAGAAGACCACCTGCTCAGCTGCTGGGGGTTAGGATTTGATTCAAAGGGACAAAACTCTACGTGCAACACTAGCCACACATCTTCTTGGGTGATGCTAACATTCCTCTTTGTTCTGCCCCAGCGCCACCTCTCTGATTTTACCTTGTGTTTCACCTGCCTTTGTGCTCCACAGTGACAGCCAGCAGCTGCAGCTTCTGTACCTGGAATGCATTCTCTCCGTTCTCAGCAGCTCCTCGTCCTCCATGTACCGGCACAGGGGCTTCACTGACCTCATCTGGTGAGCATGAACTTTAATGCCCCCACAACCAGCCAAGGACTCCTGTAGTTGTGTCTCAGCCCCTGTGAACTACCAATGGTTTCATCCATGCATATGTGCCCTCCAGGTGGGAGAATTGCTTTGTTTGTGTATATCAGCCCAAATGCCATAGATACTGTAATGGTTGTTATAACAAACATGCCTCCAGCAGCCGCCTTATGCCATTCACATCAATGGAATCACAAGCAATCAGAACCAAGTGACTCTGGCTTCCGTTTGTTCTGAATGCATATAAACATATCAGGAACATCTTGGGGCAAGAAATTGTAACCCTGAACTGGTCTCTATCTCTACAAGAGTGCTAATCACCTACCCATGTCCAGAGATTTCAGGAAGTGACAGGCCCAGCAGGCAGCCAATTGGTAGGCCATAGATCCTGTTTTATTGGCAGGGAGGAAGCTGAATGATGAGTGTTGGTAGGGGACTTGAAATTAACACCTTAAATGAGAAATTATTCTGTTATTCATAGTAAAATGAAACTTGATAAGGACACCTTCTAACATTCTGAGTCCTATTTGTTCAAACATACACACACACAGGGAGGGGGAGGGAGGGAAAGAGGGGGGAATGGTTGAATGCTTCTCTGGATGCTTTATTTAGTTAGCATTAAAGTGAGAAATGAGGAAAACTACGTATACTCGGTCTACTGGGTATAACATGGTCAAAATAAGGAACCTGCTCTTCCTGGATATTTCTGTGGCATCTGTTAGCCTTCCTGGCAGCTTTCCCATTTTATCACTTGGCTACTAGTGAGGATTATTTTCCCTCCTGCCTCTTCCCAGGAAAAGCCTCTGCCCTGCTCTCGTTGTGATCCTGGGGAACCCTATTCACGACAAAACAATCACCTCTGCTCACAGCAGCAGCACCAGTACCAACACGGAGTCGGATTCTGCCTCTCTTGGTGTGTCTGACCATGGCCGAGGCTCGGGCTGCTCCTGCACTGCGCCTACCCTCAGTGGGCCTGTGGCCCGCACCATCTATTACCTTGCAGCTGAGCTTGTCCGCTTAGTGGGGTCAGTGGACTCCATGAAGCCAGTGCTCCAGTCCCTCTATCACCGAGTGCTCCTGTATCCCCCACCCCAGCACCGAGTGGAAGCCATCAAGATCATGAAAGAGGTAAGGAGGTATGAAAGAAGGTCATGGGTTTGTCCACAGGAATCTCTATGCAGTGTCCTGTATACAGAAGCATCTAAATGTTTGTCATCACTTGCTGGGGCATCATTGCTACCACATTGAGCCCAATAACAAACAATTGTGAAGTTGGTAGTCATTTATTTTGGGAGTTGTGGTTTAAAAAAATGTTAGACATTCACTGCCTCCATATTCTTTGGTAATTACCTATATGTTTGTTAAAATTGTGTTAAATATACACCTGAGATTTCTTACTGCTGGTATGGGTTCTTTTTTCTGAAGATATATATGTTTTGTTACCTTGGTAAAATCAGATTTCAAAATGACGTGCCAGGTACTTGTTGGGGTAGGCCCATGGCCACAGGTCAACTTCTGATAGTGGCAAGCCATACAACTACAGCTGTATGTAACAAGTCGTACTTGTTTCCAGATGATAATGGCCCTTTTGTCATCTCATTTCTTTAGTCAAGACCAAAGAGCAAATAATTAAATTTTAATTGCTTCTTGGTAATGTTTTTATGAGGTCTGACCATAAATGAAAACCAACATTTCTAGAAATTGAGTAATCCAGATTTAATTGCTGGTCAAGAAAATATGGTACACATACAAAAAGCATTCATTTTATCTTTCCTACTCTATGCCAGGCATGTCGTGTTCATTATACTTTCAACACGTTGTGTATCAAGTTTATTGTTACCAGTAAGGAATATGGCTTCTTTTCCCCTTCATCATGCCAAGAGATGGCATGAAAATCTCAGATCCTATCACTGCTTGGTTGGTGACGACTGTATAGCTTTGAAGAGAAGACTCGTCTGCTACCATCTAAGCAACAGGGCCTTGCCACCAGCACCCTCTTCAGACAGACCGCTGTCCTCTGTGTCGGTAGATCCTCAGAGGACAAAGAGAAAGAAAATGTTGGCCGAGCAGGCTCAGTTCTTTTAACTCCATTCCATCCTTTGGCAAGTGATGCTTTGCTATATCATGTTGATTCCTACCAAGTAGAATGTGGAAAAAGTCATTGTACCCTCCCATATATTTTGTATGGGTTACTTTTGTGTATTTTACCTCTGGCATTTAACCCAAGGTGCTTCCCAAGGGCATTGTGCTAGAATTAGATGCCGCCTTCTGAGAAGTGTGTGCAGCCCGTGCTGCCCTGGCAAGCCAAGCAGATGAATTCCAGTCAGGTTGTTCTAGCAAAGAGTGCCTCTGCTTTATAGGGCAAAACTGTCAGTTTGGAGAAGGTGGTTACCTAGACACCAAAATGCTCAGGGCCTTTGCACACAGAGAAAATCACTGTACCCAGAATGTTTGTTTGCCTTTTTGTTTATTATTTCCCGGTACATCTGTGCTGGATGCAACATATGCCTATTTGTCAAAGACATATGGGATATTGTGTTTCATATTGTGCATTCTCTTTCTGGTTCTACCTCCTGCCCAATAATAAGTATGAAATAATAAAGTTCTTTCCTTTGGTCTACCCTGTGGGTGCAGTTTAGAAGTTCATAATGACCAGACCTAGAACACCAAATCACAGATGCTGTACCTCTCATGTGTATCTTAAGATGAGATTTTAAAAGTTGGGGATGAGTTTCAGTGGTATAGTACTTGATTAGTAAACCCGAGTCCCTAGCACTGGGTGGCTAGGAGGTGGCTAGGACTGTAGCTCAGTGGTAGAGTCTTTGCCTAGTATACACAAGGCTCTGAGGTTTGGTGCCCAATACCACAAGAAGATAAAAAGGTATTATCTTTCTGTGAGTGTTTATTGGGGTGTCTTCAGAAGACCTCTGTCCCCTTCCACTTTAGATTCTGAAGCACTTAACAATTACATGACAAATGTAGGCATTCGAGTACATTATCTAAGCTGAATTAGAGAATAAGGCGGGCTTCCAAGAGAAGCTGAGGTTTTGGAGTCCTATCCCTGGGGTCAGTGGTGTAGCTGAGTGTAACAGAACATGCTGAGCATGCACAAGGCCCATCCCCAACCCCAAAGAAAAACAAAATCCCCATCCCTCAGAGATGCATTCACCCCTTCAAAAAAGTGGAAGAAGGTAAAGAGATTCCCTTTAAATAGAGCTATTTCTGAGTAATATTTCTGTTCATATTTAGGCAATACCTCACTTGGAAAATTAAGAGTCATAACAATGAGATTTATCTTCTATACAACTTCATTAATTAATATTTAATTTAACCTCTAAATATGTGTAGCATATGGAAACACAAATCAGTTGGAAATGAACAATTTCCAACAAGAATGTTATATATGAAAACTTGTGGGAAGGCAGCCCTTTCAGAGCACAGGCTTGTTAAAGCTTCAACTACTGTATTAAAAGTAGAAAACCTAAAATAAACATCCCACTCCTCCAACCACTTTCTCTGTTGGGAAGCAGAGAAGAATAGATTTGAAGTAGCAGAAAGAAGTCAAAGCAAAAAAGTAGTGTGAGACCTCTCCTTATGACCCAGGCTCATCAAATGGGAGGAGGCGATAGAAGGGTTGTCCTTGCCCTTGTAGAGAAGGTGGTGGTGACATCTGGGTCTGGGTTACAAGAAGAAGAAGAAGAGGAAGAGGAGGAGGAGGAGCACGAGGAGGAGGAGGAGGAAGAAGAAGAGGAGGAGGAGGAGGAAGAGGAGGAGGAGGAAGAAGAAGAAGAAGAACAACAACAGCAGACTTTAAAACAACTTTCAAAAAGTTGTCTTCAGAAATATCTCCTGGCTTGAAGAACAGACAATGGGATTAGTGCTCTGGAAGGTTCCAAGATTATGAATGACAGCTTCACATTTCTGGTTATTCAGTAGCTGAATATGGAACATGGAACGCTCAATAAAGAGGAAGAGAAACTCTGGTAGTTGATGGTGGCCTTGGTGACATGTGAAGAGGGCATGAGTTTTTCTACTGTGGAAAGGACAGACTAGAGTACTTCGCTCTGTTCTAAAATGTATAGCTGGAGAGATGCCTCCACAGTTGGGAGCCCACACTGCTCTGACAGAGGTCAGTCCCAGCATTCATGTCAAGTAGCTCAAAGCTTGCCTATAACTCCAGCTCCAGTAGGGTATGAATCTGATGCCTAGTTGCGGCACCAGCGGGCACTTGCACTCACATGTGCACATACCTGTGGGGACACACACACACACACACACACACACACACACACACAATTAAACAAAAATAAAATCTTTAAATCTTACAACTAATATAGACTCTTGTAACATTCTCAAATGCTGAAAATTCATCTTCTCAGGCAGGATTTTTAGATAAAGCCACAATTTCAGATTATATTTTATCATTTAACCCTTGGGCATAGATAGAATACATACGACAGTTTCAAACAGATATCAGCATGTATGAACAGGCCACAGATTCCTTAAGCATGAAGAACTGAAAAACCACTTTTTGTTGTTTCTGGACCTCAAATTTCTTCCCACACTCAGTATCTTTGAACCTATGTGAAAATGTCAAAGATGTACAAAGAAGAGCATCATGCAAAACTTGCCCTCCTGGGAGTTAATTGTGTCTGTCTGCCGGATACCGGAGAAAAATGTCATAAACCGGTGCACCACCTCCATAGTCCTCAAGTAACTGTCTATACAAGCATCCATGTTGCCTTGCCTTACTGAACCCATCCCTATAACAAAGAACATTTTATTACTAGTAATTGTATATTCTGCATTTTGAAAAAAAAAAAAAGAAAAAAAAAAGCATGACTCCAAAGGCATGTAAGAAGTCTCAGTATTACTCCCATCTCTGCAGCTACTTTAGAAAGAACTGAAGAACTAAAGAACTCCAAGAAAAATCACTGGAAGAGCATGTCAACTGGGAAGCAGATGGCCCAGAGCCTAACAGGCAGAGGCTGCACCACTTACAGTCATGTAGTAAAGTATCATCTCCAGTGTACTGTTACACGGCGTGCGGTGACTAGGGCCAGAGAAGATAGAAACTAAGTCTAGTCAAAACTGCTATTGGTGGGACAGTGATTTATCCTAAGAGAAAAGGAAATTCTGTCCTTGGTAACAACATGGATGAATTTGAGAAATAAGTTAGGTACAGAAAATAGTATCACTTGATCTCATTTATATGTGAATTCCAAATGTGCTGAACACACAGAAGCAGATAATAGAAGTGTGGTCACTAGGAGATGCAGGGGTGGAAGTTGCAGAAATGCTGATTACGTGACTTAATGTGAAGAAGTTATAGAGAGCCGTTGTACAGCCCAGTGACCATAAGAGTGCATCACGTTCTATTTTGTAGCTAAGTATTTTGTAGCTTCAATTAATTTTATTAAAATGTACATTTCATATCATTAGTCTGAAATCTGAAGTGCAGAAGTTTCTTCAGTACTGCCATAATTCCATAAGCAGAAAATGCCATGGTAAAAACCCTAGTGCACCAAAATTTTAAAAATATTGTGTGACATTGCCTTCAGGCTAAAAATACAAGTTGTACACGTTGTGTTTTATAAAAAGATAAGGAGAGAAAGAATATCTTTGGTGGAAGTGCGGTAAGGTGTGGGGGAAGGGGGAAGGCGGTGCCTCTATAGGCCCACGCTGAGTCATCCCTTCCCCCTGAGGGACCAGCCACAGGATGGTAAAATATAGAATAGAGTTTATTCAGGGCATGGGGAGGGGAGTTAAGAGGGTAGCAGAGGCAGAGAAAGACGGGGGGGGGGGGGGGAAGAGAGAGAGAGAGAGAAGAAAAGTAGAGGCCGACCATGAGCACATGGAGAGGGGGGGGAGGAGAATGAGGCGAGAGGGGATTGGGGTGAGAGGACAGAGCTATAGCAAGAGAGAGAGGAGGGGGCAAGCAGCCCCTAGCCAGGCATACCTGGCCATTGTCAGGTAACTGTGGGGGCAGAGCTTAGACAAAATGCTAGCATGTGAAATGAACTTAATGTTTAACCTGGGTTCTATATTAGTTCCTTCCTATTGCTGTGTCAAAACACTATGACCGAGGCAACTTACAGGCAAGAAAGATTATTTAGCTTTACAGTTTCAGAGGATAAGAGTCCATTGTGGCAGGGAATTGTGGCAGCAGAGAGAAATCTTGGTGTCAGGAACAGCCAAGAGGTCACACCTCAAACTGCAGATAAGGAAGGGTAGGGGACCAGGGACAAAGCATCACTTGTGTATCCACAGTGTCCACCCCAGGGACATACATCCTCCAGCAAGGCCACACCTAAACCTACCCAAACAGCTCCACCATTTAGGACCAAGAATGTGAATGCCCAAGACTATGGATGATATTTCATTCAGACCACCACACGTCTCACCCTGAAAATACCTCGTTGCATAGGTATAACTAGGCCAAAATTCTGAAAGAAAAAAAAAGTCCCAAATCAGAGATTTTCTGGTTCTAAGTGTTTCTGAGAAAAGAGCCTCAACCTAGTAATCATTTCTTCTTCACTAAAGAAAAGTACATTGTTTATTTGATCTCGTGATTTTAAAACTTGGTGAATTTTTGGTTTTGTTTTTTCGTGACACTCACTTTTCTGTTGTTTTTCTCCTTTTCTTCTAAAGATACTTGGGAGCCCACAGCGTCTGTATGACTTGGCAGGACCAAGTTCTATTGAGTCCGAACCAAGGAAAAGATCTATTTCCAAAAGAAAGTCTCACTTGGATCTTCTCAAACTGTATGTTCCATTTTCCTTTAGGGTATGTGTTGGAAGTCCAACACTGCTTCTCTGAATGCTTTTCATCTTAACCCCAAATTCACAAAATGTCCATGAGTCTACATTTAAAATGTGCATATTTAGTTATTTACCCACAGGCCACACTAAACATATCAATTTATTCTACTCATAACTTGCCAGATGTCCATACTTTCTTAAAACTGAATCTGTCCACGGAAACTTCTAAAAACGATCCATTGGATTATTAAAGGGAAGAACCTTTTGTTTACAGTATGGGCTGTAGAATTCTATTTCAAGTAGCTTCCATCGAAAACTTGGTAATTTGTACAGATCGTATTGGCGTACATCTGGTAAGAATATGTTTGCACAGAAATGTCTTCATGACTCAGCCACAGCAACTGTTTCTATATGAAGGTCTGAACATAATACAAAAATGGAATTCTCAGTGTCTGTTCTTGAATAAAACAACACAATTCCTTTTGGAAGTTTTACTTGTTCCCAGAAAAGCTACCCAACCAAGAGGGCATATGGTTTTAGGTGGAGAACTTTATCTGGATTTTTTCCCAGCCTGAGCATGTTTGAGTCATTTATTGTCTTGATGTTATGCAAGTTAGACTATCTCTTTTGAATACTGTGCAGCTGGCCAAACTAATAACTCTTGTGTATTTGGGGGCGTTTCTTGATCTCTCATACCTGGCTGCTATTTTCTGTCTTGAACCCTGTTTAGCATCATGGATGGCATGACAGAAGCATGCATCAAAGGTGGCATTGAAGCCTGCTACGCTGCTGTGTCCTGTGTCTGCACCTTGCTTGGGGCTCTGGATGAACTCAGCCAGGGGAAAGGCTTGAATGACAACCAAGTACAGCAGCTGCTTCTGCGCCTTGAAGAGCTAAGGGATGGGGGAGCCGAATCAAGCAGGGACTCTATGGAAATTAATGAGGCTGACTTCCGCTGGCAGCGGAGAGTGCTGTCTTCAGAGCACACGCCGTGGGAGTCAGGCAATGAGAGGAGCCCTGACATCAGCATCAGTGTCACCACAGACACAGGCCAGACTACCTTGGAAGGAGAATTGGGTCAAACAACACCAGAAGACCACAAGAATGGACTCAAGTCACCAGCGATTCAAGAAGGCAAGGAGACCATGAGCAAAGTGTCGGAACCTGAGACCATAGACCAACCTGATGTGGTTCAAAGAAGCCACACAGTCCCTTATCCTGACATCACTAACTTCCTGTCAGTGGACTGCAGAACAAGGTCCTACGGATCTAGGTATAGTGAGAGCAACTTCAGTGTAGATGACCAAGACCTGTCAAGGACTGAATTTGATTCCTGTGATCAGTATTCCATGGCAGCAGAAAAGGACTCAGGTAGGTCTGATGTGTCGGACATTGGGTCAGACAACTGTTCACTGGCTGATGAAGAACAGACCCCTCGGGACTACATGGGCCATCGGTCCCTGCGAACCGCTGCTCTGTCTCTCAAACTGCTGAAGAACCAGGAGGCAGACCAGCACAGTGCACGACTGTTTGTACAGTCCCTTGAGGGCCTCCTTCCCCGGCTCCTAGCCCTGTCCAGTGTGGAAGAGGTGGACTCCGCCCTTCAGAACTTTGCCTCTACTTTCTGCTCAGGTCTGTAGACAGTCTTTTGCAACCAGAACATTTAGAGCTTTGTATCTTCATGGGCAATAATCTTCCTGCCTGTGGTTTGAACTGCTTAAACCAGTGGTTCTAAACCTTCCTAATGCTGTGACCCTTTAATACAGTTCCTCATGTTCCTAATATAGTACCTCCAATCATAAAATTATTTTCATTGCTACTTCATAACTATAATTTTGCTAGTGTTATGAGTCATAATGTACATACCTGATATGCAGTGTTAAGGTTCAAAAATCACTGAAAGAAGACCCCAGACTCAGCTAGTATGCAAAAACAAAGAGCGTTTATTTGGCAGAAATAACCAGCATGTGGGGCTCAAGCATTTTTTGAAATGGTAGCCCCAGACAAAGGCACACAGGCCTTCTTATAGGGAACCTGGGGAACTCTCTAGAGGCATTATGTAACCTAAAATTTCATTGGTGGGTGCTTGGGGGTCACAGGTGGTCAGTGGTCTGCATTTCATCAGTGTTTAATCATAGGTGAGATAGGGCTGCCCAGTGCAGCTGGCCCATCCTGAGATAAGATATTTCCCCATTTTTGTGATTATCCCCAGGCTGTTCTTTGGGATTTATGATTTTGTTCTGAATTTTATGGAGCTGGTGTCTTGTGGCCTAGTTTCTGGGACTTATGGTCCATTCCTGGAGCTAGTACCTTATGGCCTTTGTTCTAAATCAGTCTTGGATCTTAAATGGGGACAAATGTCTCCTTAAATGGGGACAATGGGGTTTATGTTGTTCTTTCAGCAGAACATTTGATATGTAACCCCTTTGAAAAGGTCAGTCAACCCCCTAAGGGGTAGCAACCAAAAGGTTGAGAAACACTGGCTTAAAGCATGTTAGTAAACCCTAGCTTTTCTTCCGTTGAAGAGAGTAAAGGTCTGGAGAGTTATGGGTATAGGTTTATGATGCAGAGATAAGCTCCACAGCCTGGACTGCTCTGACTAGCTGTCCTTGGTGCCAAGGAAGATATCCATCAGGTATCAGTGGTCTAGAATAGCTGCTTTTCAAGTCTAACACTGCTGGTTATGGTAATGATTGAGTCTCTGGAAAATGGTGACATTATATATACAGTCTAATGGGTTATTTCTCTGCAGGCAAAATGAGCCAGTTCAAACCAGATTAGATTATATATAAACAGCTTCATTGGGAAGCAGATCTCAGTTGAGTTCGCTGGCCCCACGGACTGAGGCCAGGGAAGTCACCATGGGGAGAGAGAAGTGGGCGGAGGGGGGAGAGAGAGAGTGCACGTGCAAAGAAAGAAGGAGAGAGGAGAGGGAGAGCACAAAATGTCTGGATTATAGAGTGAGGAGCCTCTGGGGGAAGGGCAGTCCGGCTCCTGGGCTGGAAAGTTCAGGTTGGGGACAGGGTATGCCAGGTAGGAACTAAGGGATGCTGGGAGATCCTGGAGGCCAAGTCTGCTTTGATATGTAAAATTATGTACTTCAGTCACTTGTGCTGGGAGGAGGGGGGTTGTCTAGAAACCAAACACAGTCTTCTTTTTGAAATTATAATTATGCAGTGTATCAGCAAGATGTCTCAGACAGTAAAGACAACCTGAGTCATGAGCCAGATAGCTAACTTTGTGATGCTTTTATCATTATATACTAATTTTGGCGTTTTCATACAGGTATCTAATGTATTTTTATTACCTTCATCCCCTTTACCCTCTGTTTCTCTCCCACTGATCTCCTTCACCCATGATCCTCTTCCTCTTTCTTTTTTCTCTTTTGTCCCTAATTTATTTGTTAGTAGAAGTGGGCCTAAGGGTGGGAGTGGGGGTAGGGAGCTGGTGGGAGTGACCCAATGTATTTCCTTAGGGTTGTGTTTGAGAGAATGGGAGAGGCTTTGTTTGTAGGATTATGGGCATCTTACCAGTAACTAGATCTCTGAAGATAACTTTCTTCCCTGCCACCAACCATAATATAAATCCTCAGGGAGGGGTGAGAACCTCCCTTTTTATGACAGAACTTTGATGGGCTCAATCTTCTTCAAATTTTGTATAATCACCTCATCTGAGCTCAAGACTGCAATAGGTATGTTGTCTTAGGTTTCTATTGTTTTAATAAGTGTGACTAAAACCAACTGTGGGGAGGTTTATTATACCCTATAGCTTACAGTCCTTCATGAAGGCAGTCAGGGCAGGAACCCAAAGCAGAAACAGGAGCAGAAACTGTGGAAGAGTACTACTTCCATGGCTTGCTCCCCATGGTTTTCCCAGCTTGCTTTCTTGTATAACCCAGGACCATGTACCAAGAAGTGGTACCACCCAAGATCGACTGTTGTGTAAAGTTGACAAAACCCCGCTAGTACATGTGTCATGCTGGAAAGTCAGAGTTTCACACCCACCTTCCCTTCTTTTGCCTCATATGTTCCTTTAATCCCTTGTTCCCTGGATCCCCTGAGCTTTGGAGAGCTTGATATTGATTTTCTGCTTATAGCTGAGCATTCAGTTATTCTCAGCAGTTAGGAGTCTTTGCTCTTATTGCTTGCCACTGTAAAATGAAGCTTCTCTGACCATAGCTGAGAGCAGTACTATCCTGGCTACTTTTAGGTCAACTTAACACAAACTAGAGAAGTGGCTCTCAACCTGTGGGTCACTACCCCTTCAGTATATTGGTGAGTTTAGCTACACCACTTTGGCTCCTGGTAGGTCACACTCCCAGTCACCTGCAGAGGAGCTCTTTGGATTCACGAATGCCAGACACATAAACATTACTTAATTTTTGACATGCTGTAACTAGTTCAAAGGTTGGGCACTCCTCAACCTTCCCCTGTTAGCAAACACTCACCTGTGGTGGTACTGAGACTCCTAAACCTTCCCCTGCTACCTTAAGCCCAATAGAGGAAGTGGCCAGTGGCTAGTTACCCAAATTCTTACATGGCTAGTTGGCTTTCTCTCCTGCAGCTCTTACTTTCCATCCTTCTCCCCAAAGTCATGACGATTCTCTCTTTCCTTCCTTTCTCCCACTTCCTAGCCTGCACAAATCTAAAGGTTTCACCTCAGTCTACCTGCCCAGCCCTTGGCTATTGGCTCTTTATTGATCGATCAAAAACCAATTACACCTTCAGTGTTTAGACATGCAATTTCCTGATTTGGGGGGCCAGATTAATTCAAAGCATTAGAACTAATCTCCAACACTTTGGGTGTTGAATGACCCTTTCACAGGGGTCACATATCAGATATCTCACATATCAAACATTTACATTACTATTCATAGCAGTAGAAACAGCAAAAAAAAAATAATTTTATGGTTGGTGGTCACCACAACATGAGGAAAGGGTTGAGAACCACCGAACTAGAGTAATCTGAGAAGAGGGAACCTTAATTGGAAAAAAAAAAATCCTATATAAGATCAGTCTGTAAGCAGGCAAGCCTGTAGGCATTTTAAAATTAGTGATTGATGGGATAGACCCAGCCCATTTTGCCAACCCTGGACTGGTGGTCCTGGGTACTATAAGAAAACAGATTGAGCAAGCTATGGGAAGCAAACTAGTAAGTATTATCCCTCCATGGCCTCTGCAGCAGCCCATGCTTCCAGGTTACTGCGTGGTTTCAGTTTGCTTCCCTCAGTGGACTGTGATTCAGAATATGTAATCCAAATAAATCTTTTCCTCCTGACTTTGCTTTTGGTCATGGTGTTTCATCACAGTATTAGAAAAGTAACTAAAAACAAGTGCTACTCTATGGGCATAACCACAGTGACTTAGAAGACAAACTGATGGTACATTTTTTCCATTTAGTGAAACAACCACAATAGTTTCCCCTCTAGGGCCTTTGACTTCCTCAGCCACATATATTGGTTGGGTTTATAGTGTCAGACATTAATTCTCCCTATGGAATGGGCCTCAAATCTACTTAGCAAACAGTTGGTTACTCCCATCAAATACTTACCTCAATTGTGAATCTTTCTTAGTTGGTTAGTAGTGTGGCTTGCAGGGTTCACATCTAAGAATGATATTAGTGTCAGTTATCCCAAAGCAACCTGAATAGTACCACCTGTGAAAGCTATTCAGCATCATGGTGCTACCCAGAAGGGAAGTGTCTAGCCAGGCTCCGGCTTGTTTTCTGTATCCTGAGACCAGTTTGTGTGGTGACTTCAGCAATAGGATCTTACCCTCTAGTTCTGATGAAGAATTAACTCAATAGTACAATTTTTTTACATTGTTTGGAGGACCTCTGAGACTTTTTGAACAATTATTCATAGCAAGACAGTCCACCCTCTGCACTGGGGTTTTCATTTAATAAGCAATGGCTCCTGGGAGCTTCTTTTCCCACCACACAAAGGTATCTCTGTTCAAACATATTTTTGTTATTAATTTTAATTTTTAATTATCTTACCAAGTGTATTTCCTCATGGATTTTTTCATACATTGTTATTTTGAGTTGACACTATTCTTCCACTTCAGATTTTTTTTTTTTAATTTTTATTTTTGATACTTTATTTACATTTCCGATGTTTCCCCTTTTCTGGGTCTCCTCTTTGGAAACCCCGTATCCCCTCCCCCTCCCCGCCTCTGTGAGGGAATTCCTCCTCCCACCTACCCGCCCACCCATTCCCATATTCCCACCTTGACATTCCCCTTTACTGGGGCCTCTAGCACCCTCA
>CM052717.1:36848851-36869932 GCA_028551405.1 Uromys caudimaculatus | reverse complement strand
GTGTGTGTGTGTGTGTGTGTGCGTGTGTGTGTGCGTGTGTGTGTGCGTGTGTGTGTGTGCGTGTGTGTGTGTGTGCGTGTGCGCGTGCGCGCGTGCATGTATGTACATGCACACTAGAACACCCTATGAGTATGATTAGTGATAATGCCATGATTTTGAATAAAAACAAGATCTAAAGATGAAAACATCTTAAGTGAGTAGATTTTATGACATCAGAGACAGAGTTTAGCCTTATTTTTTCAAATATAAAGCATGCAACAGCATATAAAAGAATGCTTTGACAATGCAAAAAAAATAGACTGAGGGAACAAAGCAACATTTATAATATTCTCAGAAAAAGTGGCTCTATGGCTCATATGTAATAAACAGAACGGGCTTTTGTTGAAAAGACTTAAATATTATGGTGGCTATTGTTTATTTTGTATTGGTCTACCAAAGGGGAAGACTTAGGGATGACTTTACTCTTTTAATTGGCAGATATTGATGGCCTAGAGAGCAGTGCAATTGGTGGCCAGTTGATGGCATCAGCTTCAGTGGAGTCACCTTTCACCCAGAGCAGGAGACTTGATGATTCCATGGTAGCAGGTAAGACCTTCACGTTTGAGTGTAAAATGTACATATATTACACATGTTGCCAGCATTGAATTGTTAATGGTGGCTTAAATAAATTATGACTTTGTCTTGAGGTGAAGGTAGCTAATGAAATTGCCCAGCCGAGACAGTGATGTCACATTATTTATGATCACTGTGTGAAACCTGCCCCAAAACAATCTACTCCATTGTATTTCCTGTTGTAGAATTACATGTAACTCAGAATTGCTTCTGTGAGGCCTAGGGAATCTGTCATTCGTTTTTGTCTTGGAAAAGTGGCCTACACCCCTCTTTCTTGTAGGTGTTGCATTTGCCCGTTATATTTTGGTTGGCTGCTGGAAGAACCTGATTGATACTCTGTCAACTCCCTTGACTGGTCGGATGGCAGGAAGCTCCAAGGGGCTGGCCTTCATCCTTGGAGCTGAGGGCATCAAAGAGCAGAACCAGAAAGAGCGAGATGCCATCTGCATGAGTCTTGATGGGCTGCGGAAAGCCGCTCGGCTGAGCTGTGCACTAGGTACCTGTAGGGATTCCTGAGTCTTGGCCTGAGGGAGGGTCTCTTCAGAACTCTCTGAGCAAAGCATCATTTAGAAGGGGGTTCTTCTGGTATGTATCTGGAGAACATACTCAATGAATAGCTGTTTGTCTCTCTGAAGGGGTTGCTGCTAACTGCGCCTCAGCTCTTGCTCAAATGGCAGCTGCTTCCTGTGTCCAGGAAGAGAAAGAAGAAAGGGAAGCCCAGGAGCCCAGTGATGCCCTAGCACAAGGTAACAGCTGAGGCCAGGATCTACCTGGTGATACCACTAGCAACTGGTCTCCATTCTATGTGTGATAGACAGTAGGTAATTGCCACTAGTCAGGAACACCTCTGGGCCACAGTTTGAGTCTGTTTTAGGTGTGGGAACTTACTTAGTGCTAATGGTGTCTCCTCTCACAAGAGAGCCATACTGGCTACTAGTGACAAGGAAAGTACAATTGGCTGCTAACAAGAGCACCAAGGGCCCACCTGGTAGAGCCACCACCTAGGTCATCATCAGGCTACTAGGGCACATTAGATATCCCTCTGGTTACAGTAGGAGTGGCAAACTGGCCAATGATCTGAGGATAAAAATCAAATAGAATCTATAAAAGGGGGCCCGAAAAACTTCACTAAGGAAAACCTGTGCTTTATGGACACAAGAAAGGGTCAGTGAAGCTAATGATCTTCTAGACACAAAGGAAACAAAATGTCTTTCCTAATAGCAATGGAAGATACAAGGCAGTCAGCAGGCTGAAGGAAAAATATAAGCACAATCCAAATTATGCTGATGCTATCCGTGGAGATGTGAAGTAACTAGTCACAGAAAAATGGCATTTTTAGCAAAGACAAGCAAGTTAGGTCACTGTTCCACAAACTTGAATAATATTTAGGAACCTGTTAACAAGCCAAGTCATTCTTATAAATCTGGGGGAAGGGGTGAAAAAGGAATCAAAGCTTACTTAAGTATTGTATACCTGTCAACTACACGCAAATATGCACATTTAGCCACCTGTAGTGGTGGACATCTATATGCCAAAACTCAAGAGTATGAGGTGAGAGGGTCACAAATCTGAGGCCAGCTTGAGTTGCACAGCAAAAACTTTACTCAAAAATGTAAATTCTAGGGTCTAAGAGATAGGGCTCAGCAGTGCTTGCTGTTCAATCATAAGGACCAGAATTCTCAGATCTTAGCTCCCAAATTACAAGGCCGGCACAACATAAAAGCCTTCCTTCCAGCCTGGTTCTCATGGATACAACACCCTAACTCAGGCCTCTGTACATGCACAGGTATGCATGCATACACATATGTGTGTGCATACATTCATACACAAACACATAAACACATAGATAGATAGATAGATAGATAGATAGATAGATAGATAGATAGATAGATAGATAGATAGATAAAATGAATCTTTAAAAAGTTCTTGTAGCTGGAGAGATGGATCACCTGTTAAGAGCACTAGCTGCTCTTCCAGAGGACCCAAGTTATATTTTCAGCACCTACGTGATGGCTCACACCCATCTCTATGGTTCTGACCTGCTTCAGACCTCTGAGGGAACCCGCCTGCACATGTGCACATACATACTTGCAGATAAAACGCTCATACACATAAAATAAATATTTTTAAATGTTTAATTTTTACAATTACAGTTCCTAAAACACACTTTACATACAAAGCTAAAAATGTTCTAATCATAAACAAATACAAAATAAAATTGGTCTTATCTTCATGAGGCAAATAGTGTTTTCCTAAAAATAACCTTCTCATGACATGAAACTGGCTGAGTCACTTGAAGATAATTTTCTCTATTTCTTAGCTCTGAATTATCACCTACCAAATCTGGTGACTAGAAAGCTTTCTTTAAGGGTAGTACTGCCATTTGGCCTTGTGTTGGGACTTAGCATGAACGATGTGCTAAATCAATTTTTGTATTCTTCCTCAGTTATTACCATTCCATTTTATTTCAATAAAGCATTATTTATAGCTTACAGATGAAAGTGTGGATACAGGGGATGAAATGAAATCACAATTTTCACTCGAAAAGAAGTCATCCTCATGCTCCAGATACATCTGCATAGCTTTTTAGATGACCACATCAGAAAGGCATAAATAATATTAAACCATCTCAGAGAGACTTACTTGCATACTGCCAAGAATTTCTTGATATTTATAAATTTGGGTGCACAGGGAAGGATGAAGAATCTGGAAACAGATGGGTTTGGATGGAGTTAGCACATGAGGAACTATACCTAGCTCAGGGTCCATCTGACCCTAGAGCCACAGAGCAGGGGTCACCAGTGAACGGGGACTTGTCTGCCCATGACTTTGCATGTGGACGATGGAGACCTGCTGAAGAGGTGCTTGCAGCCAGTGAAGTATATCATTTCCCTTTTGCTCTTGCATGAGAACACACTCTTTCATTTCCATCTTGTCTCTCTCCCTTTCTGTCTCCCTTACTCAGACTGCTATTTTAATAAATGTCTTTCTGGCACAGTGAAACTAAAAGTGGAGCAGAAACTGGAGCAGATGGGGAAGGTGCAGGGGGTGTGGCTGCACACGGCCCACGTCTTGTGCATGGATGCCATCCTCAGCGTAGGCCTGGAGATGGGAAGCCACAACCCGGACTGCTGGCCACACGTGTTCAGGTGCATGACGGTACCCCACCCCTAATGGCACAGACCCTGCCTTGGAACGCCTGGGATGGTAGAGAGAGTACAGACTCCAGAGACTGCCAGCATCTCAGTAGAGCATTCACCATTTAGATCCATTCTTAGACCCAGAAAAGAGGACAAGAGATAAGGACCTGCTAAATGTGTGTTTCAGAGAACAGAATGGCAGAACTGGACTCAGGGAATTGTGATCTACCTGTTGACATTGCTGTGGGAGACAGATGTATTATACCAATGGAGAAAAAGCTGCTTTCTTGAGTGGTGGATAGAACACAACCATGCAGTTTAAATGAATACAAATCTAAACTATGCTCAGGAGTCAATAACCCAACTGTTGCATGCATATTAATGTCCTTTCTATTTTTTAAAAAAAAAGGAACCTGGGTAACACACATCATTATATACAGTACCTCATTAAGGACATCTAGTTTAAGTGGACAAAGAAAAATAAGAAGACAATAGTACATCTGTGCAAAGCACCACTAAAAATTTGACTCTAAGTTTTGTGCCATGGAAGTGAACAGAGTCCCAGTCAGCACCTGTAAAATAAAAAAAATAAAATAAAATAAAAGACAACTCCATAGTCTAACTCGTAAGTCCAAGTCAAGAACCATGTCGACCCAAGCATTGGCATAGAGCAGAAGAAAGGAAATGAGCAGATCACCCATGGAAAGAGAACAGTTAGATGATAACCCAGCAGGATCTGAGTTTAGTTTGACTTCACTAAAACAAACATAGCTCCAAGTGCTCATTGAGTTCTTCAGAGAAAAGCATGCAGAATACCTAAGGGTTGTAAAACTAACCTGTTGCGTGTAGTTTTAAAAACACACTACCACCTTAGCCCAGGTGCTGGAGCTGCGACCGGGCTACCAGATCCTCCTGGCTTAGCTCCGGATTGATCGCAACCATCCCCCAACCCGGCTTCTCTTTTCTACCCGCCTTTGCAGATAAAAACACTCAGGCAGCTTTATTACTTTAGAACTTGCCGGCTAGCACAATTGCTGGGCACAGAATCTGCTGCCTGGAAAGGCATGCCCTTGTCAATTATTATTTCCGTTTCTCCTCCTGCCCTAAACTTATCAGCTATCCCGTATCAGCTAGCCCCCACCAAACTCCTCGGCCCCAGCCCGTATTGGAGGCTGCAGGCCCTAGCTGCCCCGAGGTCTTACATGACTGCCACTTTCGTCTCGTTCCAACGCAGGGCAGAAAAGCCCCTCTCTGTTCTTATGTCTGCCTTTTCTTCCTGGAACCCGGAAGTCCCACCTTTACCTTCTTCCCAGCAATTGGCTGGGAACTGGCCTTCTTTATTGACAAAATCAAGAACCAATTAGGGAACCAGGCCTTAGTATCAGTACCTTCCACTACACCAACCAGCTTGAAAAGAGCATATGGAAGGACCAGGAATAAAGCAGTCTGGAGCAAAGTGGGGTGAGATAGGGAAGCTGATGACCAGATGTTTTACCTCGGACTTACAAGAAAACAAAGGGAAGAGACTCAGGTGGCACCCAGGCAATATATGTGAATTCAACAAGTTCCCTAATTATAAAACACCAGAATAGTTTATCAGTATGCCCTTTGACAACAACTAAATTATCTGAGATAAAGGATGTCTCAGAAAGCATTTTACTCTTAAATTCAATTAGAAACAAACCCTTTGCAAATTGGCAGTTGCACATGTCAGTTCTGTTTCTGCCAGCTAGGAGGTGCCCCACTCCCTACTTGAACGTAGGTATATGGAGCTATCAGCATCAGACACATCACAGCTGGATAGAACTCGACTGTGTCAACAGAGTCTGTCCACTATGGGCGTGTTCATTTTGGGACCCTTTCGTAAGGAAGTATTTCTCAGCTAATCAGAGTTTAGTACAGAGGGAGAGAGGATTCTTCAGGGAAACTTTCAAATAAGTTGTCTAGTAAAGCAGTAACCTAAGCAACACAGAAGTGGTAAACAGGGCTCTATTGCCTGTCTTTTCCCGAGCAGTGATGAGTGAGAGAATCTAAGGAATCCCTTACCCATGCCAAGGCTGGCCCAACCAAATTTTCTGTCTCTAAGTAGTAACAAACATAGAGAGGAAATGGCAGTGCAAAATATAAGAGGAGAGTAGAAAAGCTGAGGCGCACTCCAGGGTTAGTTGGATTTCCTTTACTTCACTATGGGATGAACAGAGTCGGCAGTGCTGGACTACAGTATTCACTTCCTGTTTGACTCTTTCTAGGGTATGTGAGTATGTGGGCACATTGGAGCACACCCACTTCAGCGACGGTATTTCCCAGCCCCCTCTGACCATCCATCAGCCACAGAAGACATCTGGGAGCTCTGGCCTCCTTGGGGAACTTGAGTTTAAGAGCTCATCCCAGGAGCAGAGCCTGGAGCAGGGGCCTTCCCTGAACACAGCCCCTGTGGTCCAGCCACACTCGATCCAGGAACTTGTTCGGGAATGTAGCCGTGGCCGGACCTCAGACTTCCGGGGAGGTAGTCTGAGTGGGAACAGTGCTGCCAAAGTGGTGCTCAGCCTTTCTACCCAGGCCGACAGGTATGCAAGACCAGCTCACCATGAGGATGGTTAAGCAGGGATTACTTGTTGGCTATGCCTGTATTAATTTGTCTGGTCTCAAAATCAGCCTGGGGATAATGATGTATTAACCAGTTACTAAAAATGCTTACCCACCGTGTGTGTGTGTGTGTGTGTGTGTGTGTGTGTGTGTGTGTATGTATGTATATGTAGGGCAGTCTTGCCTGTTCTTCCAGCTCTATCCACTTTTTTGTTGCTTTGTTTGTTTTTTGAGACTGTCTCTCATGGCCTCTAGAGCTCAAGTATGCTAGACTGGCTGACCAGCAAATTCCAGATATAGACTTGCATCTGCCTCCTACACACCAGGATTAGTTTCAAGTGTGAGCCATTACACTCTGCTTTTTTATGTGGGCTCTGGGGGTTGAGTCCAGTTTCTTGGGCTTGCAAGGCAACTGTCCATTGATATCACTGAACTGTCTCCACCCTTCTTTCCATCTTTGAAAGCATTGTCTTCCCTCCTAGAACACACCCTTTTTTTGAATGAACTATCCTCTAATGCTTGAGTTCCAGATCTGAAGTGGACTACCTGAAATTTAGTCTATGGTTTTACTATCATGTCTGACTTCCTCACTGGTAAATAAGATTCTTTTTAAAAGTAATTTTCAGAGGGTAGTTATGAGGTTGAATTAAGTAATATGTTTTAAAGCACCTAGAACCAGGCTTGGAAAACAACAGTAAAATTTTGTTAACACTTGCTACAAAATCTCATACCACGGGTTGTGGAGATAACTCAGTGGACAACGTGTTTATTGCACAAGGATGAGACACAGAGTTCAGATTCCCAGGATTCACATAAAAGCCAGGCAGGCCTGGTAGCTCCCTGGAATCATAACACTTGGGAGACAAGAACAGGCTTCCTAGGTCAAGCTGGTTACCTAGGCAGGCAAAAACTGTCAAATCCTGGATTCAGTAAGAGAACCTGCAGCAATAAATAAGTGGAATGAAGAAGATCAAGATAAAAAAAAAAGTAAAGGAAGACACCCATTGTCAACCTTAGGTTTATGCACACATGCATGCACAAGTATATATCACACACACACACACACACACACACACACACACACACACACACACACACGCGCGCGCGCCCTCATACTCATGAAATAAAAAAAAATTCCCACCCAGAAATATGGTACTTAATGACGTCTCAGGGCCACATAAAGGTAAAGAAGGGAAATCAGCTACTGCCTCAAGTGTTTGGCAACATGTCCTGATTCTGGGGGTGCTCATGATCGCCAGTCACACCATATCACCTTATTTTTCCTTTCAAAGTTAGTGCTTATGCCCAGGCTTCCTACAAAAAGGACAAACAGGAAATGGCTAGGACAGCAGGCTGAACATTCACTGGCTGGGCTCGGGCAGCCTGACTTCCTGTTCTGACTTGACATTGACCAGCCTGCTAATTTCTATAGAAACAGTTAAACTTAGACTCACTTTCCCCCATTGACTCATATGATTTGTACATGTTCTAACTGGTGGAATAATCACTTGTTTCTAGTTATCCAATAAACTGGCTATTAAAGTAGTTTAGAATCCAGGAAGTAGTACATGGGTATCAGGAAGGGTATAACACAGTCCTGTAGTCTCTTTACTAGAGTGAAAGAAAAAGAAATGGTTATAACCCAGAAGTAAAATAGAAAATAGCAAAGAAAATGTGTAGCATTCAATAATGTGTGAATTTTTAACTATTTCTCTTTTTTTTCATTTCATGTTCTTTACTGGAGATTAAATTTTAATTTCTCTTAAACATTACAGTTTGAATTGGAAATTCCTTTTTTAACTGCAGCTTAAAACATAAAAGCAATCTTTGTATATCCATTCCATCCATTATTTATGTCTGTTCATTATCATAAAATGGGAATGGTGTTAATATATACTTCATCATAGGCCAAGTCATCTGTACACCCTATAAGAAGATGTTCTTATACATAGCTACATAGAGAGTATACATCGGAAAGTCCATCATTCGGGGAGCTGAAGCAGAGGGTCATGTATTCCAGAACACTCTTGGAAATAGGGAGTCTCACAAACTACATCATTGTGACTGTAACTGCTTTTCCAAAGTTTAAGAGTATGCTTACTACTTTAATCCAAAATCAACACTTGTTACCATGTCTCTTTCATAGCAAGGCACAGTGATATTGACATACAAAATCAAGTAGGTAGGATGTCTATTTTTCTTGTCATTTCTATTAAACGTATGCATTTAGTTAATAATTGAAACCATTAAAAAGAAAACTTCAGTGTAGTCTGACTTGGTGCTGGTAGAGAACAGAGTGATGGTTGAAATTATATGAGACTTGTGCACATAGTGTAATAAATGTCTTCTCAAAAGCCCTGAAGCACTTAATAGATTTACCAAGCTATGTGTATGTTTATGGTGAGTATTTGCATGTATGTGTTTGGTATGTGCTGTATATGTATGCTGTGTGAGTATCATGCTGTGTGTGTGTGTGTGTGTGTGTGTGTGTGTGTGTGTGTGTGTGTGTGTGTGTGATGTATGTGTTAGTATGGTGCATGTGTGTGGTGCATGTGTGCCTTGTGTGTACATGTGTGTGTGGGGGTGTGTGTGTGTGTACTGTGTGTACTATGTTTACTATGTGTATGTGCTAGTGTGTGAATTTTATATGTGTCTGTATCCATATATATGTAGGTTGTGTTGTGAAGGTTCTGTGTATGCTATGTGCATGTGCTACGTGTGTGTCGTGTTTTTCATCAAATGTCTCCTACCAACATAAGAAAGACCTCAGTTGCAAATATAATTATCTTTCAAGTAGACACAAAAGATTTTGCTACTATATTAATAGAATTTCTTGGAAGAATAATCAAAGGGAGACTTATTATAATTAAGTATCTATTAATACTGGCTACAAAAATAAATTTTAACAGGGTTTTTAAAAGTTAGAATATGTCTAATATAACTCCATTGTTTTAAAAGTTCATTAAAATTTTTTATACAAAGCATGGTATGCTGATAATCTTTATTTTGGATGACCCCTTCACATCAATGTTCGTGTGTGCATATGTGTGTGTGTGTGTGTGTGTGTGTGTGTGTGTGTGTGTGTGTGTGTGTTTGTGTTTGCTGTTCTGTCTTTTGCCTCACTTTCTGTCTGGGAGGGCTCAGTTTACTCAAAAGGATGGGTCTACAAGTAGGCTAAGTTACTGAGCCCCTCTGCTTCCTCTGCCTGAGATCATCTGCTGAGATTCAGTTCCCATGCTCAGAATGCATCCTCACCTCTCAAAGGCTCCAATGAATAGGCCATAATAATATAAATTAGCTTAATAGATGATAATATAAATTAACATTAGTTAGTGGTTATGATATCAAGCACTTCACATAGACCAGACAACACTCCAGGCACCCCAGCCATGAGCGTTATTAACTTAATTTCTTAGAGAAGGAAATATAGGTCAGTAGAGTCAGCTAATTTGTTTTAAGCCATTTCATTTTAAAATGGTAGAGCCAACAAATGCTTCAAAGTCTCTCTCTCCAGAGATTCTTGCTACTTGTAGACAGAATTCAAGAGCAGAATAAAAGTGCAGGGGTTTTCCTTTTCTTTTCTCTTCTTTTCTTTCTCTCTTACTTTGTTGTTGATGTTGTTTGGGTTTTATTTTCTGGGTTTTTTTGAGATAGAATCTCATGTATCTTAGGCTGATTCTAAATTTGCTATGTCCGAGGATTGCCTTGAACTTAGTCTTTGGCCTTCACCTCCTAATTACTAGGATTATAGAGATGCAATACCAGAGCCCTAGGCTTCGGGCATGCTATGTAAATACTCTACAAAGTGAGCAGCATCCCCAGCCACTAAATCTGCAGAAATAATTTTTAATCTTTCTAAATGTATATTGATGTTTTCCTAACATGCATGCCTGTGTACCACATGTACACAAGGGTAGCAGAAGAGTGCCCTGTACCCCCTGGAAGTGGAGCTACAGATGGCTATGAGCAACTATGTGCTGGGAGTTGAACATGGTTCCTTTGAAAAATCAGCCAGTGCTCTTAACTGATGGGCCATCTATCCAGCCCTAAAATTCCAGAACTTTAATTATGCATGGCACTCTGATAGCAGATGACAATGGATTGCATTTTGATAAAATATTTCAAAACTCATTATATATGAAATTATTTCATGCACTGAAATGATCGGGACTACTTAACCTCTTCAAAGGCTCGAAGCACTCCTTCTGGTGTCAAGTATTAACTTGTGGTTTTGATTTGCACCTACCTACTTACAGGCAGAAACAAAAACCATGCTCACGTTTTCCTGTGACCTCACCAGTCATCAGCACATCTTCATCCTTGCACATCCTTGGCTCATTTTCTAACTAGGTCTTTCAACTTTTGTTGTTAAATTTCAGGTGTGCTTAGTTGTTCTCAACATTGGATTTATAAAATATGTAATATCTTTTCATGCCTCATATTTTAAACTATTTCTGTCTTAAAACTTTTGTCTTAAAACTGTCATTAAAACTTAATGTCTTAGTTTAGTTCTTCAAAAAGGCTCAGGATTCATTTTTTGTTCAAGACAATGTCCCTTGAGCAGCACATGGCATCCCATACCAGTGACATCCATGCAGGCTTGGCAGGTAGACCATAGATACCTCACTGCTCACTGTGGCATAGGACCCTAATGTCTGATCTTTACACTCCACCCTCCTGGAATATCTAGGAGCAATAACTCATCATCTTTCATATTCTTGCCAGATAATTTAGGAACGCTTGCCACTAGGGGCTAGCCTTGGAAGCTACAAAGATTTTTTTTTTCAAGTATGCTTTGTGATGTTCTTGGCATCAAAACCTCATGGTTAGTGCAGACTTGTTCACGTTAATAATGGTTATGACGGTCGTCCTCCTGTCTTGGTATGTAGAGCTACCTCAGCATGCTGATGAATCAATAAATCTCTCTTGCATTTTGCATCAAAAAAAAATGGTTATGACAATACCACCCATTTCTCTGCAATGATTTCATAGCGTTTTTGTTAATTACATCAGCCAAATTGCCATATGTATTCTGCCATATGCCCTTGATGAACTGTTCCCACATAACATATGTTTATTTGCACCCAGGCTCTTCGATGATGCGACTGATAAGTTGAACTTAACGGCCTTGGGAGGGTTCCTCTACCAGCTCAAAAAAGCATCTCAGGGCCAGCTTTTCCATTCTGTGACAGACACAGTCGATTACTCTCTGACAATGCCAGGTAATTTTCCCTGAAGACACTGTTGGTAAGTAAGGAGGAAATAGCCCCAGTCTTTGATGCTAACACCATGTGTGAAAGAGGACAGTAAAAATCATAATTATTACAGTTGAAAACACTCATTTTTGTGTGCTGGACCCATGCTAAGCACTGGATATAGGTCATCCCATTCATTTAATGGTAATGGGAATTTGAAGGAATAGATACATTTACCCCTTGTTTTATGCATGAGGTCATTGCGGATTAGAGAGAACTCTTTGGCCCATTCCAGTGCATCTACTAAGCAGGTCTGACTCCCCAGCCTTACTGTTTAAACCACTGTTTCATGTCCTTTTTCTCTGTGGACACAGTATTGAATCAAGAAGAGGTTTTGGTCCTGCTGAGTGGACCGCCTTGCTGGTTTTGAATAGAAGGCTCTCTCCTTCCGTGATGAGTCATCTGAAACTGTCTTGCTATCCAAGAACACAGCCTTGATTTTCAACTTCTCTTTGTGCTGGAGGCCATTGAACTATATCTAAGTTTGAGCTTTCTCATCTCACCTTCTTGTAGGTGAAGTAAAGTCTACCCAGGATCAAAAAAGCGCTCTGCACCTGTTCCGCCTGGGGGATGCCATGTTGCGGATTGTGAGGAGCAAAGCCCGGCCCTTGCTCCACGTGATGCGCTGCTGGAGCCTCGTGGCCCCGCACCTGGTGGAGGTGAGACGGAAGTTGGGAAGAGCCTGTCAGTGTAAGCTCCAAGGGAGTCCTGCTGTAGAGTCAGCATAGAGGCTGTTTTTAGAGTGTGGTGAGAGCTGTCTGTGACCTGGTCACAAGCATTCTTGTTCTGGTTGTGTATCAAAGCATCTGAAGGCTCACTTCAAAAGGCAGGGCTGCCATGGTGTCACTATGGGCCAGTTCCTTTCCAAGTGTACAGCTCAATTAGTTTCCTTGCAAAGCTGGCTGTTTTTATTTTATTTTATTTTCTTATATTCTGTTCTCAACTTGAGTCTGGAGCTAAAAGAAAGAGTCCTGAATCAATTCTTTTCTTTGAGGCAACACCTTTGGTTCTTGTGTCTCTTCTCTGATAACTCTGTTACTAAGGACATGTTATTTTAAAGGGGGAATCATATATCCTGGTTTTCTCCATAAAATAAATGAATCCTAACATTCTTCTGCTCTCTGAAGGAAAGCCGTTGATAGGATTGATTTGGAGGTAGCCCTGTGTCTAACTCTCTCCACTCATGATGATTGCCTCTGTAGCTCACTTTGCTGGTACTGCGATAAAACACTATGATTCAGGCACCTTAATAGAGGGAAGGGTTTATTTGTGCTTAGGCCACCATGGCAGGGAAGCTGGAGCAGGAATCTGAGAGGATAATGTTTTCAGGGGTAAACAAAGCAGAGTAAACAAACTGGAGGTAGGAAGAAGCTATAAAATCTCAAAGCCCACCCCTAGAGTCGCTCCCTCCAACAAGGCTGTACTGCCCTCGAACAGTGTGCCAGCTGGGGATCAGGTGTTGAAATACATACCTGAACTTGTGGGGGTCATTCCTCACTCAAACTACCCTGCTAGCTAAGTAACAGAAAACATTGCTGTATTTACAATAACTGTCCATAAATGTGCTGTAGTATTCTCTAGTAAAGATATAAAAGAAAATATTTCAAAAAAGTTAATTTATTTGCCTGAGGATAGACTAGTAAGGAAGAAAAGTAGAAAATATCAATTTAGTCAAGGCCAAAGACTGTATCAGCTAGGTATTATGGTATAATTAGCTTTGCTGAAAGCCTGGGAGTTTCAAACAGTAGCCATTCATTTAGTTCATGATCTTCTGTATCTTAATTTTGAAGAAAATGCTCTGGTAATTCTGGTCAGGACTTCTGTGCTGCCTAGTTTTATTCCAACTTGACCAAGGTAGAGTCATTTGGGAAGAAGCTCAATTAAGAAAATGCCCCTTGCCAGGCAGTGGTGGCACACACCTTTAATCTCAGCACTTGGGAGGCAGAGGCAGGTGGATTTCTGAGTTCCAGGACAGCCTGGTCTACGGAGTGAGTTCCAGGACAGCCAAGGCTACACAAAGAAACCCTGTCTCGAAAAAAAGAAAAAACCAGAAGAAAAGAAAAAAGAAAATGCCCCCATCAGGTTGATCTTTGAGCAAGCCCGTGGAGCATTTTCTTGATTGACAATTGATGTGGGAGGACCCAAATGACTGTGGGTGGTGCCACCTTGGGCTGGTGGTCCTGGGTATATAACAAACCAGGCTGAGGGCTGGAGAGATGGCTCAGCAGTTAAGAGAACTGACTGCTCTTCCAGAGATTCTGAGTTCAATTCCCAGCAACCACATGGTGGCTCACAACCATCTGTAATGGGATCTGATGCCTTCTTCTGGTGTATCTGAGGACAGCTACAGTATACTCATATAAATAAAATAAATTTTAAAAAGATTAATAAAGCAGGCTGAGCAAACTATAAAGAACAAGACAATAAGCAGCACTCTTCCATGGCTTCTGCATCAGTTCCTGCCTCCAGTCCTTTCTTCCCTGCTTGAGTTTCTTCCCTGACTTCCCTCAACGATAGACTGTTACCTGGGAATATAAAATGAAGTAAACCCTTATGCCCCTAATCGTTGTTGGTCATTGTTGTGTTAGAATGGCGGCTCATCTGGACAGATGACACCAGGCCAGCACAGTTCCACGGGAGAGGTTTATTGGGGAGGAAAGGACAAAGGGGGCAGTGAAGAAGAAGGAAAGGGAGAGGTCAGGGGGCTCTGCTTTTTATTTGGGCCATGACATAACTGCATAGACCAGTGTGCACAGGTGAACATATGGCGATTGCCACAGCAACAGATGCAAGGGTCCCTGTTGCCTATGGGTGATGCCATTACTGGACTCGAGGATCGCTTCTGATGCCAACAGTCATGGTGTCTTAGCATAAAAATAGAAACCGAAACCCTAAGAAAGACAGCTCGCTTGGCTGAGCCCACATGGTTTTCCTTGTATGCTATAGTCCACTGATACAAAGACTGGCACAAACGTTCTGGGTAGCTTTAACTGGGAAGGGTGGGCATAATTCTCTCTCTACATAGACTCTAATATAGGTACGCCTCTGGCAAACAGTCCCCACTCATTCACATGGTCTTCTTAGGATTTCCCCAAACAGTGAGAGCACAAAGTTCATAACACAGTTTGTTACGTATGGAATGATCTCTGTTGTGCCATTACACAAAGCAAGTTCCATGTCCCAGTTGAGAGCCAGTTGGAACAGAATCAATAAAGAATATTAGATCCAGACCGTGTAAAACAATTTGAGTTCTCATTACAACTGCTCCATCTCACTAGGGGACAAATGATCTTAATTGGTTAGACAGATGACTAGGGATGAACCATAAGCAGTTCCCAGGCTAGGTTATTGTGAACATGCTTTGTACTACTGAAGAAAATTTTCATGCTGCATAAAAAAGAAAATAATAGAAACCTTACTCTTCCATAAACCTCAAGGTAACATTGAAGTTGTATCTGACCAGTGGTTAAATTTTCAAGTGCAATTTAGTGGGCATATCATCTGTACACTAAAATTCCTTAGAAGTTTGTATGAAAGCAGAATTGCTTTTTCTACCTTCACATAATGAGGTGGCCTCCAGAAGCCATATTCTCCTTGCCTGACTTCCCGTTGGCATTCTTGTGTAGGCTGCCTGCCATAAAGAACGGCACGTGTCTCAGAAGGCTGTTTCCTTCATCCATGATATCCTGACGGAGGTTCTCACTGACTGGAGTGAGCCGCCTCACTTTCACTTTAACGAAGCGCTTTTCCGGCCCTTTGAGCGTATCATGCAGCTAGAGCTCTGTGACGAAGACGTTCAAGACCAGGTCAGTGCTACACGGGCTTCTGCATCCTCTCCCAGAGCAGGCATTTGATGAGAGCAGAGGCAGACACATTTCTCTGTTTTGCATACTGTCTTCCTAAGTGGGTGACAAAAGAGACATTAAATGATCTGGCTGGGATCACATAGTGATTAGTGGGCTAGAGAATCTGGCTGGATTGATCTGTATCTTATCTAGACCACACTATCCACCACAGTCATTCTGTCTAATGGGAGACAGATAGAAAGAAGCAAACTCAGTGACCTCACATGTGACACAGTGGTGGACAAGAGCAAAGCAGGCCCTTTCTCTGAAATCAACTCCGGTGTTGAATGGCTTATTCAGTTTCTTTAAATGCATACTGGCAAGAAAATAAACACTATTAAAATACTCCCAAAGTAACAGTCAGAGAGGGGTAGGCACACACACATCCTCTACCCTGGGTGGTTTTACTGTAATGAGGTTACTACATCATCAGGTGAAGTCAGAGCTCATCCCGCCGCATTCTCAAGGTTGTAGAGCCAATGACATCTTACCTAGCTTGGCTTTACTTAGGCCAGGCTTAAATATAAAAATGAGTAGCATCAGAAAAGAGAGAGGAAATGGGGATATATAGAAGCAAAACTCTTCTTTTTCCCCCAAATAAAGTTGGTACTAACTAGAATTATAATGTGCCAACTTGATGGTGCCTGTTAAAATCCCTTCAGCAAATTGAAGAAAGTAACACATACATAAAGAGGCGTTTTAAAAATAGAGATGCTCAAATGACCACGTGTTTAATATTAGAAAATATAGTAAAGGTAAACAGAAGAACAGAGGGTGCAGTACATATGGGAAGCAGGGAGCAAAATGCTGGATGTCTATAGAGCCTCATACATGATAGCATTGAATAGGAACGCAGCATCATTGCAGACATGTAAACTGAACCCACAATGAATGAGTACTGCTTCACTTACTGGGATGGTTAAAACCAAAAGAGAGGTAATAGCTACAAGTGAGGCGTAGAGGAAATTAACATCAGACACTAAATATGAAAGCAAACTCTTTACTTAGTTCAGAACACGGCCTCGCAATTCCTCCAACAGTATGTCCCCAAGAGAAATGAAAAAAAACATCCATGGAAATCTTCACAAATGTTTGTGACAATAGCCACATCATCAAATGGAATCAGAAGCCAGCTGTGTTGGTCTGTGTCTCCTATTCCAGGACTTAGGAGGCCAAAGCAGGAGGCTCACAAGAGTGAAGCCAGCATGGGCTACATAGGAAGTTCTAAGCTGGTTTGAGCTACTTTCTTTGTGGGAAGGAAGGAAAGCGGGCTGAGACAAGAAGACAGTTAAGAATTAGAGTGATGCAGATTCTAACTTTGAGGGAGTTGGCAGAATCCTATCAGTGCCAGGTCAAAAACAAAAGACAAGCAAAGAGTATTACTATTACTAGAAATGGGTATATCTAGAAATAGTATTACTATTACTAGAAAACTAAAACTAGAATTTTGTAATTATAACTAGGTCAGTTTATTAGGAAGATATGTCAATAAAAGTGTCTCTGGGGTTATGGAGATGGTTTAGTCTTTACAGTGCTAGCTGTCTACACTTGAGGACCTGAGTTAGATCCCAGCACCTATGCATAAAGCAGACATGTTGGTGTATAGTGGAAACCCAGCACTGGCGAACTGAACACCCCTTAGGGCTCAATGACCAGCCAGCCTGGTCAAATCAGCAAACTCCAGGTTCAGTGGTTTCAAAAAAAATTAGGTAGAGAACAATACAGGAAGATACCCAGTGTCAGCTTCTGACCCTTACACACAAACCCATGCAACCTTACAAATGCATGAAGAACAAAAGAATGAAAAGGAAATATAGACAATATAAGGATCACAGTTGAAAAGAATGGAAAGTTATTGATTAATGAGCACAGAATTTCAATTTAGAAAGATGAAAATATGGGAATGGATAGTGGTGGGAACTGTATTAAACTGTATGAGCTATATGTGACTGGTAATGTGATGTTTACACTATATACATTTTCCTGTGATTTAAAACAATTGAAATGAGATATCATAACTCTTCCCTCAAAGCAACTGATAGAACTAGACATCAACTCAAGGTACAGACAATAAGTAACACTGTGGACCAGTCCGAGTGACAGAATGCACATTGTTTTCAAGAGCATGTGGAACATTTTTTATAGTGGTTTATATGCAAACCTATGAAACAGGTCTCAGTAAGATTATCCAAATTTAAAACATACAAGTATATTTTCTATCCATAATGGACTTGAGATCATAATAAATAAATCAACTTGGGAAATGTTCAAATATTTATAAAATCAAACATCAGAATTCTAAGTAACCCTTAAATCACTGAAAAAATGACAAGGAATGTTCAAAACTGCCTTGAGAGAAAACATGACATCCTGGGTTTGTGGTCTGCAGCTAAACATTAATAAACTGTAATGTAGGGACGTTACAGCTGCAAATGTTCATATGAGAAGGGGGAACGCTAAATAAAGAAATCCATATGTGTTTGGTCAATTGACTTCTGGTAAAGATGCCACTGCAGTTCAATAGAGGAAAAGACTGTTTTCAGCCAGTTGGACTTGGACATTTGTAAGAAAAGTGATCGTAAACCTTCATCTCCCACCACACACACACACACACACACACGCACACGCACACGCACACGCACACGCACACGCACACACGCACATACATACACACACATACACACACTCACACATAAACACACACACACAAACTGAAAATTGGTCATGACTAAACATAAGCAAGAACTATAAACATGAGCAAGACAAAGGTTTCTTGGAAGCAATTCCAGCAACATGACTCTTAAAAGAAAACTTGATGAATCAGACCATACCAAAATTAAACACTTATATTCCCTGAAAGATAAAATTAAAATATAATAATAAAAAGGTAAACTTGGGGATGGAGAAATGGCTCAATGGTTAAGAGCACTGGCTGCTTTTCCGGAGGACCCAGGTTTGATTCTCAGCACCCACATGGTGGCTTACAACTGTCTATAACTCCAGTTCATGGTATACAACATCTCTGTTAATGTGGACACCAAGCATACATGTGATGCATATACATACATACATACATACATACATACATACATACATACATACATACAGGCAAAACACTCACACACATAAAATGTTTTTGAGAGAGAGAGAGGGAGAGAGAGAGGAGAAGATAAGCTCAAGGTTGTAAAATTATTTGCAGAGCATGAACTGGAAAGGACCTGAATCTACAATACATGGCGATAAGGAGGCAAACACAGAAATACAAAAACCAGCAAGTGAACAGAAGGCTAATCTTGTGAAAATGTACTCAACAGTTTTTCTCTTTCACCAAAATTAACTCAGAAATAGGGGGAGAGGCAAGTACATGACCTTTCCTATAAGTTCTACTTGTGTTAATTAATCACTTCCTCCTTCACCTGTACAGGTGGTCACCTCCATTGGGGAGCTGGTTGAGGTGTGCTCTGCACAGATCCAATCAGGATGGAGACCCCTGTTCAGTGCTCTGGAAACAGTGCACAGTGGTAACAAGTCAGAGGTGAAGGAGTACCTGGTTGGGGACTACTCTATGGGTAAGACCAGTTGGGTGATTCTTGCTATAACACCTTCATTCCTTATACCAAGTCTCAGGTTATCAAAAGGATAGAAGGAAAAACATTCTGTCAGCCATGTTTTGTCAACAGGAAGTAACATATAGCTAGGATTTGGGGTTGGTTTGCTGCCAGCTGACCTGGAGCCCTGAGCTCATTAGGCCCCGCTCGTGCTGAGATAGTATTGATCACTCTGTATTGGTCTGTAGAGTTTCTTTCTGAAACCACAGAGGAAAATGTTATAAGTTGATCATCTGAAAATACGAAATGCTCCAAATTTATAAAAAAAAAAAAAAAAAAAAAGATGTTGTTATTCCATAGTACTCAGATTTCAGATGTTCCATAAAGTTGAAGCAAATATTTCAAACTCTGAAAAACTCCAAATTCACAAATACATCTGGTTCCCAGCATTTACGAGAAGGTACACTAAGCCTGAATTTATTTTTAAGTAAGAAAACTGGAAAGTATAATACAGGGGAATCAAAATTAGGGATATTGGCTCTACCTAGAAATAAACTGGCCACCCACCCCTACCCCCCTTTGTGTACTTCAAGTCTTGGAGCTCGGAACTCTACCCTGGTAGGAAAGCACCAAAGCATGTGGGGATCCAGACGTCCTGGAATGAAGCATGTAGCTGTAATGGGGGACGGGGGGAGGGCTGCCTGAAAAACACCATGTACGGGAACGACAGCGGGGAAGGTTTATATGTGCCTTTTTGTTTTTGTAAAAAAGGAAAACCTGGAGAGACTGAAAGATTACGTTTTATGTTTGGATTTTTACAAATAAAGATGGCTATTATAATGGAAAAAAAAAAAGAAATAAATTGGCATGCCCAGATGCCCAGCATCCAAGAATATTGTTTCAGTGATCCCTAAGGCCATCCTGACATTCAGAAACCCAGCAGAGGGACTCGTGGACAGAGCATACAGCTCTGATAGGAATTACATGGCTTAGGTTTATTCCATGGCTTATGACTAAGAGTCACTATGATAGTATAATATGGGCACAGCCTGGTTTTAAGGTGAGAAGACAAAATCTGAAAGAATGCTACATGCTTCTTTACATTCTTGCCTTCCCATGGAACATCACAGAGCACTCTTCCCTCAGCAGTGGAAATGTCAGAACATGAAGCCAGTTAGAGACCCAGTTGAAAACTGGTCACATAGGTACCTCCTGAATGTTCAGTATAAACCAAAGTGTTTGCACAGTCTAGAACAGTGAACCACCTTATGAGGTAATTTGCCCAGGAATATTCTGAGAATCAAGTAGATGGCAGTCTACAGCCACTTGATTGACAACTTTGCCAGCAGGATTTCCTAAGACAAGCAGACTCATTCCTATGACTTCTGCACTGTTGACCCACACATTACTCTAGGCTTATATTCCTATAGCTCTACCCCCATTATCTACCAACTTTCGTCCTAGCCTTTCTACAGCTCCCATGTAGGTGAAGCAGCAAGACATGCTATCTATTCAGCCAAAAGATCCAAAAAAGTTTCTTTTCAAAAAATATTTACTTATTTGATGTATATGAGTGCTCTATCTATATGAGTACACCTACACACCAGAAGAGGACAGCAGATCTCATTACAGATGGTTGTGACCCTCCATGTGGTGGCTGGGAATTGAACTCTGGACCTCTGGAAAACCAGCCAGTGCCCTTAACCACTGAGCCATCTCTCAGCCAGCCCCCAGAAATGTTTTCTAAGACTCTTTGGGAGGTACTGAGAGCATCAGCACCCTGAAGGGTTAAAAACCTCCCTCTGTTAAGGTTCTATCATCTTCCTCCTCCAGGGAAAGGCCAGGCTCCTGTGTTCGATGTGTTTGAAGCTTTTCTCAATACCGACAACATCCAGGTCTTTGCTAATGCAGCTACTAGTTACATCATGTGCCTTATGAAGTTTGTCAAAGGGCTGGGTAAGTGGAACCCTCCTTTAACAATTCAGTCATTGTAGTCCCTTCCCAAAACAGTTTTGTAGGGATATCCCTGGAGACAGAATGCGGGGGTGGGGGAGCAGCCCTGGTCTTCTTTTTTGTCATTCTCCTTGAGGCAGAG
>CM052717.1:36838343-36848751 GCA_028551405.1 Uromys caudimaculatus | reverse complement strand
GGCTCAGTCCACAGTCACAGTGACTCAGATGTTCTTCTACGACAACAGGGTATCCTTGATCTTTGTGGTTTCATATTCCGTCACAGTGACTCAGTTGTACTTTTATGACAGCAGGGTATCCTTGATCTTTGTGGTTTCATATTCAGCTTTGGAGTAGTCATAATATTTTCCTGTTCTTCTTGGCTTCATTTTCTCATGACCTATAGAGATCTCAGCAGCTGGGGGGTGGCGGCTCCCAACAGAGGGGGAAGAGCATCTGCAGCATAACCTACTGAAGCTTGGTTTTACAGAGCAGATTTATCTGGGTGAGACAGAGAGAAGGAGCAGGGGGGGTTTAACCACATGTTTAGAAGACATTTACATATCTGAGAGGCTTACACAGAGAGCTCCTGGATGTGGAATCAGAGAACCATGGAAATAAAAAAACAGACAGTTGATGTTCTTTTACCTTCTCAATAGATAATTGATACATTGATCATTCTTTTGTGAAAGAAAATTGGACATAAAGAAGTTGTTAGACTTGTGTCACCCTTATTTTTGGTGTAAGAGTAAGAGCAAAATAAAAGGGTCAGCATTTACTTGCTATTAGTCTGAGCTGTACACAAGCCTTACCCTGTTCTGTTACAACATACATTTGCCATCTTTACCTACAAAGATACTTTCTTAGACTACCAGTAGATTCTTAATACTACTAACAGTACCAAACCAGGGTATTCTCTACTTGTTCCTATACATATAACAATTAATTTATAAAGTAGACATTATATTAGACTGACAAAAACTAATGATAGAGCCTGGAGAGAGGGCTCAGCAGTTAAGAGTACTGACTGCTCTTCCTGAGGACTTCGGTTCAATTCCCAGCACCCACATGTCAGCTCACAGTCATCTGTAACTCCAGTCTCAGGGAAAATCCAGTCTCCTGGATTCCTCAAGCACCAGGCATGTAAGAGGTGCACAGACATGCATGCAGGCAAATACTCACACACATAAAAATAAAAGTAAATAAATAAATAAACAAATAGTAAAAATTTAAAAAGAAACCAGTGATAGCAACACACTGATATCACATCAGGCAGTCTGGTAACCCTATGAAGTGACAGCAGGTAGATATCATATCCAGCCTGGATGAAGAATGAAAAGGGATTTGGCACATCCCAGATGGGATGGAGCAAGAGGGACATCCCATCACATGGCTGGCAATAACATATAATTTAAAACTTAGGAATTGATTTATGAAATTTTCTACTTATGTTTTCCTGTCATATAGGTACAAGTACTTAGACCATAGCAAAGAAGAATAGGTAATACATTTTCCTTGGACATTTAGACACATCAAGTGTCTGTGAAATATACAGGTAGTGGTACTTTACAGCATGTTGGAAATTTGAGACTTTATCTTAGAGAAAAGTTAGGGACTGAATGTAGAGATGCCAAATTATTAATGTGCACATGGAAGATGTTTTGAAAAGAGAGATTTTATTTTAATCTGTGACTTATGAAGTAGAGAGTCAAGGAGTAAGTCTTGGGGTTCAGTGGGAAAGACAGAGCCTTCCATACAGCCATGCCTCCTGGATACTACTTAGTTCCAGAAAGCTTATTCATATAGACTTGGTATATACAGCAGAAAAAGATAACACACGCTATAATCAAGAAGGTAGGAAATGAGACTGCTGTTAACCCCCCCTGCCTTTCTCAGCATGACTTCACCCTGGCCCCTGTTTCTAGCTGTAAGGTATATGAATATAAACCAGAAACTAGCAGACCTACAGTTCAAATGGAGCTCACCAACAGATTTTCTGTAAAACAATTTTATTTGGCTTTGTGCTACAGCAATAGTAATGAAGTTACAACCCAGACAGGATGACCTACAAAGTCTGAAGTACTTGCTCTCTGGCCCTTTACAAAAAGTCTGACGTCCCTAATCTAAAATGTGAATTTATCTATTCCTGTTGTGTAGAAGCACACTTCAGTGCTTCTGAATTCTAACTAATGCCTAGTAATTATGTCTGTTTACTCATATGGAAGGGTGTTTGCTGCTACAATTGCAGACAATTAGCTATAATTACAGTGCTATGGGATGATTTTATTAGAAGCATAGAAATGGATTCATGACATTGAGAATAAAAATTATGATCCTCATTTATTTACCTTTAGAAAAATCTATAGTAAATCTCTACAACAATATGAAAATAAACTAAGTCTAATGAACTAGCCCCAAGTCTATAACCCCCATAGGTTTATTCTTCCTGAACTCTTCATTTACTATTATCATTTAGAACCTAGTGCTAGCAGAAGGTGACGTCCAAAAAGGGAGGCCAAGTACTTCATTTCAGTCTTGCAAGGCCTGCCTCTGGGACTGTTCTCTGTCACCAGGTCTCAGAAGTCACATCATCCAGCAGAGAAGGGAATTTGTGTGCTGGTTTCAGTGATACCCTCTCAGCCACCAGAAGTATGAGACCAGAACAGATCAAATATTCCTCATAGGGAGAAAATTCAGAGAGTAGTTCCATCAGGATTATATGAGTTGTTATAACACTCACCTTTCTTTCTTGTGTGTATATTTGGGTAAGATGTGAATGAGTGGGTCTTCTGTTATAATTGGAAGCTGGGGTGATTTTGTCCCTGTCCCCACACTGCCCTAGGGGAGGTAGACTGTAAAGAGATTGGAGACTGTGTTCCTGGAGCTGGAGCTACATCTACAGACCTGTGCCTGCCTGCCTTGGATTACCTCAGACGTTGTTCTCAGGTACTGGGGAGTCCCACACACAGCTCCAAGCCCCAAATGTGCCTTGGAGGGTAGTCATAAAACACCAGCAAATGTCTTTAGCTGAGCCCTAGGAGGAGAGATGGCTTTGTCTCCTTTACCATATAAATTTATAAAAGTATATAAAACTCAGATGATGAATAATAGCCACTGCTTTATTGCCGGCGGGCTTTATTGCATCTGCTTCCTGATCTAAATGCTGTCAACTACTTTTTAAATGAAAATCACAATAACTTTTATTTTTAGGAGCCCTTTTAGTTTTAAGTCCTCTTTAATAATGATTTATAATCTTTCTACTTCCTAACACTGAGAATTTCCCAATATATAAGTGTACTGTTTGGTGTGGTTTTCTTACTTAGTTATTGGCCAAGATCTACAAAATGCCCTTAAAGCCAATATTCCTTAGTGGACGACTTGCCAGTTTGCCACGAAGACTTCAGGAGCAGTCAGCAAGCAGTGAAGATGGAATTGAATCAGTCCTGTCAGATTTTGATGATGACACTGGTAAGTTAGTTGGTTTGACTAAGATTATTTTTATGTTTTTAATCCCAGACTCTGAGGACATAAATTAAGTTAGTTTACAGATCATAAGATTAGTCATCCACTTCTACTTTTTTAAAAAATATTTTTATAACAGATAAGTTTAACCAGAGTTTCCAAGGACTCCATAAAATCAACACTAACTCATTCTTCTTATATGGGTTCCTCTGTATAAAGCCGTCATAGCTATACAGATTTCCAACACATAAGTTTTGATTTCTCTTGAATTTATCAAAGTCAGACAAAATTGCACTGGTAGTTTAAATGGGCTAGAAATAGCCTTCACTAGTTTCAAGGAAACACACTTACTTCCCTAAGACTATTTGACTAGAGAGAGGGGAAATTAAACCATTGCTAAAGAGAGACTCTATTTGTGATAAGTGCAACTAATAGGCTTAGGAAAAGACTACTTTTAAAGAATTTGTTTCAAAGTAGGTTCCATGCAATCTCCTGTGAACCAGACTACAATCGAGTAAGTGATTTTCTGGTGAATTGATTCCTGTTCACACCTGTGGTCTGTCATCTCAGAAGGTCTTGTCCAGTTCACATCTAGAAATATAAAGCACACTCAGAAATAGGCCTATCTTCCAAGCACAAGCTGTTTCAAACACTCTTGTTTTTATTTTTGTCTTTCAGTTATAGAGGTGGTTATAAGTTTACAGTGGTTGATAGATCATCTTAAATGGTAAAACCTCCTTAAACCAGAGAAAACATTACAGGGAGGAACAGATATCTAGTGTAACAAATAAATTATGAAAAAGAATAATTTTGATTTAAGATTTGAAGCTTTAACTAATGTAATTATGAGCAGAAGCTAATAGTGTCTATAATAATGCTTTGGATTTTGACTTGTACTAAAGGGAGAGAGAAAGAAGGAAATATATACATGCCTAGAGTACCGTAGTAGTATGGTACACAACCACAGCAGGGCTAGGGATGCAGACACGGGAGTCCTAGGGGCTCACTAGCCAACCAGTCTAGCCCAAATGATGAGCTCCAGGTTCCGTGAAAGACGTTTTCTCTTAAGATGGGGATTGATAGAGAAAGACGAATAACTTCTAGCCTCCACATGCACACGCATGGCTGCATACATCTGTACACATCTGTATACCTAGTCACTTCTCAGAATGATATATACTTTCTCCAACCAATGGAAACTGCCAACATTTGCAAATCTAGATAAAATATATAAAAACATAAGCATATATAGAATGCATCGAGCTAGACACAATGGTATCTCCTACTGTCAACTATTAGAGAGCCCCACCTTGTCCTCAGTAGGCTCTTTGACTAGATCCAGAAAGCCTTTTAATACAAAGTCTGATAAATCAGAGAAGTTTATAAAAGTCTCTGGAACATTATTCATCTATGGGGACAAGAGAGTGAAGGGCAAAGAAGTGAGCATAGCACAACACACTCCACACTCATGGGCAATGCTCAAAGCGTGTGAAGGGAGTGTCCAGGAGACAGATGGGGCCGAGGTCATGAGCTCTAGGGCTGTTTCAAAGAGAAGAGGGAGTGTAGAAGCTAGTGGAAGCTGAGGATTACTCAACATGTGTGTTTTTCATGCTCATTGCAGCCCTAATTACCAGACTCTGGTGATCAAGGCTGTTCCTCATCCTTGTATATAACAATGTCCCTTATCAAATCATCTGTATGGCTTGTTGCACACAGGAGGATGTGGCCCTTTCTGAAATGATTTGAGCTGGAAGTGGCCAATGTACCAATTTGGCAAATACAGAGATAGATCACCTTAATTCTAGCATAATAAACAAGGCAGCTTGGCAGAGATTAGGAGATAAGCTGGAGCTGGAGTTAGGGACAGTGGAAAGCTAGTTACAGAGTGTCTGTGTGAGATGACAGTAATTTTGAAAATGGTACTAATGGCTATACTGCATGATGCTCATAATTAATGCCACTAAAGTTACAAAGAAAGTAGTGGAAGTAGCTAATTTTGTTATTTGAAAATACGAGGCAGGAAGGCTAGAGATGTATTTATTTGGAAGAGTGCTTACCTCGCACGCATGGTGCCCTGGATTTGAGCTCCAGCACTACGTAAGTAGTGTGGTGTGGAACAAGTGCCTGGCCATCCCAGAGCTTGGGAGATGACTGGTTAGAAATTGATGGCATCTACCTTGTCAGCTATTATGTCTAGCTTTGTATATTCTATGTAAACTTACGATCTATATCTACATTTGCATTTTTCACTGGGCTGGAACTTATGTATATTGAAAATCCATGATAATATATCAGTTCTTAAAGCTTTTTATATATTTGTATATTAGATACATGTATGGAAGGTGGAAACTTCCAATCAGAAGTTTAAGGCCATCATTGGCTAAATAGCAAGTTTGAGGCTAGCATAGACTACATGAGGCCCTGTCTCAAAAGAAAAACAAGAGGATAGACAGAAATAAAGCTAAATGGACAATTTTATATTTGTATTATTATATGATTAGTTCCCAAGAAGTCTGACAGTCATTTCAGTCACTTCCATTTTAAAAAGATGTAGTTAGGGAAGAATTAAAGTCTTGTGTTTTCCTTTGACTTTGTCAGACCTTATTAGTCTATCTTTGCCTGCTCTTAGGCACCTAGAGATAACACTCTGATTGACAACCAACATCCCAATGCTTCTTGCCATTCATACATGGAGTTTGCTTAGATCTTGCTATTATTCTACCTGATGGATAGCTGGATTTCTGAGAGGTCTGCTTTTTGTTTCCCAGGTCTGATAGAAGTCTGGATCATCCTACTGGAGCAGCTAACAGCAGCTGTCTCCAACTGTCCAAGACAACACCAACCACCCACCTTAGATTTACTCTTTGAACTGTTGAGAGATGTTACCAAAACCCCTGGTAAATGTCTATATCTGTTTTTATTGGAGAAGGGGTTCTTAGACATATAACTATTTTCAAGAAGGTGTCTCTTTTGATATTTACCTGTTTTTCACTGCTTATTACATTAAAGGCCAAGTTTCACTGACAGTAGATGCTCGGTAAGTATGTGTTCACTGGCTGCAGTGATGTTAAGGGGAAGGTATATACCTGAAATTTTTCCTGAAGATGTGTGCTTTGATACTGTTGGCCCCACATCAATCCGTCTGTGCCATCAGTGTCTCCATAGGCCGGCTGGCTTTGCTATTCGCCATGATTGCAGCCTTCTTCCTCAGCCAGATCTTACAGCCTTTGCAGCCCCAGTTCTGTTAGGAGAGCGCCACAGAACCAGCACTCATGAGCACATACCATAGTAAGCAGCCTCTTGCCATGGTGATGGGAACTGGAAAAAGACACCTACTGCCTAGGATGGTCCACTGTGTAGGAAAGCGGCCTTAGAAAAGCATCTCTTGTTCTGACTTTTAAAACCTTAGCATATATATTATTCATTTCAAAGTTTCCTCAAAGAAACTTTTTATAGAAATGTAAGGTGTTTTTATTGGCTTTTTTGTTTTGTTTTTTTTTGTTTTTTGTTTTTTGAGACAGGGTTTCTCTGTGTAGCCCTGGCTGTCCTGGAACTCACTCTGTAGACCAGGCTGGCCTCGAACTCAGAAATCCACCTGCCTCTGCCTCCCACGTGCTGGGATTAAAGGCGTGCGCCACCACTGCCCGGCTTTATTGTTATTTTATGGGTGCTTTCCCTGCATAAGTGTCTGTGCACCACATGCACACAGTACTTGGAGAGGCTAGAAGAGGGAATCACATGCCCTGAAACTGGAGTCACAGACAATTGTGAGCTACCATGTGTGTGATGAGAATTGCACTCTGATCCTCTGGACTAGGGTTCAGTTAAGAGCAGCCAGTACTTTTAATGGCTGAGCCATCTCTCCAACCCTGTAATTTTAGTTTTTACTAACAGAATTAGAACCTTAATGAAGCTATTAATTAATTCCACAGTGAGATTCATCATTATGAAGGCTCGATTATTAACACCTGCTTAAAATTCACTGCAAAGTTTGTAGCTAATCTCATATGTTTAAAAGTTAAAAGCACTCCACTAAACAAAGTTATGCACCATGACTTCAAAATATATCTCATTAGTAAGTACCATTTTCAATGTTCATATTAATTACCATATGATACATAAGAATGGTATCTAATGTAAAAAATGTATATCTATTTGTTGAAGTCTCTTATACATTAAAATAAAATTTTGAACACTAAGTGAAAAGCAGTTAACACATGTGAATAACATGACATTTATAAGGCTTTATTTTAAACGCAGAATCAACTATATGAAATTTTATACATTTATAAATACACATTCATACATGTACATTCAAGAAGTACTTTAAGGAAATATGTTAAAATGGAATTATATCTGAATGTAAGTTTTATTCCTCTATATTATGGAATTTTCATGTTATCTTTGATATCTTTTTTTTTTCTTATTGGATCTTACTGTGTAGCCCACACAGGCCTGAAACTGGTAATCTAACTGTCTGGACCCCCAAGTGTAGGGCCAGCCCACTCTATTTGTAACTTGCTTTTAAAATCAATTTTTAAAAATCTGCTGGTGTTTCTATTTTTTTTTTTTTTGTTTTTTTTGTTTCTTTCGAGACAGGGTTTCTCTGTGTAGCCCTGGCTATCCTGGAACTCACTCTGTAGAACAGGCTGGCCTCGAACTCAGAAATCCACCTCCTACTGGTGTTTCTTTAAAGAAGCACAAAGATAATCTTTATAGCATTGCCTACAGAATAAAAAGACAACTCACATCTTAAATTTTCATCAGCACTGAAATTGATTAATAAATTATAATTATGTATAATGAAAATAGTATATCAGTGAAAATAAGGACTTTAGATTTTTTGATAATATAAACTCTGTTTTTCATAGTTACCAAAAAGTGGTCTTTAAAGCTCTAAGCTAGTATGGTGGGAAATGCCTGAACTCACAAAGTTATTCAGGTGGCTGTGCCAGGGAAACACAAGTCCAAGAGTTCAAAGCCTGTCTGGAAAACAGAGTGAGACTCAGACTATTATAAATAAACTATATACCTTGGTGTCCCATATAAGTATATATAATATATTTTGACATTCTTTCCAAAATGTACATATGTATTTGTATGTTTGAATCTGAGGACTAAGAGATCAAGTGGCATTTTAGCTTTGTGATATTTATATTTTTATATGTATTCATATACCTGCAGAGCTAAAATCAAGCAAAGAAGTAAAATGCCCATTATTGCCCCCAGTGAGTTGTCAATTCTTCCCACACTTTCGTGGAGAATGAGATTATTTCGAAAGAGATCTTTAATACCGTCCATGTCAAGAAACCCCCAACCGCCTTGAAAGCACAATTCTGACCCTTCCCTTTCCTTCTCAGGCCCAGGGTTTGGAATCTATGCAGTTGTTCACCTTCTCCTTCCTGTGATGTCTCTGTGGCTCCGCCGTAGCCACAAGGACCATTCCTACTGGGATGTGGCATCTGCTAACTTCAAGCACGCCATTGGTCTGTCCTGCGAGCTGGTGGTGGAGCACATTCAAAGTTTTTTACACTCAGGTAGCTACAGAGCCAGAACCAGCCCTTGTGGGCATTGCTTCTCCAGGCAGCATCACTCTCTCAAAGTGCCTAGTGAGAGCCTGGTGCAAATGCCTTTCTTGAAGATAACCTAATAACAGGTTCAGTGTAGCTGTGCATAAGAGGAGGAAAGGTATATTCAAGTACACAGCTTTTAAAAATCCTCAGAGCCAGAGTATGCAGAGGTGGGATATCTTGTTGTTTGTGCTTCTTCATCTAAAGAAAGCAAAAAATGAAATAGAATTTAGAAGGGCTTTTGTTACCAGCATGAAGTTACTTATCAGGATAGAGAAAAAGGGAAGTTCCTTAGTGCCCTGTGGTACTTTGAAAAAACATATGTGCTAATGGAGAGCTATGTTGAAAGCGGCAGATAGAGAAGGACAGGCAGGACAGTAGTCTGGGAACCTGTACTGGCTAGTTTTGTGTGTCAACTTGACACAAGCTGAAGTTATCACAGAGAAAGGAGTTTCAGTTGAGAAAATGCCTCCATGAGATCCAGCTGTAAGGCATTTTTTCAATTAGTGATCAAGGGAGGAGGGCCCCTTGTGGGTGGTACCATCTGTGGGCTGGTAGTCTTGGGCTCTATAAGAAAGCAGGCTGAGCAAGCCAGGGGAAGCAAGCAAGCCAGTAAGAAACATCCCTCCATGGCCTCTGCATCAGCTCCTGTTTCCTGACCTGCTTGAGTTCCAGTCCTGACTTCCTTTGGTGATGAACAGCAGCATGGAAGTGTAAGCTCAATAAACCCTTTCCTCTCCAATTTGCTTCTTGGTCATGATGTTTGTGCAGGAATAGAAACCCTGACTAAGACAAATTGGTACCAGCGTAGTGGGGTATTCCTGTGACAACCTGACCATGTTTTGGGGAAGATTGTGGAAGGACTTTGGAACTTTGAGCTAGAAGAGCCATTGGGATGTGAAAAGCTCTGTGAGGTGTTCTGTAGGAGCTTGGAAGATAATGTTGAGAACAGTGGAGAAGATGGATGCCTGGCTTGTGAAATTTCAGAGGGAAGATTAAAGACTCTTATCAGGGCCATTGCTAGTTTGGTTTAAGATTCTGTGGTTTTGGTTAGCTTGGGCTGAAGAAATCAGCTATGATTAACAAAGATACCAAAACTACTAAAGCAAAACCATTGCATTGCTGTGACTATTGATGCTGGTTAGCTGGAGCTAAGATATTAGCGGTGATTAAGAAGAGACCAGCATCATTGGAGTGAAATCTTCTGAGAAGTGTTTTCTGAGAGCACAGAGGTTTCATTCCAGAGATAGCCAGGGTTGAACCTTGTGCTGTGACTGGACTTGGTAATGTGTAAGAGTCACCCAGGTGGTACTGGTTTTGAAGGCATGAAGGAGTCGTGAAGAGCAGCTGAGGCCTGGGCACTGTGAGAGGCCGTGGAAGGCCATTGGTGAAGGTGCAGCCTCAGTTGTATTGACAGCCCAGGACTGAAGGGGTCATGCAAAGCAGGTGAGGTTTGGCACCATGGTAAAGCCTAGTTGCAGCAGAAGACAGCAGTGTTTTGGAGATGCCAGTACCATGAGATGACCACCAAGAACAGCAGCAGCAGTGGAGTACAGGCATCTGGAGCCTAGAAGAC
>CM052717.1:36804009-36837843 GCA_028551405.1 Uromys caudimaculatus | reverse complement strand
TGAAGAAAGAAGGTATTTTAGTGGAGCCCACAGTTAAGAGACTTTGAATTTTTAGAAGACTTTGAATTGTAAGAGATTGGATGTTTAAAAGGGACTGAAATGTTAATATATAAGAATTTGTAAAGACTGTGGGACTTGTAAAGTTATTTAGATCTTGGGGATGAATAAGGAAGTAAGGGTCGAGGCTTACTGGTGATGTGTTTGTGTGTCAAGTTGACAAGGGGTCAATTGTACTGGCTAGTTTTGTGTGTCAACTTGACACAAGCTGAAGTTATCACAGAGAAAGGGGTTTCAGTTGAGAAAATGCCTCCATGAGATCCAGCTGTAAGGCATTTTCTCAATTAGTGACCAAGGGTGGAGGGCTCATTGTGGATGGTGCCATCCCTTAGCTGGTAGTCTTGGGTTCTATAAGAAAGCAGGCTGAGCCAGAAGAAGCAAGCAAGCCAGTAAGAAACATCCCTCCATGGCCTTTGCATCAGCTCCTGCTTCCTGACCTGCTTGAGTTCCAGTCCTGACTTCCTTTGGTGATGAACAGAAGCATGGAAGTGTAAGCTCAATAAACCCTTTCCTCCCCAATTTGCTTCTTGGTCATGATGTTTGTGCAGGAATAGAAACCCTGATTAAGACAGGACCTGAGCAGGGACCTCTGTGAAAGTCAGATTTTTGCTTATGAGCTGCTTTGGGAGGTTTGGGAGGAAGAAGAAACATAGCTTCTAAACAGAAGGGGGAAATACATAGAAGCAAAAGAGGCCTCCTTGCTAGAAAAGACAAAAGAGACCAAGCAGAATGTTGGCCCCAAGGAGTTTAAAGGAAGAATAGGAAATTGCATCTGTACTAAATTCAGTGAGGATAATTTGTCCTTCAAAATAAAAGTGCTAGTGGAAGGGGGAGGGGTTTCCACAGCTGATGGAGGAGGGAGGGGTATCCACATGTAGGTAGTCAGTGTGTCTCAGGGGGTTGATGTTTTTGAGCAGGCTGTTGCTTTGCAATGAGGGGTGTGGAAGAGATACCACTGAAAATTGCTTCTGTGGCATCACAAGGACCCTAGGAAAAGCATGCAGATACACCCCTGGAGTGGACAGTTAGACTGGGTTAGAGATCGATGCTTCCTTTAGTCTACAAATGATGTACAGATGGAAGCCAGATTGACAAGGTTCAGAAATTACCAAGCTGAGACAGGATTGCTTTGTTTTCCAAGAACACTTAAATATAATTCAGTTTTCATCACCAAGGAAAGTATATTTGGATTTTCCTTTTTAGATACATTTTTTTCAGCAACTCATTTCAGGTCATATATTTATTATATTCTGTCTTGTTTGGTATATGCTAAACTTTAAATGGCACGCAGACACACACACACACACACACACACACACACACACACAAACCACATATTTCATTTTGCTGTATCTATAAATGTGATGAAATATGTCAAAATTGGAGTAGAGGACTCCAAGAAAAACATTGCTTTGCTATGTTTTTGACAGGGTGTAAGGGAAGGTATGCACCATTCTTTTTTTCTATTTCCCAAATGTATATCTTTTTATGAGTCAAACTTTCCTTTTTGCCAGAGATGGCTCTTTCATTCTCTCCCTTCACACTGGAGCTCTAAGAATCTTGTTCCTTCTTCCTGCAGACATCAGGTATGAGAGTGTGATCAACACCATGCTGAAAGACCTCTTTGAGCTGCTGGTAGTATGTGTGGCCAAGCCCACAGAAACCATCTCCAGAGTGGGCTGTTCCTGCATTAGGTGAGGAGAGGGTCCCTTGGCTCTCTACAAGGGTGGGGTTTTATTATAGAATCCCAAGGAGTAGTCTTTTATGGTAGTGACTCACTTTGTGGATTGCCTTGGAGAAATAATTCATGATTTATGCCTCCTCTTCGGTGTTCAGTCAGCACATGCTTAGTGTAGACAAAGATGGAGAAAAGGTGATGGTTTCCTTGGAGGCCGAGGAGGAGGGTGAGAATTGAAGGTGGGTGGAACCTGAGGTTTAGTGCCCACTGCCAGCTCCTCCTCACCAGGTAAATTGCTTCAGTCTGTTCCTGAGTTCTTGTACCCCTTTAGGGGATTCTCTTAAGTCTTAGGATCTTGCTCTAATACTCCACTCCTAACAAGTCCCAGAATACTGTTCCTGTGTATGGTGAGGACATAAAATTCTTCTTGTGAAAAAGTTTCTAGATACCTCACCCTCTCGTCTCTTTAGTGTAAAGACACTGAGAATGATGATGTAACTGCAAAGTACACATTTGTAATCCCAGAACTCAGGAGGAAAATCAAAGAGAGTTGGAGTTCAAAGTCACTCTAGGCTACAGCAAGGCCATTCTCAAAGAAAAAGAGTAATAACTAAGAGAGAGAGAATCACTGAAAACTGATAACATTTATACCTACAGGGGATTAATTATAAATACCCAGAAAGAACTGTGGCGAACCCGAGGGTAACAATGGTGACACTTGGTTCCTACTCCAAAGTGATTTTCTTCATTATTTTTCTATCGACCAAGGCAACTTACAAAAGGAATCAGTTAATTGGACTCACAGTTCTAAAGGGTTAGTATCCATGACGGTGGAGCAAGGGCATGTCAGGAGGAACTGCCGAGAGCCCACATTTTAAACTGCAGTCAGAAAGCAGAGAATACACAGCACTTAGGATGGTGAAAGCTTTTGAAACCTTAAAACCTTCCGGAAGTGACACAACCCCTCCAACAAGGCCACACATCTTAATCCTTCCCAAACAGCCACTAACTGGGGGGACTGTGTATTCAAAGCAGAGACTTCTGGAACATCTCCTTTAAACCACCACAGTAAGTCTTCACTAGACAATAACATTCCAGCTGAGAGAACAAGACAACTGGCCCAAGGAGATCAGAATAAGATGATAAGAGTTTGGGTCTTGTTTTACATTGTTATGATTTGTAGAGGAGTGGTAACAAATGGGGTCAGAATGGGAAAATGAATGAAGAGTATATAGCCTTGCGTATGAGCCTAAGGTTGTCTGCTTGAAATGGAAATTCATTGATGTTTCTAAATTAAAATGGTAGATATTAGTATCTTGACAATGAAATATGGGGGTAGGGGGTGGGGGTGGAAGGCAGGAGTGAGAAGAAATAGGGAAGCTAGCAAAGTAACTGCAGGATAAACCCATGCTCAATTCAACTTTGAAGACAATACAATTTCTGGACTGAGGCCGTGCCTTTTGGCAGGTATGTCCTCGTGACAGCAGGTCCCGTGTTCACAGAGGAGATGTGGAGACTTGCATGCTGTGCTCTTCAGGATGCCTTCTCTGCGACACTCAAGCCAGTGAAGGTAAGATGCCACAATGAGGGACACAAAATTGCTTTCGTCTTCCTTGGCCCCCTGATGCTTGGTCAGTCTAAACACCTGAGTTCTGCCTACTTTCTCATATGAGGCAGTTGCCCAGTAGCAGAACACGAGGAAAGAAAAATCCTAGGTTGGTTATCTTATCTGTGTCAGATTCAAGATTGGGCCTGGCACTCTGAACCAAGACAAAGCCTATGAACACCTGCTGTTCCTCCCTAGGACCTGCTAGGCTGCTTCCACAGTGGCACAGAGGGTTTCAGTGGGGAAGGCTGCCAGGTGCGAGTAGCAGCACCATCTTCCTCCCCGAGTGCTGAGGCGGAGTACTGGCGCATCCGGGCCATGGCCCAGCAGGTAAAAGCTCTACTGTGGGTGGTGGGGACTCCAGAAGCTATGATGCATTATCCTGAATGTCCCACGTCACCAGGACCTTCCACTTTCATACAGACATACACATTGAGGCCTTGAGGCTTTGCCAGTATCATTTTCCCACTGGAATGAATAGCTTTAGCTCATTCTCCACACACCATCCCTTGCTGGTTACATCCTTTAGTTCTCAGATCAGAGCCTATCTTACAGCCTGGATTTCATCTACACCTTGCTTAGGCTACTTAGAAGAGTTTCTGAATACTTAGAATGGTTTTCTAAATACTATTGCTGCTAAGTATGGGTGACTAAAGATGACTCATGTATTACATTTTTATCACCTATACAGAACACAGTCCTTTATATTTTTCAGTGACTTAACACATTTGAGTTGAATATAGCCAATCATTAAAAATGTCTTCATACAACCTAGGCTTGGTTCTTAGCGCCCACATCAGGTGGCTTATAAGCACTCGTAATACCAGTTCCAGGGAATCTGTTGAGAAGTTTGCTGGTTGCTTCTGAAGGGCTTCCCCCAGCAGTGCTCAGCAAATGAGACAAGAAAGATCCTTCCACATTCAACTTCTCACCTCCTCTGCTGAGCACATTCATAATGTCCTAGGACATGACTATTGGTTCTGCAGGAATGAGGCATGTCCACAGGAAGCATCCATGTTGTTCATGCAAAAGAGGGGACAGAAGAAAAGTAAGGCTGCAATGAAGAGCCTCCTCTTCCACGGGATGGCAACTGTGGCCAAGGTAGCTCCCATCAGGGATGACCTCTCTAAACAGGAAGCTGTGACACCTGGTTCAATTTTCACCTGTGTACACTATGGTATCTTCACCTATGTTCAAGCATACAGTATATAAAAATGGCAGCCGGGCATGGGGGGCTAATGTCTACAAATCAGCACTAAAGAGGCAGAGGCAGAGGGACCTTGAATGCAGCCTAGCTTAGAATATAGAGTGAGTCTGAGTCAGCTTGGTGATCCTGTTTCAGACTCAATGACCAATGAAAGCATCAGTAGAGAACCCTCTCCTGAAATCAACGGTTAACGGAGAAGAAGGAGTTGTTTCACCCAGTAGTGTTTCTCTCTTCAGTTCCAAACTTTCTATAGTTACAGTTTTTAAAAACCTAGTTTGTTCAATTACAAATTAGTCCCTTTACAATGGGGGAAAAAGTTTCCTTGAAAAAATGGTTTTCTAAATCAAAAGAAATGAAATCATTTGGAACAGAGATATGATAGATGTTTGGTATTTCCAGTCACTTCTGCCTAAGCTACATTAGTAGTCCTGAAAGAGTGGTCCAGAAAGGAGCTAAGAGTCTTAGCCTCATTCATTTATTTCTTTGAGACACAGTCCTGGCTATCCTGGAACTCACAGAGAACTGTCTGCCTCTGCTTCCTGAGTACTGGGATTAAAGGCATACCAGCATGCTAGGCTGAGTCTTAGTTTCTAATTCCTGCCTTGGATATAAAAATCAGAGATAAGGGGATATGGCAAAGTGACAGAGTGCTTGCCTAGCATGTGTAAGTCCCTCCAGAACTGATATGTACATATACATGTATATCATATATACATATACATGTGTCTATATTTATATATATACACTATATGTGTGTATGTGTGCATATATACATATACACATACATGTGTATGTGTGTATATATACATTTTAATATATATGTATTTTATATACATTTCACATACATATATATTTACACACACATACACACATATACATATATATGTATATATATACTGGTTAGTTTTTTTGTCACCTTGACACAGCAAGGGTCATCTGAGCAAGCCATGGGGCAAAGCCAGTAAGCAGCAATCTCCATGGTCTCTGCTTCAGTTATTGCCTCCAGGTTCCTGTATGAGATCCAGCCCTGACTTTCCTCCTAGATGTACTATGACCTGAAAGTTGTAAGGTGAAATTAATCCTTTCCTCACCAAGTTCCTTTTGGTCATGGAGTGTATCACAGCAATATAAAGCAAACTAGTACCAACCCCCTTGTATTTGTTATTGCTACCTAGTTCAATACTTGGGGTATAATGAACTGACTTCTGATAGAACACTAATAGTTTTATTAGTGTTGGTAGACAATATTTAGTATTTGTTATAGTGTTCTGCATATGTAAAATACTTATATCTTTAATTCATCAGCTATATCAGGTAGAAGTCATTGTCATGCTGTTTTATAGGTAAAGACATGGGCAGAAAATAAATTACTTACCCAGGGCTACTAGCAAACTGTCAGTGGAGCTGGTGGATGTGGGCTTCTGAACCGTCCCTTTGTATATTCCTGCAGGTGTTTATGTTGGACACCCAGTGTTCACCAAAGACTCCAAACAACTTCGATCATGCTCAGTCCTGTCAGCTCATCATTGAACTGCCTCATGATGAGAAACCAAATGGACATGCCAAGAAAAGGTACTCTGCTGTAATCACAGAGCTTGTAAACAAGAAAACTCATCAATTCCCACTTCTTACTCTTTTTAACCCAAGCTTTAGCTAGGCACACTAACCACATTGTAGAGTCACTTAGCAAAGGTTTTCATAAAAATGGGAACTGCCATAGGGAACTACCACAGGCTCGGTGACTGACAGTGCAGGTGTATTTTCTCACAGTTTTGAAGACTGAAAGTCAGAGATCAATGTGTGGGCTTGATTTGTTCTTTTGGCTTGTAGACCTCACATGGTGGCTCCTCTGCTTTTATATACAGATTTCTTCCAGCAAAGGCTGTATGTACACTGGATTAAGATCCACCCAGTGACCTCATTTTTACTTAATTACCTTCCTAAAGACCCTTCCTGTAACTATGGTCACATTCTGACTCGGAATTAGGAGTCCAATATATGCATTTGGACAGGATACAATCCAGTTCATAAAATCATGTGTGTAATTATTTAGAGGTTATTAAATTTTTAAACAAATCGGAACCATCAGTTGTGCCCAGAATCCAAAGCCAACTCGACATTATAGCAAGACTGTTTAAAATATACTAACTACCATATTTCAGATTGGTACAGTTTGGACATTTCAATGAATACATACAACTCTGCTGTCAAGAGGCAAAAAGAGCCCCGTCTTACCAGAAAAAAAATGTTTCTCTTTTTAAATACTATTATCTGGCCTGAAAATTCTTGTTCTTTGAGCTGGAATCAAAGCTTCCTGGCTTTGCTTTAACACATTAATAGTAACCATTGCTTATTTAATACTTTACAAAGGCACAACAGATAAAATCTCACTTTCATTTTAACCCATGAGGACAAGAAAAGCCAAGGTAAGTATCCAAGAGTATACAGTCATCAAGTGGGAAAGCCAAAGCAAAACGAAGGTCTATCAGAGCACAGGATCTCAACCCTTCACTACTTTGGGGAGCAAGGTAGTGTAATGGACAGGGGTTTGCATTCCTCCAAACTTGTATTTTAATCCTAGCTGCCCAGGTTAGGCTTAGAAGGTGGGGCCTTTGGTAAATCATGATGTTTGAACCCTTTGTGAATGGGATTAATGCCATTAAGAGAAACAGGAGCACTCCCCTGTCACTATATTAAGGACACAGCTAAAAGACAGTGTCTACGGCTACCAGAAAGCCCTTACCAGAATCCAGCCATACTGATCCTCTATTCTTAGACTTCCTACCTCCAAAACAGTATGAAATCAACCTCTTTGATTATAAACAGGGCAATCTGTGGGATTTGTCTATAGCAACCTGAACAAAGACCATTGTTGCCATTGCATAGACTCTGGGTGATTTGTGTAACAGCTTGTTAATATGGCTATTTGAATACTATAACCATTTAGGTTAAATTTCCAGGGAATATTTTAGCTAAGCACTTGGTGTACCAAAAATACATGGAATATATATTTAAGTTATGAACTATGAACAAAATAAAATATTCATGAGCCTGTCATGCAAAAGAGAACTTTAATAGTATCCCATGAATTCTTCCTAAATTCTAGCTCCTGTCTCTCCAGCATCAATTTTTAAGTTGTCTACTTTGTATGTTAAAGGTAATAAAAAGATAAGATACCACCATGCCTTTTGAGAATGTCACTTTGAAATAAAGATGACAGAAAATCAACTAGATCTGTAAAGAATTTCCCATCTTAATTTGGATCCTAACATTGTAGACTTGAAGTACTTAGACCAGATTAGAAATGTTCTAGTTTACTTTCTGTTTCTGTGATAACACTCAAACCAAAAGTAACTGGAGGAAGAAGGGTTTATTTGGCTTACACTTCCAGATCATTGTCCATCATTGAAGGAAGTCATGGCAGGAACTTGAATCACGAACCATAAATTTGGTGGCTCTCTCTAACTTTTGTATACCCAAGACTACATGTCTAGGGAATGGTACTGCCCACAGTGATCTGGGGCCTCCTGTAACAATAAAGACAATCAATATAATCCCTCACAGATGTGTCCACAGACCAGTATGATAAAGACTCAACTGAAATGTTTTATCAGGTGATTCTAGACTTTTGTCAAGTTGACCCCTAAGGCTAAGTAGGACAGATAGCTTCTAGAACCTTCTGCAGAGGAATAAATATTGAAGTTTCCTAATACTGAGTAACTTATAAAAAAAAATCTACATAGAAACTGGGAGAAAGGGAAGATGGTGAGTCCTGTAAATGTAAAAAGTTTCTCCCTGAGATGCTGAAAAGGTTCTACAGAGACAGTGATATTTATATCAGTATGGTAACTACACTCAGAACCACTGAATTGGATAGTTAAAGGACTGTGTGTGTGTGTGTGTGTGTGTGTGTGTGTGTGTGTGTGTGTGTGTAAGAAAACAGGGTAAAAAGTTGGAAGAGTTAGCGTATCCTGTCTTGTAATTATACCTATTTTTTTTATTAAATGTTGTTTTTATTTCCCATGACTTGATAATGCAGTATCTTAACTTACAGTCTACAGCTCCTGGATTTTAAAAAGAGCCAGGAATTGTATCAGCCATGATTAAAATTGAAGTCTTCCCCCTTTTAAAATTAGATATAAAAGTTCAGGCAAGATGGCTCAGTGGGTAAAGGTGTGATGACTTAAGTTAGATGCCCTGTATGCTCATCGTTGTGGAAGTGGAGAACTGAATCCCACAAGTTGTCCTCTGACCTCTACACACATCTAAGTAATTCAACATTTTGGAACACAGATTTAGTTTGGAGCTTCATGTGTTCTGAAATGGACCATGCCTGTCTTGCTGTGAAAGAATAAAAAAGGCAGAAAGCCACTAACCAGCTCCTTTGCTTTTGAAGTGTTTCTTTCAGGGAGATTGTGGTTAGCTTGCTCTCTCATCAAGTACTGCTCCAGAACCTGTATGACATCCTGCTGGAAGAGTTTGTCAAAGGCCCCTCACCAGGAGAGGAGAAGACAGTCCAAGTGCCAGACACTAAGCTAGCCGGCTTCCTCAGATACATTTCCATGCAGAACCTGGCTGTGATATTTGACCTGCTGCTGGACTCCTATAGGACTGCCCGGGAATTCGACACCAGCCCGGGGCTGAAATGCCTGCTGAAGAAAGTATCTGGCATTGGAGGAGCAGCCAACCTCTACCGCCAGTCTGCTATGAGCTTTAACATTTACTTTCATGCCTTGGTTTGCGCGGTTCTCACCAACCAAGAAACGATCACAGCCGAGCAAGTAAAGAAAGTGTTATTCGACGAGGAGGAGAGAAGCTCAGATTCCTCCCAGCAGTGCTCATCGGAGGATGAAGACATCTTTGAGGAGACAGCTCAGGTGAGCCCCCCACGAGGCAAGGAAAAAAGGCAATGGAGGGCACGCCTGCCTTCGCTCAGTGTGCAGCCAGTAAGCAATGCAGACTGGGTGTGGCTAGTCAAGAGGCTGCACAAGCTGTGTATGGAGCTCTGTAACCACTACATCCAGATGCACCTGGACCTGGAGAGCAGCTTGGAGGAGCCACTTGCCTACAAGAGCGACCCATTCTTCATTCTCCCCTCCTTCCAGTCCGAATCCTCCACCCCATCAACAGGTGGCTTCTCCGGGAAAAACACACCCTCCGAAGATGACCGCAGGGAGCATCTAAGTGAGCCTCTGAGTCTGAGGGTGGGCAGTGGGGACAGCCCTAAGACAGAGAAGAAGGATCCTGGCCGCAAGAAAGAGTGGTGGGAGAGTGCAGGGAACAAAATTTGCACAATGGCCGCTGACAAAACCATCTCGAAGCTGATGACTGAGTACAAGAAGAGGAGGCAGCCACACAACCTGCCCCCCTTCCCCAAGGAAGTCAAGGTAGATAAGAAAGGGGAGCCCCTGGGGCCCAGGGGTCCTGACTCCCCGCTGCTTCAGCGACCACAACATCTCATAGACCAAGGGCAGATGCGCCATTCCTTCAGCGCAGGCCCAGAGCTGCTGCGGCAGGAGAAGAGACCACGTTCAGGCTCCACCGGAAGCTCCCTGAGTGTCTCTGTGCGAGATGCTGAGGCACAGATCCAGGTGAGTTCCTGCTGGCCATTTTCCGAGTTGCAGATGCAGAGTCTGCATCCCCAAAGATGTGATGGAAACCAAGGGAAGCTGAGGATCGAATTCGGGTAGCTGAGAGCTTGCCACTGCACTCAGTGTAGAAAGCCTTGGGTTACATCTGTCAGCAATGCTCCAAACTAAGTATTGTACATCTGCAATTCTAGCACGTAGGAAGTGAAGACAGAGAGACCATAAGTTCAAGATTATTCTGGCTACCTTTGAGCTACATGCTGTGGACGGCTCAGGCTATCTGAGACAGACAGAGGATAGAAAGATCTGACACATAGCAGATTATATAAATCATACCTCCAAGTCAGAAGAATGACGGGACCTAGGCTGTGTTCTCTGCCTGGGAAACAAATTTTCTTCTCAGGTCACTTTGAAAACCATTTTTCTGCCGGGCAGTGGTGGCGCACGCCTTTAATCCCAGCACTCGGGAGGCAGAGACAGGCGGATTTCTGAGTTCGAGGCCAGCCTGGTCTACAGAGTGAGTTCTAGGACAGCCAGGGCTACACAGAGAAACCCCGTCTCGAAAAACCAAAAAAAAAAAGAAAACCATTTTTCTATGTTATGACATATTGTTGAGAAGTAGGAAGCCCACATGTATAAAAAAGATGCTAAAGCTAATTAATAAAATGGGTGGGCATTGCCAGCCAGCATTGAGTCTTCCTTTTGCGGCTCAAATATGGCACTGAGGATATTCTGAAGCAGTGTATAAAGAGAAAGGCCAGAGCAATGCTACTGAATTAAATGAATTACTTTTAACCGTGTTGAGCACATATAAAGCATGTTAAAATGAGTTTGAGGGGAAAACAGCATTGATAGTGTTTATGCCATATAAGTAAACATGGAAACAAAGAACTAGGAAGATTCTAGATACAGTCCTTTACTGTAGAATCTTGCTACAGGAGCAGAACATCAAAAGATAGAGGATCCTACATCCTAGGAAGATACATACATTTGAAATTAGTATGCCTCTTGCAAGAGGCCTTTTCCTTAGAAACATCTACATAGAAGTAAACTTGATAAGACAGAATCTGCATAAGTTGTACTAAACTAGTTTCTTCAGTACTAGGGATTGAACCCAAGGCCCCATACATGTAAGGCAAGTGCCCTCTACTATGAGTGGCGTCCTGATTTGGACTGAAAAACTTTTTTAAGTATTCAGTAACTATGAGATAGATATTTATTCTTTAGCAGATAAGTTTCATGGTGAACCCTGTATCTTAACTGATTTATCATGTGTTGGGGTTTTAATGATTTTACATCTTCTTCTAAATTAAGGAAGAATTATCCCAAGTGATCCGGGTGTTAGCAGACAGCTGATTGAACTCTCAAATGCTCCGTAGACATTTGCTCTTGTTAGATGACTCTCTGCCCATCCTCCAATATGTGAGATAAAAACTACTTTATTATTAACGGTCTTTAATTTTTAGAACTAAATCCTGACTAAACCTGATTTAAAAAAAAAAAACAATAAAAACCATAATTCATATGTCATTTGCACCGCCATGCAAAGCCATGAGATAGCCAGTAATTCTCTTACATCCTTTCTTATAGGCGTGGACCAACATGGTGCTAACTGTTCTCAATCAGATTCAGATCCTTCCAGACCAGACCTTTACTGCTCTCCAGCCAGCTGTGTTCCCATGCATCAGCCAGCTGACCTGTCACGTGACTGACATCAGAGTCCGTCAAGCTGTGAGGGAATGGCTAGGAAGAGTGGGCCGTGTCTATGACATCATCATTTAGAGGAGTCAAATCCTAAGGAAACGCCTACAGCATCTGCCTGTCCATCCAGCTGATTGCATTTTCCCAACCACCATCCCACTCAAACCAGGTCTCTGAGAAACTAGTTCTCTGAAACCTAGTAACAAAGCTTTTTCTAAGCTCTCCTTAATTAGTCAACCTCGGGTTAGTCTGGATGCCAACATAGTATACAAGTGACAGTGATCTCTGGCCTTGAACATTATTACAGAAGAGTCTACATTACTCGATACATTTCTAAATTAATTTCCAAGTGCATTTACTTGCAGTATTGTACCCAAATGGGTCATTTTCAACACTTTCCTTTGGAATCCCTAGGCTGATCCATTTTGAGTCATCATTTTCAGAACTAAGTCCTAAGAAAACATTTGCTGGTAAGTCAAGCTGATATAAAGTCAAAGTCATATATCTGGCACCAGACATAATTAATCAGAAAAACTTATAATCTGATTATAGTTTGGTTGGGAAGAAAACTACATAAGTTTTTTTTTTTTCAGTGTTCTAATCAAGAAAGAAATTACTTCTAAAATATATTCATGAACATTTCAACATTATTCTTAAGGTTTTTAGATTTTTATGTTAATATTCACAAATTCCCCAGGTAAGGTACTCTTGTGCCTTTATGTCTCTGTTTTTAAAGGAAGGATTCTTTCCAAGCATGATTTCAGGTCTGTGGCATTAGCATGAAGCACCCAGTGGTGCACATTGTCACAGGACTTGATACTAACTACCCTGTGTGTTCCATGAGTCTTTGCTTCTGTTCCCAAGGCAGACAAAGAAAAGGAAGAAAATTGGTGCCTTAATCTTTGTTGCACAGATGTTTCTATGCCCCACAAGATCTGAACAATAACATATGGCACTCAGTTTTAAGAAACATTAAGATTCATTTTATATCAGTATCCTTTGGAGGAAAGGAACTCAGAGTCCTCCATCGGTGAGCGTACTTCTCAGGGGAGGGGCAAGAACTGTGGGATGGGAAGACAGCTGGAAGGGGTGGGCTGGGGCTGTAATAGAATCATTGTAAATCTTCAACTAAGATACAGTTGTGAAATGATGGTGTCAGTTATACACACATTAGATTGAATGGGAAGGGACACAGTGAATTTAGAAAACTATTTTTTTTCTATATAAAACACTTCTCTCTAGTAAATTTACTCTCTTTTAACTCATGTTATCCAGACCAATATTTTACGTGGAAATTTCTTTTTCTAAGTATTATTAGAAAATGAATTTGAAATATAGAACCATGTTTATTGGAGGTTAATAATTGAGCCTGGGGCTTATACATACTTAGGAACCACTGGGCTCCCCCAGAGTCCTTACCACAGTATATTTTATAATTTTTACATTATAATAATGACTAAAACTTTTTAGACAAGCCCACTTACACTCTATAGTATAGGATTAGTTACTGAAGCATTCATGGCATTTAAACAGTGCCTAAAAATGTATTCATGCATCATCAATGAAACCTCCACTCTTAAGTATTGAAGGACTTAATAGGGATTGAACTTTATCCAGTGATAATATTCATAAATGTTGCCCTCCAGGAGAACTACATAGATATCTACAAGGCCAGAACAAAGTTCTTTGACTTATGTGGAAAGTCAAAAAAAAAAAAAAAATCCCTATTATTCAGCATATCACCTAAACAAATCAGAGTATAGAGGACATTTTCCTAATCCCACAAAGCAATCTTTGCCTTTAGACAGTGAATCATCTTGGGAAATAAGTTTAAAAACTGACCTAAACATGTTTTAGTTTCTCTATTTACTAATGTTGAGAATCAAACCAAGGCTTTGTACAAGCAACACAGATGTTCTACACTACTGAGCTGTACGCTCGTCTCTTACCTGTTTAAATATACAATGAATTATTTTACCTTCAACTTTAGATTTTATGTACCTTGTAAATGCAGCTGAGACTAAAAGATTTTATTCTTTTGTTTTACTCAACAAAAGCAGTATACCCTAGTTGTTTTCTTTTGTAGATTCTTTGGAAAATCTGTTCTTGGTCAGCCAGTACCTCTGTTTACTAGAAAAAGAGCTTTGGTGAACCAGATTACAGAATTATAGCATGTCACAAAATGTGGCTCTTCAGAAAGTATAAAAGTCAGTTTCCTTGTATAAATGCCCCAGAAGTATGTTAGTTACTTGTTCTGAAATAAGACCCCATTCTCCCACAGAGTGGCTACCAAAAGCATACAAGACTAGTTTGTGAAAGTGTTCTCTAAAGCCGGGCAGTGGTGGCACACGCTTTTAATCCCAGCACTTGGGAGGCAGAGGCAGGCGGATCTCTGAGTTCGAGGCCAGCCTGGTCTACAGAGTGAGTTCCAGGACAGCCAGGGCTACACGGAGAAACCCTGTCTCGAAAAACCAAAAGAAAAAAAAGAAAAAAAAAAAGTGTTCTCTAACATCCTAATTGTGGGTCTTGAAAATAAAAGAATAAGATGTACCAAACTCCTTACCTGCAATGTTGTAAATATTGGCATATTCTCCCATCAATCCTTTGTGAGTCCATTCCAAGTCCCACTTTGTTCCTAGACCTCCTCCAAACTCTCTCCAGAAAAGACCGCTGCATCCTTCAGAGTCCAACCAGAGGGGAGGTATTTGTAGTTTCAAATGGAACATTGCTCAATGCAAAGTCATAGCCAGGAGTAGTACTTCAATTAAATTGTCCTCTAGGTAAGTGGAAAGACAAGCAATTAGGAGACTTGGATGAACAGAGGCCCCTTCCCTTACCCAGTCAATCCCTTTCAGTGTCTAGTCTCTGTCTTCACCCTTCTCTTCTTTCACTCTTTTCATGGTCTCTAAATGGACCCAGTGGTTTTTCCCTAGTCACTTAGACTGAAGATCAAGGTCGAAGTGGGCTTTTGATCTTTAAAACAGTCATTAGCAGAATGTACATACAGAAGTAAGCAGAACAGGGCTTTATATGTTGCTTTTAGTTGCTTGTATTTACCAGAAGTATATCGCTTGAGGTTAAATTTTTTTTTTCTTAGAAAAGTATACATCATGAAGCAGGCAGCACAGTACCACATAAACCAGTCATGGTGATACACCCGTATCATGCCAGCATGGTGCACACTCACAATCCTAGTACTCAGACGGTAAAAGCAGGAAAATGGAGATTCAAGGGCAGTTTAAGTTACACAGGGAATCTGAAGCCAGCCCGGGCTACATGAAATCCTGTAGAACAAGGTATCAGTTTTAAGAGTGGAAGGTGGTAAATAGTTCCGAGAGTCTCCCTTAGCTCCTACAGCTCTCAGTTAGCTTTAAAGATAGTTAAGGCTCCCTCTACATACTCTGTTTTCTCCTTCCCTTTAGGATAGCCCCGTATTTCTACATGAAGGCAAAATTAGAACACATTTTGTCATTTTTGGTTATTTAATCACTAACCATAAGGACCTGGAAAAATGCTAACAGACATTATAGATCAGATTACAGTGTGTTAAATCAAGCCAGATATATGCCTGTAATCCTAGCACAGGAGAGAATAAGGAAACAAGAGTGACCTCTGAGACAGCCTGGACTACAGGGTAAACCCTGTCTCAAAAACGCAAATGTTAATGTCCAAAGTACATTAACGTAAATTCCTGGTGTGATGAGCAACACAGGCTTCTTGGTTTTTTGTTTTTAAAAAAATACTTCTACAGTTAATAGAGAGAGACCAATAGTCTTAACTATAAGAAGGTACCAGAGTATCTCAATAGAGATTCATAATCTCGCCAAATAGAGAACAGAACTACTTAGATAGGAAAGGTTCCTTTTTAAATAGAAAATCTATGGCTGGAGAGATGGTTCTGGGATTAAGAGCACTGGCTGCTCTTACAGAAGACTCAGGTTTGGTTCTCAGTACTCACATGGTGTCTCAAACTATCTCTGATTCCACTGTCAGGGCATATGACGCCTTCTGATCTCTGAGGGCACCAGCCACACACATGGCATGCAGACATAAAGGCAGAAAAATACTCATAGAATAAAAATGGTTGCTGAAAAAAAAAATCTGTTATCAGCCCCACCAACGAAACAGAATGGAGACCTTTGTTTAAAGCTGGTAACACTGGATGCCACCGAGCAGGGGTCTTCTTATAGTAACTGTATAGAACCTTCTTGGCTTTTTCTAGTTAAAAGTTCACAGACCCAGAGAGGTTCATAATTTGTCCAAGATAACAAAGGGCAAACTTGTTTGCAGAGAAATATCCCTGAGTTGAAAGGCCACATGCTGCCTCAAATGTTGGTCTGTCAGCGCTGAGCAAGCTCTGCAATGTGAGAGACTGAGAAAGTTGCAAGGCCTTCCTTAGATGGTTAAAATTAAAATAGATGCTTGATAGGTCTGTCTGGAATAGTATGTGGCTTTTAAAGGTACGACTTAAAAGTAACGTTTTTATAATGGAAACATAAAGGATATCAATATTTATGCCTTAATCCCAAGGAAAACATTTAGTGTTACATTAAAAACATAGTAACATTAGAGAGAAACATGCCTGGTTGACTATAAAAGCATAGAAATATGGCAGCCTGCATGTACAGGGGCGTGTGTAATGTGTGAACATGTCACATATCATTTAACCAACAAAGTGCCCTGCAGCCAGCAGAGTCCTTTTGCCAGCTTCTCTAGTAAATGTCAAGTCTATACAGGTTACCACCAAAGCTTGCAGATATATAAAAATAACCCTCCTCCCAAATGCACAAGTCCTCTGAAAAGGAAACAGCAATTTGTGCAAGGTGTACTGAATCTCCAGGTAAGACAGTATGTAAGACGGTGTGGCACTCCCCAGCATTTCTACCTGCTTCCACAGGTGCAGAAAGAAGCAGAGTTCAGAGAGCCACAGTAATAGAAGGACGCAAATGTGAATGGGAACCCAGAAAGATTTAATGCGGCCTTAACATAGTAAAAGAACATTTTTATTGAAAATATGATATTGGGAATGATTTATAAAATTGGTAAACAGCTTGATCTATAATTATACTCTCTTGGGAAAAAAAATGTCCCCCTTATTCATGGAGAACTCTAGAAAAAGTTTGTTTTAAGAAATCCCATTGTGCCGGGCAGTGGTGGCGCACACCTTTAATCCCAGCACTTGGGAGGCAGAGGCAGGCGGATTTCTGAGTTCGAGGCCAGCCTGGTCTACAGAATGAGTTCCAGGACAGCCAGGGCTACACAGAGAAACCCTGTCTTGAAAAGAAAAAAAAAAAAGAAAGAAAGAAATCCCATTGCTTGTAACATGGAATAGAAACACCATTTGGATGTTCAAAATATAAACAGATTAGTAAAAACAGACAAATAAAATATCATCCATACCCAAGGTTACTCAGGAGAAGCTAAGTTGAGAACAATACTTTGTTTCCTTATAAACATGACACTACTTATTAATAAAAGCAAAAATCCACTATGACATTAGTAGCACCCACAAAACCTTCCACTATATCTTTGCATCATCATACAGAGAGGAAGGGACTGGTCAAGGTCCCATCCAGTTGAGGTCCTTTGAATCTCAAAAACTGTTTGCATTGTGAGTTGCTGTCTTCACAATGGTGGTTGAGCCAGTGGTTTTTAGTTTCTTTTGTCTGAAGAACAGTGGTTGTCAAACTTCAGCATGCATCTGAATTTACCTAAGGTTTCCAAACCACAGATGCCCAGGTTTCTGATTCTATACATTTGGCAATTTGCATTTCTAGCAAGCTCCCAGATGAATCCCCTGAGGCTACTCTGGGAACCAAAGGTTAGAGATCATTTACTTTCAGATCAGCCTGACCTGTCAAGCACTAACCTGAACTGACCCATGGGCAGACGGCATGGGATTCGATTACTTACAACATTCCAGCTCACCCTTCAATTAGAAGACAATGAATGTATACCTTCTATGGAACAGTGACTTAGCTATAAGCTCATCTTTGTATTTATAAACATTAATTCTATAAATGATTGTTCGTATCCTGTTGACCCTTTGACTTGTACCGAAGGTGATTTTAAATTTATGTGGTATTTGCATTCCTTTCTATATAATTTTAATGAGGTATTTCCATGTATGGCTCCATTACAGCCTGGCTCCTGGCTTTCAGAGGTTTTTGCGTAGTTGCTTGCTTGCCAGTTACTTTACATCTTAGATTGGTCATTAACATATAAGCATTCCGAAATGCTATGCCCCCCCCCCCCCCCCCCGCCATCTTTCACTTAACTGTGTTGTGTTAATTAGCACTTTAGTTTCATGTTTATCTGTCAAGTGTCTACTAAATGGCTTTGTGGAAATTATCAGAATGAAACAATTCTTTTTGAGCAGTAAGTATGCCTGTCTTAACTTTTTAGTAAACATCGTGTTTATAAAGATATTTGCACAATGAAAATTAATTATTAGTTCACACGATGGGACATATAGGAAAGTCAACTTATGTGCTTTGAGAATTTAGTGAAATCAACCCTAATGCAGATGGGGCCTTAGTTTATATTTTAGCTCTTTGCTCAGTTAATTAGCCTTAGAAATTCATTTTTTTAATTGAAAAATAAGGGCCATATAATAGGAAGAGGAAGAACTGATAATCTGTGTTTTTATTAAATTCAACACCCAAATAAAACAAGTTTCATTAATGTAATTCCATCTACTAAAGAGACTGAGGCAGGAAGATCCTAAGTTTGAGCTTTGCCTGGATGGCATAGTGAGATTCTGTCTCAAAAACAAATAAGTAAATACACATGAATAGAAAACAGTGGAGCATACAAGGAATGATTTAAGAGAAAAGTAATTAAATACTCTATCGCCCATTTATAAATTGTATCAATTCTATATAATTCTTACTGACCTGATAAAGCTTATCTAAATACTTTTGTTTAATAAATATTTTGAAATAGTTTAAATTAGGCTATTGTTTGAATAGAAAGTAATCATTCTAGTTACTTGTATTAGTGAAAGCATTATTAACAAAGTGTTAAGAATTCAAGCCTTTGACTTTGTGGTTGAAAATAATTGAGGATATTTCCTTTTTGTTTTCCATAACAATTTAAAAGTATGCATGTAGTTCATTTAATTCTGATTTCAGTTAGGTTTTAAAACTCAATCTTTACAAATATTTTTTCCAAACTGTTTCAATAACTTTTGCCAAAAGGGAGGAGGGAGGACCTGAAAGCCAGTCTAGGTTTTTCTGTTAGACTAAAGGAGGCTTAAGCCCTCGACAGCCCAGGCTGCCATCCCCACTCTCCTCAGGTCTGTGGCCACCCTCTACCACAGTTTCCTCGCAGTTCTTGCCTCTGAAATCATCTTGAAATCAATATGATAGCAATCAGTTTCTTGTTATATAGCTACTTTAGTCAAAGATAAATGATTTGGGTCTTTGGGTTTCTCTTCCATGGACACCCAGTAGGTTAGAATATCCAGTGCGATCTGATAGGTAGGAGGGGGCACCTAGAGGGAAGGGATACTTTTGATTCTTGGAAGTTTGGCGGTGGTTTGTGAGGGGGTGTTGGGGATAAGGAGGGGAGCTAAAACTCAATGTTTATTCCCCTACACATGCCAAAAGACTTCTATTTTGCAATGGTTTTCTAAGAGGAATAAACAAACAAGTTTTAGACAGTTTCCCCTAGTCCCATCCCCATTTGATATAAGGCCAATAGGTAGAGTTCCTTTTATCCATTCTTGTATTAAACCAAAGAATGAGTTTATTTTCATTAAAAAAGTATAAATAAATGAAGCTAAGTATAGCCATAATGAATGAGTAGACTTACCATTTTACCTAAAAGATGGAAAATTCATCCTTGCAACTAATTCACCAGGAGCCTTGAATTATTTTGTTTACTCCGAAAGCCTTGTCAAGGAAATGTCATTTTTGTTCTGACTTATTTATCCACATTTACATTTACAAAGTCCTAAAAACCATTCTCCTTCAAATGTTAATATAACTGGTTTGATATAATCTGTCAGTTCACTGTTTTCTGGGTCTCTGTAAGCAAGCTTGCAAGTGTATTTTGTGTATATTTTATCTGAAGTGAAAACAAATTCTAAAGAGAAAATATTTTAAAAGATAATGTATTTATGTCGCTTGTGTTGTAGAATAAAGATTCAAATGCATCAAAAATCTGATGTGTGAAGCAATTTTCTTCATGTAATATATTTATTTGTATAAATAGTCTATGTTTACAGGACTCTGCTCAAAGAACTAGTTCTCTTTTTTCTGACATTTTATACCTCTGGAAAGATATCTTTTACATTAAATCTTATCTAATAGATATAATCCTACCACTAATCATCCACTATATCCACTTATCATCCTACCTAGAAAAGAAATTTGTAGAAATATATACCACTATTTCTATAAGGATCAGAGGAAGACCAGAGTAAAGTCCTGAATGTCAACAGCACACTTTCATTTTTATCATAAGATATCAAATTCTCATAGATAGTATAGTTTACTAACTTTAAAAACTAAGTTATTACTTTTCTTTTTTCATACACAAAACTTTTATTATTGTTGCTGTTATTTTAACACTGAAAAGAAAAATGTAGCTACTCCTCATGATCTTAAAACAAATTATGTCAAAGAATGTTTGAGGACACTGTAAAGGGATCAGCCTAGGAATCACCAGGTTCTCATCACAGAAAACAAAAAAGAGAAAAAAAAATGCTACCAAAAAAAAAATATGGAGCCTGTGTTTATGTAACCTTCTGTTGTTGTATTACACTCTGTGCATCACAATGACTTATGCCATTACCAGTACCACAAAAAATAATAACTTGTTTTATCAAAGATGAAACTAAATACTTAGATTCTTTGCATAAGCATATCACAAGAAGCAGGACAATAACTGAAAAAGGTTCTACTAGGAAGGGTAGAAATGACCTTGGACCTCTTGCCAACAGAATTCACAGCTCAAGCTTGGTCCCTCCCTGATAGTGGGAGACCTGGACAACACTTGGCTACTTCAAGCACAAGTGGCCTGTCTTCCCTACTTCAAAAGTTGTTTTAAGATAAAATGAAAATGTAACAGTAGTGCTCCAGACACACTAATGCCCAGTAAACACTGTCTGTTCTCTATAGAACAATGACTAGTTTATAAATAGCATCACTGTCTTGTGGGTTGTTTTACATTGAAATCTATGTACATAGCATATCCTTGGCATTCATATCTGTAATAGTTAATCTTCATTGTCGATGTGATTGGATTTAGAATCAGTAAGGAAAAACGTTTGTCTGTGTGTCTGGGTGGGTAGACGTTTCAAGAAAGATTTAACTGAGAAGTGTTTGTTTTGGGTCATAGTTTGAGAAGATATCATCCATCATGGCGGGAGAAGAAGAGCAATAGGAGCAGGAGATGGGTGGTCACATTGCATCCACAGTTTGGGAAGTAAAGAAAGGTGAATGCTGTTGTTCAGCTTCCTGTGTCCTGATTCTTAATCTGGAACCCCAGCTCATAGAATTACAACACCCACATCCAAGACGGTTCTTTCCTCATTAGTTAAGCCTTTCTTGAAACATCCTCACAGTACTCATGTAGAAATGTGCTCCTGAGGTGATTTTAAATTTAAGTTAACAATGAAAGTAGTCACTTTCACCCATGATTATGCTCAAAACAGAAAGCTTAACACTCTCCACTAAGAGTCATCAGCTGAAAAGCAGACCTCTCAAAAAAATATTTTACAGATAAATTCAAATATTTATCCAATTATTGATACCCAGCAATGAATAGATCACATGAATAAATCTAGACTTATTTCTTTAAAGCAGAGACTTTAACAGGCTTCAAATAGTTGGCTTATGATCAAAGCTTGTGTTATAATTTAGCACTTATAGGTATTTCACAAGTGATTAGAAAACTTACTTTCCCATATGGCTTTAAAGTAAATTCAATAAGCAAGTGAAAATAAACTAGAAGCTTAATGCAATACTGTGGTTTTCACATATTGACCAGCATCCTTGCTATCTCATGCCTTTGAAAGCCTCTTGTTTTTCTCCTGTTTGTTTACATATAGAGTCCTAGTTACTGCATCAAGTCATTTGTGCCCCAAGTGTGGCCTTCTAACTTAATCCCATTGCTCAAAATATTTTGTTGTCAGAGAAATGAACTCTCCAATTTAATGATCTCATTCAAACTCAGAGATTGTAATTGCATAGTTAAAATCTGTATTTATCAGGAGATTATAAATCCTTTTTAAGTATTAGAAATTAAAAGTTTCTACTGCAACATGGAAGTATCAAGTATCCAACAGTTTAGAGCTGAGAACTTAAGTGCTGAGCTTGATTCACTTTGACAGGGCTTCATGGCCTTCCTATCAGCATGGTATTTACTACTCTGAGCTGCTGTAACCCCAACAAATTATGCAAGGAAGTGAAGTGGCACTCTACAGCAGAGAATGGATAACTGACAAGAAAATTGAATTAGATATCAAATGTGAAGCCAAAGTTTCTTCCCAACTCAATTTGAAAACTTAAAAATTGAGGCTAATTTGGAAATTATAAAAGAAAGATATTGTTGGCTCCACAGTAGCTTAAAGTTAGTATCTCAAAGTTTGTTTGAAGCTACTTCCCCCAGAGCCATCCAGCCAGGGAATACTTGTCCTTTTCTACAGTAACAATGAATTATAAAATAATCTCATGATGCTTAGGCAAGGATTCTTTTCAAGCAGATGGATATATTATAAAGATCTTTGCATCAAACACATTTAGAAATTCTTGAAAAAACAAAGGAGCACTAACGTTTGTTCTAAGCCAGAGGTTCTCAACCTGTGGTTCTGGATCCCTTTGGTGGGGGTGTGTCAAATGACACTTTCATGGGGACTACATATCAGATATCCTGCATATCAGACTTTATGTTATGATGAGTAACAGTAGTAAAATTACAGTTATGAAGTTGCAACAAAATAATTTCACGGTTGGGAGTCATGGCAACATGAGGAAACTATATTAAAGCAGCATTAAGAAGGTTGAGAACTAAGCTAATCTAAGCATACTCAAAAGCCATTTGAGCAGCAGAGTTTAGATCCCACCCACTAGGCATGATCCCGTTTGGGACAGACAATCCAGACATGATGTTTTGCCTCATGTTTCAGCATCCATTGTGCTAGCTTCTGTCAAAGACATTTTTCATCTATTCTCTGCCAAGTCTCATTTCCTCTTTTGATTTGGCTAACCAGCAAAAAGACACCTCCATTTCCATGTGAATTATAGTCATACACTGCCTCAGAACATTATGGTATTGTGGTCTATAATCATTCCAAGAATTATGACAGATTTGTGTCAGTTTTATAGAGCGAGTCCCCATCAATGCCAAATACACACTGAACCTCACACAATAATAGTGGGAGATTTCAACTCCATTCTCACCAATGGACAGGTCATTGAAACAGAAACTAAACAGAGATTCAGTGAAACTAATAGAAGTCATGAACCAAATAGATGTAACAGATATCTACAGAACATTTCACCCTAAAACAAAAGAATATGCCTTCTTCTAGCACCTCGTGGGACCTTCTTCAAAAATTACCATGTAATCAGTAACAAAACAAGCCTCAACAGATACAAAAAGATTGAAATAATCATATGCATCCTATCAAATGACCATGGACTAAGGCTAGACTTCAATAACAACATAAAGCCCATATACTCATGGAAACTGAACAACTATCTACTCAATGATAACTTGATCAGGAACAAAATAAAGAAAGAAATTAAATACTTTCTAGAATTCAATGAAAATGAAGACGCAGCATACCCAAACTTATGGGACACAATGAAAACAGTGCTAAGAGGAAAATTCATAGCACTAACTGCCCTCATAAAGAAATTGGAGAGCGCCCATAGGAGCAACTTAACAACAGACCTGAAAGCCCTAGAACAGAAAAAAGCAAGTAGAACAAAGAGGAGTAGAAGGCAGGAAATAGTCAAACTCAGGACTGAAATCAACCAATTAGAAACAAAAAGAACAATACAAAGAATCAACAATAAGAAGAACTGGTACTTTGAGAAAATCAACAAGATAGACAAACCCTTAGCCAACTAACAAAAAGATACTGAGAGAGTATCCAAATTAACAAAATCAGAAATGAAAAGGGAGACATAACAGAAACAGGAAATTCAAAAAATCATCAGCTCTTACTACAAAAGCCTATACTTAATAAAACTGGAAAAATCCAATTGATGTGGGTATTTTCTAGTCAAATGCCACATACCAAAATTAAATCAAGAGCAGGTAAACTATCTAAGCAGTCCCATAACCCCTAAGGAAATAGCAGGCATTAAAAGTCTCCCAACCAAAAAAAGCCCAGGACCAGATGTGTTTAGTGCAGAATTCTATCAGACCTTCAAAGAAGACCTAATACCAATACTATTCAAACTATTCCACAAAATAGAAACAGAAGGAACACTACTTAATTTTTTCTATGAAGCCACAGTTACACTGATACCAAGACTACACAAAGACCCAACAATGAAAGAGAGCTTCAGGTCAGTGTCCCTTATGAATATCGATGCAAAAACACTCAATAAAATTCTAACAAACCAAATCCAAGAGCATATCAAAATGATCATTCATCATAATCAAGTAGGCTTCATCCCAGGGATACAGGGATGGTATAATATGCAGAAATCCATCAACGTAATCCACTATATAAACAAACTCAAAGACAAAAATCACATGGTCATTTCATTAAATGCTGAAAAAGCATTTGACAAAATTCAACATCCCTTCATGATAAAAGTCTTGTAAAGATCAAGAATTCAAGGCCCATACCTAAACATAGTAAAAGCAATATACAGCAAACCAGTAGCCAACATCAAACTAAATGGAGAGAAACCTGAAGCAGTCCCACTAAAATCAGGGACTAGACAAGGCTGCCCAACCTCTTCGTATGTATTCAATATAGTACTTGAAGTTCTAGCTAGAGCAATTAGACAACAAAAGGAGGTCAAAAGGATACAATTTGGAAAGGAAGAAGTCAAAATATCACTATTTGCAGATGATATGGTAATATACTTAAGTGACCCCAAAAATTCCACCAGAGAACTCATAGAGCTGATAAACAGCTTCAGCAAAGTGGCCGGATATAAAATTAACTCAACGAAATCAGTAGACGTCCTATACTCAAAGGATAAATGGGCTGAGAAAGAAATTAGGGAAATGACACCCTTCACAATAGTCACAAACAGTATAAAATATCTTGATGTGACTCTAACCAAACAAGTGAAAGATCTGTATGACAAGAACTTCACATCTCTGAAGGAAGAAATCAAAGAAGACCTCAAAAGATGGAAAGATCTCCCATGCTCATGGATTGGCAGGATTAATATAGTAAAAATGGCTATCTTGCTAAAAGCAATCTAAAGATTCAATGCAATCCCCATGAAAATTCCAACTCAATTCTTCATAGAGTTAGAAAGAGCAATTCTCAAATTCATTTGAAATAATAAACAAAAAACAAAAAACAAAATAACAAACCCAGGATAGTGAAAAGTATTCTCAACAATAAAAGAACAACTGGGGTTAATCAACAACCCTGACCTCAAGTTGTACTAAAGAGCAATAGTGATAAAAACTGCATGGTATTGGTATACTGACAGGCAGGTGAATCAATGGAATAAAATTGAAGACCCAGAAATGAACCCACACACTTATGGTCACTTGATCTTTGACAAAGAAGTTAAAACTATCCACTGGGGAAAAGACAGCATTTTAAAAAAAATGGTGCTGGTTCAACTGTCAGTCAATATGTAGAAGAGTGCAAATTGATCCATTCTTTTCTTTTTTTTCTTGGTTTTTCAAGACAGGGTTTCTCTCTGTAGCCCTGGCTGTCCTGGAACTCACTCTGTAGACCAGGCTGGCCTCGAACTCAGAAATCCACCTGCCTCTGCTTCCCAAGTCCTGGGATTAAAGGCGTGCGCCACCACTGTCCAGCTAAATCGATCCATTCTTATTTTCTTGAAGAAAGCTCAAGTCCACGTGGATTAAGGACCTCCACATAAAACCAGGTACACTGAATCTAATAGAAGAAAAAGTGGGGGAAAACCTCAAACACCTGGGCACAGAGGAAATTTTCTGAACAGAATACCAATGATTTATGCTCTAAGATCAAGAATCGACAAATCAGACCTCGTAAAATTGCAAAGGATACTGTCAATAGGACAAAATGGCAACCAACAGATTGGGAAAAGATCTTTACCAATCCTACATCCAATAGAGGGCTAATATCCAATATATACAAAGAATTCAAGAAGTTAGACTCCAGAGAACCAAATAATTCTGTTAAAAATTGGGGAACAGAGCTAAACAGAGAATTCTCAACTGAGGAAACAGGAAGGGCTGAGAAGCACCTAAAGAAATGTTCTTACTCATCAGGGTATTGTTCTTACTCATCAGGGAAATGCAAATCAAAACAACCCTGAGATTGTACCTCACACCAGTCAGAATGACTAAGACCAAAAACTCAGGTGACAGCAGATGCTGGAGAGAATGTGGAAAAAGAGGAACACTTCTCCATTGCTGGTGGGATTGCAAGTTGTTACAACCACTCTGGAAATCAATTTGGCGAATCCTCAGAAAATTGGACATTGGACCCAATTATACCACTTCTGGGCATACACCCAGAAGATACTCCAACATGTAATAAGGACAAATGCTCCACTATGTTCATAGCAGCCATATTTATAATAGCCAGAAGCTGGAAACAACCCAGATGTCCCTCAACAGAGGAATGGATACAGAAAATGTGTACATTTACACAATGGAATACTACTCAGCTATTAAAAACGATGGCTTCATGAAATTCACAGGTAAATGGATGGAACTTGAAAATATCATCCTGAGTGAGGTAACTCAGTCACAAGAGAACAAACATGGTATGTACTCACTGATAAGTGGATATTAGGCCAAAAGTTCTGAATACCCAAGATTCAATTCACAGACCATATGAAGCCTAAGAAGAACGAAAACCAAAATATGGATGCTTCAGTGTTTCTTAGAAGGGTGAACAAAATACTCACAGGAGGAAATATGGAGACAAAGTGTGGAGCAGAGACTCAAGGAAAGGCCATCCTGAGACTGCCCCACCTGGGGATACATCCTATATATAGCCACCAAACCTGGACATTCTTGTGGATGCTGAAAAGTACTTGCTGATGGAAGCATGATAAGCTGTCTTCTGAGAGGCTCTGCCAGAGCCCCAAATACAGAGGCAGATGCTCAAAGCCAACCATTGGACTGAGCACAGGGGTCCTGATGAAGGAGTTGGAGAAGGGACTGAAAGAGCTGATGGGCCTTGCAGCACCATGGAAGGAGCAACAGCATGAACTGGTCAGACCACCCGGAGCTCCCAGAGAATGGAACACCAACCAAAGTATACACATGGAGGGACCCATGGTATTGGCCACATATGTGGCATAGGAGGTCCTTGTTGGCCATCAGTGGGAGGAGAGGCCCTTGGGCCTGAGGGTGTTAGATGCCTCTGTGTAGGGGAATGCTAGGGAGGGAAGAAGGCAATGGGTGGTGGGTGGGTTGGGGAGCACCCTCATAGAGGCTGGGGGAGGGAGATGGGATGGGGGGGTCCAAATGGTAAAACATTTGAAATGTAAATAAAGTAAATGTCCAAAAATAAAAATAAAAAAAGAAGAAAAAAGAAAAACTCAGGTGGCAGCAGACGCTGGTGAGGATGTGGAGAAAGAGGAACACTCCTCCATTGCTGGTGGGATTGCAAGCTGGTACAACCACTCTGGAAATCAGTCTAGTGGTTCCTCAGAAAATTGGACATAATACTACTGAGGACCCAGCTATACCACTCCTGGGCATATACCCAGAAGATGCTCCAAGATGTAATGAGTACACATGTTCCACTATGTTCATAGCAGCCATATTTATAATAGCCAGAAGCTGGAAACAATCCAGAACTCCCTCAACAGAGGAATGGATACAGAAAATGTGGTACATTTACACAGTGAAATACTACTCATCTACTAAAAACAATGACTTCATGAAATTTGCAGGCAAATGGATGGATCTAGAAAATATCATCCTGAGTGAGGTAACTCAGTCACAAAAGAACACACATGGTATGTGCTCACTGATAAGTGAACATTAGGCAAAGAGCGTGGAATAACCACGATACAACTCATAGACTACCTGAAGCTCAAGAGGAAGGAAGACCAAAGAGTGGATGCTTCAGTCCTACTTGGAAGGGGGAACAGAATAGTCCAGGGAAGTAGAGGGTGGGAGGGACTTGGGAGGAAGAGAATAGGGGGAGGGGAAAAGAGGGGAAGAATCAGGTATGGAAGGAGATGGAGGAGATAAACAAATGGTCAGGAAATTGAAGAGACGTGTGTAGCAATGGGGGATTCGGAACTGGGGTAGCAACCAGAAAGTCCCAGACTCTAGGAAACCAAGAGCCTTCCAGGGCCCCACGGGGATGACATTAGCTGAAATACCCCACAAAGGGAAGGGAGAACCTGTCGAGACCATATCCAGAGGTTAGACATGGACCTCTGTTGAGGAATGGGGCCACCCACCCAACTCCAAAATTTCTGAGTTCAAGGCCAGTCAGATATACAGAGTGAGTTCCAGGACAGCCAGGGCTACACAGAGAAACCCTGTCTCGAAAAACCGAAAAACCAAAAAAAAGAGAAAGAAACTGGTAGCTCTTTCTCCTCTGTTTGCCCTACCTCTGGCTAACGAGTTCATGTTTTATTGGCATTAGAACCTACTTCAGAACTGAAGACCAGCTGAGACATACAACCGCATGGGCTGAACCACTATTGTTCGATTAGTGGGACCACAGCCTGTGCAACATTCTAATAAATCCACTTTCTACATACATCGATTCATCCTATCAGGTCTGTTCTTCTAGAGAATCTTTACTAATACAGCTCTGTGTGGGAATGTGTATTCACCTTCCCACGGAGGAAGATGTGCTGGCTAACTATAGTGCGTTTGCCATCTGGTTCCCGGTTTTCCCCCAGGATTCTCATATCTACCAGATAAAAACTAACTGCAGGTTACCTAAGCCCAGCGTGAAGGACTCAACCCAAGCCAAATTAGAGTATTTGCAGGTTTATTGGGGGCACCTCTCTAGGGGGTTCACTAGTCCCAAGGAGTTCAGAGAAGTAGCTATGGGGAAGGGGAATGAGGGGAAGGGGCTGGGGAGAAAGAAAGAGCTAGAGAGGCCAGCAGGGAGAAAAAAGATGCAGGGAGAAGGGGGAGAGGGGAAGGAGGGGGAAGGAGAGGGAGAAAGGGAAGAGCGAGGAGGGAGGGAGAGAGGGAGAGAGGAAAGAGACAAAGAGCACAAAATGTCTGGATTTTATAGGAAGAGCTCTGGGCATGCGAGGGAGCTGCCCCTGGGCTGGGAAGTTCAGGCTACAAGGCTAGGTATGCCAGCCACGCCCTGTAACAGGTGGGGACTGAGGAGTGCTGGGAAAAAAACTGGGGGCCAGGCCAGGTGTGGTGTGTTAAATATGCACATCAGCAGCTTGTCCCAGGGCTGAATCCCAACAGCCACAAAACAAAAATCTTGTTTCCCAAAATCTCTCTTTAATTGTTAACAACCTGGGCACCCTTCCACTTGTGGGACAGATTGATAACTCCACTGCAAGTTGAGTCACGGGCTATGCAAGCGATCTACCGGGATTGCAGGAGGAAGAAGGGAAAGAGCCTGCTGAAGTCAGGATCTGGAAGGCACAGGGTCACTGCCCACAAAGGGGAGGAGCAGGCGGGTGGGCGGTGGTAGGTGGAGTGGCGGGTTCTCCCGGCCGCTGGGTGGGGAGACGGAAGGGTAGGCTATTGGAGGACAGGCACAAGTGCAAATCTCTGCAGGTCTGGAAAAGCTCTGGCCGGGACTGGAAGCCTGTGCTGAGAACCTCTACCCTTAACCCTAAGAGCGGTACTCACGTCACTCAAGACTCACTGGCCAATCAGAGCCTTCGGGAGGACCGGCTAGTCAGAAGAGGAGGCGAGTTCTTCCGGTCGCAGTACCGCCCCTTAGTAGCTGAGCGGGCTTGAGTGGTGCGGTGAGATGTGCTCTCTGTCCTGCTGCCGGACTCTGTGAAGCACTCTGTCAGGCAAGCTCCGAAGTTGCGACATGGTGAGCACAGGATCACAGCCAACAACCGGGAGGAGCAGCGGCTGAGCAACGGGAGCTGATTCGGTGGGATTTTCCCGGGGCTGGGTGGGAACGGGCGGCCAAATGCGGCCACGTGTGAGGTCCCTGTGGTCCTAGTCACTCGCTAGACCCAGCAGTAGCGTCTGAATAACTTCACTATGGGGGCTGCATCAGGGCAGAGCATTTGGAAGAGCGCCTTGTGTGTAGAGATATCCTTGACATGCGAAACTCAGAAAGCTCTGGTTTCTACACGTTGTGTTCTCAGCATTCAGCATTAAGGTGTAAGATCCGTTGGGAATTAATTGTGTGTAGGTTGTAAAAGGCATCTCGGGTGTTGGCTAGTAATCCACTATCAAGCTGTGATGTAAAAGAGTAGAACTGATGATGTAAAGGACTTACTAATGCTTAGGAGATACAGTAAGTGACACCAAGTAGAATTTAGCTGAGGAAGGACTGCCTGTAAAACACCCCACAGATAAGTAGTATGCTAACCAGGCCTGTTAGAGATCAGAATGCTAGGATACAGGTTTGCTCACTAGGATTGTCCAGAAATATGTCTCCAAACTATAACAAAGGAAGCAACCCTGATTTACACAAGCCACCAGGCCTGTCCCCATATCAAAGAGTAAGTAGACTTCTAACAAGCTGCTCAATGAGGCATTACAGGATCACAATCAACATTAAGGCCTGGTGTGACCAAAAGGTTCCGTTTTCTTCTTTAAGAAAGCACAGTTCTGCTCCATGGGCAGGATAACACCTGGTGACAACCATTTGAAAAAGTAAAAACAGAGCCGGCTAGTGTGGCACACGCCTTTAATTCCAGCACTTGGGAGGCAGAGAGAGGCAGATTTCTGAGTTCGAGGCCAGCCTTGTCTACAGAGTGAGTTCCAGGACAGCCAGGACTATACAGAGAAACCCTGTCTCGAAAAACCAAAAAAAAAAAAAAAAAAAAAAAAAAGTAAAAACAAAAAACACTGTTGTGTTGAGTCCTGGCCTGATGAAGCAAGTCTTTCCCTGAGGTCCCATATATGGAGAATGACATAGCTCCTTCTGAAACCCTGAACATGCTTGGCAGAGCTAGTAACTGTGGGTTCTAGGCCTAGGGACCTTTCCCTAAGGCCCTGAGGTACAGAGATAAAACAGCTCCTTCTGTTAAAACCAGGGAGAGCTTGGGAAAGCTGGTAATGGTCTGGGGCCAGGGCCTTTGGGAGGGCCTGCTTCAGATTCTGAGAACACAACTCAGACCCACCCTATGGGGCTGAGGTTATCAGTCCCATGGCCACTGTAGGCTTGGTCGGTAATGATGTTGAGATACACTGAGTCCCCCCTTGTGCAGCACTGTTTGATTGTACTTCTCCTGAGTGTGTCCCATCGTATGGTATTTCTGCTAACTTCATAGTTTTTTCATGTTTCTGCTGACTTCATAGATGTCTCCCATTTCCTTCCATTTCCCTCATGTAATTCATAGACAAGATGGTATTCATTTTTTTTTTTTTTTTAAATCTTTTTCCTTATTTTCTTCAAGACAGGGTTTCTCTGTGTAGCCCTAGCTGTCCTATAAGTCACTCTGTAGACCAGGCTGGCCTCGAACTCAGAAATCCGCCTGCCCCTGCCTCCCGGGTGCTGGGAGTAAAGGCGTGCACAACCACTGCCCGGCAATGGTATTCTTTAGAAGCTAACTTAGCATAAGCTTGTGCAAGACCCCCCCACACACACACACATACACCAGCCATTATGCTTTCTACCGTCTTTAACCATGGTTTTCATCATCTGGGACCTTCCACATAGGTCACTGTTACTAACCTGCTGTTTTGGGCACTGGTTTACTTAACAAATGACCCTGGGAATATGTTTGCTGTGTAAATAACCATCTGTCTAAGTGGCTAGACTTTCAGTCTCCAGTCCATATTTCAGTTGTTCAAAACATAACCTGGGATCTGAACCCAAAAAAGACTTTAGGGTGACAACAGATGCGGAATGCAAAATCCATCCTAGAGTGGCTCCTCTTTTAGCATTAACTGGTGTAGCTGGTCTTTGCTACTTTGTGGTTTCTTCTTTTTCCCCCACCGTTAATCCCCTGTCTGCCATCCCTTTCACCCCCTAATACCACCAGATGGGAGAGAAACAAGGATGGAGGGGAAAGAGATCCTTGAATCTAATTTCTCTCCTTGGACTGGACCCGCCAGCACAAGTCAAAGTCTCTAAGGCAGAAGCAAGGATTGAAGATAGGAAAGGCAGAACAAAGATGCAAAGCCAAGAGTTAGATTCGGGAATACAGCTGGTTAATACTACAGCAGCAGCAACCACAGGCTCAAGTGTATTTTTCATAGCCTTTTTAAAGCCACAGTACTGTGGGAAGCAAAGCTACAAGCTAGCAGAAACAATTTGCTGAAATATACACAGGACATCTGTTCTCATCCAGAGGTGCCTCCCTGTTCCTTCTGCCAAGGTCATTAGAACTTTCAGCCCTGGCCTTGAGCTTCTGGGGGACTTCCTCTCTCCATGCCTCAGCAGGCTGGGAAATCTGCCAGCAGACCTTGACCCACCTTGATTCTGTCTGACAGGCAAAGCCCCCCCCTTCAGAAAAACAGGGGCAAACTTTTACTCTGCTTTTAGAAACAGGCAAACAGCTCCCAACATTTCCCTTTGTTTTTTCTTTTACTACAACTACTACCAAACCAACCTTCCTAAAAGACCAACAACCCTTCACCTTGCCTCTCGGGGTCCTTTCGTTTATGTACCCTCCAAAAAGTTCCCCGAATTCCAGATGTCACACCAACACAGAAATCTGTAGCTGGCAAAACCATGCTTCTGCTAGAGCCCGAGGAAAACCATGGTTAACAGCTACAGTCAGTCGGAAGCAGCCTCACGTCCCTAATATTTCTGGGTTTTTTAAAAGAAGCCAAATTTCCAGAATTCTCAAAAATGTCACTACAAACCAGAATTGAATACAAGCTAGTATTAAAGAGAATTTTTATTTTATTTTATTTTATTTTTGGTTTTTTGAGAAAGGGTTTCTCTGTGTAGCCCTGGCTATCCTGGAACTCACTCTGTAGACCAGGCTAGTCTCGAACTCAGAACTCAGAAATCCACCTGCCTCTGCTTCCTAAGTGCTGGGATTAAAGGTGTGCGCCACCACTGCCCGGCTTAAAGAGATGTTTTTAATTAATCTTTTAATTGGGCATGGAGTGATTTCTCCCTGGGAAGGTATATGAATTCTGCATCTTCAGCCTTTCAGAAAAAATGTTTCTAAGACAACTCTGTTGACTCAGGTCAGCTAGATCCCAGTCTCTTGCTCCCCAAAGCAATGACCCTGCTTTCCTCTTGATTAAACTGTCTAAATCCTTAAATAAAAGGGATAAGGGATATATCATAACAGCATTTTTAAATTACTCATTTGAGTCATGTAATTAACTGTCCAGTGCAGCAACCGGGAAAACAATTTGCATGTGGAGCATGACTTCTTCCTTCAGATCAGAACAGGAGCAACAGTTTCCTATGTGCACTGCAGGGCAAAACAGAGCAGGCAGGAGCTCCATCACAGACTAAATTTCAAGGGAATCAGCCGCAGGGGTCACCATTGTGAAGGACCTGCCTCAGGCAGGGTGATGATTCTGTAATTTTGCAGCATGTATTAATTCCTGGATATGAATGAATGCAGACCAGATTGGTTGATGTACAATTTGTACAGGAATAGAAACCCTGAGTAAGACACTTATGTAATCCAACCACTTTGTGTACCTGCCCTTTTTCATCTATCATTTACTACCCTCCAGGCCTCTCATCTGGCTCTCCCCTCTTCCCTTTCACCCTCTCCTCACATGGCTCAGGGCCATG
>CM052717.1:36782826-36803509 GCA_028551405.1 Uromys caudimaculatus | reverse complement strand
AGAAGTGCTTGCTGATAGGAGCCTAATATAGCTGTCTCCTGAGAGGCTCTGTCAGATCCTGACCAATACAGATGTGCATGTACACAGCCAAACATTGGACTGAGTGTGGGGTACCCATTGGGGAAGTTAGGGCAAGGACTGTAGGAGCTGAATGAGTTTGCAACCCCATAGGAAGAACAACAATATCAACCAACCAGACCCCCCAAAGCTCCCAGGGACTAAACCATCAACCAAAGAGTACACAGGGTGTACCCCTGGCTCCAGTTCAGTATGTAGCAGAGGATTGCCTTATCTGGCATCACTGGGAGGGGAGCCTCTTTGTCCAGTGGAGACTCTTTAGACAAAAAACATCCTTGTCAAAAGTGAGGATCAAGAAAGAAATGTAGGAAGGAAGGAAGGAAGGAAGGAAGGAAGGAAGAAAGAAAGAAAGAAAGAAAGAAAGAAAGAAAGAAAGAAAGAAAGAAAGAAAGAAAGAAAGAAAGGGAGGGAGGGGAGGGGAGGGGAGGGGAGGGGAGGGGAGGGGAGGGAAGGGAAGGGAAGGGAAGGGAAGCCAAGAGTTCTGAGCTCTCTGTTTAGAATGCCAGTTCCCCTTTAAGAGGTTCAATATAGCAACTACCTACAACCACTCAGTGAGTACAAAGCCTTTTGCATGAATTGTTTTATATAATCCTTTTTTTTTTTTTGAGACAGGGTTTCTCTGTATAGCCCTGGCTGTCCTGGAGCTCACTCTGTAGACCATGCTGGCCGTGAACTCAGAAATCTACCTGCCTCTGCCTCCCAAGTGCTGGAATTAAAGTCGTGCACCACCACTGCAAGGCTTTATATAATCCTTAAAACAGTTCTGAGATAAATGGTATAACTCTGTATTAGAAGGTTCTATTTTGTTTTCTATTGTTGTGATAAAATCTGACTTGAGGAGGAAAGGGTCCAGTTTAACTTATAGGTTACTCATCATGATCACAGAAACTGAAGGAAATCTTCAGTTGTTTCCCCTGCCTTGTTCAGCCCCTTTCTTATACAGCCCATATTCAACTGACCAGGGATAGCAACACCCACAGTGGGATGGGCCTGGTAGCTCCATCAATCAGCAGTTAAGAAAATGCCCCCATAGACATACCCACAGACTAGTCTATAGGAGATAATTCTTCAATTGAGGTTCTCTCTTCCCAGATGATTCTAGTTTGTGACACAAAAACTAACCAGTACAAGACTGGGAACCCATAAGTAGAACCCAAACCCAACCACCTGACTCTAGCCCTAACCCATTTTACCAACTTACAGTCCTCTCTGTAAGCCTCAATACAAAACAGCTTTAAAAAATTATGCTTGTTTAGCAACTATACCCAAGTTGCATCGGTATTTTAATTTTTTTGCTAATACTCTAGGGCATTTTTATGGTTGGTGATTAATACAGGAGGACCCAATTCACAGTAGGCTGCTGGTCCTAAGTGGTCTAAGAAAGCAGCTGAGCAAGCAAAGGGAAGAAGCAAGTGAGCAGCACTTGTCCACGGCCTCAGCATCAGGTCCTGATTCCAGGTTCCTACCTTGCTTTGGTTCCTGCCCTAACTTCTTTCAATGATGGGCTGTGATGTGAAATTTTAAGTGAAATAAACCTTTTCTCCCAAGTTGCTTTTGGTCAGTGTTTTATCAAAGCCACAGAAATCCTAACAAAGAAAACCAAGTGATGAATCACAAGCATATATGCGTTGGGTAAATAAAAGAGATAGAAGTGATAAAAATTGGGACAGTAATAGAATTTTAATATATAAATGAAAGACCCCTGAAGTGGGGAGACCCTCACTCAAGTCTCGGGATGGCACGACCCCCCAATAAGTCACGAAAGACCGTTCTTGCTACAAACACACTAGGTTTATTCGGGGAACCAGTGCACTGGGGCAGAGCTCGTGTCCCACGCAGGGGCAGAGGAGTTCGACCCTGAGCAGCTGAAGTCAGGGGTATTTAAGGGAAAAAAACACAAAGCAAGGGGTGGGGAACAGAAAGAATTTGTGTTATGGGGAAGTACAGAATGTTCTAAGTCACAAGGCAGTTGCACAAACATTTTTGTGGTTAGCTAGTTCCTGGAACATTGTGCCTCTGGCCCTGGGGCCAGGCCAAGGTCAACCGCTTCTTAGGGGAAAGAATGCAGCCATGTGGGGTTTGGCCAAGCATGCAATTTCAGTTCTATTTCTGTTTCTGGCTCCAAGTGTGCTAGGGGTCTAACTTTCCTCATAAGGGGGTCAGGTCTTTCATAACAACAAAAATACAAAATTTTGCCTTTATGCTATAATAATTTGTATTTTTAAATTTTTCTATAATGTTTCCCCATATGCTGAAACACAGCTGAATCTTTTGTTGGTTAGGGTTAGGGATGGAGCTACAGATAGAGGAAGGGTTACAGGATTAGGATATAGGACTAGGGTTAGGGTTAGGGTTAGGGTTAGGGTTAAGGTTATGATGTTTCCTTGTATGCAGAATGGTTAGGGTTAGCGGATAGGGGTTAAGAGGTTAGGGATTAATGTTAGGGTAACTCAGAGTTAGGGTTAAAGTAACTCAGGGTTAGTTTTAGGGTTAGAGTTCATGCTAGGTTCCATTTACAGGTGGGCCAAGCAGACCAAAAAGAAATGAAACATTGAGCTTCACAGTGACATTGTATGTAATCTTTTCCTGAGGTTCATATAACTTGTAGGAGGCTCATAGTCCCCATTTCTATTCTATCTTAGTGTTCACCCATGGTTTGACTAACATTTTCATGAAGCCCAACCTGAAGTCTATAAGAGATTTTCCCACTTTGGTGCAAGACACCTATGTCATGCTTCCACTAATATATTTAAATGCTTTTATTCATAAGTTTCTTTGTTCTTTTATTGTACATAAAAAACATTTATGATACTGTTATTATACAAGAAAATGAACTTTGTGCTAATCTACTGTTTTACTAGGTCATGGTCACTGATATTTAGCTCTAGAATTAACTTTTGTGGTTTAAACGTGAAATATCCTCCGGAATTCATGTGTTTGTACACTGCATCCCAAGCTGGCAATGCTGTTATGCAGTTGTGCAGCTTTTAGGAAATGAAGCCTCCTTGGAGGAGTGGATTGCTGTCAAGTACTCAACGTTTAAATGTGTTGTAAGTTTCTACTTGACCTCTGATTCCTGACCTCAGACCAACTATTAAGCAAGAGTCCTAAAACTGTCCCCAAATATCTCATACCATAATGGAGTATTTCCCTGGAACTATCAGCTAGATTGCATCTTTCACTCCTTACTTTACATGTTAACAGCTGTAGCTATACAGCAGCCAAGGACAAACTGGATTTACCTGAAAGCAGAGATGAAAAAGAGGCGGGGGTGGGGGTGGGGGTGGGGCGAGGGGGGATAGAGGAAGGGGGGAGGGAAGAATGAAGCCAATTCTGATCAAGGCCCCAATTTTAAAATTCAGCAAGCACACACACCCCATCCTTTGTTTCAGCTGGATTATGTTGCAAGGCAAGGTCAGTGGGCAGTCTATTCTCCCAAGTCCCTGTAGGAAGTTGCAGGTGCAACAAAGGCAGAGGATTCCACCAAGGTCATTAAGGTCCTTTGTGGCCTGCACTCAAGGTCTGTTCAGCCTGCTCAAGGCTGGGAAGGGCCTTCTCAAGGCTGGGAAGGCCACAATCTGTTACTGTCAGAGGACTGCAACTCAACCAACTTTCTCCTGTTCCTTTGTAGAACAGAAGTGCATTTTTATGTCATGTATGTAATCACCCAAGTCAATGCCAGGTACCAGCTTATATCCAACTATTTAGATATGTAGTTTCTATGGAACTGTAGTCACAGACTGTTGAGAGCTAACATGTCAGTGCTATGAATGAAATTGGTGCTAATGAAAGACCCCCCGCATATGAGGGGGCCTCTCACTCCAGTCTCGGGATAGCCCGACCCCCTAAGGAACTCATGAGAGACCATTCTTGCTGCAATCACACCAGGTTTATTCAGGGGACCAGTGCACTGGGGTCGAGCTCATAACCTACGCAGAGGCAGAGGAGATTGACCCCGGATAGCTAAAGTTAGGGGTATTTAAAGAAAAAAACCACAAAGCAAGGAAATTCTATGCATCATGAGAAGGTATAGAATGTTCTAAGTTCATCATAAGGCAGTTTTGATAACAATCCTGCGGTTAGCTATTCCCTGGGACAAAGGATGTAGCTTAGCCATTAGGAAGTTGTAATAACAATCCTGTGGTTAGCTATTTCCTGGGACAAAGGATGTAGGTTAGCCATTAGGCAGTTGCGATAACAGTCCTGCAGTTAGCTATTCCCTGGGACAAAGGATGTGGGTTAGCCATGAGGCGGTTGTGATAACAATCCTGTGGGTAGGTATTTCCTGGGGCAAAAGATGTAGGTCCTGGGGTCAGTTCCTGGAGCCAGAGGGACGGCCCCTGGGGTCAGGCCAGGATCATCTGTTTTTCACAGGAAAGCATAGGCAGTCGAATATGGCTATATTATCTCTGGCTTTAATTTTGCTAAGGGGGGGGTCTAACTTTCTTATAATGGGCTTGGTCCTTTCATTCCCCACTTCTTCTAGTGGATAGTTCTAATCTTAGAACTATATTTCTGTGTCGACATAGACTTGATCGTCTTTGTCCCCCAGGGCTTGGTACTGTTGTCTTAACATAAGAACCTGGACAGCACTTATTCGTTCCCTGACAAAGGTTATTAATCTATTAATTAAGCAGGGTCCAATAGTGAGCAAAAGAAATAAAATCAGCAGGGGTCCTGCTAAGGTAGAAAACAGAGTTGTCATCCAAGGTGACTTGTTGAACCATCCTTCTAACCATCCCTGGCTAGCCTCTCTTTCCCTCCTGCGTTTGTCTAATCTTTCTCTAGAGTCCTTGATGGCTCCTGAATGATCAACATAAAAGCAACATTCTTCCTTTAAGGCTACACATAATCCACCTTCTTTTAGGAATAGCAAATCTAACCCTCTTCTGTTCTGTAAGACCACCTCTGATAAGGAGGTCAAAGATTCTTCTAGATTACTAACAGATTTTTCCAAAGCTTGAAGATCCTCATTTATGGCGGCCTGAAGCTTGCCCAATCTCCTCTCTAGCTGTTGTGGTCTGGTGTTCAAGGTGGCAGTCCCTGAACTTACTCCAGTTACTATCCCCAGTCCAAACATGACTGCTAGGGTTAGAGATACAGGTTCTCTCCTGAATTGGGAGGGTCGGAAATCATATTCATCAATGACCATGCCTTCAGGATGATGATAGACTCGAGGAACAAACTGGACCATAATACAAAAATCAATAGACTGGTTAAAAACAGAAGTAGAGACACAAGGGGTTAATCTAGTACTGCATATCCACCATTGGTTAGGTCCTGGTACTAGAAACTTGTTTGGTTCTGTCTGTTTGAGGGCCACAGTGGAATTACAAAGGCTCAGATGGGTTGTGGGTACTCTGTCTATGCAGAGTCCTTTTCCTGAAACCTCAGTCAAGGTAAGTTTATTTTTAGATTCCCAAAGACACTGCCCTTCAGAATGGTCTGTGATATTAAAGGACCCTGTAACAGCCAGGACCTCATAATAAGGAGGTCCTGAAGACAGACAGAGCCAACAGGACAAAGTGGCCTCGGGGTTGGTGGTGTTAAGGGCCAGAAAGACTCCCTATATAAGATTGAACATCCTTTGTCCTGTCGTTGCTGGGGGCTGGTAAGGTGTCTCATTAGGGGCCCTAGTGGGGATAATTGGAGATCTCAAGGCTAGGCTGGCGGTGGTGAAATCGAGTATAGGTTTTGGGGGTTGTGGGGTTGGGAGGCCCTGCTCAGCCAGTACTTTGTTAGGTCCAACTGGCAGTGACGGTGGATGCTCCATCTTTAGTCCTATGGTAAAGATTACGCCATCATCATAGCATTCTTTATAAAGCCTCAAGCCCCATGAACCACCATTGGTGAACAGATTATATTTTTTCCCTGGGTCTGTAAATTGGATACGTAGCGAGTGGCACCATCCTGAACACTCCTCTTTTCTTGTCCAGCCCGGACTTCCAGATTTGTGGTGTGTATAATTAGTAGTAACTTTTATATAGTCCCAGGAGGAAGAAGGATTCCAGTAACTGTCACCTGTGGTCTCACAGCCCCAGTTATGACAGTAGTAGTCGGCTCTTCCCCTGCACCATGGGTTTAAGGCACGGTCTCCATGGAAGCCGGGGCAAACATAAAAAGTAAGAGTTCTCAACATACTTCTCCTATCTTTTGTGCCACAACCCCCCCATGGATCAAGTCCATGCCTCTTAGGAGGAGAGGGAGATGAGGGAGCTTTTTGTTGATCATAATATCCTTCCAGGTCCCAGTTGGCCAGAGCTTCCATAGCCAATTTGCAAAGGTCTGGATAAAGCACAGGCCACCAGGTATTGGGGTGTGTGAACTTTGACATGCTCCAAATAATATCACCCGCCCCACTTGTTACCAGCCAGGGAGATTGAAAAGTTAGTGAATGTTCAGCTCTCCCACAGCCAGAGGTAACCAAATCATCAAGAAGACCAGGCTTCTCCATCCCATGGAACTCATTTTAAGACCCGGCATCTGATCCATGTGCACGATGTAGGCGCAGCTTGAGAGGATTGGCAGTCTTTTCCAATTTCCATTCATCTTGGGCCAGTTCTGGGGCTCTCTTGACATGGGAAGCATGGATCCAGGCTGAGATGCCTAAACCTTAATTGCTGTGGGGGTGGTCAGGAGCACTAGGTAGGGTCGCTTCCAGCGGGGTTCGAGGTTGCCTACTCTATGGCACTGGACTAGGACAGCGTCTCCGACCTGGAACTGATGAGGCACATTGGTACTTTCAGGCTTATAGGCTTCCTTTATCTGTTCCCAAGCTTGGCATCTGACCAACTCAAGGGCCTTTAAGTGAGCAAACAGGGGATTAGAGAGAGAAGCATCAGGGTCAAAAACTCCAACTGCCTCAGTAAGTGGTGGTGGCCCCCCACATAGGATCTCATAAGCAGTAAGTTTAAATCTTCTGGGAGTATTCCGAACTCGGAACAAGGCAAAGGGAAGAGGGCTGTCCAGTCTTTCCCGCCAGTCTCTAGGGCTAATTTTGTCAAGATCTCTTTTAGAGTTCTGTTCATCCTTTCTACCTGACCTGAGCTCTGGGGTCTATAAGCACAAAGCAATTTCCAATTAATCCCCAGTTGAGCGGTCAATCCCTGACTTACCTGGGCAACTAAAGCAGGTCCATTGTCAGACCCTATTACCTTGGGAATTCCAAACCTTGGAAAGATTTCCTCAAGGATCTTCTTGGCCACCACATTGGCAGTTTTAGTCCTGGTGCGGAAAGCCTCCACCCACCCTGAAAAGGTATCTATAAAAACTAGTAAATACTTGTTACCATATTTGGCTGGCTTGATTTCTGTAAAATTTATTTCCCAATATATTCCGGGGTGGTTGTCCCTAAGTCTTTTGCCCTGACAATTTATGGAACGTCTTGCATTGGTCAGGGTGCATGCCTCACATCTTCTGACCACGTCTTGTGTCAAATCTGGAAGTCCAATAACATGGTAATCAGAGGATCTCACGATGTCTATGAATTTCTTTGTTCCTAGATGGGTTAGGCGATGAAGGTTGGCAACATACTTACATCCTTCTTCTTGGGGCAGGACTTGTTTTCCTTCTTCGGTTTCAGCCACCCCATAAGGAGTATAGCCCTGGACTAAGTCTAGTCTGTCCAGGACTTGATGATCTTCAGGAGTGTACCTCTGTCATCATAATAATCTTTTGGTTCCTGTGCAGTCAGAATCATGGTCCCCTGTGCTGCTTGCTTGGCAGTTAGATCTGCCATCTGATTTCCTCAGGCCATGGCATCCTGCCCTTTTTGATGTCCTGGACAATGTATGATGGCTACCTTCTTTGGTAAATGTATGGCCTCAAGGAGGCTCATAATTTCTTCTTTGTTTTTTAATGTCCTTTCCTGCAGATGTCAATAGCCCCCTCTGTCTATATATTGCCCATTGTATGTGGGCAGTGGCAAAAGCATACCTGCTATCAGTGTAGCTGTTGACAGATTTCCCTTCTGCCATCCGCAGGGTTTGTATCAGGGCCACAGGTTCAGCTTTTTGGGCTGAAGTTTCTTCAGGAAGGCCACTGGCCCAAATAACTTGTCTTCCATCCACCACCGCTGCCCCCACCTTCCACTTACCTTCGACCATGAAGCTGCTACCATCGGTATACCAGTTGGAGCATCCAGGCCAGGGCTGATCTTGGAGGTCACTTCAGGTCCCAGTTTCTTCTACCAGGATGTTGGCACAGTGATGAGTGGGTAGTGACTCATTTGCCTCTGGCAGTAAGGTATCAGGGTTAAGAATAGCTAGGGGAGCAAAGGTCACTCGTTCTGTCAGCAGAAGGCTCTGGTAGTGGGTCATCTGGGCATTGGTCATCCAGCGGTTGGGGGGTTGTCTGATGATGTTTTCTAGGGTGTGGGGCACTACCACGGTGGTCTGTTGCCCCATAGTGAGTTTATCAGCATCTTTAATGATGGCAAGAAAGCCATCCACTCGCAACTGGGTCCAGTTTCTTAGATAAGTAAGCCACGGGTCTCTTCCAAGGTCCCAGAGGCTGAGTCAGAACTCCTCTCACAATCCCAGCCCTCTCATCTACATACAAGGTGAATGGCTTAGTCAAGTCAGGTAGCGTCAGGGCTGGAGCAGTGAAAAGGGCCTCCTTTATTTTCTCAAAGGCCTTCTGATGGTCTGGGTTCCACACGAACGTTCCCCCTTCTTTAGTTAGGGGATATAGGGGGGGCGGCTAAGGTCGCCAACCCTGGTAACCATAGCCTACAGAAACCTGCAGTGCCCAGAACTCTCTCATTTGCCTGGGAGTAATTGGGGTGGGGATGTGGTTTACAGTCTTTTTCCTGGCTTCCGTGAGCCATTGCTTCCCGTCTTTGAGAGCGTATCCTAGGTAGGTGACCTCTGTCTGACATAATTGAGCCTTCTTCGCCAACACCCTGTACCCCAACTCACCCAGTTCAGTCAGAAGCTCTTTGGTCCCAAGTTGGCACTGGAGCTCAGTGGTGGCAGCTAGGAGCAAATCGTTAACATATTGAAGCAGTGTGACCTATGGGTTCTTAGCCCTGAAGGTGGCCAGGTCTCGGTGAAGGGCCTCAACAAAAAGAGTGAGGGAGTTTTTGAACCCTTGAGGAAGCCTGGTCCAGGTCAGCTGTCCTGCCTGACCAGTGTCTGGATCTCTCTACTCAAAGGCAAAAATGGGCTGGCTGGAATGATGTAACTTGAGGCAAAAGAAAGCATCTTTCAGATCCAGAACAGTATACCACTTCTGATGGGGGAGGAGCTGAGGAGGTTGTAAGGGTTAGGAACCATTGGGTGCAAGTCCTGCACCCGTTTATTGACTTCCCTCGAGTCCTGTAGTGGCCGGTAGTCATTTGTGCCAGGTTTCTTGACTGGTAACAAGGGTGTATTCCAGGGCGACTGACAAGGGATCAAAATACCTTGTTGCAGGAGTCTCTGGATGTGAGGTCTGATTCCTTCTCGGGCCTCCTTACTCATGGGGTACTGACGAACCCCAATGGGAGTGGCCCCTACCTCAGTCCTACAACTATCAGTGGAACTTGCAAGGCCATCCCCATGCCTTCGGTCTCTGCCCAGGCCCTGGGGAACTCTGTTAGCCATTTTTCTAAATTAGGTGTCTCTGCCTTACCAGGGGGCTCATGCAGCCGATATTCCTCATCTAGTTTTAGAGCCAATATCATGGAAGTGGGTGTTTGCCAAGTCATCTCTAGTCCCGCCTGGGAGAATCTGATCTGAGCCTTTAGTTTTGTCAATAAGTCTCTTCCCAGCAAGGGCATGGGGTACTCGGGGATAACTAAAAAGGGGTGAGTCACCTGTCCCTTTCCGAGGTCTACTTGTCTAGAGGTGGTCCAGGGATATTGTTTTTTGCCCAGTAGCCCCGATGACTATGCTTCTTTTATTTCTTAGCTTCCCCAATGGTTGCTTTAAGACAGAGAATTCTGCTCCTGTGTCTACTAGGAAGTCCATAGGGGTCCCCTCCACTCTTAGGGTTACCCTAGGCTCAGGAAGGGGGTCTGAGCCCCGTCTCCTCTAGTCTTCTTCTTCTAGGGCCAGAACTTTGGGGGCCCCGGTTCTTCTCTTGGGGCACTCTCTTGCCCAATGCCCTTTCTCTTTGCAATAGGCACATTGATCCTTTTCCAGCGGGAGCCTTCATCCATTTTCTTTCGTCCAGGATCTTCTGTTGCCCAGGTCCCCTGTCTGTCTAAATCCTGTCCTTTCTTTTTCTCCTACCACTGCGGCCAAAATCCTAGTCAGATTTCTTTCCTGTCTAGGATCGCTCCGACTCTCTCTTCTGCTTCCCATTTCTCTTTCTCTATATTTTCTTCCTCAGTCTCTCTTTTATGATACACTTTCTCTGCTTCCTTAACCAAATCCTGTAAAGACAGGGTCTGCAGTCCTTCTAGACGCTGTAGCTTTCTCTTAATGTCTGATGCTGATTGCCCTATGAAGGCCATGGTGACCCTCAGAAGTTGGATCAAAAGGGGTATAACGCCTATAGGCCTCCATCAGACGTTCTAGAAACACAGACGGGGGTTCGGCTGGTCCTTGGAGGACCTCTCTTACCTTAGCCAAATTGGTGGGGTGTCTGGCAGCCCCTTTGAGACTTGCCACAAGAGCCCAGCGGTAGACTGTCAGCCGCTCCCTACCTTCTGCCCTGTTGAAGTCCCAAGTAGGGCGGTTCAGGGGAAATGCAGCATCTATCAAATTTGAGAGGTTGGTCAGGGTCCCATCTACTCCTGGAACATTTTTATGAGCTTCCAGGAGAATCCTCTCCTTCTCTTCAGTAGTAAAAAGAACCTGCAGGAGTTGCTGGCAATCATCTCAAGTAGGCTGGTGGGAAAACATTAGGGACTCCACCAGTCCTGTTAGGCTGGCAGGATTGTCTGAAAAAGAAGGGTGGTTAGTCTTCCAATTGTAAAGATCAGCAGAGGAGAATGGCCAGTATTGGAGGGGTTGGAGTTGTGGGGTTCAACTGGAGGCCTGCAGACACAAGGCGGCAATGCTGAGGTGGAGTCCGGCCCTCCAGGGCCCTGTGCAGGACTCTGGGTGTGCCGACTTCAGGTTCCGGCGGCGGGTCTGCCCTCCGTACCTCCACTGGCTCTGGGACCTGGCATCTGAGATAGGGCATAAGGGGGAGGAAGAGGAGTGGGCCATTCAGGCAGCTCCTCGATCTCGGAATAGATCTTAGGAGGAGCCAAAGGCTGATTCTTGGGCAGAGTCACAGGCTTCGGAGTTTCTACTTTCGGTTTGTGTTCCGATTCTCTGAGAGCCAGGACTTGGGAGCCTGGCTTTCGTTTCTGTGCCCAAGGTTTGAGCCATGGAGGAGGATTTTGTGCAAGATCCTCCCAGACAAAGATGTAGGGCACCTGGTCCAGGTGGGACTCTGGTCCCTCCTGAAGAACAATAGCCTTAATGGCAAGGATGATAGTTAAGTCAAGAGTGCCCTCTGGAGGCCAGCCAATGTCAAAAGTTGGCCATTCCGAGGAGCAAAAAGTCTGCCATGGTCCCTTCCTGACCTCAACTGACAAATTATGTGCCCTAACCTTAATCTCAGTCCAGTGTTTCAAAGTCAGACTCAGAGGAGTCGCTATCATCTGTCCCATCCTCAGAGTCACAAGTAAGACAAAACAGAAACAAAAGACACACAGACAAAGACTGACAAGCACCCGTTTCCACCGAGACAGGCAAGACCAATTCAGAAAATCAGACGGCCGGGAGGGCATATAGTCTCTCCACTCGAGAAGAACTACCGTATCCCCCTCAGACGGAAGTCATCCAGGCATCGCTGAGGTTCCCCCCGACCTTCTGGGACGTCTCCCAGGGCGGCAGTCGGTGATTCCCAGGGTGGCAGTCGGTGATCCCCAAGTCTGTCGGTTGATCACGCACCCAGCCTCTATCCGAGACTGGGAAATCTTCACCTCCTCACAGAGGCACGAGCGACTGCAAATCAGACTGCGTGCAAACCAAAAATACAGATTCAGACTAGACTCTAGCCGGCATAGACAACAAAAATACAGACAGAGTCTCACCTCCAAGTTGGTCTTCAGAGTCGAGGGTGGTCGCAAATCCCGGACCAGCCCCCACTTGAAAGACCCCCGCATATGAAGGGGACCCTTACTCCAGTCTCAGGATAGCGCGACCCCCCAAGGAACTCACGAGATACCATTCTTGCTGCAATCACACCAGGTTTATTCAGGGGACCAGTGCACTGGGGTTGAGCTCATAACCTACGCAGAGGCAGAGAAGTTTGACCCCGGTTAGCTAAAGTTAGGGGTATTAAAAAAAAAAAAAAAAAAAAAACACAAAGCAAGGAAATTCTATGCATCATGAGAAGGTATAGAATGTTCTAAGTTCATCATAAGGTGGTTGCGATAACAATCCTGCGGTTAGCTATTCCCTGGGACAAAGGATGTATCTTAGCCATTAGGCAGTTGTAATAACAATCCTGATATTTCCTGGGGCAAAGGATGTAGGTTAGCCATTAGGCGGTTGCAATAACAATCCTGTGGTTAACTATTCCCTGGGACAAAAGATGTAGGTCTTGGGGTCAATTCCTGAAGCTGGAGGGATGGCCCCTGGGGTCAGGCCAGGATCATCCATTTTTCACAGGAAAGCATAGGCAGTGGAATATGGCTATATTATCTCTGGCTTTAATTTTGCTAAGGTGGGTCTAACTTCCTTATAATGGGCTCAGGTCTTTCACTAACAGAGTTCTTAACAACTGAATGATTTCTAGCCCTGCCAACCCACTTTCAACAAAATAAAATAGAATATCATACAAAAGAGATTTGGGCTTCTGGGTCCAGCTCTGAGGAAACCTGCAGGCAGGTGATAGGGTTGACCTGAAAGAAGCTACGTGTGGTGCTGCAGCTGACCCAGATGGAAGAGTGGGCATACTGACGTCCGTTGGAGTCCAGACAATTCCATCATAATCTCAAGTAGCTGAACAAGGAGCTACAAGATTTGACAATTACCCTGCTGGATTTTGGTCTTGCTTTGGTCTGCTCATTCTTTACTATACTCTGATTCTTTATGGAATAGATATTGTTTATTCTGTGGCATTCAATGTTGCAAACATAACAGTCTCATTTAAGGCTATGGTAGTGTAGTAGGATAAAAAGTAGTTTTCACTAAGAATTGAAGAAAGATGTGGTGGTTAAAGGAGAATGGCTCCCATGGAGTCATATGATTTCACACTGATTTCAGTTGGTGGAACTGTTTGGGAAGTAGCATGAGTATGGCCATTTTGAAAAAAGCGTGTCACATGGGTGCACTTTGAGGCTTTAGAGGCTTCTGACCATGCCCATTGTTCTTGCTACCTCTTGTGTAAGGCTTGAATGTGAGCCCTCAGCTCCTCCCACTGCCATGCATTTATACTGCCGACACTGACTAACCCTTTGAACCTGGATCCTCAATGTGATGCTTTCAATTCTAATTTCTCTGGCCCATGGTGTGTTTTAAGACAGCAGTAGAAAGGTAACTATACAGAAGTGTTCTGTTGAAGATCAGAACACAGAAAATCTCCCCTTCCAACTATAGAAACCAGGGAGGAAATTTTTTTCTAACTTTACCTCTAGAGCAGTTAACATCAGTCCCATGTCTTTGAGGTTAGAAGTGGTCTCAAGATTAGCAGGTCTAAACTTCCATGAAGAAGCAACCCTGTTACGAACATTCTCCTTGCTGGGCAGTGGTGGAACAAACCTTCAATCCCAGCACTTGGGAGACAGAGGCAGACAGATTTCTGAGTTTGATGCCAGCTTGGTCTACATTGTGAGTTCCAGGACAGCTAGGGCTACACAGAGAAACTCTGTCTCAACCCCCCCCCCCCCCAAAAAAAAAAAACCAAACAAAAAAACACAATGATGGCCCAAAGGCACAGGATTAAATAAATACTATTATTTATTACAGATTCAATGTGTATTATTCATTCTAGTGTGCTTAGTGAATCAAGGTCAGCTAGGGTTCTAAATGAGACCTTGTCTCATACAAAGAAACAAATCAAAAATATATTTGTTAAGGGCCAGCTGACTCCATTTTTCCTTCCTTTTCTTAAATAAACCTAATGTTAAAATTTGATTAATTTCTCTATTGTTCCCTACAGTGTTTTCTCTAATCGTGTCCCAAGGTCAACTTGTCGTTTTGATTTGTTCTTCCTCTATAATCTTCAGACAGACACAGTACATTCTTTCCACTGTTCATAGTATGTTCTGAGAACTGGCTGGTAGTTAACTAAATTACTAACTGAGAAAAAAATCCACTTTTGTAATCATTTGCTATGAGTCTCAGCTTTGAGCTTGAATAGAAAAAGGCTCTCCTGCTTTTATTTTATTTTTAAAATGTATTTATTTATTCACTTTATATCCTAATATCATCCCACCCTCTCCTCATAGTATACACACACACACACACACACACATACACACACACACACAGATCCTCTCCCATTCTTCCCTTCTCCTTGGAGAAGGGGGGAGCTTCTCTTTGGCCATCACCCAGCCACTACACCCCAAGACCAGCTAAGACCTTGTAGTCTACGTGAACTTTCCAGAGGCATTTCTGTCCACCATTTTTTATAATTGACATATATTTCTGCATGACTCTGGGCTAAGAATGCCCTTAAATATCTCTGCTTTTACAGTGTGATCATGTTCAGAAGATTTAACTTAGCATGCTTAGGAGTAGGCCAACCTAGATGTGAATGGATCCAGACTCCATAAGTAAACTCTCAGTGTTTCCTTTGTTGAAGAAAATTATTGCTTTGGAAAGGACTCCCATGCTTTCCTTGCCTGCCACAGGAAAAGAAATCCTTCCCAGCTCTTCTGTCTTGGCTTTTGTGTTGACTATTCTTGGTAGTCAAATTGACTCCATCTATAATTAACTAAAATCCAAAGAGTTGGCTACTGTGGGAGATTTGTCTTAATTACAGCTTTTTGAAATGGAAAACCCCTTCTTTAGTCTGGGTTTTTTGAGGTGCTAAGATCTAGGCCACAGCTTTCCAAGGTAGCCTGGCTATATACAGGACATTGAAAATGGTAGCTCTTAGCTGGGCAGTGGTGGCACACGCCTTTAATCCCAGCACTTGGGAGGCAGAGGCACGCAGATTTCTGAGTTCAAGGCCAGTCTGGTCTACAGAGTGAGTTCCAGGACAGCCAGGGCTACACAGAGAAACCCTGTCTCAAAAAACCGAAAAACCAAAAAAAAAAAAAAAAAAAAAGGAAACTGGTAGCTCTTTCTCCTCTGTTTGCCCTACCTCTGGCTAACGAGTTCATGTTTTATTGGCATTAGAACCTACTTCAGAACTGAAGACCAGCTGAGACATACAATCACATGGGCTGAACCACTATTGTTCGATTAGTGAGACCACAGCCTGTGCAACATTCTAATAAATCCACTTTCTACATACATCGATTCATCCTATGGGGTCTGTTCTTCTAGAGAATCTTTACTAATACAGCTCTGTGTGGGAATGTGTATTCACCTTCCCACAGAGGAAGATGTGCTGGCTAACTATAGTGCATTTGCCATCTGGTTCCCGGTTTCCCCCCAGGATTCTCATATCTACCAGATGAAAACTAACTGCAGGTTACCTAAGCCCAGCGTGAAGGACTCAACCCAAGCCAAATTAGATTATTTGCAGGTTTATTGGGGGCACCTCTCTAGGGGGTTCACTAGTCCCAAGGAGTTCAGAGAAGTCGCTATGGGGAAGGAGAATGAGGGGAAGGGGCTGGGGAGAAAGAAAGAGCTAGAGAGGCAAGCAGGGAGAAAAAGATGCAGGGAGAAGGGGGAGAGGGGAAGGAGGGGGAAGGAGAGGGAGAAAGGGAAGAGGGAGGAGGGAGGGAGAGAGGGGAGAAAGAGAGAAAGAGCACAAAATGTCTGGATTTTATAGGAAGAGCTCTGGGCATGCGAGGGAGCTGCCCCTGGGCTGGGAAGTTCAGGCTACAAGGCTAGGTATGCCAGCCAGGCCCTGTAACAGGTGGGGACTGAGGAGGGCTGGAAAAAAACTGGGGGCCAGGCCAGGTGTGGTGTGTTAAATATGCACATCAGCAGCTTGTCCCAGGGCTGAATCCCAACAGCCACAAAACAAAAATCTTGTTTCCCAAAATCTCTCTTTAATTGTTAACAACCTGGGCACCCTTCCACTTGTGGGACAGATTGATAACTCCACTGCAAGTTGAGTAACGGGCTATGCAAGCGATCTACCGGGATTGCAGGAGGAAGAAGGGAAAGAGCCTGCTGAAGTCAGGATCTGGAAGGCACAGGGTCACTGTCCACAAAGGGGAGGAGCAGGCGGGTGGGCGGTGGTAGGTGGAGTGGCGGGTTCTCCCGGCGGCTGGGTGGGGAGACGGAAGGGTAGGCTATTGGAGGACAGGCACAAGTGCAAATCTCTGCAGGTCTGGAAAAGCTCTGGCCCGGACTGGAAGCCTGTGCTGAGAACCTCTACCCTTAACCCTAAGAGCGGTACTCACTTCACTCAAGATTCACTGGCCAATGAGAGTCTTCGGGAGGACCGGCTAGTCAGAAGAGGAGGCGAGTTCTTCCGGTCGCAGTGCCGCCGGGTCCCCTTAGTAGCTGAGCGGGCTTGAGTGGTCCGGTGAGATGTGCTCTCTGTTCTGCTGCCGGACTCTGTGAGGCACTCTGTCAGGCAAGCTCCGAAGTTGCGACATGGTGAGCACAGGATCACAGCCAACAACCGGGAGGAGCAAGGGGCTGAGCAACGGGAGCTGATTCGGTGGGATTTTCCCGGGGCTGGGTGGGAACGGGCGGCCAAATGCGGCCACGTGTGAGGTCCCTGTGGTCCTAGTCACTCGCTAGACCCAGCAGTAGCGTCTGAATAACTTCACTATGGGGGCTGCATCAGGGCAGAGCATTTGGAAGAGCGCCTTGTGTGTAGAGATATCCTTGACATGCGAAACTCAGAAAGCTCTGGTTTCTACACGTTGTGTTCTCAGCATTTAGCATTAAGGTGTACGATCCGTTGGGAATTAATTGTGTGTAGGTTGTAAAAGGCATCTCGGGTGTTGGCTAGTAATCCACTATCAAGCTGTGATGTAAAAGAGTAGAACTGATGATGTAAAGGACTTACTAATGCTTAGGCGATATAGTAAGTGACACCAAGTAGAATTTAGCTGAGGAAGGACTGCCTGTAAAACACCCTACAGATAAGTAGTATGCTAACCAGGCCTGTTAGAGATCAGAATGCTAGGATACAGGTTTGCTCACTAGGATTGTCCAGAAATATGTCTCCAAACTATAACAAAGGAAGCAACCCTGATTTACACAAGCCACCAGGCCTGTCCCCATATCAAAGAGTAGACTTCTAACAAGCTGCTCAATGAGGCATTACAGGATCACAATCAACATTAAGGCCTGGTGTGACCAAAAGGTTCAGTTTTCTTCTTTAAGAAAGCACAGTTCTGCTCCATGGGCAGGATGACACCTGGTGACAACCATTTGAAAAAGTAAAAACAGAGCCAGCTAGTGTGGCACACGCCTTTAATTCCAGCACTTGGGAGGCAGAGAGAGGCAGAGAGAGGCAGATTTCTGAGTTCGAGACCAGCCTTGTCTACAGAGTGAGTTCCAGGACAGCCAGGGCTATACAGAGAAACCCTGTCTCGAAAAACCAAAAAAAAAAAAAAAAAAAAAAAAAAAAAGTAAAAACAAAAAACACTTTTGTGTTGAGTCCTGCCTGATGAAGCAAGTCTTTCCCTGAGGTCCCATATATGGAGAATGACATAGCTCCTTCTGAAACCCTGAACATGCTTGGCAGAGCTAGTAACTGTGGGTTCTAGGCCTAGGGACCTTTCCCTAAGGCCCTGAGGCACAGAGATAAAACAGCTCCTTCTGTTAAAACCAGGGAGAGCTTGGGAAAGCTGGTAATGGTCTGAGGCCAGGGCCTTTGGGAGGGCCTGCTTCAGATTCTGAGAACACAACTCAGACCCACCATATGGGGCCTGAGGTTATCAGTCCCAAGGCCACTGTAGGCTTGGTTAGTAATGATGTTGAGATACACTGAGTCCCCCCTTGTGCAGCACTGTTTGATTATACTTCTCCTGAGTGTGTCCCATTATATGGTATTTCTGCTAACTTCATAGTTTCTTCATGTTTCTGCTGACTTCATAGATGTCTCCCATTTCCTTCCATTTCCCTCATGTAATTCATAGAAAGATGGCCTCCTCCTCCTTCCTCCTCCTCCTCCTTCTTCCTCTCCTTCCTCTCCTTCCTCTCCCTCCTCTCCCTCCTCTCCTTCCTCTTCTTCTTCTTTCATTTTTCGAGACAAGGTTTCTCTGTATAGTCCTGACTGTCCTGAAACTAACTCTGTAGACCAGGCTGGCCTTGAACTCAGAAATCTGCCTGCCTCTGCCTCTCAAGTGCTTGGATTAAAGGCCTGTGCAACCACTGCCCGGCAATGGTATTCTTTAGAAGCTAACTTAGCATAAGACATAGCTTGTGCAAGACCCCCCCCCCCACACACACACACCAGCCATTATGCTTTCTACCGTCTTTAACCACGTTTTTCATCATCTGGGACCTTCCACATAGGTCACTGTTACTAACCTGCTGTTTTGGGCACTGGTTTACTTAACAAATGACCCTGGGAATATGTTTGCTGTGTAAATTAACCATCTGTCTAAGTGGCTAGACTTGCAGTCTTCAGTCCATTTTTCAGTTCAAAACATAACCTGGGACCTGAACCCAAAAAAGACTTTAGGGTGACAACAGATGCGGAATGCAAAATCCATCCTAGAGTGGCTCCTCTTTTAGCATTAACTGGTGTAGCTGGTCTTTGCTACTTTGTGGTTTCTTCTTTCCCCCCGACCACCGTTAATCCCCTGTCTGCCAGCCCGTTTCACCCCCTAATACCACCAGATGGGAGAGAAACAAGGATGGAGGAGAAAGAGATCCTTGAATCTAATTTCTCTGCTTGGACTGGACCCACCAGCACAAGTCGAAGTCTCTAAGGCAGAAGCAAGGATTGAAGATAGGAAAGGCAGAATGAAGATGCAAAGCTAAGAGTTCAATTCGGGAAGACAGCTGGTTAATACTACAGCAGCAACAACCACAGGCTCAAGTGTATTTTTCATAGCCTTTTTAAAGCCACAGTACTGTGGGAAGCAAAGCCACAAGCTAGCAGAAACAATTTGCTGAAATATACACAGGACATCTGTTCTCATCCAGAGGTGCCTCCCTGTTCCTTCTGCCAAGGTCATTAGAACTTTCAGCCCTGGCCTTGAGCTTCTGGCGGACTTCCTCTATCCATGCCTCAGCAGGCTGGGAAATCTGCCAGCAGACCTTGACCCACCTTGATTCTGTCTGACAGGCAAAGCCCCCCCCTTCAGAAAAACAGGGGCAAACTTTTACTCTGCTTTTAGAAACAGGCAAACAGCTCCCAACATTTCCGTTTGTTTTTTCTTTGACTACAACTACTAACAAACGACAACCAACTTTCCTAAAAGACCAACAACCCTCCACCCTGCCTCTCGGGGTCCTTGCATTTATGTACCCTCCAAAAAGTTCCCAGAATTCTAGATGCCAAACCAACACAGAAATCTGTAGCTGGCAAAACCATGCTTCTGCTAGAGCCCGAGGAAAACCATGGTTAAGGGCTACAGTCAGTCAGAAGCAACCTCACATCCCTAATATTTCTGGGTTTTTTTAAAGAAGCCAAATTTCCAGAATTCTCAAAAATGTCCCTACAAACCAGAATTGAATACAAGCTAGTATTAAAGAGATTTTTATTTTTTTATTTATTTATATTTTTTTTGGTTTTTTGAGACAGGGTTTCTCTGTGTAGCCCTGGCTGTCCTGGAACTCACTCTGTAGACCAGCCTGGTCTCGAACTCAGAACTCAGAAATCCGAAATCCACCTGCCTCTGCCTCACAAGTGCTGGGATTAAAGGCTTGCGACATCATTGCCTGGCTTAAAGAGATTTTTTTAATTAATCTTTTAATTTTGCCTGGAGTGATTTCTCCCTGGGAAGGTATATGTATTCTAGAACACCTGCATCTTCAGCCTTTCAGAAAAAATGTTTCTGAGACAAGCTCTGTTGACTTGGGTCAGCTAGATCCCAGTCTCTTACTCCCCAAAGCAATGACCCTGCTTTCCTCTTGATTAACCTGTCTAAATCCTTAAATAAAAGGGATAAGGGATATATTATAACAGCATTTTTAAATTATTCATTTGAGTCATGTAATTAACTGTCTGGTGCAGCAACCAGGAAAACAATTTGCATGTGGAGCATGGCTTCTGCCTTCAGATCAGAACAGGAGCAACAGTTTCCTGTGTGCACTGCAGGGCAAAACAGTGCAGGCAGGAGCTCCATCACAGACTAAATTTCAAGGGAGTCAGCCCCAGGGGCCACCTTGTGAGGAAGGACCTGGTTCAGGCAGGGTGATGATTCTGTAATTTTGCAGCATGTATTACTTCCTGGATATGAATGAATGCAGACCAGATTGGTTGATGTACAATTTGTACAGGAATAGAAACCCTGAGTAAGACACTTATGTAATCCAACCACTTTGTGTACCTGCCCTTTTTCATCTATCATTTACTACCCTCCAGGCCTCTCATCTGGCTCTCCCCTCTTCCCTTTCACCCTCTCCTCACATGGCTCAGGGCCATG
>CM052717.1:36765972-36782326 GCA_028551405.1 Uromys caudimaculatus | reverse complement strand
GTCCAATCTTCCCTCACCGTGTACACATCCCTCTCCACTGGAATGGGAAGGGATATTCTGTGCCATTGTATTTGGAAAGATAAAACTTGCTTTCTGACTTTACAAGCTGTGGTGATCAAGAGATTGTCTTGAGTGTCAGAAGAGCCATTGGACATTAGAAGGGTGTATGGGCGGCTGCAGACTGTTAGGGTCATTGAGGCTAAACTAAATGCATTTTCATCATGGATTACCAGGAGCCTATAGCGAACAGGGTCAGAATGTGGTTGATTGAGTCAAAAAGCTCCCAGATAGGGTGATGTCTTTGAATGCCTGTCTCTCCTTTGTGGCTTTCTTTGGTGATGCTTATAATGTTAGGGTTCAAGAATCTCTGAAGGAAGACCCCAGACTCAAGTAGAATTCAAAGGCAAAGAGCGTTTTATTCTGCAGAATTCTAGCATGCAGGGGTGTACCATTCACTGTGATGGAGAAAGACTTGTGAGATTTACAGCTCAATTTAAAGCCAACTAGGGAAGTTCCAGGGAGGAGTAAGTGATCTTTATCCTTTTTGGTTGGCTCGATTTCCAGGGGAATAGGTGCCTTTGGGACTGGTCAAGGTTCTGGGAAATTTGGGGGACTTTCCAGAACCATTGTTGATTAAGTATTCTTGGCTCAGACCTGGTGGCAGGAGCAGCTCCTGGCAGCTCCTGATTGACTGCCTGTGATTGGTGGGTTTCCTGGAATTGACTTGTTTTGGACTTTTCTAGTTCTGGGAAAGAGAAACTTAGGCCTAGTATCCCAAACCGCCAGTTTGCAGCCTGTCCTGGAGTCAGCCTGGCTCTAGCCAATTCACTCCTCTCAGTAGAAGCTTTTGTAGGAGGATCCTTTCTAGATTCCTTATTTGGGATGATATTTCAGTGTTTATAGACTCAACCTATTTCCTGGTATGTGTGTGTGTGCGCGCGCATATGTGCACGTGTGCTTTGTTGTGGTTGAACCTGGATCAGTTGCTGCCTTCACCATTATAGACTCTATCCCTGAATCACATGAGATGCAGTTGAAGCAATTGTTATTTAGTGCTCAGCTATTTTGTGAGACCGGTGTTTTGAATTTTTAGTTTTGTTGTTTTTATTTTTGTTTTTGAAGTTTCTCTGTGTAGCCTTATCTGTCCTAAAAGTAGTGTGTACAATATGCAGGCCTGAAAGGTACAGGTTTGAGTAAAGGTAAGGTACTCTGACTCCAGAGTTCTGGAATTAAATGTGGGCCAACAAGCCTGGCTCGTTTTTACTTTCTTTTTCTATCTCCCTGTCCCTTTCTCTCCTTCTTTCTTTCTTTCCTTTTATATTATTGATTGGGCCTGGAATGTAGGTTTTGATATGTGTCAAACAGATGCTGTTGTGTTGATCTTCATCCACGTTGTGAATTTTGAAATTTGACAGAGAGAATATTCTATTACTCGGGATGGCATGTATTCATGACATTAATACTGCCTGAGTTTTTTGAGTCATTGAATTGCAGGTGCATATCATTCTTTCTACCTGTTCTGTTTCTTTTGATTTTTTTAAATGAATATGAGTATTTTGCCTGTGTGTATAAATATGCACACAGAGAACATATATACCTGGTCCCCATAGTATTCAGAAGATGGCTTCAGAATTCCTGAACTTGAAGTAATGGATAGTTGTAAAACCCCCTTGTAAGTACTTGCAATTGCACCCAGTTATTTACAAGAACCTCAAGAGCTCTTCACTGCTCAACCATTTCTCTTGTCCTATGTTATTTAGTTAGGATCAACATTTACATTGCCAATATTTTCAGCTGTACATTTGTAACTGTTTAAAGATGCATCCCCTTTTAGTAACATCTCATTTGGATTACAGTTTAAACTGGGGCACTTCAGGATTCTGGAAGATGAATATAGAACTGGAGTAAATGTGTAATTCTTTATAGGAACTTCAGTAAAACCTCTGAGTTCTTTCTCTCTTTCTTGTTTGTTTGATTTTTACAGGGAAGACAGGGTCTTAATATCTATATACCTCTCGCTGTCCTGGATAGACTAGGCTGGCATCTAACTCAATGAGATACACCTGCCTCTGCCTCCTGAATGCTGGGATGAAAGGCATGAGCCAACACACTCTGCTTGTTTATCATTTTTTATAGTTAGTAATTGTTTATACAATTTCTCCGATATGTGTTCAGTACTGTTTGCATGCCCCCCCCCCCCTTTTTTTTTCCGAGACAGGGTTCCTCTGTGTAGCCCTGGCTGTCCTGGAACTCACTCTGTAGACCAGGCTGGCCTTGAACTCAGAAATCCGCCTGCCTCTGCCTCCCAAGTGCTGGGATTAAAGGCGTGCCCAGCTTCTCTCTCTCTCAATTAGCATTTCCCTTGCAGGGCTATATCTTATTGAAAGAGGAAAGAAATGACAGGTGAACCTTATTATTCAGTTTCCTTCTCAGATGACTTGGCAATTACATTAGAACTTCTGGGTCAAGAAATAAATGGGAGAAGCACCAGAGTTATAAGAATATATTGTCAATGAAGCATACATTTACAGTGATGTCAGTATGATGATGGTTTCTGTTTACACGTGGATGGGATATTTTAGGATGCAGTGACCTATGATGATGTGCATGTGAACTTCACTCGAGAAGAATGGGCTTTGTTGGATCCTTCACAGAAGAATCTCTACAAAGATGTCATGCTAGAGACATACAAGAACCTCACTGCTATAGGTAAGATAGCCAATTTTCTTTCACTTTTTAAAATAAGGGAACAACTGGGTTTTTCTGTTTGTTTGTTTGGTTAGTTTTTGGTTTTACGAGACGGTTTCTCTGTGTAGCCCTGGCTGTCCTGGAACTCACTCTGTAGACCAGGCTGGCCTGGAACTCAGAGATCCGCCTGCCTCTGTCTCCCAAGTTCTGGGATTAAAGGTGTGTGCGACCACTGCCCTGCAACAACTGTTTGTTTTTGTTTTTGTTTTTTTGTTGTTGTTGTTACTGATATTTTTCTGTAATTTCAAATCAGAATGAGGAAGAATAAGGTGAATAAATCACATCCACTGAAGATCGTAACTTAAATTTTGTCTAATTTCCAATAATATACATTTTCTGGTACTATATTTTAGGCTACAATTGGGAAGACCATAATATTGAAGAACATTATCAAAGTTCTAGAAGACATGGAAGGTAATTTTCATGTGCAAGTTTGTATGAATATGCCTCTGAAGAAATGTTAATGTGTCCTGGAAGTTTAAAGAAAAGCAACAGTGTAAGAAGAGCACTTCCTTCAGTGTATTGATGCTTATTAAATTCTCACAAAGTCATGTACCTCAATGTCAGGTGTCTGATTTGTGTTTACAAGGCATTCCTCTAAGGAAGAAGATAAGAAGACAGTGCTTTAGCAGATACTACCATTTGAATCACAGCCACATTGCAGCTACTCTGTAGAACTGCCAATCTATTTAGTCTCATGCCACTCACATATTACAAAAAATTATATCTATTGAATAAGTGATAAGTGTATATTTCTAATAAGCAAATATTCCATAGTATAGCTGAATACTCATATAGTAACATTGCTAAATGTGAGTTAGAGGTGCAGTTTATGAGAGTCCGGAATGTTGTTTGGGAGAAACCTTAACCACTATATCACATGTCTATGATGAACAATAAGTCAAACTGTGTGAATGCAATGTGGAAATCTTTCCTTTGTTATTCGTTTTTTTACTAGGTATATCATGTGTCACAATGGATACAAGCCATGTGAGCATAGAGATATTGAAAGAAGCAATGTACCCCTCTCCCAGAACAATTAAAATATATGTAGTAGTCCCCATTTGAGTAGACTTTCTCAGTGGGATGCAAGTTTATAATGAGTTGGTTCTCCAACTTCATTGGGAATATAACCATAAACTCACACTGCAGAAAATTCCTATGAATACTAGGGATGTGGAAATTCTTTTCTGTTTGTCCTGGTTCACTTTGCCAATATAGTATGCAAATGTAGTGTACTTCACAATATAGGAAAATCTATGAATGTACTTAGTGTGGTAAAGCTCTGAGCTCTTCCATTTCTCTTCAAATATGTGAAAAATCTCCTAGAGAAAAAGGATGCTATACATGTGAGCCATATAATAACACTCTTACCATTACAGGTATCCTCAAAGATGCAAAACAACTCATAATGAAGGGGAAACCACAAATGTAAATAAAGTGATAAAGCCTTCAGATGTGATTCCTCTTTACAATTAGACCAAATTGTAAAATTAATTCCTACAGATAAAAAGATTCATCAGTGTAGTGACTGTGGTAAAGCTTTCACATATACCAATTATCTTTGCAGGCATGAAAGAAGTCATACTGGAGAGACACCCTTTGAATATACTCAGTGTGGTAAAGCATGGCACAGTTGTCCTCAAAGGCATGAAAGAATCCATACTGGAGAGAGACCCTATGAAGGTATTCAATATGGTGAAGCCTCTGTAAAGCACAGTAGTCTCCAAATACATAAAAGAACATATACTGGAGAGAAACCCCACAAGTGCAATCAATGTGGTAAAGGCTTTGCACAGCACAATCATCTCCAAAGACATATGAGAACACATACTCGAGAGAAACCCTATGAATGTAATCAATGTGGCAAAGCCTTTGCACGTCATAGTCATCTTCAAGTACATAAAAGAACACATACTGGAGAGAAACCCTATGAATGTAATGAATGTGGTAGAGGCTTTGTAGGTCAGACTGATCTTAAAAGACATAAAAGAACACACACTGGAGAGAAACCCTATGAATGTAATCAATGTGGTAAAGCCTTTGCACGACTCAGTCATGTCCAAACACATATGGTAACACATACTGGAGAGAAACCCTATGAATGTAATCAATGTGGTAAAGCCTTTGCATATCATAATTATCTCCAAGTACATAAAAGAATACATACTGGAGAGAAACCCTATGCATGTGATCAATGTGGCAAAGCCTTTACAGATCCTGGTCATCTTCAAGTACATAAAAGAACACATACTGGAGAGAAACCCTATGCATGTGATCAATGTGGCAAAGCCTTTGCAGATCATGGTTATCTTCAAGTACATAAAAGAATACATACTGGAGAGAAACCCTATGTATGTAATGAATGTGGTAAATGCTTTGCAGTTCAGACTGATCTTAAAAATCATAAAAGAATACATACTGGAGAGAAACCTTACAAATGCAATGAATGTGGTAAAGCCTTTGCATGGAACGCTGGTCTCCGAATACATAAAGCAACACATACTGGAATGAAACCTTATGGCTGCAAGCAATGTAGTAAATCCTTTGCCTCTCATCGTCAACTTCAAAATCATGAAAGAATTCATTCTGGAGAGAAACCTTACAAATGCAATGAATGTGGTAAAGCTTTTGCATGGAACGCTAAACTCCGAATACATCAAGCAACACATACTGGAGTGAAATCTTACAAATGCAACGTATGTGGTAAAGCCTTTGCATATAACGCTAAACTCCAAATACATCAAGCAACACATACTGGAATGAAATCTTACAAATGCAATCAATGTGGTAAAGCCTTTGCACGACAAAGTTATATCAAAATGCATATGAGAACACATACTGGAGAGAAACCCTATGCATGTGATAAATGTGGTAAAGCCTTTGCACATCATAGTCATCTTCAAGTACATAAAAGAACACATACTGGAGAGAAACCTTACAAATGCAATGAATGTGGTAAAGCCTTTGCACATAACTCTGGTCTCCGATTACATCAAGCAACACATACTGGAGAGAAACCCTATGAATGTAATCAATGTGGTAAAGGCTTTGTAGGTCAGGCTTATCTTAAAAGACATGAAAGAATTCATACTGAAGAGAAACCTTATAAATGTAATGAATGTGGTAAAGCCTACTCACAATCAAGATACCTCCAAGTACATAAAAGAATACATACTAGAGAATAACCCTATGAATGTAACCAGTGTGGTAAAGCCTTTACATGTCACAGTGATCTACAAAGGTGTGGTGTTTCAACTATACTTGGCCCAGGGCAAGTGGCACTACTAGGAGTTGTGGCCTTTCTGGAGTAGGTGTGGCCTTCTGGAGGAACTGTGTCACTGTGAGGATGGGCTTTGAGATCCAATGCTTGAGCTCTACCCAGGGCAAAAGAGTCTTCTAGATGCCTTCTGATCAAGATATAGAGGTCTTGGCTTCTCCAGCACCTTCTCTCCTTAGACACTGCCATTCTTTCTGCCTTTATGATAATGGACTGACCGTCCGAATCTGTACACTACCTCCAATTAAATGTTGTACCTTTAAAAGAGTTGCCTTGCTCTTGGTATCTTTTTACAGCAATAAAACCCAAACTAAGACAAAATGCATAAAAGATATCACACCAGAGAGAAACCCTATGAGTGTACTGAATATGGTAAAGCCATTGCACATTTCTATAGTACTCATTACAACAAAAGTATTTGTATTTCCATTCACTGTAGCATATAAATGGAAGCAATGTGATGCCTTTCCCCTTCACAGTTATCTCTGAATGCAGAAAAGAATACTTACTGAAGAAAAAACATTTGAATGTCCTCAGTGTGGTAAAAGTCTTTGTGTTTTGAAGTCTGCATAGATCCATAACAGTTCAAACACCTGGTCAAAGTAAATGCCTAGAGTTTATTGTAATCAAGCTGTCTGGGTTAGCAGGTTAGGGCTAGGGTGCTTGGGGTAATGATTAGTATTAAGAAGTTCAGGGTTGGGGGATACGGTTAGATTGTTAGGGTTGGGGCTGAAGTTAGGCTTAAAGGGTTAGGGTGATAGGGTTACAAGGGGTAGGGTTAGGGGAATAGAGGTAGACAGGATTGAGGCTGGGCTTAGGTTAGGGATAGGGTTGGGGAAGTGGGGTTAAGGAGTAGGGTTAGGGGAGTTAGAGGGTCAGGGATAGGGTTTGGGTTTTCGAGGTTAGGGGGTTAGAGGGGAAGGGGGAGGTTCAGGGGTTAGGGTCATGGTCAGGGTTAGAGGGTTAGAGTTAGAGGGAGTCAAATAGGTCACAAAATTCTCTCCTAAAAGTGGTAAAGACAAAACTGGCCATTGGACAACATTTGATAAGAACAAGAACCACATAGTACATGGGAATTAACTACAGATCATTTATAGGATCAGTAATGCAGTGTTAAATAAGGAACTAGGTAAAAGTATTCTTATAATCTATAATGTCTCATGATATGAAAGCATAAATTTCCGGTAATCTGTAAAGAGCATAAAAAAAGAAATGATTTGCTGGGCACTGGTGGCAGATGCCTTTAATCCCAGCACTTGGGAGGCAGAGGCAGATGGATTTCTGAGTTCAAGGCCAGCCTGGTCTACAGAGTGAGTTCCAGGACAGCCAGGGTTACACAGAGAAACCCTGTCTCGGAAGAAAAAGAAAAAAAAATGGTTTTTCAATGTCTCTGCAATCTTATCTATAGAAAGGTTCTCCATTCCAAGAAATGGGTCTACTTATTTAAATAGAACTTTCTCTAAAGGGAGTGGTGCAATGGATCAGGATACAAATTACCTGAGAGAATAATACTCAAAAAACAAATGAGCTGTTTTCTTCCTGTGTTCAATTAGAGTGCATCCTCTTCATTAAGAAGTATTGGCCCTGCATTGGCAAATCTTCAATTGTCAAGCTAGACTTGTATGTAAAAATCACTTGTTTGAGGTGATTGATTTTTCCAAGCTAATCCCATAGTGCTTGCTGATCTCAGGTAAAGAGAGAATAGTTTCTAAAACTCAATACACAGAATAAAATAGCCTACAAGTTCTCTGTATTCTGCAACATTGACAATGAAGCTATCGATGTCAAAAACTGAAGTTTAAAAATGGATAAGGGGTGTCATTACATTACTAACCTTGACTCTTAGTTGTTGGGAATGATAACCAGGACCCAGTGTCCTCTCCTATTACTCTTGTCTTCTAATGAAGAGATGCAGGTAACCTGCCCCCCCCCCATTTCTGCACATTAAATCCCATACTCTCTTGCCCCTGCCCTGAGCCAAAAATGGCCAGCACTCCCTTCCCCCAACCCCCAGTGCAGATGCCTCTGGCCTTTGAAAAGGGCAGACAAAGGGCAGCCCAACCTAGAGTCCATGTCTCAACATCTATCCATGCCAACAAACATCACCCACCCCTTTCATGATAATTCTAACCACTAGCCCTTCCCCAGTGCAGATGGCTCTTGCCTTTGAAGGAGGCAGGAGTTAGTATCCCTAAAGTGATAAGGCCCACTCTTGAGCTATGGGAAAGAGACAATTGAGTGTTCCCAGACAGCTGTGACCGGTTTGTAAAAACATACTGACCTCCACTAACAGAATGAGTTACTTCTTCCCAGGTCAAAAACGTCCTTTTCCAGCTGTTCCATTCTGCCTCTCTGTCTGAACAAATGTTATTGGGTTTGAAGGATGACACTCCTTTACTCCCTACCAATCATGTAACACCAGGGCTCGAAAACCCCAGCTGATGCACCTTCGTGTGTGTGTGTGTGTGTGTGTGTGTGTGTGTGTGTGTGTGTGTATTAATGTTCGTGAACTTCCTATTCAAGAAATGGTTGGGATCAAAGAGATGGCAGAGCTGCCAAGAGCATTGGCTGTACTTTCAGAGGACTGTGGCAGGCCCCATTGCCAGCACCCACACAGTGATTCACAACTGTCTATACCTCCAGTACCAGGAGTACCCGATATTGTCTTCTGGCAAGCAAAACACCTTTACGCGTAAAATTAAAAAACAGACATGAGGATCATCAAAATATTGGGGTTTTACGTTTTAAGCATTTTTCTAAACTTTTCAATATTTTTTTAAAAAAATATTACACTCCAGATTTTATTTTCCCTCCTCCCCTGCTCTTTGCTCTGAATGTTTCATATCCTATATCGCCTCCCCACCCCCTGTCTCCATGATGATGTCCCCATGCCCCATCCCCCACGCTACCTGAACTCTATAAACTCCCTGGAGCCTCAAGTCTCTTGAGGGTTAGGTGCATCATCTCTGACTGAACCCCAACAGAGCAGTCCTCTACTGTACATGTGTTGGTGGCCTCATGTCAGCTGGTGTATGCTGCCTGGTTGGTGGTTCAGTGTCTGAGAGATCTCAGGGGTCCAGGTTAATTCAGACTGCTGGTCCTATCCTACACGGTCACCCCCCTCTTCAGCTTCTTTCAGCCTTTCCATAATTCAACTACAGGGTTTGCAGCGCCTGTCCATTATTTGGGTGCAAACATCTGCATCTGATTCTTTCAGCTGCTTGTTGGGTCTTCCGGAATGCGGTCATGCTAGGTCCCTTTTTGTGAGTGCTCCATAGCCTTGGTAATAGTTTCAGGCCTTGGGACCCCTTTGGGCCTGTCACTGCACCTTCTTTTCCTCAGCCCCCCCCCCAATTTCAATCCCTGCTGTACATTTAGATAGGAACCATTATGGGTCAGAGTTTTGACTGTGGGATGGCAACTCTTTCAGTCATTTGATGCCCTGTCTTTCTGCTGGAGGTGGGCTCTATAAATTCCCTCTCCCTACTGTCTGGGGTTTCATGTAAGGTCCCTCCCTTTGAGCCCTGACAGTCTCTCACCTCCCAGGTCTCTGGTGCATTCTGGAGAGTCCCCCCAACCTCCTACCTCCCAAGGTTGCCTGTTTCCATTCTTTCTGCTGGTCCTCATAGTGTCAGTCCTTTTCCCTCACCCAGTACCAGATCAAGTTCCCCTCTCCCCTGCCCAGGCCACTTTCCCTTCCAGAACCCTCCCTCCCTCCCCACTTGTGATTGCCTTCTTCTCCCTCCCAAATGTGACTGAGGCATCCACACTTGGACCCTTCAGCTTGACCTTTTTGGAGTTCTGTGGACTATATCTTGGGTCTTCTGTACTTTTTCAGGGGTGGGTGGGTAGGGGCTAATATCCACTTATTAGTGAGTACATACCATGCATGCCCTTTTGGGTCTGAGTTATCTCACTCAGGATGATATTTTCTAGTTCCATCCATTTCCCTCAAAACTCAGGATGTACTCCTTCTTAATAGCTAAGTAGTATTCCATTGTGTAAATGATCTACATTTTCTGTATCCATTCTTCTGTCTTGGGACATCTGGATTGTTTCCAGCTTCTGGCTATCACAAATAAGGCCATTATGAACATAGTGAAACACGTGCCCCTGAGGTCTGGTGGGGCATCTTTTGGCTATATTCCCAAGAGTGGCATTGCTGGATCTTCAGGAAGATCTATTTCCAATTTTCTGAGGAACCTCCAGATTGATTTCCAGAGTGATTGTACCAGTTTGCAATCCCACCAGCAATGGAGGAGTGTTCCCCTTTCTCCACATCCTCACCAACATGTGTTGTCATCTGAGGTTTTGATCTTAGCAGTTCTTATTGGTGTAAGGTAGAATCTCAGGATCATTTTGATTTGCATTTCTCTGATCACTAAGGAGTTTGAAAATTTCTTTAGATGCTTCTCAGCCATTTGAGATTCCTCAGTTGTGAAGTCTTGGTTTAGTTCTATATCCCATTTTTGATTGGGTTGTTTGGGTTTTTGGTGGTGAGCTTCTTGAGTTCTTTATATATTTTGGATATTAGTCCTCTATTGGATGTGGGATTAGTGAAGATGTTTTCCCAATCTGTAGGTTGCTGATTTGTCTTACTGACTATGTCCTTTGCCTAACAGAAGTTTTCCAGTTTCATGAGGTCCCATTTATCATTTCTTGATCTTAGAGCATGAGACATTGGAGTTCTGTTTAAGAAATTTCCCCCTTGCCAATGAGTTCAAGATTCTTTCTCAATTTCTCTTCTGTTAGATTCAGTGTATCCAGCTTTATGTTGAGGTCCTTGATCCACTTGGACTTGAACTTGGTGAAAGGTTACAAGATTGGGTCTAATTTCATTTTTCTCTATACAGACAGCTAGTTAGATCAGCACTATTTACTGAAGATGCTTTCTTTTTTTCCATTGTATATTTTTGGCTTCTGTGTCAAACATCAAGTGTTCGTAAGTGTGTGTTTTTATTTCTGAGTCTTCAATTCTATTCCATTCATCAACGTGAGTATCTCTGTACCAATACCATGCAGTTTTTATCACTATTGCTCTGTAGTAATACTTGAAGTCAGGGATAGTTCCCCCAGCCATTCTTTTATTGTTAAGAATTGTTTTTGCTATTCTGGGTTTTTTGCCTTTCCAGATGAATTTGAGAATTGCTCTTTCCATGTTTCTGAAGAACTGTGTTGGGATTATGATGGAGATTGCATTGGATCTGTAGATTGCCTTTGGTAGGATGGCCATTTTTACTAATATTAATCGTACCAATCTATGAGCATGGGAGATGTCTCCATTTTCTGAGATCTTCTATTTCTTTCTTGTGAGATTTGAAGTTATTGTCATACAGGTCTTTGACTTGTTAGGTTAGACTTACCCCAAGATATTTTATATTATTGTGATGGGAGTTGTTTCCCTAATTTCTTTCTCAGCCTGTTTATCATTTGTATAAAGGAAGGCTACTGATTTATTTGAGTTAATTTTATATCCTGCCACTTTGCTGAAGTTGTTGATCAGCTGGAGAAGGGATTGTAATGCTTATATCAAGAATCTCCTGACTCAAGTTTGTGTAAATAATTCTTACCATTTATTATCTGCCTTGTCAACAAATGTGCATCACCCAATGGATGGGCAAAAGAGGGAATAGGGCAGGACATCCACCAGTCACAGAAAAGAGAAGAGAGAAGGAGATTCAGATCAGCCAGCTGGATGGAGGAATTGGAGACTTGAAGAATGGATCCAAAGAGTCATTTCAACAATAATCTGCAAGTATCATGGGATAGGGCTAGGAGGTAGCCATATTAGCATAGGAGGTAAATTAGATCATTTAGCTGCTCAGCTACTGAGGTACAGTTTTAAACAAATCTTATTTTTTTGTGTGTGTGATTATTGGGGAATAGCATAGGGTAAAGAACTGTCACTGCCTGATAATCCACTGTTTACATTTATATTAAAAATAATTCATTTAGATGCAGAGGTTTTAATAACAGATCAACAAACTTCTATGATGTGTTTAAATTTTAAAAATATACCTGATTTTTGAGAGTTTGTTTTGATTCAACCAAACAGACCAGGCAATCAATGTTTCAGGCTATGGTTTTCAAATTTTTACATTATAGGAGCACTACAGATATTCTTCAATTTTATACCTCATGAAGCATAGCAGATCCAATCTACAGACAAACATTAGGATTGTTAATTTGAAGAGATACACACCAGGCCATTTAAAGTGAAAACAAAAGTAATTTACCCAAGCGAAAGGGCCTAGCAACTATTTCCAGAAGCACAATTACTAACTTTCATTTCTAGACTTGTTTTTAAGGATTCTAAACAAAGATGGTGCCCATTCTAAAACGAGTGTTACTTATAAGATACCTCTCTATACTCTTGGTAATTACCCATATCACTTTGGAAATGCTTTCAATATGCCCAAAGCAATCCTATCCCTCTCTAATGTATTAGCATGCAGAGGAAATATTCACACTCTTGATTTCTTGGTGACATCCCTGGAAATACACTGCACTCTTCATGTCATAGAGACATTCTATGCTCCTTCAATACCAACCTGAACCCAGGGAACCCCTTTGTTGCTGACATGTGATCTCCATGCTTGTCTACCTACTCTGAGTTCTTATCAGGTGCTGACTACATGGCTCAATTGACTGATCAGCTGTTGTCCACATGTTTTTCAGCCAACGATCTTAATCTGCTCTGAGAAAAGAATAGGTATCAATCCTGAGAAGAGTATACACCTCTCTTCTTGATCCCTGAACTATAAACTGTGTTAACCTCCACTACTTTTGAGGAGCTGTGTCTACATGTGAATTTCAACATAGACCCTGTACTTGTCCCCTAGTCATTTCAAGTGCCCTTTATGGCTAACCCCTTCCACAGATAACAATTATACCCTATACCACCTAGTAGTTCATCTATGATCACACAGCATCTTCTCAAGGAAGGCTGTCTTGCTATGAAAACTGATGGCTGTAAGACCTTCTCTTTTACTTTTTTTCTTTATTTTATTTTATTTCTGAGACAGGGTTTCTCTGTGTAGCCCTGGCTGTCCCGGAACTCACTCTGGAGACCAGGCTGGCCTCGAACTCAGAAATCTGCCTGACTCTGCCTCCTGAGTGCTGGGATTAAAGTTGTGGAGCACCACTGCCCGATGCTGTAAGACTTCAAAACTTTGGCCCTGACATTTCTCCAGGGGACTTTTCCGAAGTAGGAAACAAACGCCTTCAAATTAAAAATGAGTCAGTATGTCAGAATGCATGTTGCCTAGGAGAGCCACCAAAATGCTGAAACATGAGTACAAGAAACTCTTCCTGTTTTACTGAGTTTTAACAACATTCTATCCCTGCTAGGAGATCACTGCTCCTACTCTTGGTTATCTTGCACCTAGATGCTGCACAGCCACTAGCAATACCAGATGCCAAATGTGCACACCAAGCTACAAGTCTCCCAACACCTTGTGTTGATAATGGCATGTGTTTATCTTACAGAAACATCATATGACATGTTTTGTCTATGAACTCAATGTTCAGCTCTATAAAACATGGACATTTAAAAAAAGAAAAAGAAAAAAAGAAATGAATGAAGAAAACGAAAAGAAACAAAATAAAACAAAATAAAAGCAGAACTGAAACTGAGTGGGAAGGAATAATAAAAGATAAAAAAAGAAGCGCTTAAGAAGGCAGGGAGGTATGAAAGATGAAGCAAGGAAAGAAAAACGCAAGGAAGAAAAGACCTGAGAAGGTAGTATTTAGTTATATATGTGTATTCTAATGCATATACATTTGTAGTGGGAAATATACAAAAGCAATCCACACTATGTCAGCAGTGCACTGGCAGGCAGGCCAGCCGGTTCTCATCTCATGGAGACTCTGTGACCCTGGGCTCTGAAATCTCTCCATCCAGCTCACTAATTTCCCAGTGGAGGGTTGCTACCATGCCAGCCCCATGCTTTCAAATTCCCATGACCTTTGGGGGTGCACTTCTTGCAAAGCAACACTTTGCTGCTGTACCTTTCCCTCTGGAACCCAGTTGAGTTGCTGCAGGAAGGAAAACACCACACAAACTTAGATCAGAATCAATAGGTAACTCAATCGCTGGGCGCAACAACTAGTATCCTAATGTGTAAGCCATTCTAAGTTGACTCCTCCAATGGCGATTTCTGGCGGATCCAACATCTAAACTGGGGGCCTCTTGTTAGCTACATATTGTCCTCCAAGCTCCTCTGTCCAAAAGCAAGACTTCTTTTCCTGCCTCTACTCTTCCCCTCTCCAACCCAGAAGTCCTGCTTTACTCTTTGCCCAGTGATTGGTTCCTAGAAATTTTTATTCTTTGGGGCAAGGTTCACAGGAAATCACCTGAGTACATGGTGATTCACTCCTCTCCCAGGCAGCCCCTCTTGGGGAAGTGGAATTAGCATCAAAATACAAACAGCCCCAGGGCTATCCACAACATACATTTATTTATAGAATGACAATTAGAATAGAGGTCATTAATATGCAGGAAAGGGAATATAGGTTGTCTCCTAGGAACATGAAAAGATTATTTTGTTGTGATCTATTTAATCTAAAAAAAGATGAAAAATATCATGACGTAACAAATTGTAAGAACAAAAGGCTCAGGGTGGAGTTAAGTCCAGCGTGTCTTCCCACAGTCCCCCAGGCTGGTGGGGGCTATATGAAGCTGCAAGGGCACAGCCCATGGGTAGGGGAGGGGGTCATTCCTGTGGAACAATGCAGCTGGCAGAGTTCCCAGGCTCTAGGCAATGCAGATGCCACCAGCTGCTTTAGGAGAGCTGGAAACAAATGGGGTCACAGAGCACCGCAGGCATTCCACCACAGGACCCAGTTGGGTGGCTTGGGCACTGACTTGATGCCTCTGCTTGAGTGAATGGGTGCCATCTGGAAGGACTGAGACATCTTTGGTGAGAGACTAGACAGGGCTCCTTAATCGTAGGCCAGATCCCTCACTTCCCATGGCGGATCAAGATGAATACAGACAGTCCACAGTTCCAAGGTGCTCACAGTCATTGTGGAGAGTGTAGTGGATGAGATCACACCCCCGACCTCTGGGAGGGGAGAGGTAGAAATATTAACTGGCCAGGGGCATGGCTAAGTCTCTAGTCGTCTCATTAACATGGGACTGGCTTGGGGCTGTGTGGCCATGCCTCTACCTGAGGAGGGATTTGGGGTGGGTTAGGGGTCTGACAACAGGTACTTCCCATTGGCTTAGTCTGAGAGTTTAAGGATACCTTATCTGCATGTGGGAGGGCTTGGTGTGCTGCTCTTATGTGACAGACCTCACATGACAAAATCTCTCTACAGGGGGCCTTGGGGGTTGTAGCTACTTGATAGGAGCCAAGGGCCTCCCAGGAGCATTGACAAAACTCTTTCCAGTCCCTTGCAGGGCAAGCCCCACTGGGTCACCCCAGATTAAGCCTGTGCCAGGGGCCAGGCTGCGTGTCACAGTCCACCGCCCCACAACAAATTGTTTCCTTTCCCTGGCAAAACTATTTCTCCCATTGGTAGACTGTGCTTTCTGTTTCTCAAGGGTTAGGAATTCTAGAGCTCTGCATGCCTCTGGAAAGAGAGAAAGAAAGTAATCAGATTGTAATAACAAAACTAAAATAAAAAAAAAGAACTTGCAGTGTAATGACTATGAAGCCTCAGCTCAAAGGACAGAGGCCACAATATGAAACTCATGTTGTGTCTCCAGGAAATGAGCTGAAAGCATGTTTGAAGAACTGAGAGATCAGCAAGAAATACTGACTGAGGCTATGTGAAATAGGGATCTCTCTAGTTTCTTACAGGAACAGAGGAATGGTGCCCAGGTATGTTTTCCTCTTCCTTAAGTTTCATATATAGAACTCTAGGTAGCTATTCATTTATGTCCTTGTTAAACATGGCCACAGGAACTGGTAAACTGATTTGTTTTTCTATTTGGTGGGTAAGGTTCAAGCCCTTCATGCCTTCAGAAACTACACTGACCAATAGGTGTTATGCCCAGATTGTAAAGATCACAAAGAGACACCAGGAATCACAACCTGATGTAAGCACATGAGAGTCTTTATTCAAGCTCAAGCTTGGGCCACCAAGAAGGAGATTGACCCCTAGGTCTAAGTGAAGGGTTTTTTTTTTTTTAATTTTTGATACTTTATTTACATTTCCGATGTTTCCCCTTTTCTGGGTCTCCTCTTTGGAAACCCCGTATCCCCTCCCCCTCCCCGCCTCTGTGAGGGAATTCCTCCTCCCACCTACCCGCCCACCCATTCCCATATTCCCACCTTGACATTCCCCTTTACTGGGGCCTCTAGCACCCTCAGGCCCAAA
>CM052717.1:36746374-36765472 GCA_028551405.1 Uromys caudimaculatus | reverse complement strand
ACACACACACACACACAGGTAGCAGCCACCATCTATACAAGTATGGTGTATTACATAGCAATAAAAGATGAGTGTCATATAGACAAAATCCACACATAGCCTGGTCCCTATGTCCTTAAATCTGGCTGACCAAAAGGAAGCAGTTTTCATTAACAGTTAGGATGAAACCCCATAGCATCCTTCTGTCTTCTGAGGATATTGCTGTTGGAAGGCTTGTTGCCATGGTACCCGTAAACTTGCAAGGGCTAATAACATTTAGATATGATGTATTTAGGAAAAATATCTTAAAGTATATTTTTGGAAGCTATGTTTAGAATTTTCATGGAAACTTGATTAATAAGTACATGAATTATTTTCAGCTCCATGTTTACCTCTTATATTTTTACAAACTTAAGCCTTAAACAAACAGTATGACATTTTAATCCGTTTTCCTTGTAAATAGCATTGCTGATCTCCATGAGAGCACCTTCCTTTCACCTAGCTCATATCTTTAAAGATTATTTTTTTTTAAGTAGCTCTACTACAGAACAGTGTGATTTTTTTTTTTTACTGCCTATTTCATTCACCATTGGTATGCTTTTATTTTCTACAAGATGATTAAATGAGAAGACATTAATTATATACGATCAAAAGCATCAGCATAATATTATAAACTATGCATACCACGCCATGAAATATGACAACCCATAAAGGAATTGGAGTCCAAGGTCCCGCCTTGAAATGGGGCTAGTGAAAATAGAGTTTTCAGACCTAAAGAAGTGTTTGTAGTGAAATACATCCTTCCAGATGGATCACCGAGTTGTTTCCCTGAGCTTTCGTTTTTACCTGTTTGGTAGCTAAGTAGATTTGGATTGCACCGATATCAAAGGAGGCTTTTGAATGCTGCTCGCACCAGGTGAATGAGTGCTAACAATGATGCGGCGGACAGCCCAAGTCTTAGAAAACACAATCTGTTTCATTGGGTTGTTAGCATTTTCACAGAATGTCAACATTAACTTAATAGTTATGTATATATATCGGTCTGTTCTCTGGATCTGTGTGTTCACATAGACATCCATGCTTCTAAAGTGTGCATTTATTTCTAATCCAAGGAAGCCATAAGTTTAAAGCTTTCACTTTGGGTGGTTGGACTGGCACAAGTTCTTCAGCCTCCTGTACTTTAAACTGTATCTGTCTAAAATTCCAGATTTCTCTAGATAGAAATGCCGCTGCTTGTGGGAAATAGTTACATGCCTGTTAATTTGGGTGATTATGACCCTCCCTCTAACTTGACTTTTCAGTAAGGCTTTGGAAAAACAAATGCCAATACGTATGAGGCTTTACATCCAGAGCCTCATCCCCAGGCCTAGGGATGCAGAACAGAAGCACAGCGAGCCACTGGCCTGAAAAGGGATTTAATCCCTTTAGTTTACAGTCTTGTAGAGACTTGGTATGTTTAAAGGTTCAGGATGGGAAATGTTTTAAATTAAAAAAAGAACATGTGACTATATCCCATTGTCTGCCACGTGGATGAAGTCTTACCTAAAAGGTAAGTACGTGGGTCAACACGCTCAGAAAGGGTTTGCGGACTGTTTGGCTCTAATGTTTGAGCTGATGCTGTGTAGGAGAGAAAGGGAGCAATTCAACTGAACTGATAATTATCTCCCAACTACAGGGCACTGGACGTTAGGTGAGTGTGTTGAGGATGCCTGGGTACAGAAGTCAGCCTCTACTTAATGAATTGTGACAGCCTTTTAAGGTCACAGTGTGAATGTTGTAGATGGAATTTCGTCCTCATATGTTTGCTTCATATTTTTCTTAGTACTTGGATTTTTCCCCCTGCCCCATAGTGAGGAAAATGCCTGGAGACTAGATACTACTTTCTGGTCATACTTTTGCCCATTTTTAATACCTCCATAGAAGGAGTATCTTTTTTCTGCCTCAGGAAACTAATAAAAACCTGAACGACTTCCATTTTTAAGTGCTGTCTAAGCTGCTGTATCTATGTGGCCTGTTTATTACGGAAGGGTACCTCCTGACATTCAGGGCCTGCTCTGAATTCCTTCTGTTTTTCTCTATTCAGAGCAAGTTGCAAAGATTTTCAAATTTACAAGCATTTATTAGCTCGCTCTTCAGTGGATGGTATGTGTTTAAAAGTTAGCTTGTTTTAATGAGAACAGGCTCATGGGTCACTCCTATGCATATATCTACCCTGTATCCACTTTGAAGCTATGATAGCATTACTGAACAAGAATGACAATTTTATACATTTCTCTTGCTTAAAGTGAGGATAGAAGTATGTGAATATGTTTTTTTAATCTCATTTTTAAGATAGTAGCTATGTAAAAAGGCAAAATACTACAAAACTTTCTTTAATCAAAATGTTCAGAACAAACCAGTCTGTAACTGATTCTGTCAGTTATTACTTTCTAGTTTCCCATAATGTGCTAATCTGCTTGAACTCTGGGAAAACTCTGTGGATGTGGTACTGGGGTCCCATTGTCTGAAATGGGATTAACTTAAAAGGATGCTGACAGGAAGTGGGGACGCAGCTCGTTGTAAGAGCATCGTGTGTAAGACCCTGGGTTCAAACCCTAGCACCTTGAAAACGTTATGAACAAGAAAGGAAGAGCTCAGCTTTGACCGCAGCAGTATTGCTGGCTTTCCTTGTGATGAAAGCACTTTATCATTATAAGGCTTTCGGTTTCTAATAAAATCGCCTCTCGCACTATAATGCAGTGGTTCTCAACCTTCCTAATGCCGCCATCCTTTAATACAGTGACCCGTGTCATGGCAACCCCCAACCATGAAATTATTTAACTGCTTCTTCATAACTGTAATTTTGTTACCGTTATGAGTCATAGTGTAAATATCTGATATGCAATCCCCTCGGAAGGGACAGTCAACCAACCGTAAAGGGGTCACAGCCCACAGGTTGAGAACCACTGCTATAATGACATCACACCTCTTGACCAACATTTGGTAAGCTCGGCCTTCGACTTGCCATTACACACTAGGATGATACTAGTCTCTGTGGGATGACTGGGTGAATACAGCCTCCCTATTGCCATTAATACACACGGATATAAAGATTGATCTTTGTGATTAAAGCACTTGATGAAGCAGTCACTTGCCAGGTGATTCGTTCTCAAGTGACGAAGAATCATTTTGCAGTGTGTTATTAAAATTCAGAAGTGAGCGGAAGGTGCCTTGGCCTGAAGGGCACACAGCAGACACTGGAAACAGCCTTCTGATGATAATGTGCTTTTCTTCTTCTTATGCCCTTCAGCCTCCACCATTCATGTGACTGGCTAACCTCATTATTAATACTTTCTTATCATTTTACAAGCTTCGGGAAGGACGAGCGTGGTGTCAGCTTGCTTAACAATAACATTGCTTTGCTTGTTCTACTATTCTCCATTAGGGGAGAATTTCGATCGTCAGGCCAGCCTTCGGCGGTCTCTAATTTACACAGACACTCTGGTAAGACGACCGAAGAAAGTCAAAAGGAGAAAGACTATTTCAGGAATCCCTGACATCATTCAGAAGGAGCTAGGTATGGCTCACCAGCATTGCATTCTGTCACCCTCCCTTGCTGCTCGAATAGACCACACTAACCTCATGTGGTGCTATCAAATCCGCACGTCCTGATAGCCAGCCTCTGGAAGGGATCTTAGGTGAATGTTGCATCCTGTGCCATGGAGCTGCTTTGGTAAAGGATGGGGAGAGGGTTGTGGAAACTTAGAATTTCATTATCATCTCCAGGGACCTCGAACATTGGTTATAGCTATGATTCAGTTTATTTTTCATCTAGATCTTTTATTTGGATCTTGGGTTCTCACAGATTCTAATCCTGGCAATGCTGGTAGTATGTTGTCTTTAGGGGTAGCAGTCTGAGGTGATTTAATGGTAAATGTCAGTGCTAGAGAAAGTGGTTCCTGACGTGAGTTTGATTCCTGGAACTAACATAGTGAAAGGAGAACCAGCCCCCCAAAGTTCTCTGACCAACACATGTGTGCCACAGCGCATATGTCATAAGTACATTTAACAGAAGTATAAAATATGATCATATATGTTGATAATACCTCCATCTAAAGCAAACAATTTCACAGCTTCTTTTGTTTAACTTAGAAACAAAGCAGGCTGGTGGAGTTGCTTGGCTCACTGCTGCTTCCCCGTTATGTTCATGCTCATCTTCCCATATGCTGTATAATGCTTTCATGCACCTCCTGCAATCATTTTCTCCCCTTGTGTATCAATGGTGCCAGCAGGAGAGACTGCAGGATCAGCTTAGCACACTCCAGCAGCAGGCTGCTGGGGTTTGAATCCCAACTCTCATTCATTCCCTGAGGGGTAACCATACACACATAGCTCCACCTCTCCAGACCCCCCCTTCATTCCATGGGATTGATGGGATGGCGACCTTAACAGGGTTCATTGTTTGAGGACCAAATATTTCCAGGATATACTTGGTCCCTGGCACACTGTAATGGGCACTGTTATTTTGGGGCATAATGTTACTGTCTTGAAATTCACTTCTTCACGTTTGTCTAGCCTTTGGACTTCCTTTATAATATTTACTTTAACCTGATGGCCTTTTGTTTTGGTTTGGCTTGTTTTTTTAATTATTTATTTTTATTTTATGTGCATTAGTGTTTTTGCCTGCGTGTATGGGGGTGTCAGATCTTGGAGTTACAACTGTGAGCTGCCATGTGGGTGCTAGGAATTGAACCCGGGTTTTCTGGAAGAGCATTCAGTGTTCTTAACTGCTGAGCCAATTCTCCAGCCACCTAACCTGATGCTTTGATTTACTTTTATTTACTGTTGAAGGTTACACTTGAGAAATGCAAGAATCATTATCTCTGAGATTGCTTACAGGTCTTTTAGTCAAAATGAGCTTATCCTAACAACACTGATATATTAATTACAGCACCTTGAGATCCTGTTTTAGCTACCAAGGCTACAGAGATTGCATGCACTCATTTTTCTCCAGGGTCACAGTTTAAATACCTTGTAGAAGGAAAGGCAGACCCACTCTTTCTTGACTGGCATTTTCTCCTTTGCTGGCATCTGGAGAAACACCTGGGAAAGAAGAGTAGTGCTTTGCCTCTAGTAGCTTCAGTGATCTGGTTCCAGTTCAAGGGTTTAAAACCAAAGGCAGGGTCTGGAGAAATGACTTGGAGGTGAAGAGAGTTTACCTCTTTGATTTCACTCAGACTGGGTGGCCCATAACTTCCCGGGACCGCACAGCTCTGACCTCCATGGGCACTTCAATCTCAGGTACATAGCCCCTGCATGCCTATGCCCCACACAATAAAAATAAAACAAAGAACAACAGCAGCAAACAAAAACAGAGCAAAGGCAGAAGGCGGGGTAGCGATTTGCACTTGGAAGGTTAAAGCAATGGAGTTGCCATTGGCTACAGAGTAAGACCCAGCACTTGGGAGGCTGAAGTAGAATTTGCTATTGCCGTGGTATAAAATAAGACCCTGTCTCCAAAACAAAACCAAAAACAACAAAAAAGCAAAACAGACAAAAATCATAAAAGGACAACAACAAAACAAGCAAGGCTAACTTGCACTGATGGAATTCTCAAGTCTGTCTTTGGTTCAGACACATGGTATCTGAGCCCTCCATGAACTGTTCTTGCTTTAGAACTTATCTGGGTCTGCTTCTTTCAAGCCTTATCTCCTCTTGAAGTTACAGGTCATGCATGTGGGAAAACAATCAGTATTCGTTTGAGCAGCAGTTGTTTAATGGGACTGGTCTCTTGTAATGCTCAGGTAACTTTTCTTTATGAACTGGCCTTTTCAGAAGATATGCCTCAAAGGAGTGACCAGAGAACCAGGCAGTTGGGGTCTTTGTAAGCTCAAAGGCAACTTAGGTTGCCTTTCCAACCAAAATAGCAGTTTCTAGGTGATTTTGTGCAGTGTGTAAGGATAGTTTGGCCACAATAAAGATGCTTATATGTACAAATATTCTATATGAATTGTCCTCTGATGTCTGTTATATGAAGCCTAAAACCTGAGAGTTAGGATTTTGGGGGAGGAATTGATTTATTTTATTGTTTTATGTATATTAATAATTTGCCTGCATAAGTGTGCATTGACAACATATATGCCTGGTGCCTGTGAAGGTCAGAAGGGAGCATCCTATCCCTTGGGACAAGAGTTCTTTTAGATAGTTGCAAGCTACTGTGTTCGATGGGAATCGAACCTGGGTACTGTGTAAGAACAACAGGTGTTCTTAACTAGGGAGCCAGCTCTGTGGCCTGAGAACTAAACTCTTTAGTCGTTTCCATTATTGACCAATCAGGAAGAGCCATAGCTCAGCTGTTCATTTGATCTTCTGAAAAGATTCGTCCATCCAGGGCAGTCTCCTGTTCTGCCATTATAATACTGTTTTTAATTGGTGAAGAGTTTCTTTCCCTTTCGCATGTGACTCTGGATTAGCGCTGGTGCTGGAGGGAAAGCCACTTTCCCCGTTGTCTGTTCTACAACCTTTCCTACGGGAAGAGACAACTGTATTACCAAGGGTCAGTGACATGCTTGGATGACAGCTAGTGGGGTACTGGGTCTGAAAACCAGGGAGTGACTCAGGCCTGGGATCCTGCTTCTCCGAAGATCAAGGCAGGAAAGGAACAAGTCCGAGGTCTTCTGGGAGGACAGCAGGAAGTCAGGGCCAGTTTAGATAGCTTAGTGAGACTATTTCAAAGTCAATACAAAGTTAGGTGAGGGGACCTGGGACTGTAGCTCAGTGTCAGGGGACTTTCCTTGCATGTGCAAGTTCAGGGTCACCTCACCAACACAGAAAGTGTGAGGCAAGTCTTGAGCTACGACGGAAGGAAACTGGCTATAAAGAAGCAATTAGATAACAGCTCTTTTTTAAACTTTTTAGTTCTTAATTTTTTTCATACAATATATTTTGATGATATTCCTTTTTTTTTTTTTTTTTTTTTTTGGTTTTTCAAGACAGGGTTTCTCTGTGTAGCCCTGGCTGTCCTGGAACTCACTCTGTAGACCAGGCTGGCCTCGAACTCAGAAATCCGCCTGCCTCTGCCTCCCAAGTGCTGGGATTAAAGGCGTGTGCCACCACTGTCTGGCAATGATATTCTTATTCTTCTAGACCCTTCCCGGCTCCTTAGCCATCCATCATGTTCTTTCTCAAAACAAAACAAAGCGCACATGCATGCACACACAAATACACACTCACACACACACACGCACACACACACACACATACACACACACACACACACGCACCACCACCATCATCACCACCAATAACAACATGGAGTCCATTTTGTGTTGGCTGACTGCTCCTGAGCTTGAGTATAGTGACCCATTGTCACTCCATTAGAGAAATCTAATTTTCCCTCTCCTACCAGTATCTATTGGGCAGAGCTTCTTGGTTGGTGTGGGAGCCTGGGTCCACTCCCCCATCTCAGTGCTGGGATCCTATTTGTCTTGGAGCTGTGCAGGCCTCTTGTATGCTGCCACAGTCTCGGTGAGCTCATATGGACATCAATCCTGTTGTGTCTAGAAGACATTGTTCCTTAGAGGCACCCATCACTTCTGATCCTTACAACCTTTCTGCATCCTTTTCTGAATAGCTCCCAGGGTTTTTTTGGGGGGCAGGGGGGTTAATGAAAACATTCCACTTAGGACTGAGTCTCCAAAGTCTCTCCCTCTGCACATTGTCCAGTTGTGGGTCTCTGCGTTAATTCCCATGTACGTAGGTTGAGCAAAGCACTCATCTATGGGTATAGTGGTCTATCAGTAGGAGTCATTTAATTGCTACATTCCTTTAGCTAGTAGTAGGTTTTCTTGGCCACTTTAGCAGTGTCAGAAATGGATTCCATCTCATATTCTAGTCAGCAAATGGTTGATTACTCTCATAACATTTACACCAGTGTATCTTGCAGGCAGATCACTGTCGTAGCTCAGAGAGCTCATAGCTGGGTGACAATGGTAATCCTTATTCTTTGGGTAGCATATATAGTACTTTGTACTGTAAACATTATTCCTTAAAAGTGAAGATTCTAGTTGGGTACCAGCTTGATCTCTCCATGTTTAATGCCGTAAGTATGTAGTGTCTTCAACAGCAGGGTCTTACCTTCAAGGTGTAGAAGGTAACCAACAATATTGGCAGTAGCCCATGATGTTTAGTAGGGGTAGACGGTCTGAAAGACCCCTTTGGCCAGGAACTCAAAAAGGTATAAGCAACTTCTAGTACTGGGATTTTTAATTGGTAGTATGTGATGTCTAGTTGGGGCATTCTCTCCTGTATTATAGGGTAACTACATTTAAACTCCTTTTATATATCTGTCTGTCTGTTTGTCTGTCTAAGCTTCTACAGTAGTAAGTTTCCATATGGCTTTTCACAAGGCTTTTATTTTATTTTATTGGCTACTGAGATCGGTGCATAGAATGAGAAGTAACCCTTGTTATGGTTCTCTTTAGCAAAAATTTTATCTTTATATATTTTAAATTCAAATAAATTCCATGACCTCTGGTGGCACCTGATTGGCTGACCTTTATTCCTACTTCTCCATTTGTAGTTAGGTTTTGTTTGTTTTCTTTTTGTTTGTTTATTTAACCACATAGCATTCATTTTTATAACACCTTTAAGAAAGCATTGTTATTTTAATAAGAAAGCTGTGACTCAGCTATAGATGGTGAAGCATTGTCTTAGCTCTGTTTTCAGGAGCCTAGGATGGCTTCACACCTTAAATTTTAACCTAAGGCATCAGGTTTTCGTTTGTGGCATTTGAACAGGGCAATGGTGGTGGCTGAAAATCTACCACAAACCTATGCGGATTTATGGGGAAAGAGTTGCGTATTTTTCCACTCTTTTTGAACCATCACCCCATGCTCATAGGAATCAAGCCCTGGACTGCACATGCTAGGAACAAAAGAATTCTATCAGCAAACTAAAACTGTATCTACAGCTGACTTCTATGGTATTGAAGGAAAAGGACCTGGAATGATGGGAAATTGAGATATCCGTTACCTATGTGGTCAGCCTCCTGCCTTCCCCATTACCAAGTGCTAGACATTTTTTTGTGCCTTGTAATTTTCTATCCTTAAAGTAGATATTTACCTTCTGTTCCTGCCCACTTGCCCCCTCCCTCCCTCTCTCCCTCCCTTCTTTCCAGGAGTAAGAAGTCGTTTTTTTCAAGATCCAAATTTATATGACCATGGCCCAGGAACACAGATTTTCATGTTCCAACATGGAAGTAGTGTCAGGAAGTTTTACATTTTTGCAGAATAAAGACTCTCATAAATCATGCCAAGTTTAAATCTATTGGTGAGTGTGCCAGAGAGGTGGTCACAGCCGTGTAGAGAGCGCTTCTCCATACACTGCACTTGCTGTCTTTATGATACTCTTAGCTTTTGGGTTGGTAGAAGTTAGTGGTCTGGTAACTTAATAGATTCCAAAGGGTTTTTATCTAGTAGTCCCGGGTTGTTAGTTCCAGCACAGAGACAGGCAGGGAATGGCTGTTCATGGGGCTAAAGCTTCTGGATCTGCAACATTCTGACCCTTCCGCATCATTGCAGTCAATCAGTTTTGCAGAAATGCCTTCTTTCCGGGCATCCTCATGGATAGTTCCTCTTATTGACCAAGTACCACATGTTGAGCATGCAGGGGCGACATATTATTTATTAAATATTATAAGGTCTCTCTTAGGAGGCTCGTTCCAAGGGTCTGATGTCGATGAGGCTGAGTTGTACCACTTTCCCTCTAAGAGATGCTTTTTATATATGTCTATGTGACTGTTTTTGGTGAATCCCTGGCAGAGGGTAGAGAAAAGTGTTAGGCCACCTTTGCTAACAGCACTGGTGTAAAATGAGTCTCCATGGTCACAGTGAAGATAGGGCTTTTTTTGTTAGGGAGCCTTCCTTGCACTGTGACATCTGTGAGATTGATGAGAACACATACACACACACACACACACACACACACACACACACACACACGCACGCACACACACACACACACACACACACACGCCATTGGGGACATGTCCATATGATGGTTATGTTTTGTGGGGCAGGGGAAATTCTTGTGAACCCCATCCCAACCCTGTCCTTCTGTAGGTAGCCAATAGTGCCCAGAAAAGCCTGGGTCTTGATTCCTTTAGTGTTTATTTCCAAAGCATACCTGATGACCTATAACTTGTCGCTTTCCATTTAATTTGAGTAGGAAAAAAAAATCACTTTTTTTTTTTACTACTTTCTCTATTTAAATTAAACTTACCTTTTAAATTTTCATATATGTACTGTATATATACTATTTCCCCCTCTTCCTTCCAACTGTTCTCATGACTCGCATTCCATATTCAAGGTTTCTTTTAAGTGTGTGTATGTGTATTATACACTTATGAATATGTAGATACATCCTGCTGAGTTCATTTAGTGTTGCTCTTTCATGTTCTAAGGACTGACCCCTTGGTGTTGGATAACCACTTGGGGGTTCATACATGAGGATGACCCCTCTCCCAGCAGTCATTAATTGCTCTTCATCTAGGGGTGGGGCCCCCTGAGATTTTCCCATCCACGTTGGCACATCAGCAGGTATTCTCATTGTTTGAGTTTTAGCTAGGCAGTCATATTATTGAGATTTCCTGGATGAAGCAGGGCATAATCCTGAAGCAGACTTCCTGGTCTTGGCTCTTACAACATCTTCACCGGTCTTCTTAGATGCTCCTGAGCCTTGGGGCCTGGGTGGTGGTGTGTGTGTATATCGGCTGTGTCCGGTATCCCACAGTTAGTTGTTCTCTGTATTTCAACTAGTTGTGGATTTCTTTAATAGTCTTCTACTGATACAAAAAAAAATCTTCTTGGATATGAGCTACACCTATCTGTGAGTCTAAGGATAAATATTTAGAATGTAGTCAGTAATTATGTCAGTTTAGGAAGTGGAAATAGTAGGTTCTCCTTTAAAATCTGTGACACCTTCACTAGTTACAGATAACTGATCAGGTTTAAGTACTGGTCCTCAACTCCTTCCTACTTAGTAGCCTGGTCCTCAGCTCCTTCCTGCTAAATAGCCCTTATGAGCAATGAGATAGCATTGGTTACCACTAAGATGCTAGTGCCACTGTTGCATCTTTAGGGATATTTTGCCATGCTGATTATTGTCGCAGTTTGTTAAGTACCACAGCTGGCTAGGACTGTTGGTTGCTTTTCTCCTTTGGCAGCTTGCATAGCACCTTTTAGTCCTCTGAAGGGTAGTCCTCAAAGGAGGCTTTCAGTTTAATTCCTCCAAGTCCTGTGTTCAAAGTGTGTGATGTCTTCAACAATAAAAACTTGCCTTCAACTTCTGGGAGGCAACCAGAGGCAACAGCAATACCTTATATTGTTTGGGGAGTTACTTGGACTCTCTGACCAACAGCTTGAAAGGAGGTTTCTTATGAAGGATTTTGTTAGTTAGTCTATAGCTCATTGGGGGAGCATTATTACCCCAAGTGCTACATATATGTGTGTGAGATATATATATATCTCACACACATATGTTATATATGGTTTTACGTGGGACCGTGGATTTGATACTCTTTTTACAAATTTGGTTTGTACTAAGGATTGATTTATTTCTTAGTGTGCTTTGGATATGTTCCTGGCTTTGCCATTGTTTTTAAAGCTCTGTTCTTTTCTGCGTAGCTTGTCATCTGTTTATTTACAGTTACAGTTTTTGTAAAATGTAAAATATGATCCTCTATGGCTATTTCAAACAATATAGCCTTTCCCCCACCAGATGACAGAGCAAAGTACTGCATTTTAGTGTTAAGATGCAAACACAGATCTTAGTGTTTTTAATATTTCCTCCCTCCCCATTTAAAGATCCTTCTGGCTTTCCCTAGTTTCCCCTTCATATGATCTGTAACCCTCAAACCCAAGATGATGCAGTGATACATGTCAGCATCATGTTAAAGAATTTTCATATTTTACACTCTAATAGAATTATTTTGTTGGTATATGATTAATTTGTCTGTTCTCCCCATACATATTTCTTGTTGAATGAAAAATAAAATGTGGGACCATGGATTTGATACTCTTTTTACAAATTTGGTTTGTACTAAGGATTGATTTATTTCTTAGTGTGCTTTGGATATGTCCTGGCTTTGCCATTGTTTTTAAAGCTCTTTTCTTTTCTGCGTAGCTTGTCATCTGTTTATTTACAGTACCAGTTTTTGTCGTCTGTCCACTTCTTGTTTTATCTCTACTCGCCTTGCTTTCTTTCCCCCTTTGAACATACCACTCACTGGTTGGTTGTAAACTCCAAGACATAAATATCCCTAATGTGAGGAAATGTTCCCTGGATCGGTTCCTCTAGCTCTTCCCCCAACCAGAACACATAGCAGATTGCTGTTGAATTTTGAATGTCACCAACAGACAGATGAGAATGGCTTAAGATGGATAATGAAATGCTTGAAACACAGATGGGCTCATAAATCAATTTTCATTTTCTTAGGACTTCCTTCTGACACAAAGAATCAATGTAATTAACACTGGTTTCAGACCATTATCATCTGAGTGGTATCTCTATGGCCCTATTCCCTAAGCTCCATTTATTGGATGCCTGCTGGATGCAGTACTTTGGTCTGTCACTTGGTGGGGGAAAGGATACATTGAAGTCTTGGGGTTTTGGTGGTGGTGTTGGTGTTGGTGGTGTTGGTGGCGGCAGCGGTGGTGTGCGTCTGCACGTGCAAGCGTGCATGTGTCTGATGGGTGTGGGGGGGGTGTGGAGATGTAGTATGGAGATGGAGCCTACAGGAGCCATCCACCTTGATTATTGAGACAGGTGTCGCTGGTCTGGATTTTACCAAGTAGGCTAGGGAGGTTGCCCAGTGAGCCCTCCCATTCACCTGTCTTCACCTTCCTAGCCAAGGTTGCTATGCTAAGCCCGCCATCCTGGGTTGTCTGTGTGGTTTTAGGGACTTAAAGTTAGATCTTTAAACTTGTGTGACAAGCACTTTACTGACCTTGGGTCCTGTTTGTTTGTGGAGACAAGGTGTCAGTGTATAGCTCAGACAGTCCTACCACTCAAGATTGTCTGCCTCTCCCTCTCCATGATGCAAAAATTACTTATTTGAAAAGCAAATCTTCCACAGTACTCAGTAACCATGGCCTCAAAGGGGGCACCCAAGAATTCCATGTGCATTATTCATGTTAGAAGACTTAAAGTGCAAATTAAGGAGAAAAGTACATGAGATTGAGGGCAGAGGTTTTAGGAGATACCAGGAATGGTTAAGCTCAATTGGGTACTAAATCAAATAGAAAAGCATTGTAGGGTTTTGTTGCTGATAGTGTCTTTTTTTTTTGTCTTGTTACAACAGAGTCAGAGGGCGCTGAGGGTACAGGTGATATAGTAATCTATGGATTTTTATTTTCAGGTAACAGGCCTCTTTCTGCTTTATCTCCAGCATCAAGCACTGGCCAAGATGATGGTGGTAGTGCCCATTCGCTGGACATCCCAGACTGCTACTCTCCATTAGAAACACTTGATAGCTATCGGTCCACCAGGCAATGCTCGAGAACCAGGGACTCCAGCTGTCAGACCGAAGATGTGAAAGTCATCCCACCATCAATGAGAAGGATCAGGGCTCACAAGGGGGTAGGCATTGCTGCTCAGATGAGCCACCTCTCAGGTTCCTCTGGCAACATGTCTGTGCTGAGCGACTCAGCTGGTGTTGTGTTCCCATCTCGCCTCAATAACGATGCTGGTTTCCACAGTCTTCCGCGCACTGGCACACGAGCAAGCACCTATTCACTGGAGGCAAGGATGGGTGCCCTGGGCTCTGCTGAAGATACGGATGACACTTTCCCCTACCAGGGCGGAAACTCACAGGGGCACGAAAACTTTGCACACTTAGGAGGTACCTTGAGTACTGGGATGCTTTCAAGGCCCAAATCCCAGCAGCTGAGGTTCTCAGAGAGTCCAGCATGTGTGGTTTCACCTCATGCAGCCTACTCTACCAGCGTCATCCCAAATGCCACGCTTCTGTCCTCCTCAGAGGTTATTGTCATTCACACTGCTCAGAGCACAGGACAGCTGGACAGTAGAATGCCCGGCTCATCTTCATACTCAAAGATAAAACCCAGAGACCATCCCATACCCAGATGTTCTGTGAAAGATGACCATCAGTCCCCCCGTCATCACTGGAATGAGGGTCATATCATTCATTCACAGGCTTTAGCCTCCTCTGCCCCCAGTGCCACCACACTGTTATCCCTCCATGATTCAGAGGTCTCTCTAAATGCCCCAGCAAATAGGGAGAATGGATCCCAAGCCATAGTCTATCATTGTAGAAACAACCTGAGCTTTCCTGACCACCCTCCAGATGTGGATGGCAAGAGCGAGTGTAGTTATTCCAGGAACAGAGGATATGGCCGTTCTGAGCCCTGGGAATATAAAGCCTCCAGCAATGGGCGGGCATCTCCGCTGAAGCCACACCTGGCAACTCCTGGTTGCTCTACTCCCACAAGCAACATGAGCAGCTGCAGTTTGGACCAAACATCTCTCAAGGAGGATGTCAGGTCCCTGTATTCAGAGGACCACGATGGTTACTATATGACCACTCACAGTGATTCTAGACACGAGGCTGGGAACTTGTACAGTATCAATGATGCCTTTGGGAACCCCAGGCGCAGCATGGTCAATGTGTTTGATGGAAGGGCTCAGAGAAGCCAAAGGGATCAGGCCACTCACCAGGATAAAATCCTTACGAGAAACATCTCTCTGAAGAAAGCAAAGAAACCACCCCTGCCACCATCTCGGACAGATTCTCTTCGAAGGATTCCCAAGAATAACCAGACAAATGGGCAGGTGCTCAATGAGAGCCTGATCGCCTCACTCCAGCATTCCCTGCAGCTAAGCCTACCTGGCAAGAGCAGCAGCTCCCCTTCCCAGAGCCCCTGCAGTGACTTTGAGGAACCCTGGCTCCCCAGGTCCAGAAGCCAGAGCATCGTTAGCGAGGGAAGTAGCTTGATCTCCACCACTACTCCCAACGTGTATTCTCTGTGCGGGGTCACTCCATCTCAGAGCGACACAAGCAGCGTCAAGTCGGAGTACACGGACCCTTGGGGCTACTACATTGACTACACAAGCTTGCAGGAAGATCCAGGGAACCCGACAGGGGGCTGCTTAGCCAACAGTGAGGCATCAGCTGGAAATGGGCCAGTACGCCACATCCAGGAGGGGTCAAGAGTCCAAGCGCCCCAAGTGCCGGGGTGCTCAGTTAAACCAAAGATCACCTCACCAGAGAAGTCACAGAGAGTCACCTCTCCATCCAGTGGGTATTCCAGCCAGTCGAATACACCCACAGCACTCACCCCCGTGCCTGTGTTTTTAAAATCAATGTCACCAGCAAATGGGAAGGGGAAGGCCAAGCCCAAGGTACCAGAAAGAAAATCGTCTCTGATCTCTTCTATGTCCATCTCCTCATCATCCACTTCTCTCTCCTCTAATACTTCTACCGAAGGAAGTGGAACCGTGAAGAAACTGGATTCAGCCCTGGCCTCGGCCCTTCCTCCTCTTCCCCCTCTGCCTTCTCCCTGTCTGGCAGACAAGTCCCCTTTTCTTCCACCTCCTCCTCCTCCTCTAGCAGATTGCTCCGAGGGCTCTCCTCTGCCGCCCTCTCCCGTGTTCCCCCCTCCACCACCAGAAGCCCTTGTTCCCTTCTGCTCCCCCACTGACAGGTGCCTTTCTCCTTCTCCCACAGCAGTTAGCCCCTCTTTTCCAAGATCCTCACCTCCCTTGCCAGCACCTCCACCTTTCTTGCCCTCATCAGAGCCCCCACCTGCTCCGCCTCTGGACCCCAAATTCATGAAAGAAAACAGGCCCTATTTCAAAAACTCTAGCCAGTCCGAATCCTCTAGGGAGGCTCTCAGGCGGCCTGCCAACAAGGAGGAGGGCTGCCGACCCCCCATGCCCCTGATCACCACAGAAGCTTTGCAGATGGTGCAGTTGAGGCCAGTGAGAAAGAACTCAGGTGCCAAGGCAGTCCTGTTTTCTCAACCATCAGCTCAGGAACAACGAACTCCGACTGCTCCACAGTATCACTTAAAGCCATCTGCTTTCCTCAAATCCCGAAATAGCATAAATGAAATGGAGAGTGAAAGCCAGGCTGCCTCTGTGACGAGCTCGCTTCCGATGCCTGCCAAGAGCCAGAGTCAGGGTGACCATGACAGTGCAGTCGAGCGTGGCGGCCTTCAGAGCTGCAGCGATGGAGCTCCAGGCCTGGGTCCCAGCCTCAGGACCACTCTGCTCCCAGACTCTTCACCCAGCAGGAAGCCACCCCCCATCTCCAAGAAGCCCAAACTGTTCCTGGTGGTACCACCTCCGCAGAGAGATTTTACAGCGGAGCCCACAGAGAACGGGAGCGAAGCTTCCCCAGGCGTGCCCAGCCCTACCAGGGCAGAGGGGGAAGCTGTGCATAGCCAAGAGGAGAAATCCAGCCCAGCATCCCGAGTTGGCTCTCATGTTACGGCCCCCACCCCCGGCAGTCCGGTTCTAGAAAGAGGAACTGCAGGGTCCTTGTCCCCTGGCATTGTGGAAGCCAATGCCCCCATGGTCCAACCTAGTACATCACCGGGCTCCACACAGGAAGACTCAGGCGAGAACAGCGTGGATGGTGAGAGAAATGCGAAGAGCTGCCTGTCTCAACAAGGCAGAGAAGGTAAGCCCTGCTGCTTTCTGCTGCACTCCTCTGATCCTCTGGAGATGAGCCAAATAGGGCTACAACTCATGGAACCAGGTGAGGCAGCCTAGACTTCGGCAAAAGCCGGCAGTGTGGGGGCTTCTTACACCTCATTACCCAAGCTGCTTTGTGAAATTTTTAAAAACTCTGGATCCAAGAGCAGAGAGGGAAAGAGAGGGGCTGGGGATGGAGGTGCCAGGAAGTCTGAGGCCAGCTGGGTATTCAGTGGCAGGAGTAATCTCCCTTTGGAAGGGCTACAAAGTAACGCTCTCAACCAAGTTTAAGAGCAATTTAGTCCAAAGTCTGTAGCAGGAAATAGCCCTCGCTGTCAGACTAGTATCATTTCTACCTCTCTCTGTAAAAACTCTTTAGTACAGAGCCACAGGGTGTCCCCATGATTCTCAAACTGTCAGGAATGGCAGCAAAGTGGCGTATTTCAGAGCGGGCAAAGGACTGAAGTGCTAGTCACAGCTTCTAGTGTTTGCCTGCCTTTCTCCTCTCTAGCTGGGGTACTGGAACCCAACACAGCTGCTTCCTCTTCAGACCCTGGGGATCTACCTAAGGAAGAAGGAAGTGATGAGGTGCTGACTCCCACTAAGCCCAGGACAACAGAAGACCTGTTTGCCGCCATTCACAGGTACCCCAAACTTCTGTCATATTTTAATATACTTTATAATTTCTTCTTTCCGGACGGGCTCCCCTGTTTTCTTGAGGGTTTGTCTGACAGCTAGCTATGGTTTATTTAACATTGCTCATTTTTAAGTGTCTTTCGTATACTTTAATTACGTTTTAAGTTCGATTCCCGTTTTACTTTGTTCCGTTGATTTCTGTGATGACATTGAGGACAGAATGTAATACCTTCTGGTAGACACAGCTGTGACTGGCAAGGCACCCACTGTGTCAGTCATGTGACCGAATGTTTACAGGATTTGGATGCGGTCTTGGGTGAGGAATGCTGCCTTTCTGTGGACTTAGGGTACATAGACTAGCTCTACAGAGCACCTTCCTAAGAGCGCTTTATTGATTTATTTATTGTTTTTTTGTTTGTCTGTCTAGAAAATCCATAATTTCATAGTGCTTTTTTTTTTTGCCTCCAATATTTTATCAAGACTTTGATTCTTTTTTGTTTCTTGTCCCCCCAACTCCTCTCAGCTCTACTCCTATCCAACTTTATGTTCTCTCTCTCTTGCTCTCTCTCACTCTCTCAAATGAAAAGCCACTAAAAACCATGGAATCCAATTTGTAGTGGCCAGCTCACCTAGCTGCTGCCAGGGAATGTGATTTGAAGTACCCAGTAGCACTCCCTTGAAGAAAATGGACTTTTCTTCTCCCAGTAGCTATCATTTGTGAATAGCTTCTTCATGAGGTGTGGGACTTTGGCCCTCACTTTCGTACCATTGTGCTGGGATTTTATCTAGCTTGAGCTTATTCAGATCTTTCACAGGTTGTTTGTTCATTTGTATGCCTGTCCTGCCATGTCCAGAAAATGCTATTTCTCCTTAATCTGTCCACCACCTCTGGCTTTAACAGTCCTCTCACCCACTACTTCTACATCCCAGGGCATTGCTGGTAAGGGTGCAGGGCTGAGCTGTCCAAAGTCTCCCAGGGAATAATACTTCTTTGCTTCTTAGGCAGGAGCAAAAAAAAAAAAAAAAAAAGGGGGGGGGGGAACTCTTTAAATTTGTTACTGTATACCCCTAGCGCCATCTGCTGGCTTGTCTTTTTTTTTCTTAAGATTTATTTATTTATTATATGTAAGTACACTGTAGCTGTCTTCAGACACCCCAGAAGAAGGCATCAGATCTCATTACTGATGGTTGTGAGCCACCATGTGGTTGCTGAGATTTGAACTCAGGACCTTCGGAAGAGCAGTCAGTGCTCTTAACCACTGAGCCCATCTGCTCCAGCCCATCTGCTGGCTTAAAAATAAATAAATAAATAAATAAATAAACAAACAAACAAACAAACAAACCAGTTGCTTTTTCAAAGGAACTGCTTGTCACCTGTGTTTAGATGGTTACCTTTGAGTGTAACTGATTTAGTAATTCAGTTTTGCTCATTACTCTGCTTGGCTGTATACATCAGAGTGTGCTCCACCTTACAGCAGCATCATAGTAGAAAATAAGATTCAGATGTGTACACGTCCTTTAAGAACCAGTGTTGTGTAAGAGAACCCTCTTGCTGCTTAGACTTCCTTACTACCAGGTTTTCAGATAAGTCCTGTGAATACTTCACTGCTGTTAAGACTTTGCTTTGACCTGAGTGAGCAACCTTTATTTCTCTTCTGAAACCAAGTACCCAATAAAACCATTTGATTCCTTGTATAAATAACCCGTGTCAGCAAGGTCTCAAATTCTGGTGTTTCTGAGTTTAAGTGAAAAGACTGTTGCATGCGGTAGAAGAAATGCCCATCCTTA
>CM052717.1:36729865-36745874 GCA_028551405.1 Uromys caudimaculatus | reverse complement strand
CCACACACTCCAGTCACACACACGCCACACACTCCAGCCACACACATGCCACACACTCCAGCCACACACACGCCACACACTCCGGGAATACACGTCACACACTCCAGTCACACACACGCCACACACTCCAGCCACACACACGCCACACACTCCAGTCACACACACACCACACACTCCAGTCACACACACGCCACACACTCCAGTCACACACATGCCACACACTCCAGCCACACACATGCCACACACTCCGGGAATACACGCCACACACTCCAGTCACACACATGCCACACACTCCAGCCACACACATGCCACATACTCTAGTCACACACACGCCACACACTCCAGTCACACACACGCCACACACTCCAGTCACACACACGCCACACACTCCAGTCACACACACGCCACACACTCCAGCCACACACATGCAGACAAAGAAAAACAATAAAAATAGATCTTCAAAAATGTGCTTCCTGGAAATGAGCCAAACTCAATTTCTCAAACCTTACTTTAATTAATTCCACTGTCTGTCCATATCATTTTTAAAAAATGGAAAGAAGATAGTGAAAATAAAAATCTCTACACACTTTTATTCTTTCATGAGTATTAGGCACTGAAGAAGTATTCACTGTGACGTTGTCTGTGTGTATGACAAGAGGTGGCATGAGAAAAAGGAGCCCAACGGTACACAGTGTCACCAACTGAATTGGCAAATATGAGAAAAACTAAGCAAAAGTGTTCCTTACACACTTGGCCTGGATCAAAAACCACGTTGGCAGCTTTTCCTTTTTGCTAGGGGTTTGAATACATGGTTTACGCCTTGTGGCCCACGTTTGCAAGCTTAGGCCTAAGGGGACAATTTCAGGGATGAGATTTTCCAATAGTAAGACTATCAGGAGGCTTACAAGCTATCCAGGGTGTGCTCTCGAAGGGAACTCAGGTGGCTCTTGTTGGACCCACCCAGCCCCTCTCTTGCACCCTGTTAGTGACATGTGAACTGTTCTCCGGCACATTATTCTTCTCACTGCATCCACAAGATGTAAGAGTCAAGAGGCTGCTCACCAGAGCTCCATGCCATGTCTGTAATCCCTCAAACTGCAATCTACACAGATCTCTTACTCAGAAGCAGCTGTCTTGGGAATTTCACTAGTGCTGAGGTATCGATGACTACAACGGAGCTCTTTGAGAGATGACTGAGCTCCTGGTCATATGAAAAGCAAAACGTTTTTGAAAGACATCTTTGCTCAAAACATACAAATATATAGAGAACATATTGCTTTTGCGTATTTCTTGGCTCCTGAATTCACCTCTCTTTTTTATAAAAAGTAGAATAATTTTACATTGGAGGAGAAACTGAAGAGACAGTACTGAGAGCTTCTGATGCGCTCTCCCCACCAGTTGCCCATCAGGATAAAATCATATAGAATCAGGGTACTTTTGTCAAAACCAAGAAATTAATGCGCCGGGCAGTGGTGGCACACACCTTTAATCCCAGCACTCGGGAGGCAGAGGCAGGTGGATTTCTGAGTTCAAGGCCAGCCTGGTCTACAGAGTGAGTTCCAGGACAGCTAGGGCTACACAGAGAAACTCTGTCTCAAAAAACCAAGAAAGAAAGAAAGAGAGAGAGAGAGAGAGAGAGAGAGAGAGAGAGAGAGAGAGAAAGAAAGAAATTAACGCATGCCATGACAGAAGTCAACTAGAATGAAGGGTTTATTCTGAGTCTATCAGCTTTCCTCTGCAATGGGGTGCAATGCAGATGCTGAGGCTGAATTTGGCCTCACCTTTCGGTCTGTTTCTGCATCTTCATCTTGATAATCGTCGAACAGGCTGGAGTTGGCTGCAAAGGTGGGTCCCTGAGAATAGTACTGAGAACTTCGGCAGCCATCTTGCCTCAGCTTGTCACATTCTGTAGGGGAGACAGGCAGCGAGGGCATAAGAAGTCAGTAGAAGGCAGAATTTCTTGAATCCACTTTATTTAACTTTTGGAGTAATGTTATCCTAAGAAAAATAGAATTTCAAAATAATGATATAAATTAGTAAGGATTATTAAGGCACTAAATATCACTTTAATGCACTTTAAAACACTATATGGTAAACACTTGTCAGCAATGCTGCCCGTGGAAATTGAAGGCTAGCATAATCAAAACTCATGTTCAGTATGCTAGGCAAGGAAGCAGTGAACTCAGACTTTTACCCCAGGGCCTTAGTTACTGCTCTATAATTGTTGTCAGAGAACCACTGATTACATTGTAACAGCTTTGCAAAACCCAGAGCACAAGTGATCGCCAAGCCTTGTTTGCTTCTAGGACTTAGGAGAAGTGCTAGAGAGATCCTATAATGATTGTCACCTGCCTTACTTTACAGGGAGACAGGGTGGGGGAGGGGACACTGGAAATGGAACACACAGCTCTGAAGACATCAAGCAGGTGCCGTATCACTTGGCCTGCAATTTAATTTAGATATCAATTTTGTTGTGGGGTGTATCATGGGAAGCCGTGTGCTAGCCTGAGATATCCGCCGGGCCACAGGGGCATGCCTGGCAGCAGCATGGTCCACATGCCCTGACTGGCAGGAGGCTGGGGCACAGGCTATGTTCTCAAAGGGAAGCACTGCAGGGAAGACTCTCATCATCTGGGCTAGTGGGTGGGAAAGGCCTTGGGAGCTTCTCAGAGCACCAGGACCTTTCTGCTGCTGCCCAGACTCATTAAAGGGGCAACTTCCAGGCAGGCGGAGCTGTAATGAGGTTCCCTTAAAACCCAACTTTCTAAAGCAGCAAAAAAGTGCTGTTCTTCAGGTTTTCTCTTTACACAGCTTTTAAAACCGTACACCTAAAGGCATAGCACCCAACTGACTCCCTTCCCACAGCACCTGTGTAACACAGGACCTACGACTCTCCACAGAGAAGGGAGGGCAGTCACTTCTGTGAGAGAGATTAAAAACACGAGGCTTTTGTTGTTGTGTTATTCTCAGAGAATAGAAGTCCTCATTCTTGATCATGGTGGAGTAGATGGAGGAAGTTTCAAATTCAGAACTGTAAGTCAGAATTAAAGAAAAAAACAGAACAGAAAACGTGTCATGACAATAGCCATGGAGGTCTCCGAAAACGTCCACGTGGAAAGTGCACATCATGAGATAGCTAAGGAACAGTCAGTCAGCTATGGGTTGGCAGCCATTTGTACCACGTTCTGGAGAGCCAGCTTCAAGTTCCTGAAACTTCCAAGACCCGAACAATTTTTAAAATTCCATTTATGTATGCATTTATTTATTATGTGTGTGTAAATGAGACTTCACTCATACCATCTAGCCTCATTGACAGAGAAATATTTTGACAGTTCTCTAACACTGTCTCTAAGATAAATGCAAATGATGTACACGCCCATTCTCCTGAGACAATGTTACAGGAAACTCGAAGGGTAGTTTCCAAATGGGATTCTCTGAAGGCTACTGCGATTCTTAAATATTGGATTTGATTTTCTTAATACCTACCTTATGGGAAAGCTAAAAGCAGTAAGACTCAATTCAATAGTTTTATATACCATATTTTAGCACAACCCAGTGTATCTAGTACTTAATTTTTGCTACTAAATTCACTTTCCTACAGCCCTAGAAATAAGCTGTTCCAACCATCTCTGAAACACTGAGACTTCTAAGGGCTGGGACAAATCTTGCAAGACGAACCACTATAAACCATTACTACCTACAGCTACTCACCTACGCAATATAGACTTTCAAGAACTTGACAAATAAGGAAAAATAAGGATAGAAGCCAAAGTCTGTAAACTAAACTCTTTTGTTCACGATCTTCTTTTCTAGACACGCTAATTAAGCATGTGAAGACACGCTTGCCATCCCAGCACTCAGAGGGTGGAATAAAGAACAAATGTTCAAGGCCAGCCTGGGCTAACACAGATAGGCCATGCCAAAAAAAAAAAGGAAGAAGAATAAGGGGGAAAAGGAAGGAGGAAGAAGAGGAAGGAAGAAGAAGGAGAAGAGGAAGAGGAGGAAGAAGAGGAGGAGGAGGAAGAGGAAGAAGAGGAGGAAGAAGAGGAAGAAGAAAAGAAAGGAAGAAAACTTTAATTTTTTTATGAATTGATAATATTTGAAATAAATTTTTTTCTCTAGGAAGTATGGACTCTTGGACTAGCCCATTTCTAAGGGTGTTATTACTTCTTATTCTTTGGAGAAATGGCTAATAATACTAAACACAGCCAAAATGATTGGCACATGTTAAATCTTAAAAGCCTCTGAGCAACTACCCATTCATGAAAAATCATGAAAGGCCAATGACTCTGAGTTCTGTACTTCCAGTGTGTGGTACCAGTAGTCACCTAGTGCGAAAGACAGTGCATATTTTTCCTATCATGACATTCATAGCAGAGAAATGTATATACTGCGGTCTAACAAACTCAACAGGGTAGTGCACCTGAGACTAAAAGAAGTAGTGTGAGTTTAGAAACTGGCAGGTGACCTTTTTTTCTCTTATCCAATTTCTGAAATGAAGCAAACTGACAAAATTCCACTGTCACTTATTCCAACTCTAAGGGTAATTTAGGAGAATCCTCCTTTATCAGCTTGCAATAGACCTTGGCTTCTAAAACCCTGGCTTTGTTCATTAAAATGGGATGTACTGAGTGCAGAATGAGACCAGAGTAGAACAAAGCACCATGAATAAACAAAGCCTCCTCCACCACAAAAATGAGAGCAAGTTAACTGTAACACAGTGCATAATTTACAGTCAGGTTACACCCGCAACTACAAGACAGAAACAAGATCCTAAATGTAACAGCAGGTCCACGTTTAGCACACACTGAAATAGAAACGAAGGTTAAAGCTCAGCTATTGTGCTTGACAGACTGCTTGGGTACAGATCACTGTTTGTTGAGCCCCTGCTTTCCCAACTACGAAATTTCCCTCCTTTCCTTTCAAGAAGGAAAATAAGTCCTTTGGCATTAAGGAACAAACATAAATATTTCCAACAAGCCAGATTTTTGGAAGGAAAGAGTAAGGTCATAAACAAGACAGCCATCTTACCATCTCATGAATTTAACTTAGAAATGGCGACAGAATCTACTGCAAGAAGGAGGCATAACCTGAGATTGGATCCCTGGCATAAATATAAAAAGCACACACCCCTGAAATCCCAGTACTGAGGAAGCAGACAGAAGGATCCCCAGGGCTTGCCAGTCAGCTAGTCTAGCCAGTGAGTGAGCTCCAGCTTCAAGGGAAGACTGTCTCAAAACATATGATCGTGCATGCATGCTTAGCTTCAAGTTCACTCAGAGATCCTGTCTCAAAGAATCAGGTGGACCTTGGTAGAGGAAGACACCTGGCATTCTCTTCTGGCCTGGCCTCCATATGTACCCACACAGTGCATACACCACACGCATGCACACACAGCACACACAGCATGCACGCACACACATACGTGTACACACACCCCACATAAAATTTGAAAAGTAATCCATTATAGTAAGTATTCGAGAGCTATTTTCAAAGTTCATTTCTCTCTGGACACTCCTGTGGAATTTCTTTCTGAGGTTACTGCTTCTAAATTTACTTGAGCAGTCACTATGAACTAGAATATACACAGTAGCTACAAATAGTCCCAGATTCTCAGTGGCTTAACACAACAATTTTGAAATCTCAGAGGCAGAGAGTAGTTATACCCCCCTCCTACGGCCAGGGCTTGCTATGGGTCTGGTCTGCATCCTCATTTAAAGTCAAGGCAGACAGAGGTCTACCTTACTGGGTACTTGGAGTGAGAATCTGGACTTTCTCACACTGGCTCTTCTGCACAGCAGCTCCACCCACTCCAGTGTTGTGGGATGAAACAAGCCAGACAACTAGATCTAACTTCAAGGAAGACAGGAAACGTAGTCCTACCTCTGGCAGAGGGAGGAAACGGGTAATAATCCAGAACAACTCGGAAGGTTTCTACCAAATGGAAGAATGGCACTGAGTCTATCTCCAGATTCTTGCTGCTTCCTCTCTCAGCATATTACTCCAATCCTTCTAAAGGAAGCAGAGCCTTCTGACAAGCAAGTTGCAACTTCAATTAAAGCCAACCCCTTTGTTCCTATGAAGGGTGACTAATTGTTATTAAGAGTATGCAGTGGAGCAGTCACGCAGCTGTTTGGTGTCCAGACAGACTTCCCACATAGCTTACTATATGTGATGTCTAGAAAGCAGCACGTGAATCTCCTAGGAACTCAGATTCCAATCTGTCCAAATACTTCCCAGTCCTCTGTCTGCTTGGGCATTGTGCTAGCCTCTAGGATACTAGAACTTTCACAGAGCCTCCATAAAGGGGGTGTGCAAAACAATACCCCCCTCACATACCCACTGCTGTTATAAATCACACATAAACCATAACCAGTCCGATTCATTACTAAAAGTCTGGAAGTAACCACATAGCTAGATTTGCTTGGCTGTAAAGTTATTAACATTCTGGTTTTTGTTTTTTTTAAACCCATTTTAGCTACATTCTTACCAAAACACCACAAAGCTATGAGCACTTCTTTCTCTAAGAATGCAAGACACTCCTAGTGGGACCCTTTCACTGTTACTGGCTAGGACCTCTCTAACACCCCCCAGGCCAAAACAAAATCATTCAAACTAATTTAACTCCCAGATTTACAAAAAGATTATATGTCTAATTAATTTTACTTGACACACAAAGCTTCATGATTAAAAGTGGTTTTACTCTAGAAGAGTATCAGCCTGGCACTCAGCAAATACATTGTATCATCATGGCAAAGAAAAAGATGGCGGTTCTCTGGTCTAAAAGTATGATTTATATGATGATAAACAGAGACATCTTAGCCCAGTTGCCCATATCCTTCTTGGAATGAAATTCTTCCAGACAGACCCAGGTTAAAATGAGGTTGTTAAGAGTGGGTTGGAGTGAATCGGACTCATGTCCTTATAGGAAGAGATAACAGGGAGGCCCTCTGAAGACACAAGGGGAAACAGCCACATGAAGCTAGAGGCAAGAGTTTTGAGCTAGCAGGGGCCACCAGAAGCTGGAAGAAGCAAAGAAATTTTCCCACAAAAGATGAAGGGAACATGTCTTTACCACCAGCTTAGCTTTGAACTTTCCTTCTCTAGACCTATGAGATAAAACTTTTTTTTTTTTTTTTGGCTGTTATTTTAAGCCACCCAGTTTTATAATACATTGCCATGACAGCCATGAAGTATTAACATAGGATAGGCCAGGGGATGCTGAGACAAGGAAGATATAACAGAGATCTGATCGGGAGGTAGGTTCTTGACAGTAACCTCAGTATATCAAACAGAAAGACACTTGGATAAGAACAGGGCATAACAGGGACCCACTTGTCCACTCAATAACTGTAACCCTGGGAAGTTAATATCTGCTTATCTGAAGAAGCCATCTCCAGGTCCTTTGGATAGGAAAGGGTAGATGGGACAACTCACAGAAGTCATAACAGTAACAACCACATATCAGTTATACCCACTTTGACAACTTCCTGTGTCACTGCTTTAAGAGATTGGGAGTAGAATGCTCACACTTTACACATGAAAACTTAGAGAGGCAAAAACGTAGCACACTGCGCTGCGTGTGGTGGAACTGCCATTAGAACCCGGGTATTCTGGCCTCAGCTCATTTTCTCTCCCGGGAGTAATATCATGCATGACCGCGTTGCTTAGGATAGGAGATTACCTCATGTTCATTTCTCTCTGGATCTCTGCTATGGTTTAAATGTTTCCACCAAACTCATGCTGCAACTTAACTGTCACGTGATGAGATGCATGGGTGCTTTGCTCATGAGGGCTTCACCCTCGCAGCCTAACACCACTGTGCTGGAGAGGAATTACAGTAGCAGGTACCTCCTCTACCCTTTCTCTGCCTTTGAATCACTTACCATAGCAAGAAGCCTCTTATCAGATCTTGGATTTCCCAGCTTTCAGAACCACAAGCAAAATGTCAACTACGCCTTTGAGGCTGACCTCCAATCCTCAGTTGCACAAAGCCTCTCTTGACTACACACATGAACACACACACACACACACACACACACACACACACACACACACGCACACGTACACATGTGCACGCACGCATGCATGCATCTACCACTCCACCACCCCTGTGCTATCGTGAATTTGTCAGTATTACAGTAGTGACTCTGTACCCTCAGAACTCATGACAGTTCTCATGACAGTTGCCTTCTATTCCCAGGTCACTGTAATCACCTCTGTCTTCATGAATATACATTTTCCCTTTCCTTCTTGGCTTCAGGGTCTTTAAACTAAGAAGCCATACCCCATGCATTCACAGGTCCTTACATGGTGCAAAATCTCAAATTATGCCCTTTTGAAAGAAGAATAAGTAAAAGTTTACAGACACACAAGAGAAACTATTGCCAAAGAAGCAAATCAGAGCTGCAGGAAGTCACCAGCCCCGAGATAGTTTTCTTTCCTCGTAGGTATAATTATAAGGGCACAGCATCCGTACTCCACGTACCTACTAATTCAGCAAACAGTTCTGAAGAACCTACCACCTGCCAAGCACTGTTACGTGCAGAGAGGATTTCCACAGTGAACAGAAAAGACCCTAGTCCCCAGAGCCTAGTAAGACATGTGCACAGAGAACAAGTAAAAACTGTAAATCACTGTAATAAGGTCCTAAGTAGAAAAAGCAGTAAGGCGGAAAAGGGGAAGAGGAGGGTGATGGGTAGATGACACACAGGATGCACAGGCTTCGGGCAAATGTGACATCTGAGAAAGGAAGTTGTCTTCTACTTCCTGGAGAAAGAACAGGAGGTGAAAGTGGTTAAGACTAAGGAAGGAAGAGCGAGAGGAAGGAGGTTAGCCTTGGCGGGTCAGAGGGGGGAGGTTAGCCTTGGCGGGTCAGAGGAGGGAGGTTAGCCTTGGCGGGTCAGAGGGGGGAGGTTAGCCTTGGCGGGAGAGAGGGGGAAGGTTAGCCTTGGTGGGACAGAGGAGGGAGGTTAGCCTTGGTGGGACAGAAGAGGGAGGTTAGCCTTGGTGGAACAGAGGAGGGAGATTAGCCTCGGTGGGATAGAGGGGGGAGGTTAGCTTTGGTAGGACAAAGTGGGGAGGTTAGCCTTGGCAGGACAGAGGAGACAGCGAATGCATGACCTTGTGAATTACCATCAGAACTCTGCCTTCTAACACCAGACACAGGAGTAGCCTTTGGTAGCTCAGAACAGAGAGGTAGCATGACTGCACTTGCCAGCACCACCTTATCTCCACCAGCTTCCAGCCTTAAAGCACTGGGATTCTGTTCAGACTATGTACACACACTAAGCCCAAATAAACCACGGGGAGGGTCTGAATGAAAAGAAGTCCCCAGTGAACTGCACCTGGCATTGACCACCAATGTCTATAACTCATAAGTGATTTCTTTGTCATATATTTAATCTGTGAGCTGAGACAGCGAGGTGGTGGTGGTGGCCATAGCTGTGTCAAGCATTCTATAAAGTTGACTATGGAGAGCGACAATATTATCTTGGGCTATTTCTGGTGCTCTAATTAGCCATATCACCCACCTCTACATGGAACCTAATAGCCTAATGTCACAATTCAGCACGTCTTTTTGGAATGTACAGAGAGTCCTCTAACTTCTGCCAACCCAAAGGCTAAGAACGTCATCAGCTAGCATCTGAGGCGAGAAGAGAGTGCCCCAGTTTGCATCACTCACCTACCAACGTATTTGGGGAAAACAAACAAACAAACAAGTCTTGGTGTATAACTTTCTTTGTTCTGTTACTATAACAGTTTCATCAAGGGCTGGCCAGATGGCTCAGTGGGTAAAGGCTCACCTCCCAACAGTACAAGCCTGGCAACCTGACTCTTAATCCTCACACCACATTTAAAGGTAGCAAAAGAGAACTAACTCCACAAGGTTGTCGACTGCCTTCTCTATGCACTCTGTTGGACACATGCCCCTGACCCATAACAGTAATCATAAATAACTTAATTTTAAAAACCTTCATGAAACTGTTATCACATTGAAACATGACATTTGTGGTATCTGTGCCCAGGCCATGGTCATCTGGATTGGCTACAGAATAAACTCTTACTCCTTTTAAGGTGAGAGCTGTGCTTGTCTGTGTTGACAAATCCCATGAAAGAAGGTCTGCTATAAATTTTTTCATAGAGTTTGGAGAGATGGCTCCATAGTTAAGAGCAGTGGCTACTCTCCCAGAGACCCACATTTGATTCCCAGAGCCCATATGGCAGCTCACAACCACCTGAAACTCCAGTTCTGAGGAAGCTGATGGTCTCTTCAGGCCTCCTCAGGCACCAGGTATGCATATGGTGTACAGACATACATGCAGCAAAACACCCATACACGTGCAATTAAATAAGTTTCAAAATGTTTAAAAATGTTAATGTTTCCTGAAGATATTACAATGATTTGGAAATGGTCTGAAAATAAGTCTTTAACTTCAATAGATAGCTAATGCCTTGGACTTTGGACTGAAGGTACAGCTCAGCAATAGAACACTTGTTGTGTATTCACGGAGCACAGGCTCAGTCTTTAGCCTGAGATAAAAAACTATAACCTCCCTCACACAAGATGCTGGGTGTTATAGGGAAGAAGAGAAAACAGAAACTGGATGCATATGGGGAATAAAAAGGGACTCTTTCTATTCTCCAAGAATACAGTAATATGAGGAGTTGTTTCTAAAACCACACACATACACACACACACAGAGAGAGAGAGAGAGAGAGAGAGAGAGAGAGAGAGAGAATTTACTGGCTTGCTAAACAGTGTGAGAAGATAGTTGGACAATGAAAGAATAATTTGTGAACAAGAAGCCAAAAGGAGGGGTGCAAACTCTGCAGCCAGTTCCACAACACGCAGAGGAAGCTCCACTCCCAGGCGCTCACACACACCCAGGATCACAGGATCCCAGGATCCCAGAGACAGCTGGTCTCTGAAGAGTTCTGACACAACTAGATGACAGGAAGGACAGGCTCCAGTCAGATATAGCGAGGGCAGGTAGCACTAGAGATATCCAGATGGCGGGAGGCAAGCATAAGAACAGAAGCAACAGAAACCAAGGTTACTTGGCATCATCAGAACCCAATTCTCCTACCATAGCAAGTTCTGGATACACTATCACACCAGAAAAACAAGATTCGGATCCAAAATCACTTCTCATGATGATGATAGAGGGCTTTAAGAAGGACATAAATAACTCCCTCGAGTATATACAGGAGAAAACAGGTAAACAGGTAGAAGCCCTTAAAGAGGAAACACAAAAATCCCTTAAAGAATTACAGGAAAACACAACCAAACAGGCGAAGGATCTAAAAATGGAAATACAAACAATAAAGAAATCACAAAGGGAGACAACCTGGGAGTTAGAAAACCTAGGAAAGCGATCAGGAGTCAGAGATGCAAGCTTCACCAACAGAATACAAGAGATAGAAGAGAGAATTTCAGGTGCAGAAGACACCACAGAAAACATTGAAACAACAGTCAAAGAAAATGCAAAAAGCAAAAAGCTCCTAACCCAAAACATCCAGGAAATCCAGAACACAATGAGAAGACCAAAAAAAAAAAAAAAAAAAAAAAGCCAAAAGGACCCAGTAAGTTTTCTGTCTTCTCATTTTCCAGGCCAGTAGAGCAGCGACAGTGCATGAGAGTATGTATTCCTTGGGAAGATGGGAGGCGCTGGCGTCAGAGCACAATCCCTGATTTCACACCAACAAGGGGTTCCAACACGCCATATTTAACATCTGACTATGGTTTATCGTGAACAGTATTACATCTTTCAGAATCCTCTTACTAGAACTCAAGGTCATAAAACTTTGGGAGGACTCCAGTTCCAGCGTTAATTATAAGGACGGTGGCCATAATGTGCCGCTCAGTGAAGTACCCTACAAGGACGGCGGCCATAATGTGCCGCTCAGTGAGGTGCCCTACAAGGACGGTGGCCATAATGTGCTGCTCAGTGAGGTGCCCTACCAGGAGCCGGCAGCTAGAACATTCATTGTTTTCAGATGGCTGACTTTTAAAGCCAATACTCCTGACATTAAAAACAAAAAGAAAATCAGAAAGCCCTTTGCTGTCATTACTTGATTTGTGTTTAAAATAATTGTGTGTGAATTTAAGGAAGGGTGTATTTTATCTGTTTCCTCTATCAGGAAATTCAGGATTATTTCTAATAATCCGCAATTCCAGAGTTCTATCCCAGTTATTTTTCATTAGATTAAGAACAGCAGGGTCTAGGGCCAGAGCTAGCACATCTTCATCTCAGTCCAGGGGATCTGAGAATAGGCATTTAGGTCTAGAACAAAAATCAATTCCAGCCCAAAATTGTGCCAGGAATGATGTAGCTAATAGAATTTAGTTTTGCACTTGTAAGAAAGCACTCAGGAGAAACTGACTGTACTTAAACATTATGCTTTGTAAGAATGCAAAAATGTTTCCTTAGTGAAAATCAACCCAAAATACAGTTTTTTAATTTGACCTCCCCTTTCATTAATTTATTGAGTTTGACAAGATTAGAAAAGAGAAAGAAATCAAACTGATTTCATGCCACTTACAAATAATGATTTTGCCAAAATACATTTGGATTTTCCAAAAATTCTTTAAAGCAGCTAATGTCAATTTATTTAAATTGTCTTCAAGCACCAACAAACTTGAAGATAATTAAAAGCTTATAGATGTGCCAACATTTTTCAAGTGACTCACTCATTTAGTAAATTTAATATAAATCTTGTCCATAGGTATTTTTCTAGATAATGTGCCAGAAATTTTAAATGCTAAGAATTCAAATAAACACAGCCTTTTGGTTTACTGCTGAACTAATGGTTAGTCTTTCCCTCACTTTCAATTAAATGCTGTTATGCAATTATACAGGGATACAAAGGCATCAAAGCACATTTTTGCATTCTAAGTATTCAAATCAGAACTATCATGCAATACACGTATAGTCAACACAGAAACCAGTCCCCCATCAATCATCACTTCAGTGATATTCAACTTCCAAAGCAACAGCAAACAGGAAAGAACAAAGCAAAATAATAATAATAATAATAATAATAATAATAATAATAATAATAATAATAAATATGGCTTTGGGGAAGGACTTCTAACCCCCAGCCTTTACAGAGTTCTAAAAGTAAGTGTCTGATCCGGATGCATTCAATGACAGAGTAAGATCTGCTTAATTCTAGGTGAAGAAAGTCAGGCCAATCTGAGAGAAGGGTACTCTGGCCCAAGTGTCAAGGGAGGAGGAGACTCCTGACAGGAATGAGTCTGACATTGTCTGAAGAAGGAAGTGGAAAGTTCACCAGAGCTTTGCTTCTGGAGAAAAGTACAGGAAGGCAAGACATACAATAGGAGTCTCTGAGTCTGCTGACATGTGCTCTGTGTGTGTGTGTGTGTGTGTGTGTGTGTGTGAGAGAGAGAGAGAGAGAGAGAGAGAGAGAGAGAGAGAGAGAGAGAGAGAGAGAGAACACATTTATATGTAGGTTCACGTGTACACAGAGGTTGAAAGTTGGTAAGCATCATGCTCAATCACTTCTCCACCTTATAATTTTGGGTATAAAATCTCCCACTAAACCAATCTGGCCAGACTGGCTAACAGGCAAGGCCCAGGGTCCTTCTATCTCTGCCTCCCCAACACTGGGGCCACAGCCGTGCACCCAAGTCTGACCGTTTACCTGTGCACTTGGGCCATCATTTTTGTATGACGGGCTATCTCTACCACCCCTTGACCCATTTCTTAGTAAACCTCTGAATGTTCTTCTGCACCTGAGGCCATCTTAACTGAAGGGAAAACAGAGTACTGAGACACAAGTCAGAGAGACAAGAAAGTCCAGTTTCTCAAGTCGCTTCTGCAGGGTGGTGGGTCTTATTCCAACCTTCAAAGTACTTACAACTCAGCTGCTTAAGTAAGTAAGGTCACCTAACTTGGACAATAGTTCTCCAGACTAAGGTGTCTCTGTATCTCCAGGAGGGCTCACTAAGGCATTGTCAGCTCTGCACTCAGTGCTCTTTAGGTCTGGGTCAGAACCCAAGACCTTTCATTTCTAGCAAGCCCCCAAGTGATGTTCACACTGCTAGCCCAAGGCCACTGTATGAGAACATGGAACAGAGGCAGGTGACTGTCTACAAAATTAATGGTGGCTGGCGTGATGACACATAGGTGAGGACAACCAGGTAAGTGGGGTCTTCTGTATTTGGAGGAGGAATCAAGCAGCGACCCCCAAAGAGGACAATAGAATTTTTATAGCTGGAGACAACCTGTGTGCATATTTCAATATAAGAAATTATTTTAAGGGGGAAGGGTAACGAGATTGCCCATGCATAAAATACACACACACACACACACACACACACACACACACACACACACTTGCATGCACACAGAATTTTTAAAGTTTCCAAAAGGAGGCAGATGAGCTTACGTCATTCAGCAACTTAGCAAGAAGACAGGATGAAGATGAATTCGGCTGACAAGCTATAGATCAGTATGGGAAGATAAATGTTGTATCTGATATCTACTTTTATTTCCTGTTTTGTTTCAAAAAAAATTAAAAGCTTTAATTCTGTTACTTATAGGGGTATTTTATATGTCAAGATGTCCTTCAAATGTGTGGTAGTCTTAACTTGTATTTAAATATCGCAACTCCAAACACAGGGACAGCTTCCTGAAGGCCATTACCATGGTGTCTTAGTCAGGATTTCTATTCCTGCACAAACATCATGATGAAGAAGCAAGTTGGGGAGGAAAGGGTTTATTGAGCTTACACTTCCATGCTGCTGTTCATCATGAAAGGAAGTCAGGACTGGAACTCAAGCAGGTCAGGAAGCAGGAGCTGATCCAGAGGCCATGGAGGAATGCTGCCTACTGGCTTGCTTGCTTCTCCTGGCTTGCTCAGCTTTCTTATAGAGCCCAAGACTACCAGCCCACAGATGGTACCACTCACAAGGGGCCCTCCGCCATTGATCACTAATTGAGAAAATGCCTTACCGCTGGATCTCATGGAGGCATTTTCTCAACTGAAGCTCCTTTCTCTGTGATAACTTCAGCTGTGTCAAGTTGACACAAAACCAGTCAGTGCACATGCCTTACCTGAAAACTGTTCACCTCTGTTCCCCTATCTACAAACTTTCAACACAGAGCTAAATGGAGCCATTTAACAACAAGTCAGATTATATGACTCCTGAGTTCCAATTTCGCCAGTGGCTTTCCATGTTCTAAAGGGAAATGACAAAGTCTTCCTAAGATCTCTAAGCCCTAAGTAAACTTGTTCAGTTGTAGGTACATAGCAGGTACTGAGCAAGATTTCCTGTATTCTCTTGGTAGTGTGCCCTTAAAAGGATAATGAATGGAACCACAACAGAGCTGCTCATCCATTGCTCGTTCTCGTTATCCTCGGTCAGACTTTCTACCCTAGTTTATCCAAGGCGTATGGCCTTTCTAGTTGGTAGTCTGTGTAGCACCAGTGCCTCAGGACACTACACATTGCAGGGGGGGAGGAGGGGCACAGGTTGGGATAAGGATCAATATGGAATGTAATAGCCTCCCAGGAAGTTGATCCTTTCAAAGCTTATAGTAGTAGAAGTGAGCAAGAATAGGTGGGGGGGATCAGGTTATCTACCAAAAGAAATCAAGTCTCAGCATTTCAGTATTACTGTTACTGTTTGGAAATGAAATGTCCCCAAGACTTATATGTTAAAGGATGAGCCCCCAGACCGGGCTCTGAAGTGGGGCTTTAGGAAAATGACAGGCTCATGGGGTCTCTGACTTAATCAAAGGAGGATAATCCATTGATGGCTTCATCATTGACTGGACTATTTAGATGGTAGAAATTGTGAAATATGGGGCCTGACTGGATTCCTCCAGGTCACTAGAGACCTTTTGAAGGGCACAGCTTGTTTCCTAGCCTCGTTCTTTCTCTGTTTCTTTCAACTGTGAGGTGAGCAACCCACTCCAAATGCCCTGTCACCAAAATGCTCTGCCTTACTACTGGCCTGGGGGGGGGGGGGGGGGGGAAT